>MU968480.1:30830905-31462558 GCA_034641835.2 Pinus albicaulis
TGAAAATTAAATTGTGAACATAGTAGGTGCAAAGGGAAATTAAGAATCCTTTAAAAAATACTTTAAAAAGAATGACCTTTAAGATCACTATGCATAAATAAATAACCAAATACAGGGCATACCATAAGCTTCTTTAACCAAACCCTAGCAAGTAAAAATTAAGACAACAATCCAGCAAACCATAAAGAGCAATAACTTGTAATTTCTCTAGTGATTTCACCTTAAGGAAAAGAAAACATTCAAGATAACATATAGTAATAATCAAAGAGTAGGGAACTCCTAATTTCCTTAATAAAACTACAAATACCTTCAAAGCAACCATTTAAGATGAACAAAAGGGCAGGGAAAATCATAAACCTCTTTAGCCAAACCCTAGTTAGCAATACTTCAAAGCAAAGATCTCAAAAATAATGTTTAAGTTACATCAAAGAGCAGGGCTAATCATAAACTACTTTGATATTGGCTCCATTAAATCATTATTGAGATAAACAAGCATAAGTGGAACTATAGAGCATTTAATAATTCTCTAATCAGACCTAGTAGAGGAAAACATACAAACAATAGAAAGCAGACAGAGCTAAGGTGCCTCTAAACAACATTTCTTAACCTAAAATTTATGTTCTACTGCATGAAAAAGATGGAAAATATGTAAAACATAAGAAGAAAAGTACTAAATAAGAAATAAATCACCATTAACTATGTTCATGAATCCTCCAAGTATGCTTGCTCCATTGTCATGCAAATCAAGACATCCACAAAATCCAAAGCCAATTTCTCATAAACTTCAAGTCTTTGATATTCTTCTCAATAATCAACCAACAACTACAATGAGTCCTCCAGCAGTACTTAACTTGCAAAGGAGGGTAAAAACCCTAACTAGGGTTGCAAAATGTCATTAATTACAATCATAAATGCCATTTTTGTCCTATGAGACCATGCAAGGCCCAAGAAACAAATATCATAATTCAATAAATGAAAAAATAACTCCTCAAATAACTTTGGCAAAAAAAATTGACTTTGAGGCTCCTCAATAAATTTCAAAATATCTCCAAGTGTGTTTTGTTGACTTTTGGCAAGGGCACAGCACTGAGGTTCAAGGGCGCAATGCCAGCAGTGGGGAAAATTGTCTGTTTTGTAACCAAGATTTGGAGGCCTTCCAGTGTCCAAATGAGCTCCATGATAGCTCATTGGAAAGCTTATCCCTGTATAGTTTCCAAATATACCTTTAGTTCTCCATTTGGTGTCCATTTTTCGTGCTCAAAAAACTCATTATCCCAATACTGCTCGTGGGCTCAACGCAAGCTCTAAAAATAGGGCAGGAAAAGTTGATTTTTTGCATGTTTTTTAGCACTTTTGAGGACCAGTTTTGCTCCAAATGAGCTGAAATTTTGTGAGAGTGATATCCTTGGCCTAAGGATCCCAAAAAATTCAAGTTTTCCTCCAATGGTTTTCTGGCGTATGCCTTTGTCCCTTCAAAATGATCAAAAATCCCAAAACTTCAAAATTGTGTCAAAATTTGGATTTACCTTGCTGATTAGGTTTGGGATGCTTGTAGGGAAGCATCAACAAGGATGTCAAGATTTTATTTTCCTTTTGCCTCTTTTAGGGCTTAAATATTTGCAAGGTTTGTTTTGAGCTTGGCCCTTGCAATCTTGTTTCTTAAGGCATAATGCCTTGCCATGTTCTTTTGGATGTCAAGGTCCCTCTTGGTCTTCTCCAACTCACCCTCTAAGTGTATATTTTCCCTCTCTAGCCAAGGTTCCCGATCATATTCTGTTTCCATGGCAAGAAGCTCACTTGGAGTGAGCTACTCTGCCAATGCTGCCTCTTGTTCCTTCTCCTTGGCTAAATCTTTCTTCAAGCCAATTTTCCTTGGCCTCTTCCTCGACAGTTGTTCTTCCTCTTCTTTAGTGTCATCATGAGTGCCCAAGACCTCTTATAGCTTTTCCTTTGTCTTTGCAACCTCTTTCTGAGCCCTAATAGCTTTGATCTCATAGATGGCCTTCTGTGCCTCCAGCTGCTTGTTTTCAACCTCAAAATAATGGAATACATTCTTAGCCCTACCTAGATTTGTTTGTAGGTCCTTGATATGGGCATCTTTGCTTTCGAGCAGCATGCTTATGATCCTCTCCTCATTTTAATCATCACTGTCAAGGTGAATAAGTTAAAATTCTTGTTCAGTCTCATGTTTGTCTTCTTCTTCTTCATCCATAACATTTTCCTTACATTTATCAAGTTTCTTGGTTGATGTAGAATGCATGGCCCCTTGCCTCTTGAGGGCAACAAACACATGCCTATTTACCCTATGGTAGGTTAACAGAAAAGGTTCATTTTTGATCATTTTAGTGCCATTTGTATCACTGCCATCATGACTGCCATCATCATTGGTATCATCAGTGCTATCATGGCTTTTTGACCCACTATCCTCATTGTTATGTGCTTCATCATTATTTGCCTCACTACTCTCATGGCTGCCATCATCACTGTTGCTTTATGCCTCATCACTATTTTCCTTACTGCCCTCATTGCTCTTGTGGCTGCCATCATCACTGCCATCTACTTTAATGCTCCCTGCCTCATTTACATCCTCCTTACTGTCATCATTGCTCTTTTCCTTGCTGCTTTCTTCTTGACATCTGCCTCACTGATTGATCTTTCATTATTTGATTCCTCATTGTCTTGTTCCTCATTGGCATCTTCCTCACTGATATCCTCTTCTTTTCTTTCTTCCTCATTGCTCTTTCCCTCACTGCCACTTGCCTCACTGTTTTCTTCACTTTTTGATGCACTAGTGCCATGAGATGATGGTGAGGGATTGTGAAATGGTGGGCAAGGAGGGTCATTATCCTTAGGTGAAGGAATGTGAGTAGATGGTGAGGTGGAAGATTCATCATGAGGTGAGGGAATGTGAGTGGATGGTGATGGTGTTGAACCTTTAGTTAAACTGAGAGGGGGGGGTGAATCGCTTTTTAACACCTTCCCGATATTTTAAAAACTTTTCATTAAACTTATTTACACCTTCATTTCATATCCAATTTAATGTGTGAGTAATCTTAGAAGGTAAACAACGGTATTAGTATAATATAACGATAGACTTAATATGAGAGCAAGCAGGTATTAAGTAGATGATACATATCAGATCAATACATAAATATCATACACGAGACACCAGATATAAGTGGAAACCCATAAAGGGAGAAAACCACATCTTATTATTGTTGTGATGCAAAGGCAAGCTCCAACTCCCTCTCACCACTGTTTTTCTGCGAGCACCAACCTACGGGAGGCTCCAACCTCAATTCTACAAGCTACAACTTGCAAGGAAGCACCAACTCCCTTCAATTTTCTACGGGGCACCAACCTACAGGAGGCTTCAACCTCAGTCGGCTATAACCGACGGCTATCAAGCCGCAACTTGATAGAGAAGCTCCAACTTCCTCAATTTATCAAACCGAATGTTTGTTGATTTACTTCGGATATCACTTTCTGTTTTGTAGCTTCTCTTTTTCTGCTTCTTCTTCTCTTAATCTCCTCTTGCCTTATTCTTCTATATTCCGCATTCTCTATATTTTCTCTCTCTCTCCTCCTTTTTTTTGAGCTTATCAAATGGATATTATATATAGAAATTCTCACATGATCATGTTTGTATTTCACAAGGAATTTGGAGTGAACGGTCATGACTCTTTAGCTTCGTCTTCTTATTCCTTTTTCCAACTTATTTTTAGAATTACTACAATATGTACAAATTTCCATGCTACGGTGGGATTTTGTCTTTTCCTTAGGATACTTGCCTTTGCATCACAAACAATAAAAAATTAATTACAACATTTACATTCACATTTTAATTACATATTTCAATTTCACTCGAGCTCCTTTTCCGGTTTTTTGGCTTTACCGGATTTGTCTTTTCCTCATTTCATTGTAAAGAATCTATTCGCATACTCTTTGTTCACCGTCATCCGCATATTCCCTATTCATCGCACTTTTTTAATCCCTTTGTTGTACATTTTCTTCAACTCGCAATCTTTGTTTTTCTTTGTCGGGCCTCATACTTCCTCTTTCGTGTGCATATAAAATGAATACGAGCAAATTTGTACTCAATCCAATCGTCGATCCGGGCAAACTTGAATTAATGTGGAAACTTCATTTTCCATGGTTATAGAACCATACATATGAATTCATTCATATTTCGATCATTACGGTATTCCCAATCGGCAATCTCGTCACATTCCTTTATTCTATCGTCAGCACATTTAAATAAACAAGTCTCGAGTTTATGTCTCAATTCAGAGAATTGAGATGTTCATTCAACATTCCACCATGGCTATAACCCGACCATCCATCGCATATAAAATCATATCATGTACCCTCGATCCTTTAACTACGTGTCTGGATCATATTCAAACTTTATTATAAGTAATATTTTCATATATATTCCATTGGGCCTTATAATGCGTCAACTAGCATTAATAAACCAATTCTTTACATATGTTTCCGCCCCGGGCCCACCTATGTAGCCAATCAAATGTATGCATCGTACCCGGGCTGATTCCACGCGCCATCCAACGGTTGTCATTGCATTGCCCGATCCAACGGATATCGCACGAGCTACATGCGTGAAAGATAACGCACGATGGCGCGTCGTACTCGGGTTATCCTCCGCACACCTTGGTTAGACTCACGAGCGAGTTCCCGTGAACGATCGCCATCGGATAGCCCTCTTCCGGATCAACGGCTCGTGTCAATTTCGCTCGACGTCTGCGGTATGAAGAATAACGTGCGATGGCGCGGTTAACAAGCGGTTTTGTAATGGGTCCATAAGCCACGTGTCGATTCCCTGTATGGAATCGCTAGCAACTCCTCGAATACCACCTTCCGTATAAGAGTGGTGCGATGAATACCACCATCCGGCGCCAAACCACCGCCATCGTTCATATGGGTCACGGTTCGCTTCATTCCACGCAAGGTTCCATCGTATAGTTAAATACACCGTTTTAATGCTAATTTCTTCGCATTAACACTAACTCTCAGGGCAACATCAAACATGCGCTGGTTCCGTCTTATTTACACAAGGTTCCGTCTGAATCTCCATTGTATTATCGCTCCATTACATAGTTCATACATACACAGGATATGATTCTTCGTTACATAGTTCATACACACACAGGATATGATTCTCCGTTACATAGTTCATACACACACAGAATATGATTCTCCGTTACATAGTTCATACACACACATGATATGATTCTCAGACTTTATTTACATATATATAAATAACGCCCAGCTTGGAATTTTATAACGCTGCTTCTCGCCTTTCCGCCTCTGCTCTACTGTCGCTCTCCGCCTCTCGCTCGACTTCGATAACGGTTACTGCCTCTTGTTATATTCGCTTTCTCTCGTCCGTAGCTATTTTTCTTTATGCTCTCTCTCTTTATTTCATGTTTTTTACTTTGCCTCATTGCCTCAGTGCCTTATTGCCTTATTTCCTTATTTCCATTAATGACAATATTTCCAACAGTCTCCCCTTTGGCATTCGTCAGCACAACTCTATTTTCTTTTAGAAGCTAAATCCTTTGATCCCGAGGACTCGTATTAGACTTTCCCTATTGGGCGATCTCCCCCGGACCGATATTTTCGTTTTTGTTCTCCCCTTGAACCTGTGCTTTCTATTTATCTCGCAGAGTAGCATCAATAGATACTACCCCTAGTCTATCTCTTAAATATTCAAATGGTTCTCTTGCAAGTGGTTTGGTAAATATATCTGCAGTTTGCGTTCTTTTGTTGGTACATACTCTCGAGCTTTTACTGTTTTACGAGCTACTTGTTCTTAGAGAAAATGATACTTGATTGGAATATGTTTGGTTTTTTGAATGAAGCACAGGGATTTTTAGATATACTTATCGCACTTGTATTATCACATTTTATTGAGATAGGTTCATTAAAGCTTACCTTCATGTCTTGAAGAGTTTGCTTCATCCACATGACTTGTGTACAACATGTTCGTTGCTACTATATATTCTCGCTTCGGTACTGCAGATGTGAGAGATGGATGTTTGTTTCTTGCTTAACCATGCCATCGAGACTTTCTCCTAGATAGAAAGCACCTCCACTTCTACTTTCCCGTCATCAACACAACCGGCCCAATCTGTATCCGTATATGTTGTTAAAGTGAATCTTTTTCCTTTAGGATACCAAAGTCCATACTGTGTTGTTCCTTGTAGATATCCGAGTATTCTTTTTTCCTTCGTGAAGATGGTTTTTGTTTAGTCTGTCGCTTGATATCTTTCCACTAGTCCTACTACTAGCATGATGTCCCGGGTCTTGATGCTCTGTCGGATACATCGAAGCTTCCTATCATGGATCTCGTAGAGTTTTTTATCTACATCCGTCAGTCCCATCATTAGCACCACGACTTGCATCCCATGATCATGGGGGGTTGTCACAGTTCTGCGATCCTCCATTTTGAATTTTTTTTCGACATTTCTTTTAAGTATTTTTCTTGAGAGATGAATGTGCTCGTGTTCTTTTGCTGAATTTGCGAGTCCCTAAGTAGAAAGCTCGAGTTCTCCAATCATAGACATTTAAAACTCTCTTTTCATCTCATCGCAAACCCTTTTGCTAGTTCATCTTTGTTGCTTCCAAACATAATGTCATCAACATATACAACAACAATCGGGAGTTCATTTTCATGGGCTTTTATGTATAAATTGCTGTGTCTACTCCACCTCTCTTAAAACCCCTATTTTTGCAAATATTTATCCAGTCTTGAGTACCAAGCACGAGGAGCCTGTTTCGATCCATATAGGGCCTTCTTTGAGTACTGCATACATAGTCTTCTTTGTACGTCGATGAGAAGCCTTCCGGTTATTCCATGTACACTTCTTCTTCTAGATCTCCATTAAGAAAAGCGAGACTTTACATCCATTTGATATACCTTGAAGTCTTGGTAGCATGCAAATGCCAGGAACATTCCGATAGCTTCCATTCTCAGCTACTGGGGAAAATGTTTCTTCATAATCAAGTCCTTCAATTTGTGAGTACCCTTTGCGAGACTTTCGACTGGCTTTATTCACTGATTACTTGTCCTTTCTCATTCATTTTGTTTTTTGAATACCCATTTTGAACCAATGATATTCTTCTCGGTGGGTCTAGGAACTAGTTCCCGGTATTGTTTTCTTCTCCATTTGGACCAATTCTTCATTCATTTCTTTTACCCAATACTTGTCCTTGTTGGCTTCTTCAAACTTCTTTGGCTCTATTTGTGATAACATGGCTATGTATACTTCTTCACGTCCGTTCGATTAGTCGCCTTCTTGTTTGCACGCCTACACTCTTGTCTCCTATGATTTGATCTTACGGATGGTTCTTTTGAGTGTATCTTGAGGGGGTTTTCGAGTTAAATTCGGTATCTTCCGAAGTCTTGCTTGCTCCATCATCATCTTGGTCCTCTTCTTCATGATTTTTCTGAATAGTCTAGCTGTGACCTGTATCTCTTGTCTTGTTTGGGAGTTCTTCATCAAATCTTACATCAATACTTTCTACAATTTTTTCGAATAGTCTTGTTGTAGCATCCGTATCCTTTACTCTTGGATGCATATCCTAAGAGTATTCCTTCATCTGCTCTTGCATAAAATTTCCCGCATTGTCATCATTGTTCTTTATGTAGCACTTGTCTGCCAAAAGACTCTAAAGTGCTTGATTTATGCGAGTTTACCATGCCATAGCTCATAAGGTGTCTTGTCACTTCGTTAGGTCTTAAATGAGCTTTGTTTAGAATATGTACTTGTTGTGTGTACAGCTTTCGCCCAAAAGGTTTGAGTAATGTTATTCTCTTGCAACATATCTCTGGGCATTTGTTGTACGTACCGTTTTTGTCTCTCTCGCTACTCCATTCCGCCGAGGTGTCCCTGCAATGGTAAATTGTTGCTTTATTCCATGTTCATTACATAGGGTCTGCCAAACTCATAATCGTGAATTCTCCTCCTCTGTCTGATCCGATACATTTTTAGCTTGCATCCGGTTTGATTTTTCGCTAATGCTTTGAATATCTTAAATTTTTTCCAGAGGCTTCCGATTTGTTCTTGAGAAAAGCAACCCATGTCATTCTGGAGAAATCATCTATTATCAGCATGAAATAGGATTCTCCACTTGGTGTCTTAGTTCTAGCAGGTCCACACGCATCCATGTGCACAAGCTAGAGTGGTCTTCTTGTTGATAGCTCATCTTTAGATTTAAAGGATGTGCGAGTATGTTTCCCCAATTGACAAGATTTGCATATGGTATTTGAAGGTCTTTTTATTTTTGGCATATCTCGTGACTTTCTTCTTGCTCGATCTAATGATATGGTCGAAAGCGAGGTGTCCCAATCTCCTATTCCATAACCATGACTCCTCAAGTTTGCTAAGGTAAGGCGATTCATCTTCCTCTTTCACTATGTACACATTACTCTCCGTTCGAATACCTTTGAGTGGAGTCTTTCTCGTTGTGCTTGACCTCGACTACACAATCTTGTGCTCTAAAAAGAACTTCACACCCTTTGTCACACATCCGACTCACACTCGGTAAATTTGCTTTCGGCCCATCCACAAATAGTACATCTTGGGCCTTTCCTCCGCCATTGTCTATGCTCGACCGAACCTTTTCCCTTGATCTTTCTTGATTTATCATTGCCAAAAGTAACATTGCCATATTTCTTTTCATCAAGAGTTATAAACTTGCTTCTGTCTCCGCGTCATGTGTTTAGAGTAGCCATTGTCAAAATACCACTAGCTTTTCGGGTCTTGAGCAAGTTAGAGCTAGGTCACACTTATTCTCCTTCTTTTTCCATTGGAGGCATCCTTTTGTTTTATATCTTTTGTGAGATGATGAATCACTCTCTTTCAAAGGACATTTGAAAGGCATATGTCTAGCTTGATTGCATATAAAGCATTTGATCATAGTTTTTGCGAAAATTGTGAGTATAGAACAAAATTTCTTTGATTCATAAACCCTCCTTGAAATGTTGAAAATCAATCTTTGTCCATACTTTCTACATTCAATGATTTTATGGCCAAATTCTTTACAATAAAAAACAAGAGCCATAGAAAGCTGTTTGCATACCCGATGTGAGGTTGTCTTCTCCAGCTTGCTTGTTTGAGGTAGTCTCTTCACTTTGTTTGCATCTTTTGTAGGTTTGAATTACTCCTCCTTGTATGAAAATATGCAACAATGTGTCCTGACTTGTGGCGTACATAGCGGTGGCATTCTTCATAGGAGGGAAGAATCTCCTTTGATGGCTTGCAAATTTGACAAAACTCGGGAGTATATGAACCTTTTTTTCGTGATTGAGTATTTATTTCATTCTTTGTTGTTCGAGGATTATTACGGGTTACGTCTCCCTCCTTACATGATTCTTCTTTTGTAGGAATTATTTGAGGTGCTTCATCCTTCTTTGCTTTTACAAAAAATAATTTTTTTTGTTTTCCTTTTCTTTGCTTTTACTTGATTCTCCTTCATAGCCTATTCCAGCTTTTTATCAAGGGAGATCTTTGAGCATCCAAAATTTCATCCAACTTACCAGAGCTTGTTGTTTGAGAAGAGTTTATATACACTTTCTTTTTGATCATTTTCTAATTTCTTCCTTAGACTTACAACTTCTTCTTCCAAACTTTGCTCTTGTTCTCGAGTTTTATTCTTGATTTGCGAGTAACATGTCTTCTATCTTCTTGGCTTCTTCAAGCTTTACCTTCAGTTGCATGAAGACTTCTCGAATTTTGTTCTTCTTTCACATATTTGAGGAGAATCTCTTTTTGTTTTGTCGCATTTTGATTTGATTCTGTCAATCTCCTCCCGGAGCACTTCTTAGCTCCCCCTCAAGGTCGACTTCCCCTTTCTTCCTCATCTTCTAGCAAGAGACCTTCAAGATCTTCTATGGCCATCGGTAAAAATTTCATAGGTTCCTTCTTCTCCCCCGAGGATTCATCTGAGTCTCCGGATGAGTCTGCTATCTTGTTGAGCATGAGAAGGATTTTCTACTGAATTTCTTTCCTTTACGCCATTTCTTTGATGTGTTTTTTCTCTCGATTCGTGAGCCCCGATTTCTTACTTTCTTGTGAGGACACTTAGCGACATAGTGTCCAACTCTTCCACAGCTTAAAGCACTTGAAGGGAAGTTTAACTTTGTATTTACCCGAGCCTCTATCCAATTTCTTGACAAAACTTTGCCTCTTCATCATCCAAGCAAGAGCATATGTCTTCCTCTTCTTCTTTCTTCTTTTCGCTTTTAAAGGTCGCCTCCCTCGTACTTGGCTTCTTTTGTGGGAGCCTCATCTCATATGTCGTTAGATTTCCAAGTAGCTAGTTCATGGTCAAGGTCTCCCAATCAAGCCTGTTTCTTCTATTGCGGACACCTTGGGATTGAATCGGATGGAAGTGATCTTAGAATATTTTGCACAATTATACTTTTCGGCATGGTTTCTCCAAGAGCTTTCATATTGTTAACAATTTCGCAACTTTTAAGAAGAAGTCGCCAATCTCTTCATCATCATTCATTTTTACATTTTCAAGTCGGGCTCTATATACTTGAAGTTTGGTAATATTTACCTTTTTATTTCCCTCATGGATATTCTCTAGAGTGTCCCACATATCTTTGGCGGTCTTACTCTGTGCATTATTTTGATAAACTCGACTTCACATAGTCCATTTAAGATTGCATTCATTGCTTTTGCATTAGCTACAAAGCTTTGTTTAGCTTCTTTCTGCGAATCAGCATTGACTTTGTGACATATCCAAATTCCACAAACGATCCCAAACTTCTAATCCTAAAGACATTATATATGCTTTCATTACGATTTTTCCAAAAGGCATAATTTGCACTGTAAAGAAAGGGGGCTTTATTGGTTGAGCTTCCTTCTTGACTAGCCATCTTGAGAGCCTAGGATCTCCTTTCGCTGTTAGACCGATATAAAAGGAACCAGACTTTGATACCAATTGTTGAACCTTTAGTTAAACCGAGAGGGGGGGGTGAATCGCGTTTAACACCTTCCCCGATCTTTTAAAAACTTTTCATTAAACTTATTTACACCTTCATTTCATATCCAATTTAATGTGTGAGTAATCTTAGAATGTAAACAACGAGTATTAGTATAATATAACGGTAGACTTAATATGAGAGCGAGCAGGTATTAAGCAGATGATACATATCAGATCAATACATAAATATCATACAAAGAGACACCAGATATAAGTGGAAACCCATAAAGGGAGAAAACCACATCTTATTATTGTTGTGATGCAAAGGCAAGCTCCAACTCCCTCTCACCACCGTTTTTCTACGAGGCACCAACCAACAAAGGAGGCTCCAACCTCAATTTTGCAAGCTACAACTTGCAAGGAAGCACCAACTCCTTCAATTTTCTCACGTGCACCAACCTACGGGAGGCTTCAACCTCGGTCGGCTACAAGCGACGAGTCTATCAAGCTCGCAACTTGATAGGGAAGCTCCAACTTCCTCAATTTATCAAACTGAATGTTTCGTCGATTTACTTCGATATCAGCTCTATTACGTAGCTTCTCTTTTTCTGCTCTTCTTCTCTTAATCTTCTCTTCCTTATTCTTCTATATTCTCGCATTCTCTATATTTTCTCTCTCTCTCTCCTCCTCTGAGCTTATCAAATTGATATTATATATAGAAATTCTCACATGACTCGTTTGTATTTCACAAGGAATTTGGAGTGAACAATCATGACTCTTTGGCTTCTGTCTTCTTATTCCTTTTTTCCAACTTATTTTTTAGAATTACTACAATATGTACAAATTTCCATGCCACGGTGGGATTTTTGTCTTTTCCTTAGGATACTTGCCTTTGCATCACAAACAATAAAAAAATTAATTACAACATTTACATTCATATTTTAATTACATATTTCAATTTCACTCAGCTCCTTTTTCGTGTTTTTTGGCTTTACTTGGGATTTGTCTTTTCCCTCATTGCTTGTAAAGAATCCGTTTCGCATACTCTTTGTTCACTATCATCCGCATATTCCCCGTTCCATCGCACTTTTGAATCCCTTTGTTGTACATTTCTTCAACTTTCGCAATCTTTTTTTCTCTCGTTAGGCCTCATACTTCCTCTTTCGTGTGCATATAAAATGAATACGTACAAATTTGTACTCAATCCAAGCTCGTCGATCCGGGAAAACTTGAATTAATGCGGAAAATTAAATTCATACATACATATGAATTCATTCATATTTCGGTCATTACATTATTCCCAATCCGGGAAAATCTCGTCATATTCCTTTATTCTATGCCGGCACATTTAAATAAACAAGTCTGAGTGATGTATCAATTCGGAGAATTGAGATGTTCATTCAACATTTCGCCATGGCTATAACCCGACCGTCCATCGCATATAAAATCATATCATATACCCTCGATCCTTTAACTACGCGCCTAGATCATATTCAAACTTTATTATACGTAATATTTTCATATATATTCCATCGGACCTTATAATGCGTCAACTAGCATTAATAAACCAATTATTCACATATATTTCGACCTCGAGCCCACCTATGTAGCCAATCAAACGTATGCACCGTACCTAGTTGATTCCACGCGCCATCCAACGACTCGTCATTGCATTGCCCGATCCAACGGATATCGCACGGGCTACATGCGCAAAGATAATGCGCGATGGCGCGTCGTACTCGGGTTATCCTCCACACACCTTGGTTAGACTCCGAGCAAGTTCACGCGAACGATCGCCATCGGATAGCCCTCTTCCGGATCAACGGCTCGTGTCAATTTCGCTCGGCGTCTCGGTATGAAGAATAACGTGCGATGGCGCAGTTTAACAAGCGGTTTTGTAATGGGTCCATAAGCCACGTGTCAATTCCCGTATGGAATCGCTAGCAACTCCTCGAATACCGCCTTTCGTATAAGAGTGGTGCGATGAATACCACCATCCAACGCCAAACCGCCGTCACTGTTCATATGGGTCACGGTTCCGCTTCATTTCACGCAAGGTTCCATCGTATAGTTAAATACACCGTTTTAACGCTAATTTCTTCGCATTAACACTAACTCCGGGCAACATCAAACATGTGCTGGTTCCATATTATTTACACAAGGGTCCGTCCGAATCGCCATTGTATTATCGCTCTGTTACATAGTTCATACATACATAGGATATGATTCTCCGTTACATAGTTCATACACACATAGGATATGATTCTCCGTTACATAGTTCATACACACACATGATATGATTCTCCATTACATAGTTCATACACACACGGATATGATTCTCGGACTTTATTTATATATATATATATATAAATAACGCCCAAATGGCTGGAATTTTATAACTCGCTCGCTCTTCTGCGCTCCGCCGCGTATCTGCTTTCGTCGCTCCGCCTCGCTCGCTTCCGATAACGGTTCTACCTCTTGTTATATTCGCTTTCTCTGCTCTCCGTAGCTATTTGTCTTATGCTCTCTCTCTTTATTTCATGTTTGTTACTTTGCCTCATTGCCTCATTGCCTTATTGCCTTATTTCCTTATTGCCATTAATGACAATATTTCCAACGAGATGGATGTGTAGTGGGGTGTGATGGTGAAGGAGGAATGGGAGGCTAAGAAGATGAAGGTACATCTTGTTGAGGATGGGCTTGTGGATTGGTGAACACCTCATTGGCAATGAAGGTCTCCCATGAAATGCCCTTATGCTACAATTGATGCATAACAACCATCTTGATCAAAGAATGATGAAAAAGGATTTGCATTTGCTGAGGGAATTCTCTCTTCTACACTATATATGCCATTTTTTCAATGCTTCTGTAAAGGTAATAGGGTAAATGCAACATCCTCACCCTAGTAAAATGCATAAGTAGCCTGATGTGGTAGGAGTAAGCTGGGAGAACCTTCCTTCACATGTAAAATAATTCATAATGATATTCATCATAGGTGCATATCTATCAAGCAAGTGAGAGAAAGGAAAGATGGATTTATTGTGGTCTTTGTTCCTAGGTTTTAAATATGGCTCATAGTAGCTCATGTCTAGGTTTTCATGCTTGAACCATTTCTCCCCTACACTAGGAATCCCAGTGGCATTGGCAATAAAATCGAGTAGATAACTCAAAAGTGACCCCTCGCAAGGTTAACTTGTTTTTCATGCAAGTTAAGGATAAAAAGTTTGGTTAGCTCAGGGGTGGTTTTTGCACCTGATGTACCCTTTCACAAAAATCAAAGCATCCTACATGCTTAAAACATGAAAGTCAATAAGGGGAGATGCCATTATCTCCCTTTGTGTTGAGGGGTTCAAACCTATTGATTTTTCCACCTTTGTGTTCATGCCTCCTTGGAATTTGGCCTTCTCCTTCACTCGCCACTGTCTCCCGACATTGTAGACTCTACCTTTGAGAAAACCTTAGGGGATCGCAAATGGAAATGAGATGAAGGGATGGTGGAATGGTAGCACTTTACAAGTGAATGAGATGAATGAGTGAGGGTGTAAGTATATGGGAATGAGGGATAAGCTAACCACTCAATGGAAACCCTCTCGCTAACATATTTATACTGCTATTTTTTCCAACCTTGGATTTGTAAATGGAAATGGAATGAAAAGATGGTGATGAAATCGAAATTTAGGCTAATGAGGGAATGAGTAAGTGAGGTTATAGGTACATTACGCTGAGTGAGAGGATAAAACACTTAATGACAACCCCCAGATGTGCAATTACCCTTTGTTTTGACTGATAATCTTCATATGTAGATGGAAAGAGGTTTAAATAGTGACTTCAAGCATGGGTTTTTTTTCTAGGGTTTTCTCCTTAGGGTTTGATTTCATCCAATTAAACCATCAAATATGTTTGAAAAAGTGGGTAGGGTATCCACTTACCATTAATAATTGTCTTGGAGGACCTTGGAGGATGCTCAAAAGCAATTTGTGTTGATTTGAGTGTTTGCAAGGTGTAGGAGGCCCTCCTAGCCAAGGGCGCAGCACCAACCCCAGGCACGAAGCGCTCAAGGCATAATTTGTTGTGGGTGTCGGGCAAGAGCACAACGCTCCGCCGTACACGCAACGCCCGTGTATAAATACAAGGGGCGAAATGGTCAAACACATTGCGTCTAGTTCCAGCGCGCAACGCCATAAAAAAATTGTCCAACTTCACTTAGAAAAAACATAAATTTTCTTCTCCCTGAGCTCTCTTGGTCTTTTGCAAGTGAAAAATGATTTGTTTGAAATACAAAATTACCTTTTATAGGCTTGGGAATTTTGTCTAAATTTTCAAACCCACCTTCCTAATGTTTTAAGCCTTTTTCACCTTTTCACTAATATTCCTTTATACTTTTTCCGTAGGTATCGAAATCATGATTTTGACCTTTCTTTTGCTTCTTGACGCATAATATACTCATTTTGAAATCTTTGGAGTTAGATTAGACACGATGACACCTTCAAAACTTTTTGTGGCTTCCATTACAATATTTAACTTGGCTTTCTCACCTTGGCTAGTAGTTAGGAAATTTGTGTTCCTTTTGATCTTGAAGATTTGACACATTTATTTGACACAACAAAAACCTCAAAATATTCTTTAGATTTCACCTTGGAGTTCAACATAATATTTATCTCATTCAGGGCATGACAAGCTCATTAAACATCTTTGGGAGGATTTCTCATAGCAGCACTTTCAAAAACCCCTGTTTTTGCCCCGCACCATGGAGTTCAAACCATGTTTTTTACCCTTTTTGAAACTTCGATTGCGTGTGACTCGAAAACATTACCTTGGCTTTCTCGTACTCTTTGAAACATGATAATCTTACTTTTGTCAACCTTAGGATGCTTCAATAGTAGTAACATCTCCAAAAAAATTCTTTTGTTCCTACCTTGGAGCTTAAATCATCTTTTGTTTGGTAGGTGACTGAAAACCTTGAATTTACCTTTCTTACTAATATTCTCTACACCTTTTCTCTTTGAGGCCTAACACATTCACCTTGGAAAACTTTGGTATGATTGCACACAACAACAACTTCACAATCCTTCCTTTCTTGTCATCATGGAGTTCAACTCATCATCTCACCCTCTCTGGACATTTTCCCAAAACCCTAGATGTTTGGAGTGTTTTAAGACAATCATTAGTGTTGTCTTCTAAGTGCTTTATAGCCATTTCAAGTTCATTCATTTCTCTCCAGTTGACCTCACCTTTTTTCCCTTTTTTCATCAATCTTTTTTGACAGAATTTCTTCATGTTTGGTTTGGTGTGCATCCTCCATGGTCACTCTGCAATTGATCACCGTTTGGCACTCTACTTGGACCATCAAGCTTAAATCCTCATGTGCAAACTCGAAACTCGAATGGCTAGTCTTCTTGGGAAACTCTTTATGTTTTTTCTTGAATAACCATGTCTCAACATTCTATTACATCTGAGACGACCTTCTAGCAAAAAGAAAACAGTGTTTGAAACACCATAGATGACCTTAGACATGTGAAACCCTAATTGACCTAGTGGGAGGGTTCTTTGACCATGATCTTGATCGAAAATAGGCTTGGAGGCTTCAAGTGAAAAAAACAAAGTATTTTTCAAAGTGTTGTAATGAAGATCCAAAATCCAATGTACTTGATTTATCTAAAGAGCCTACAGAGATAGTTTTGAGGCCATCAATTCTTGAGGAATCTGGGGAACATGGGAAAGATTTAGGCTATAGGAAACCCTAGAAGGAAAGTGAAGTTATGGACAAGTGAAAAAAATAGGCCAATGAGGTTGTAGGCAGAGAAGCAACTGAAAATGATAGGTATAAGCTTAGGAAGAGTTTGTAGGAGTGACAGGGTGACCATGAAATGGCAAGCTGATGAAATAGTGAAAAAATATCTATAAGGATAATGAAGGCAGTGGGATTTATGAAACTCACAATATTTCTAGGAGTGTTGTTTTCAAAATTCCAAGACCATCCCTATAGTCATCTAAATATAGTTAAAAATATTGATGACTAAGAGTGGCTCCACTTGGGGAGGGCAACTCCTTTTAGGAGGTGTCCGTAACCCTCGCAGTTCAAATCTCCGAGTTTTTGAAGATTAGTACCTTACTTGTACTTGCGTACCTCTTTTCCTTCACTTGCTGATTCACTCCTATTATTTTGAAGCTATGATCTTAAAATTCTGAAAAGACATGATTGCTTCAATATCAGTTCTACCTACCCATCATACTTTTGCCTAAATTGTTTTTCTTCTTTTGGGTGCATTTGGATTATCAAACCCTTAACATCATTTTTTTCTTTTGAAAGCATAAAAACTATCTACTTCTACCCTTATCACTTCCAAGAGTTTAGATTAGGCTAATTAACTCTCTTATTCTCTACCTAGTCTAAGAACATTTGTGCTAAATTAAAGCTTACATACTATGTTTATTACAATGGAAATTTGAAGTAAATTATTCTAAGGATGTAAATATTCAAGGTATTATAGGACTTTGTTAATCTTTGGAAAAGGTTTATCCTTTCTCACTTTTTCCTTTCTATCACTAGTATATTATTTCTGTTGTTTCAAAATATTTTTGTTTAGTATGATACTTAGCTCTGTTCAAATATATGATACACTCGAGTAATTCTTAGATACATTAAATTTGGGTCCCAAAAAAAACTATTGTCCTATCTTGTAACAAACATTTGAAGGTATTTGGAATTGGAACTCTGATTTCATTTTTAGTATATTTTAATTATATCACTTTTATTTAAGCAAGTAGTTTTAATTAATAGATCATTGAGAAAGTAGCCTAACCTATATAGTTATATTTTGAAATAATATATCAATTAATAATTCCATTTACATGGATAGTTTTTGCATAAAGGGCAATATTGCGTAGGCATTGTGATGGGTTAGGGCAATACAACTTCATGGAAAATACATGGACTTGATAAAATACTTCCTTGGCGATATTTTTTCGATGTTGCACCAAGTGAACATTCTAGCTCAACGTTACAGGGTTGCAAGTCGGAAAATTTTTTATTCAAAGTTGCACGAAGTCAATGTTCTAGGTCAACATTATACGCTACCAATCAAGAACTATTTATTCGATTTCTCACACAATACTTTGTTTTCTCGTTCATTTTTTTTCTTCTTCTTCTTCAGTTCCACATATTTGGTTGTGTAGAATAGAATAATTATGGAAAAAAATTCATCATGCTGTTGCAAATACTTTTGTATGCAATTACCAACATTTTGATGGCCAAATGAGGTTCCATTTTACAAAAATTACAAGGACATGGGTGGATGGCAAGTGCAACTACCGAGGTTTGGCACAATTATTTAATGTGATTCTATACATGAATGTAAATTATCTTATTTTCTCAAATTTTGTTTGGCATGATTGTAAACTACCTTATTTCCTTAAATGATGGGTACGTTTGAAATTTGGATAGAGTGGCATATAAGAGAGAATATTTGTTACATAATTTAGAATGGTCAAGATTAAAGAAACCATTTTACTTGTAAATATTTGTTCTCTCCAAGGAAAAAAGTGCATAATTTTAGTTATAAAAAAATTTACATTGTCATATGTCTCAAGGCATTCAAAAGTGTTTTATACCCTAATGGAGCAAATAACTTTGTAGAGGTAAGCCTTGAGTCTTTCAAACCGAAATTATTGAGGCCTTTAAACCATGTGGATGGATTCTATGGCAAAGGAAAATATGTCTTAAGTGGGAAGTGACTCTTCTAAAAAATTTTGAGGTTGGAATAAAAGATGGATCTGTTGATAACTACTTTTTAAAACAACACAATAAACCAGTATTGTCAAGAAGAGTTGAGAAAGTTAAGGGAGCTAATATTGTGTCACACTCGTCACTGTCATGGTGTATTTTGTTGGTCTGTGACTAACACGGTACTGTTTTCTCGAAATATTTCTTTGCTTCTTTTTTATTGTGTTGACAAGGTGCTTCTTGGGTTCTATCATTTGCATGACATAATGTTATGCATATTTTGCCTCTTCCTAGTCCTGGATTGTTAGGTCCCTATAATACTAGAGTATCCCCTTATTTTTATTGTTAGTGTAGCCCCATTATTGTTATTGTTATGCCCATGTAGTCCTAATATTTTTATTATTTACCCCATAGATATAGCCCCATGATTTTTATTGTTGTGCCCATGCGGTCCCCATATTGCTATATTGTGACCCTTTAAACTCCTGTACATAGAAGGTAGGTTTTCTCATTTGTATCATCCAAGAATTGTTCATTTATGAAATTTAAAGGAGGTTTCCCCCTCGAAGAGGCTGATTTCTAAGTCGTTGATCTATCTTTTCTTCTATTTTGTGAGTTAGTTTCATAACATTTGGTACTAGAGCTTTGGATTATAGGGTATTAGAGCATAAAACATAAAACAAATATACACAGATATTTTTCCCCTGGATCTCAAAACCAGGACTACCAGACTTTGATTTTTCATTATATTCCTTTTAGTGTTACAACACACACACACACACACACACACACACATATATATATACATGTTGAAGCATTCATAAACCCCAATCCATTAACCCTAGATTAGAACATAACCATAGTTCCCTTGACTCGATATACAAAATACCAGGGGCTAAAAACCATCATGCCTCAAAACCATGTGCAAACCCATGCACAAAACCATAGTCGGCAACGCCCACTGAAAAATAAAGAAAACAAAATTTCTCGGGGCGCTACCCTGGACCCCACGCAGGGGGCTACCCATCCCTTCCGAACCCCTGGACAGGGGGGGTTGTTTCCCCCCGCACGGTGACTAATCGTGGAAAGAATATAACACATACCCAACATGTACCAGTAGTAATAAAAGTAGTCACAGTACTACATGTTAGGTCCCCGTAATTTGTTCGATTGGCAAGACAAAGTGTGCAAGGGTAACATCAAACCAATCTTTGGAGTCCTAGGACCTAGCCTTCCTAGACTTAGAGAGGACTCTCTCTATTTTTTTGTAGAATATGTAACTTTTATGATTTTAGGGTTTTTATTTTAGGCTAGTTATAAGGAAAGGGTTTGTTTTTTTGTTTGGTTGGTTGGGTAGGTTGTCAAGAAAAATAGATAGAGTGAGAGAGGCTTAAACCATTGGTATATGGAGTCTGCAAAGGTCTTGAAAAGTACCACAATAGGTCAAAGGTATATCACAGGGCAAGTCTAACAAAGCCAAATGGATCTAAAAGCTTATGTGAGTGAAGTGAACATTAAATTGTGAACATAGTAGGTGCAAAGGGAAATTAAGAATCCTTTAACAAATACTTTAAAAAGAATGGCCTTTAATATCACTATGCATAAATAAATAACCAAATACAGGGCATACCATAAGCTTCTTTAACCAAACCCTAGCAAGTAAACATTAAGACAACAATCCAACAAACCATAAAGAGCAATAACTTGTAATTTCTCTAGTGATTTCACCTTAAGGAAAAAGAAAACATTCAAGATAACATATAGTAATAATCAAAGAGTAGGGAACTCCTAATTTCCTTAATCAAACTACAAATAACTTCAAAGAAACCATTTAAGATGAACAAAAGGGCAG
The DNA here is from genome assembly GCA_034641835.2 of Pinus albicaulis. NCBI lineage: Eukaryota > Viridiplantae > Streptophyta > Pinopsida > Pinales > Pinaceae > Pinus > Pinus albicaulis. The sequence goes on from MU968480.1 coordinate 30,851,434, forward strand.
GGGAAAATCATAAACCTCTTCACTCAAACCCTAGTTAGCAATACTTCAAAGCAAAGATCTCAAAAATAATGTTTAAGTTACATCAAAGAGCAGGGGCTAATCATAAACTAATTTGAAATTGGCTCCATTAAATCATTATTGAGATAAACAAAGCATAAGTGGAACTAGAGAGCATTTAATAATTCTCTAATCGGACCTAGTAGAGGAAAACATACAAGCAATAGAAAGCAGACATAGCTAAGGTGCCTCTAAACAACATTTCTTAACCTAAACTTTATGTTCTACTGCATGATAAATATGGAAAATATGTAAAACATAAGAAGACAAGTACTAAATAAGAAAGACGTCACCATTAACTATGTTCATGAATCCTCCAAGTGTGCTTGCTCCATTGTCATGCAAATTATGACATCCACAAAATCCAAAGCCAATTTCTCATAAACTTCAAGTCTTTGATATTCTTCTCAATAATAAACCAACAACTACAATGAGGCCTCCATGCAGTATTTAACTTGCAAAAGGAGGGTAAAAACCCTAACTAGGGTTGCAAAATGTCATTAATTACAATCATAAATTCCATTTTTGTCCTATGATACCATGCAAGGCCCAAGGCACAAATATCCTAATTCAATAAATGAAAAAAATAACTCCTCAAATAAATTTGGCAAAAAAAACTGACATTTGAGGCTCCTCAATAACTTTCAAAATATCTCCAAGTGTATTTTGTTGACTTTTGGCAAGGGCGCAACATCGAGGTTCAAGGGCGCAATGCCGCAAAGTGGGGAAAATTGTCCGTTTTGTTACCAAGATTTGGAGGCCTTCCATGTGTCCAAATGAGCTCCATGATAGCTCATTGGAAAGCCTATCCCTGTATAGTTTTCCAAATATACCTTTAGTTCTCCATTTGGTGTCCATTTTTCGTGCTCAAAAACGCATTATCCCAATACTTCTCAGGGGCTCAATGCAAGCTTTGAAAAATAGGGCAGTAAAGTTGATTTTTTGCATGTTTTTGGCACTTTTGGAGGACCAGTTTTGATCCAAATGAGCTGAAATTTTGTGAGAGTGATATCCTTGGCCTAAGGATCCCAAAAATTTAAATTTTCTCCTCCAATGGGTACTGGAGTTGCGCCTTTGGCCCTTCAAAATAGTCAAAAATCCAAAAACTTCAAAATTGTGTCAAAATTTGGATTTACCTTGCTGATTAGGTTTGGGATGCTTGTAGGGAAGCATCAACAACGATGTCAAGATTTTTATTTTCCTCTTTTGCCTCTTTTAGGGCTTGAATATTTTGCAAGGGCTCTTTTGATTTTGGCCCTTGCAATCTTGTTTCTTAAGGCATAATGCCTTGCCATGTTCTTTTGGATGTCAAGGTCCCTCGTGGTCTTCTCCAACCGACCTCTAAGTGTATATCTCTTGCAACACCTTGTAAGGACCATAGTACTTTGGCGATAATTTATTATCCTTCTTAGCTTGCTTGAGGGACATTTGTTTGTATGGTTGTAGTCATAAAAAATACCCGACCCTCCTACATCAAAACTTCTATCGCCGCGATGTTGATTTCGCTCGTTGTTTCATTCGATTTTGTGCCAAATTCGAGGTTGTCTTTTAAGAGTTGGAGAACTTCTTGTTGATGCTTGATGTGATCTTCCACTGCTTGAACCTTCGAATTTTCTCTTAAAGATGATGTGATGGATGGTGGATGATATCCATAAAGTGCCATAAATGGGGTCATTTTTGTCTGCGAGCATGGAAGGAAGTGTTATACCACTATTTAGCTAGAGGTAACCACTTGACCCATTGTGTTTGTTTATCAAATACAAAACAACGAAGATATCCTTCCAAACATTTATTTACTATCTCAAGTTTGACCATCGGATTTGAGGATGATAAAATGAGCTATGAGCTAATTGAGTACCCAAACAAGAAAATAACTTCGTCCAAAAATTTCCAAGTAAAAATGGGATCTCTCGTCGCTCACAATAACCCTTGGGATTCCATGTAGCTTTTGAATTGGGTCCATCAAATGTAGTAGCAAATGTACTTGCTTTAAATGGATGATATAATGCACAAAAGTGTGCATACTTGGTAAGTCTATTAACTACCACCATGATGACACTCTTTCCTTCGGACTTAGGTAAACCCGTGATAAAATCCATTGAAATATCCTCCCAACGTTGACTTGGAATGGATAAAGGTTGTATAAGACCTAGGGTCTTAATTTTCTCAACTTTATTCTCTGGGAAAACCAAACATTCCGCCACAAAATTTTGAGTATCAAATTTAAGGCCATCCCAAAAAAAATTCTTTCTTCACCCTATGGTAAGTTTTTAAAAATCCCTGAGTGTCCTCCTAAAGGAGAAGTGTGCAATTCCAAAATAATTTTTTGTTTTATTCGGGATTTCTTACAAATATATAAGTGATCTTTGTACCATAAGGAATCATTTTTCCAACTAAATGTATCGTATGTACTAAGATCTTGCCTGCAACTTTTGAATGAGTGTCGACACATCTTTGTCCTTCTTCCATTCATCTCTTGCTTCAGTTATCCAATCTGTTGGATAATAGAAATTGCACAAAGCAATGCTTCCACCTCTTCATTATTTCTTGAGAGTGCATCCGCAACAACATTTAGCTTCCTTTTTTTGTATATTATTTCAAAGTCATATCCAAACATCTTTGTGACCCATTTTTATCGCTCTTCGAAGATAGTCTTTGTTCCAAAAAAGTGTTTAAGACTATCATGATGAGTTTTTACCTTGAAGTGTCTTCCCATTAGGTAAGTTCTCCATTTCTTTAGTGCATGCATTATTGCTAACATTTCCTTCTCATAAATAGGTTTTCCCGTAAATACTTTCCTTTGATTGGATGACTTTCAAAAGCAATGGGTCTTCCTTCTTGCATTAAAACAAAACCAATTCCATTTCCCCGAGGCATCACATTCCACAATAAAGGTTTTTGTGAAGTCCGGGCGTAGCTAATATCGGTGTTAGGCACATTGCCTCTTTAAGATGTTTCAAAGGCCTTAGTTTGCTTCGGGAGTCCCATGAAAATGCATCTTTCTTCAATAATGTTGCTAGAGGTGCTTTGCTATTCTCCCATAATTCTTAACAAACTTTTCGATAATACCCTCGTTAACTCGAGAAATCCTCGCAATTGCTTTAATGGTTGTGGGGACTTTCCATTACTTAATGGCTTTAATTTTGTTAGGGTCTACCTTAACACCCTCGTGAGATACAATATGACCCGTATATTCCACCTCTTGTACTCCAAAGAAACATTTGGATGTTTTTTTGCATATAATTGTTTCTCCCTGCAATAGTTTGAGCGACCCTCGTCAACATGTTCAACATGATCCTTCCAAGACCTCGCTATAGATTAATATATCATCAAAAAAAATACTAGCACAAATTTTCTAAGGAAGGGTTTGAAAATGGAATTCATCAACCCTTGAAATGTAGAAGGTGCATTGTAAGGCAAAAAGGCATGACCAAAAATTCATAATGACCCTCATGAGTTTCGAAATGTTGTTTTCGGAATATCTTCAGCCTTCATTCTAATTTGATGATACCCCGAACGAAGATCCAATTTGGTAAAATAAATTTGCTCCATGTAATTCATCCAATAATTCATCAATCACAGGGAATGGGAAATTTATCTTTAATGGTGAGCTTATTGAGCTCCCTATAATCCGGACACATGTGCCATGATCCATCCTTCTTGTGTACCAATATTGCAGGAGTAGAGAAAGAACTTTGACTAGGTTGAATTATACCTTCCTCTAACATTTTCTGCAATCATACGTTCAATTTCACTCTTTTGGACATAAGCATATCTATAAGGCTCGATGTTTGGAGGAACACTTCCCGGAATCAAATGAATAGCATGATCATGATCATGAATAGGTGGGAGTCCTTTGGAGTTTCAAAAACCTTGGAATGATTGTCCAAGACTTTTTCGGAGATCTTCGTAAATAGATGATTTTGATGTTGGAACTTCTAGTGAGCATGATTGTGTAATTATGCCTCGTTGTTCTTTCTTTAGAAGCTTTGTCATGACATTAGAGCTTATTATCTTTCTCGACTTCCCTGCAAATACCCATAATTCGACTTCCTTTCCTTCGAAAAAAAAATTTCAAGAAAAGTTCCCGAAAAATTAAAAGCTATCGTCCCCAAAGATTGTAACCATTATACTCCTAGTACAACATCAGCACCTCCCATAAGAATGGAAAGCATTGGACTATTCAATACATATTCCCACCCATGGTTAGCTTGATATTATGGCATTTTCCGTAGCAATTTATAGTTTTGTCCATTTGCAACCATCACTTGACATTCCGGGTGCTAGGTATAGGAAACAATTCAATTCCTTGGCTACCTTACAATGAATAAAATTATGGGTACTACTTGAATCAATCAACACTATTACCTTTTTCTTCTTGATATGTCCTTCTATCTTGAGAGTTTGAGGAGTGGTAATTCCTACCAATGCATTACAAGATATGGTCGGACTCATTTCTTCCTCTTTCTTGGGTTGGTTCCCCGGTGTATATCATCTTCTTGTTCATTTTCTTCTTCCTCTTCACAATCTATGTAAAATAATTTCTTCTCAACACACTTATGACCTTTAGTGTATTTTGCTATCACAATCGTAGCAAAGCCCTTTTTTCTCTTTTTTTTTCCAATTGTTGTGGTGTCAACCTTTGTAGGTTGTGGAAATCTAGGAGTAGCAACACTTCCCTCTTTATAGAAGTGAGTGGTAGGCTTCCTTGTCACCATAATTTTACATTCAATTTTTCTTGCCAACCTGAATGCCTTTTCCAATGAATCAGGTTCCAAAACACGAACTTCATGTTGGATGTTATCCTTTAAAGTACCTATGAAGAGATCAATCTTGTGTTCCTCTCGGAATATCGAGTTACCCTTTATATTTCAATTTTTTGGAAGTCCTCAATGTGCTCCCCCATTAAACCCTTTTGTTTGAGATTTATCAATTGGCTAAATAAGGTGTTGCTCTTTGTATCCTCATAATGTGCTATCATTTCCTCCGTAAAAATTGACCAAGTGACAATTTTTTTTACGGGAGCAAAGCCATCGATACCATACAAATGTATTTTGTTCTAAATGTAAAGTTGCAATGCGTACCTTTTTGTGTGTTTTGCACATTATGGAGATCAAAATATTGCTCCATCTGTAGTATCCATGTTACAGGATCATTTCTATCAAACTTCCTCATATCCATTTTTGGAACATGGTGGTTCTTCCCCCCAACATTATATTTTATGAAATCACGATTAACATTTATTTTGTTCTCATCATGAGTTTCCTCTACTATATTTTCACCATTAGGAAACATTTCTTGTATCAACTTTGTCAAAACCTTCCATGTCTGCTTTTAGATCATTCTTCATGTTTTCCATTTTCTCATCGATCTTAGCTTCCATGTCATCCATCTTAGATTCCATGCCGACTTCCATGCCATCTATCTTAGATTCCATGCTATTCTTCAAACCATCTATCTTAGATTCCATGCCTTTCTTCAAACCATCCATCTTAGTTTCCACACCTTTATTCAAAACTTCCATGTCATTTTTTTGTTGCTCTTTGCGAGAGCGAAATTTGTTGCACTTGCTCTTGTAATTTTGATATGTCATGTTGCCATTCTTCGTCTTCATGAGTCATAGTAGATTTTTCTAAAGGATTAATAGGTGTTGAATTATTTTTAGGGGCAATTTTAGAATCCAATACTGATATCTATTCTACAATATGCCCTTGGAATCAATTCAACGTGATTCTTCAAACAAGACTTATGCAATTCGGAAAAAAAAAAAATAAAAATAAATACACACCTTTTACTTCCTTTTGAGGAGCTTGATATTGAAATTGAATTATCTCTATAATTGCAGATCCTCAATATTTGAAAATTCAGTCCCCCGTAGTATCTCTCTAAATCTTCTTTCAAATGCCATAGGTCTGATCCGATTTGGATTCTTCAAGGCAAAAGTTATGTCCAATCTCCCACAATGACCCAATTTTGGACTAGTTTAGTAGAGCGAAACTTGTATGACTTGCCACGTGTCACTGTTTCCTCCTTTGGCTCTGAAAATTGATAGAACGAAAACTAAAGTCCGTGTACTTGTAGCCACTTTTTACATCATTCCAATCCGATGCTCAGAGAGAGAGCTATGAAGATTTTCCCATGATCACCTCTTTGAGATGAAATTCGAAGCCTCAAAAAGCCCTAACTTCCACAGATCATAACTCCGAAAAATATTACGAACCAATATCTGAAATTTTTTGACGATGTACCTTAGGATTGCGGCTTTCGCACTCTAAAAATTTTAACTTCGAACACCTTCGTAGAAAAAAAATTTATTATGAAAATACCACGATGACCCTGTTTAGGTTAAATTCAGGAGCCTGCAAAATGACCTAACTTGCATAGATCATATCTCCTAAAATATTGCGAACCAAGATCTGAAATTTTGCGACAATGTTCCTCGTGATTTTTTCTTCGCACTCTAAAAATATCATATTCTGAACCTTCGTATAAAAAAAATTTATAGCTTAAATTCCACGTTGACCTATTTGGAGCAATAGAAACCCTAGAATCTCAAAGCTCGATACCAAATGTTGTGAAACCAGCCTCCAAAAAGAGAAGAAAAAGAGATATCAACGCCTTAGCAATAAGCCACTTCAAGGGGGAAACCTCCAATACATTACATGAATGAACAATTCTTGGATGATTCAAATTACAAAACCTACTTTCTATATATAGGATTCCATGAGGCCACAATGTACTCCTTGTGGGGCCACAATGTAATCCTAGCCGACCTAACAATAATAATTTAAGGGCACAATAATAACAATATGGGGGTTAGAAGGGTACAATAATAACAGTAATGGGGTTACACTAATAACAATAAGGGACTATACTAGTAATATAAGGACCTAATGGAACCTTCCTTCACATGTAAAATACTTCATAATGATATTCATCATAGGTGCATATCTATCAAGAAAATGAGAAAAAGGAAAGATGGATTTATTGTGGTCTTTGTACCTAGGTTTTAAATATGGCTCATAGTAGCTCATGTCTAGGTTTTCATGCTTGAAACATTTCTCCCCTACACTAGGAATCCCAGTGGCATTGGCAATAACATCGAGAGATAACTCAAAAGTGAACCCTCGCAAGGTTAATTTGTTTTTGTCATGCAACTTAAGGATAAAAAGTCCTGGTTAGCTCAGGGTGGTCTTTGCACCCTGATGTACCCTTTCACAAAAATCAAAGCATCCCTACATGCTTAAAAACATGAAACAAGTAAGGGGAGATGCCATTATCTCCCTTGTGTTGAGGGGGTTCAAACCTATTTGATTTTTCCACCTTTGTGTTTATGCCTCCTTGGCATTTGGCCTTCTCCTTCACCGCCACTGTCTCTCGACATTGTAGACTCTACCTTTGAGAAAAACCCTAGGACTGAAAAATGGAAATGAGATGAAGGGATGGTGAAATGGCAGCCTTTACAAGTGAATGAGATGAATGAGTGAGGGTGTAAGTATATGGGAATGAGGGATAAGCTAACCACTCAATGGAAAACCCTCTCGCTAACATATTTATACTCTATTTTTCCAACCTTGGAGTGTAAATGGAAAATGGAATGAAAAGATGGGGATGAAATCGAAATTTAGGCTAATGAGGGAATGAGTAAGTGAGGTTATAGGTACATTAGGCTGAGTGAGAGGATAAAAACACTTAATGACAACCCCCGGATGTGCAATTACCCTGACTGATACTCCTCATATGTAGATGGAAAGAGGTTTAAATAGTGACTTCAAGCATGGTTTTTTTTTCTAGGGTTTTCTTCTTATGGTTTGATTTCATCCAATTAAACCATCAAATATGTTTGAAAAAGTGGGTAGGGTATCCACTTACCATTAATAATTGTCTTGGAGGACCTTGGAGGAAGCTCAAAACCAGTTTGAGTTGATTTGAGTGTTTGCAGGGTGTAGGAGGCCCTCCTAGCCAAGGGCTCAGCGCCAACCCCAGGCGCGAAGCGCTCAAGGCATAATTTGTTGTGGGTGTCGGGCAAGAGCACAACGCTCTGCCAAGCACGCAGCGCCTCTGTAAAATACAAGGGGAGAAACAGTCAAACATGCTGTGTCTAATTCCAGGCATGCAACGCCAAAGAAAATTGTCCAACTTCACTTAGAAAAAACATAAATTTTCTTCTCCCCGAGCTCTCTTGGTCTTTTGCAAGTGAAACAATGATTTGTTTGAAATACAAAATGACATTTTATAGGCTTGGGAATTATATCTAAATTTTCAAACCCACCGTCCTAATGTTTTAAGCCTTTTTCACTTTTCACTGATATTCCTTTATACTTTTTCCTGTAGGTACTGAAATCATGATTTTGACCTTTCTTTTGCTTCTTGAGGCATAATATACTCATTTTGAAATCTTTGGAGTTATATTAGACATGATGGCACCTTAGAAACTTTTTGTGGCTTCCATTACAATATTTAACTTCGCTTTCTCACCTTGGCTGGTAGTTAGGAAATTTGTGTTCCTTTTGATCCTTAAGATTTGACACAACAACAGCCTCAAAATATTCTTTAGATTTAACCTTGGATTTAAACATCATCTTTTTCTCATTCAGGCATGACAAGCTCATTAAACATCTTTGGGAGGATTTCTCATAGCAACACTTTCAAAACCTTGTTTTTTCTCTGCACCATGGAGTTCAAACCATGTTTTTTACCCTTTTTGAAACTTCCGATTGCGGTGACTCGAAAAACATTGCCTTGGCTTTCTCGTACTCTTTGAAACATGATATTTTACTTTTGTCAACCTTAGGATTCTTAAACTAAGTAGCAACATCTCCAAAAAATTCTTTTGTTCCTACCTTGGAGCTTAAATCATCTTTTGTTTGGCAGGTGACTGGAAAACCTTGAGTTTACCTTTCTTACCGATATTCTCTACACCTTTTCTCTTTGAGGCCCCGACACATTCACCTTGGAAAAATTTGGTATGATTGCACACAAACAACACCTTCGCGATCCTTCCGTTTTTGTCATCATGGAGTTCAACTCATCATCTCACCCTCTCTCGGCCATTTTCCCAAAACCCTAGATGTTTGGAGTGTTTGAAGACAATCATTAGTGTTGTCTTCAATTGTCTCTATAGCCATTTCAAGTTCATTCATTTCTTTCCAGTTGACCTCACCTTTTTCCCTTTTTCATCAATATTTTTGACAGAATTTCTTCATGTTTGGTTTGGTGTGCCTCCTCCATGGTCACTCATGCAATTGATCACTATTTGGCACTCTACTTGGACCATCAAGCTCAAATCCTCATGTGCAAACTCTGAAACTCGAATGGCTAGTCTTCTTGGGAAACTCTTTAGGTTTTTCTCTGAATAACCATGTCTCAAAATATTCTTTAGATTTCACCTTGGAGTTCAACATCATCTTTTTTCTCATTCGGTGCATGACAAGCTCATTAAACATCTTTGGGAGGATTTCTCATAGCAACACTTTCAAAACCTTGTTTTTGCTCTGCACCATGGAGTTCAAACCATGTTTTTTACCCTTTTTGAAACTTCCGATTGCTGTGTGATCGAAAAACATTGCCTTGGCTTTCTCGTACTCTTTGAAACATGATAATTTTACTTTTGTCAACCTTAGGATTCTTAAATAAAGTAGCAACATCTCCAAAAAATTCTTTTGTTCCTACCTTGGAGCTTAAATCATCTTTTGTTTGGCAGGTGATTGGAAAACCTTGAGTTTACCTTTCTTATCGATATTCTCTACACCTTTTTCTCTTTGAGGCCTCGACACATTCACCTTGGAAAAATTTGGTATGATTGCACACAAACAACACCTTCACAATCCTTCCTTTTGTTTGTCATCATGGAGTTCAACTCATCATCTCACCCTCTCGGCCATTTTCCCAAAACCCTAGATGTTTTGAGTGTTTGATATTTGATCAGATCATTAGTGTTGTCTTCTAATTTCTCTATAGCCATTTCAAGTTCATTCATTTCTTTCCAGTTTGACCTCACCTTTTTCCCTTTTTCATCAATATTTTTGACAGAATTTCTTCATGTTTGGTTTGGTGTGCCTCCTCCATGGTCACTCTGCAATTGATCACTATTTGGCACTCTACTTGGACCATCAAGCTCAAATCCTCATGTGCAAACTCGAAACTCGAATGGCTAGTCTTCTTGGGAAAATCTTTAGGGTTTTTCTTGAATAACCATGTCTCAAACATTCTATTACATCCGAGCCAACTTCTAGCAAAAGAAAAAATAGTGTTTGAAAACACCATAGATGACCTTAGACATGTGAAACCCTAATTGACCTAGTGGGAGGGTTCTTTGACCATGATCTTGACTCGAAAATAGCTTGAGGCTTCAGTGAAAAAACAAAGTATTTGTCAAAGTGTTGTAATGAAGATCCAAAATCCAATGTACTTGATTTATCTAAAGATCCTACAGAGATAGTTTTGAGGCCATCAATTCTTGAGGAATCGGTAACATGGGAAAGATTCAAGCTATAGGAAAACCCTAGAAGGAAAGTGAAGTTATGGACAAGGGAAAAAAATAGGCCAATGAGGTTGTATGCAGAGAAGGAGACCGAAAATGATAGGTATAAGCTTAGGAAGAGTTTGTAGGAGTGACAGGGTGACCATGAAATGGCAAAGCCGATGAAATAGTGAAAAATTTCTCTATAAGGATAATGAAGTCAAAGGGTGGGATTTTTGAAACTCACAATGTTTCTAGGAATGTTGTTTTCGGAAAATCCAAGACCATCCCATAGTCATCTAAAGATAGTGAAAAATACGATGACTAATAGTGGCTCCACTTGGGGAGGACAACTCCTTTTTAGGAGGTATCCAGTAACCTCGCAGTTCAAATCTCTGAGTTTTTGAAAGATTAGTACCTTACTTGTATTTGGCAGACCTCTTTTCCTTCACTTTGTTGATTCACTCCTATTATTTTGAAGCAATGATCTCAAAATCTAAAAGACATGATTGCTTCAATATCAATTTCTACCTACCCATGATACTTTGCCTAACATTTTTTTTCTTCACTTGGGTGCATTTGGATTAGCAAACCCTCGACATCATTTTTTTCTTTTGAAAGCATAAAAACTATCTACTTCTACCCTTATCACTTCCAAGAGTTTCAGATTAGGCTAATGAACTCTCTTATTCTCTACCTAGTCTACTTATCCGTCAAGGTTAAGCTACTTGACAGATTCTCATTCTCTAACCTACTAACATGAAATTGAAAACATGACCAAACCAAGTTTTGAAGCAATCTGATTTGTCATGGGACTGTGGCATTTTGGACAAGTCGCACACATAATTTATTTTTTGTACAAGTGAAACTAGAAATTTGAGGGCCGAGATTCAAAATTGGTTATGCATCCCTCTCTTTCTCTTTTTGGTTCGCGATTTGAACATTGAAGCCAAATATCTTTTCCTAATCTAATCTATCGACAAACAAAGTTTACATGGTTTGGAAAATCCTCTTTCACTAACCTATCAATAAAAATTTAAAACATGTTCAATCATGATTAGGCTAGATGACTCGAACAAGACTTTCCTTCTCAAGTAGTGGCATTTGGACTTGCACACTTTCAAAGCAATACACTTTTTCTGGTATGGGGTTGTACCTCTTCTTTTTTTCCTGCCCTCTTTTCTTCTTTTCTTTGTTTTTTATTTTTTTCATGATATTTCATCAAGCAATGTTATGTACAATGAATGAAAGCTTCAAAACTAGGAATTTCAACAAAAATAGTTCTTGAGCATCCTTCCATTCGAGAGGACCTCCAAACAACTCTACTCCATCCAGCTTCTTGTAGGAAAAATGCATTGTTACCTCTAACCGAATGGATGATGTATGGGCCCTTCCATAGATCTTCAAAATTTTCCATGCTTGCCTTTGTCCTCTCTCCTTGAATCCCACTTCAACACCTTGTCTCCAATCTGAAATCATTTTCCTTGGTCCTTCCGTCAAAGATCTTCTTGATGTTCTCTTGCACTTCTTGTGTTCTTTTGTAAAATTCTTCCCTTGACTACTGCAAATGAATGGTTTGGTTCAACCTCCTTTGTAATTAATTCTCCTCTAATTGTACCTCCTGGAGAAGCTTCATTAACGGAACTCCCAAGGATTTTGGGAAAATTGCATCCATGCCATAGACTAGTTGATAGGGAGACATGTTAATAGATTTCTTTCTTGTTAATATGTCAGCCCATAGTGCATGCACCAGTTTTCTATGCCGTGACTTTTTGTTCTCTTCCAACAACTTCTTGATGATGTTCACTAAAAAAAATTTAGAGGACTCAACCAGCTCATTACCTTGAGGTTAATAAGATGTAGAATGCCCTAGTGTGATGTGATACTTGTAGCAAAAGTCGAACATTCTCTTGGACTTAAATGCAACAACATTATCGATGATGATCTTTTTAGGACAACCAAATCTGAACAAGATGTTGGTTTCAAGGAATTTGATGATTACCAAGTCAGTGGAATTCCTTGAAGGGATGGATTATATCCATTTGGTGAAATAGTCGATTGCAAGTGAGGATCCACTTGTGTTGGGTAGATGAGGCAGGTGGATTTCGCTAATGAAATCTAGATCCCACCGTTGAAAAGGAGTTTCAACACCGATATGATGCAAAGCAAAGGTAGTAGTTTTTCTCTTTCCATCAAATATTTGGAATTTATGGCAAGCTACTACTTGCTTTGTGTATGTCGTGAAAAAGAGTGGGCCAATAGTAACCAACTCTAAGGATTTTGTTGGCAGTGGTTTTCCAAATGAGAGATGGCCTCCACACTCTCCTTCATGAAACTCATGCATGATTCTATCTGCATCACCTTCAAGTAAAACATTTAAGCAAGATACCAACATAATTTTTCCAATACAAAGCTCTATCTAGAATTCGAAATTTACAGACTCTTTAGTTTCAAGAATGGAGATTTTTGTTTTGGACAAAGCAGGAGGAGAATTTAGATTAAAAAGCACATACAATATATCAAAGATACCAAGAGTGAGTTCAAAAATGCTTCTTCAATGGGTGGAGTTGCCGGTTCCTCTTTTTCATCCAAGGAATATATCATGCTTATGTCTAGTGCTTGAAAATTTAGCTTCATACCATGAGTTTGGCAAGGCCTTGGCCTTTGATCAGCTTTTAGTGGGTCTGATTTCTAAATAATATTCTAAGATGACAACAATTCACTTACCCCTTTTACCATCAAGATCTTGATTCATCATGACCTTGACAACCGTGTGTGGAACAAAAGCAATGATATGTGAATACATGATGTAAACTCTAAAATATTTTAATGCTTTGATTAAGGAAAAGGCTTGTTTCTCCATGATGTTATATTTCGTAGGGGCATCTCTTAGTGCCTTGTTAAGAAAGCTATGGGATTTTCTTGTCCCATGATGTTCTTGTAGCAATATTGCAACAATAGTGTGTTTTGATGCAAAGGAGAAGATGAAGAAATCCTTGGTAAAGTCGTGGTTGATTAGAACTGGGTGTTTGGGTAAGTGCTTGTTTTACCGCTCAAAGGATTGTTTGGCTTTTGTGGTCCATTTCGCTCCTATTTCTCTCTTCAACATGTTTGTAATGTTTCTTAGGAGTTCTACAAGGTTTGGTATGAACCTTCTTGGGAAGTTGATCTTTCCAATGAAAGATTTCAACTCTTTAATGTTCCTAGGGTGGCTGATCTTTAATATACCCTCAATCCTTTTGGGGTCTATCTTAATCCCTTCTTTAGATATGATGTGGCCTAAGAGTTTTCCTTCTTGAAGATGAAATAGAGTTTTCTTAGGATTTAAAGATAGACCATACTTCCTACATTTGTCAAAAAACTTTTCTCAGAGTGAACCAGTGTTCTTCATTGGTTTTAGAATAGACAAGTGATGTCATCAAGGTATATCACAATGAAGTAGGCTATGTCTATGCGAAAAAGGCAATATCCATGGCTCTTTGAAAAGTAGCCCCCATATTCATTAACCCAAAAGGAATTTTGACATACATGAAGGTGCCCTCAAGGTGTTGTGAAAGGTTTTGTGCCGATCACTTGAAAAGTACTAGCACCCGATTGTAACTCTGAAAAGCCATCAAGCAATGATATTCTTTTAGAGCCTACCACCCTTTGTAGTATATGATCCATCTTAGGTAAAGGGTAGTTGTCTTTCAGTGGAGGCTTTGTTTAAGTTTCTAAAGTCTATGCATAGCCTAATATCCCCTGTTTTTCTTTCATCGACACAAGGTTTGAGACCCATTCGAGTACCCGAGTGGGAATATGATTCCAAGCATCATACATCTTCTTTATTTCTTCTCAACTAGAGGCACTAGGACGGGGTTTATTCTTCTCAATTTTTTTCTTGAATGGTTTCCGGTTTTCCTTGAGAGGAATCTTATGTTGAATAATGTTTTGTGTCATAGGACTTTAAGCCCTCATAACCCCATGAAAATACATCTTTAAATTATTTGAGCAAATCTCAATGTATCTCTCGTTTTATGTGAGGTGGTAGTGTTTTGGATAGTTTTATCATTTTGGGTTCTTCTACACTACCTATGTTGCATTCCTCTCACATCATTCTGAATGGATTCCATTTTAGGCTTCCTAGCAAACATCATTGAAGTCAAACAACTCTTCTAAGGGGGTAAGACCTCTTGGTAATGAGTTATCTTTGCATTGCAGTACATCTCAAGGTCTTTTTGATCTAAATCTTCAAACAATTATGCCATAAGAGGGTGTTCTAGTAGATTTATATCAGTAATAGGAAATGACTATGTTTTGGGTGTTTGTTCTTCATGTAGGGCAGTCTTTGTTCATGATCTAAGCTTGGTTTTGGTATTGAAAATTCAATTCTTAGATTGTATAAAGTCTTCAATATGTTTGTCCCCTTAAAACACTTTCCAATAATCTATGTTGTCGTGTAATATAGGTCTACTTTTGACATTTACTTGGTGAACTGTTCATTGGCATGAGGTAATTGGCAAGTGCTGCAACAAAGGCTAGTTCATTGGCAAGGTTGTTTTGAGCTCTTGGGATAGAGGTAAGTTTCGTATTTCTCAAAATAAAAATAGGAGGTCTAAGGCAGCATTCCCTATATTCTCTTAGCCTAGGATTCTCGCTGAATATTCTCCTTTGATTTGCCTAATGATTAGCTCGGAATCTCCTTGAACATAAATCTTCTTAGCTCCTATGTTTTTTCAACAAGTGTAGTCCTAGGAGAAGAGCCTCATACTCGCAATATTGTTCAGTGCATTGAAAATCTAGTTTGCAGAGTGGCCTTCATTGGTGTTGTGTATCCAAACACCAGCTTTTCGAACCAGATTTTTTGCCACAAGAGCCATCAAAGCTCATGTTCCAAAGTGTTTCAAGTTTTAGATTCGCCATTATGTTGTTGTTCATGGCTACTTGAGTTTTGGCTCTTCATGTTCTTCATTCCGTGTTTGGTTTGATTGTTCTGATAGGCCTTGTTCTTCCTCCTTTTAATTTACTTGTTCATTAATGTCATCTTCATTGTACACGATAAATGAGTCAAGGTCCTGAATGCATAGAATAGAGAGGGGTGTTGTTTGGCCTATCTTGTAGCTGCTTACCATATATTTCATGTGAGATTCTCTCGTACAATCTTCTTGTCTTGGTTAAATACTAGAATGGTAGTGTATGTCATGTCCATTTGGAGGTTTCTTTGGAGTTTGGCTCCCCATGATCTCGGATAAAAGCATGTCATACTCCAGGGGAATATCAACTCACTACAATGTCCATGACTAGGCTCTTAGCTGGGATTTGAGCCAAATTGACACACGTGTCCTTGATTAGACCCAAACATTTGACTCTACTTGAATAGAAAGAGTACAAGTCTTTTGTAAGGTTTGGTTATTTCGAGGCCTAATCTCTCCATCACTACCTTTGGCATGAGATTGTGTGAGGCACCGCAGTCTAGCATGGCATTGCGCAAGATTTTATCATGGATGTTCAGAATAACATAGAATGGAAGGAAAACTCCTTCTTGATATTTTCCCTCTACCTCAGGTCCAAACAACAGTTCTCCGGCTTTGTCATCGCTAGATTCGCAGTGTTGGTGTCATTTCCTATGTTTAAAGCTTTCAAAACTTGAACTCTATACACATCTTGAGTCACCAGCTCGTGAGGGGTATGTCTATTTTGATCTTGGCAATATCACTCTCAAAAACTGAAAAGGTGCCGGTGTTTTTGGCATATTTACATCAGCTTTTATCACACATAGTCTTTTCAGCAACTTTCAGTTTTCTTAGTTTTATTTGGAATGTCGAGCTAGAACAGTTTTTCAAGGGCCACTAGTTGATGTACTAAGCGTACTTGGGTCACCATTATGTTGGCGAGTTTTGTCTTTGTTTTGATTAGGAGTCTTAGCCATTATGTTGTCTAGTTTTGTCTTTGTTTTGATTACGAGTATTAGCCATTATGTTGGCTAATTTTGTCTTTGTTTTGATTATGAGTCTTAGCCATTATGTTGGTGTTTTTCTCGATGTATTTTTTAAGGATGTTTTTTCGGTGTTTCCCAAACAAACAGCTTTCTAGTTTGTTTTTCTTGGAGGCATCTTGGGTTTTCTTACCCGAGGTCATACCGCCTATGAACCTCCATGATGGCATTTTCAAATCATAATTTGTACTCTTCAAAATCCTCATATGTTCTATCAACATGGTTTGATGAAAATAGACCTTGTTCCTCTTCTCGTGAGAAAAAACATCATCCTCATTATTGGAGTCTATCAGATGTACATGGTTTTCTTCCTCGACTCTTCGCTTCTTTCCTCTTCATCTACATAGTTGTCTTGAAAAAGAGGCTTGATTTGTTGGTCATTGTCTCTTTGTCTCGCTTTTGAGGAGGGTCTCTTTGAAGTTTTGGTTTCTATTTATGTTTTGAGGATTTTCTTGGTTTTCCCTAGGGGGTGCTTTCTTCATTCAAATTGATTCTCAACATCATTCTTTCCATTACCCTAACTAGATTGTCAATTTTAGCATCAGAGGTGGAGGCTATGGCTTCCTCTTTGCAGTGTAACCTTCTTATCTCGCCCTTAATCTAGCCCTTCTAGCATTTAGGTTGGCTTCTACACTTATTTATCCTCTTTGCATGTCCTCTAAGGTGAGGGGATCTCTTTCTCTTAATTGATAACACATGTCCGGATCAAATCCTTCGGAAATTTCACTAAGGCTAGGCCTCGTGGGGGTTTCATAGTGAGGTGGGAGTGCATTGTAAGCACTATTGAACCTGGTGCAAGTAGTTTTGGACACTTTCCCCAACATTCCTCTCTAAGGTTATCATACTCGATAGGATTTGAAGAGGATTTTTTCTTAGTCTCCCACTTGTTTATGAATGTTTGGTAGAGGGAAGGGAGGTCATGAATGTTGTTAGGAGTTAAGTTTTTTGAACCATTAAGTTTGCTTCTCCTCCTAAGCTTTGGGAAAACATTCTCATTTTTATGGTCTCCTCTTTCTATTTCTTGGTAATCAAATGCATCATTCATCTTGTATACATGATGTTGGGCAGTGGTAGAGTTACGCTCCAAGAAAGTGAGGGATTTTAGATTGGTATCTTGAGGCATAGGTAGTAAAGGTTGGGGTAGTACCAATGGGGCAAACCATGCTGCTATGATTGGAGGTAAATGGACCCAAGGAGGGTTTTGTGAGAGGAGGTGGAGGATTAAATGGAGTGGGTTTGCATAGTGGATGTGTGAATGGGGGTGGTAGCATGTACTTGGACCATCAAGCATGAGATTGAGCAGATTTGGAATGAAAGGAGTCAAAGTTTTGGAGAAGCCGAAAAATCGAGAGGAGTGGAAGGAGAGGCTTCTCTAATAGGACTCTACCCGCAAATCGTATGGGCTCAAGTTCTGTCTCGCTCTATCCCACTTTGAGACTTAGTTCTAAAAAGGTTTCTTCTATCGTGTAAGTCAAATTGGGGATCTTGCAAGGTCATGAGGTTTTCGTGTGACATAACTTGCTTGATGAATGGTCCCTAACAGTAGTTGAATCTTCGAAACTCTAGAAGTTTTCCACAAGATTATTTTCCCTGGATCATCAACTATGGTAGGAGGGTTAGGGTCGTGGTGAGATCTGGTGCTTATCCTTTGCAAAGCCGTATTTCAAACCCGAAAATGCGAGAGAGGTTGAAAGTTTAGGAGTGTCTTGAAAACGTACCTATCTGCAAGGGTGCTAAGTTCACACAATGAGTGACTGGGTTTTAGACTGTTATGACTTATTAGTGCATTCCTAGGGAGTCCTAGTGAGAATTAGTGGGGTCAATTGGGCTAGTGAAGACCAAAGGAGTCACTCAGTGTGGATGATGTTTAATGTTTTAAGGATGTACTTGTTGTCCACCATCAACAACTCAAATACCAATCTAAGAGATGTTTTTTGGGTTTTTCTCGAGTTCTTTATGTAACACTAAGCTTTTCAATGAGTGTTCTCCAAAGCATGGTCACCATGGTGCTAGTATGATGATTCAACCAGATATAATTCTTGGCTTAACAAACTTGATGTATCTAAGTTTTGACAGAGGATTGGTGAGTTCTTAAGGATGTTTAAGCTTGTTACTTACTCGCATGCCCCAGCATGAGCGCCATTATGTTAGTTGGCTGAGTCGTGAGGATACTATTGATAGGGGTTTTCTGAGGTTTTAAGGAGTACTTAGGTCGTTACTTCACTCGTATCTATTGAAGCTGTTACTCACTCGTCCCTCAGCTGAGTCGCCATTATGTTAGGTCCCTCGTAATTTCGTCGATTGGCAAGACCTAATGTACAAGGGTAACATCAAACCAATCTTTGGAGTCCTAGGATCTAGCCTTCTTGGACTCGAAAGAGGGCTCTCTCTCTATGTAGAATATGTAACTTGTATGATTTTAGGGTTTTGATTTTAGGCTAGTTATAAGGATAGGGTTTTTTTGTTTGTTTGTTTGGTTGGGTAGGTTTTCAAGCAGAATAGATAGAGTGATAGAGGTTTAAACCATTGGGCTATGGAGTCTGCAAAGGTCTTGAAAAGTACCACAATATTTCAAGGGTATATCACAGGGCAAGTCTAACAAAGCCAAATGAATCTAAAAGCTTATGTGAGTGAAGTGAACATTAAATTGTGAACATAGTAGGTGCAAAGGGAAGTTAAGAATCCTTTAACAAGAATGGCCTTTAAGATCATTATGCATAAATAAATAACCAAATACATGGCATACCATAAGCTTCTTTGACCAAACCCTAGAAATTAAACATTAAGACAACAATCCAGCAAACCATAAAGAGCAATAACTTGTAATTTCTCTAGTGATTTCACCTTCGGGCAAAGAAAAACATTCAAGATAACATATAGTAATAATCAAAGAGTAGGGAAATCATAATTTCCTTAATCAAACTACAAAGAACTTCAAAGAAACCATTTAAGATGAATAGAAGGGCAGGGAAAACCATAAACCTCTTCAGCCAAACCCTAGTTAGCAATACTTCAAAGCAAAGATCTCAAAAACAATGTCTAAGTTACATCAAAGAGCAGGGCCAATCATAAACTACTTTGACATTGGCTCCATTAAATCATTATTGAGATAAAAAAATCATAAGTGGAACTAGAGAGCATTTAATAATTCTCTAATCTTACCTAGCAGAGGAAAACATACAAGCAATAGAAAGCAAACATAGCTAAGGTGCCTCTAAACAAAATTTCTTAACCTAAAATTTCTGTTCTATTGCATGAGAAAGATGGAAAATATGTAAAACATAGAAGACAAGTACTTAATAAGAAAGACATCACCATTAAATATGTTCATGAATCCTGAAAGTGTGCTTGCTCCATTGTCATGCAAATCAAGAGATCCACAAAATCCAAAGCCAATTTCTCCTCAACTTTAAGTCTTTGATATTCTTCTCAATAATCAACCAACAACTACAATGAGGCCTTCATGCAATATTTAACTTGAAAATGAGGGTCAAAACCCTAACTAGGGTTGAAAAATGTCATTAATTTCAATCATAAATGCCATTTTTTTCCTATGAGACCATGCAAGGCCCAAGGCACAAATATCCTAATTCAATAAATGCAAAAACAACTCCTCAACTAACTTTGGCAAAAAAAAACTGACTTTGAGGCTCCTCAATAAATTTTAAAATATCTCCAAGTGTGTTTTGTTGACTTTTGGCAAGGGCGCAACATTGAGGTTCAAGGGTGCAATGCTAGCGACTGGGAAGAAAATGCCTATTTTTGTTACCAAGATTTGGAGGCTCTGCTGTGGGTCCAAATGAGCTCCATGATAGCTCATTGGAAAGCCTATCTTGTATAGTTTCCAAATATACCTTTATTTCTCCATTTGGTGTCCATTTAAACTTCTCAAAAATTCATTCTCCCAATACTATCGTGCGCACATTCTCCAAAAATAGGGCAGAAAAGTGGATTTTTTGCATGTTTTTCGCACTTTTGGAGGAATAGTTTTTGCTCCAAATGAGCTGAAATTTTGTGAGGGTGATGTCTTTGCCTAAGGATACAAAAAAGCTCAATTTTTCCTCCAATTGGTGCCCCAAAAAAAGATCACAACTCAGGGCACTGCACCTTTGCCCTTCAAAAAATAGATCAAAAAATCCAAAAACTTCAAAATTGTGCCAAAATTTGGATTTACCTTGCCGATTAGGTTTGGGATGCTTGTAAGGAAGAATCAACATGATGTCAAGATTTTACTTTTTCCTTTTTCCCTCCTTTTAGGGCTTGAATCTTTGCAAGGGCTCTTTTGAGCTTGGCTCTTGCAATCTTGTTTCTTAAGGCATAATGCCTTGCCATCTTCTTTTGGAGGTCAAGGTCCTCTTGGTATTCTCCAACTGACCATCTAAGTGTATATTTTCCCTCTATAGCCAAAGGTTCCCGATCATATTCTATTTCCATGGCAAAGCAACTCACTTGGAGTGAGTCTCGCTTCTCGCCAATGATCGTCTCTTGTTCCTTCTCCCTTGGCCTCTTCCTCGGCAGCTGTTCTTCCTCTTCTTTCAGTGTCATCATGAGTGCCCAAGACCTCTTCTAGCTTTGGCTTTGTCTTTGCAACCTCTTTCTGAGCCCCGATAGCTCGATCTCATAGATGGCCTTCTCGTGCCTCCAGCTACTTGTTTTCAACCTCAAAATAATGGATTACATTCTTAGCCCTACCTAGATTTGTTTGTAGGTCCTTGATCCGGGCATATTTGCTTTTGAGCAGCATGCTTGTGATCCTCTCCTCATTTTCATCATCACCGTCAAAGGTGAATAAGTTGAAATTATTGTTCAGTCTCATGTTTGTCTTCTTCTTCTTCATCCATGACATTTTCCTTACCTTTATCAAGTTGTTTGGTTGATGTAGAAGGCATGGCCCCTTGCCTCTTGAGGGCAGCAAACACATGCCTATTTCCACTATGGTAGGTTGAAGGAAAAGGTAATTTTGATTATTTCAAAGCCATCCGTATCACCGCCATCATGACTTTCCATCATCATTTGTATCATCACTACTATCATGGATTTTTGACCCTACTCATCATCCTCATCGCTATGTGCTTCATCATTATTTGCCTCACTCGCTCTCATGGCTGCCATCATCACCGCTGCTTTATGCCTCATCACTATTTTCCTTACTTCCCTCATTTCTCTTTTGGCTGCCATCATCACTACCAACATCATCACCGCCATCTCGCTTTAATGCTCTCTACCTCATTTACATCCTCCCTCATCGTCATCATTTCTCTTTTCCTTGCGGCTTTCATCTTCACTGACATCCGCCTCATCGATTGATATTTCATTGTTTGATTCCTCATTGTCTTGTTCCTCATTGGCATCTTCCTCACCGATATCCTCTTCTTTTACTTTCTTCCCTCATTTCTCTTTCCCTCAATCGCCACTTGCCTCTAATGTTTTCTTCACTTTTTGATGCGCTAGTGCCATGAGATGATGGTGAGGGATTGTGAAATGGTGGGGAAGGAGGTTCATTATCCTTGGGTGAAGGAATGTGAGTAGATGGTGAGGTGGAAGAGTCATCATGAGGTGAGGGAATGTGAGTGGATGGTGATGGATGTGTAGTGGGGTGTGATGGTGAAGGAGGAATGGGAGGCTAAGAAGATGAAGGTACATCTTGTTGAGGATGGTGTTTGTGCTCAACCTAGTCTCCTAAATTGAGTTCATTTAATTGTCAACCGGTGGTTGTAAACTCAGTCGAAGTGTGGTGCACTCGTATGTGCCTAGGTGTTCGTTTCTTACCACGCTGTGTTTAGTGTTTTTATGATGTTTTTGGGTTTTTATGGTTTTATGTTCACAAGGGAAAGAACTAAAATGCCGGTGGAAAGAAGCTACCTGAGTTAAAAACAAGTAGTGAAGCCTAAATCATTGATGACAAAATGACAAAAATGCAAAATACTCGAAATGTTAACCAAAACCTAAACTATGACTTAGCAAAATACAAAGCTTGATAATGACTTCAAGAAAATAAATCACAACATGAACTTAACTTGTCCAATTCATTCATTAAAGATGTTTTGGAAGAGCTTGAGAAATGGCGAAAATCGAGCGTAAATAAAGTTCTCCTAAATAAACAATTAAACAATCAACTTGTAATGATACAACATCTCATCCATGATTAAAGGTTTATTGAAACATATTTGGAAAAGAACATTTCGAAACATCATAAGATCTCTACTCTAAAAACTAGCTCCTAATTCTATTTTACAACTTAGTTTAACACCGCTAAACCTCACTCAAAAGTTATAGATTTCCTTTTAGAATAGTCTTTGAGGAAGGCTTGTTTTGTGAAATGGTAAAAAGGTTGCAAAAGTACTCCCGGTGCCTTAGACTCGATACTATCTTCTATTCAAATGATTATGAGTTAATATAGGTTTGGAACAAAAGAAGTTTTGTAAATAATGAAGACCGTGGTATTTAAGTCTAACAACTAATGCAAATCAAACGAAGTGGATGGAAATTAATCTTGGAATGTAATAACAAAGGGAGCTAAGCCGGAAATCAACTAAGGTGCTACTAGTCTACAGTGAAAAGTGCTAAACTAAAAAAGTCCATTATCAAACTTGAAACGAAATAACAGAGCATGAATTAAATGCAATTATCCTCCTAGAGTTCCCTAACTAAGTTATCATGCCATTAATCTATGGGATTCTATAGCCTATTTCATTCATCATGAATGGTATTTTGGAAGAGCTTATTAGAACAATCCTCGTCTGTACACATTCAATGCAATTGAATACAAACATGAAAACCGAAAGCAATAAAATTAAAAACTAAGACATCACAAACCTATTTCCTACTCATTGTTATGATGTTTTGGAAGAGCTTTTTAAGAGTAAGATCAGCTATGCTACTTAGTGTAAACAAGCAACTAAAACCTACAAGATCACGGCGCTAAGCCTTAGTCATCATAATGATATCTTGGAAGAGTTTACTAGAGTAAGTTTAACTCGTGATAATGAACGAAAGGAATTGCACGAAAATCTATAACACTACAGCCCATTTCTTATTCATTGTAATGATCTGGAAGAGTTTCTTAACAAGTATAACTATAATGTTTAATGAAATTAACTATGAACGTAAATCCTTAAAAACTTGAAAACGAACTAAGATACTTATCTAAATTTGGTAAAAGTAAAGCCGCTCGTATGTGGGCCCTCTACCACCGCAGGAGCACTAAATCTAGCTCAAGATCAACTCAACGCGTTCAAAAGAAAATGTTGTCTTCTTCATTAAAGGAAAATAACTTAAAATAGAGTATTCTCTGTCTTCGTAAATACAGCAATTAATCCACAAAATCTAATCAAAATCTAGAACTTGTCTCTCGGTTTCCCCGAGTTACATTTATAGAAAATCTACATAATAGAACTTGAGATAATACAGGGATCATTGTCTTTTCATATGAAAATCGTACTAGAACTCTAAATATGGCAACCGTAAAGTGACAAAGGACATCCGGACTGTCCTTGTCCTATTAGAGTCCGCTCCTTGTGTGAGTTCCCACGTACAAAACCACGTCCGTGTACTCTGCTCTATTCTTCATGGTGAGCAACAAACGCTGAGGACATGGTGTGGAATATACCCATGTGTGGCTTTTCCCCCGAGAGGACACCCGGAACATGCTTGAACGTGAAGACACGCAGAATTGGCAACTAGCTATGGAATGTCCGCATTCCGTAGCTAGTTTCGCTCAAAATGTATTACAATGACAAAATCACAAAACTTAGCAAGTTAGCCATGATATTCATTCTTAAAGCAATTTCTTTTAACTAATTTCATTGATCATTTGAGCTCCGGGATAACAATGGACAAAAGAAAAATGGAGTGAAGTATGATGGAAGAAAGAACAATCTTGGGGGCTCAAATATACCCCCACTGCCGACTTCTTGCATGTCCTCATGCAACTTATTCCATAAACTCGCATACTTCGCAAGAACATCCAACCCTGCTCTTCTTCTTCGCCCGGAAGTTAAAGGCCTTCGGGCTTCCCGATGACTAACTTGAACCTTAAATTGGTAGGTGCCCTAATTAACTTCTTGTTCCTCTTTTTCAACTTTTCATTAGCCTTTTCTACTTTTTCCATTTGTAGAGACAGGGTTGAGTTCATACCTGTTTTTTAGTTTAACTTGTTCCTTTTGTGAATATCATTCTTACCCCGATATGTCTATTAAGTACTTCCAAACTCGTACCCATATCTCTTCTTAACACATCTATTTCGCATAGTGGAGGACTAGGGGTTCTATCTCTACTCTCCAAAGTTTCTCTTTCCAATGTTTCAACATAGTTATAAATTTCTTGTTATGCATAGAGTCAATTTCAGTGGGCTTCTTCCTCAAAATCTTCTTCAACATCTTCTTCAATAGATGTTCCCTCATCTTCTATGTTTATCACCCCCGTTTGTTTTATCCGTTTTCTTCCTTAGTTTCGAGTCTATGGCTCCTTCTCGTCGGGATGGTCCTTCTCCCCTTTTCTCGTGGCAAATTTTCTCGACATCTCTCTCCTTAAGTTGTCTCCTCAACTGAGTCAACTCTCGCAGATTATTTCTTCATTGCTTTCTTGAATTGCTTTATCGCTTTCAATTTTAGAGGCTCTCCATTTTCTCGCTTTCTCTTTATAGTGCCGATGTTCGTGAAGGCTCTTTTGGTTCCTCGCAGTGATTTCTCACCAAGAAATTATCCCAAGTATCTTTTGTTTTGGCTAAATGGTGTTCAATTAGAATCTTAACCAAGCCATGATGGTATAGAGTTGTTTCTAGGAATTGGACCCTCCTTTTCGAACACTTGAAGCCATCTTTTTTAAAACTTTGAAGCAAGAAATAGGGGAAAATTAAGCTCTTCTTCTAGGAAATGCATTATCAACCTAATATGGTAAACATAAAAAGTACCATATCTACCTTCACAAGTGATAAATTTTTCAGAGATAAGTTAGCAACATGTTTCTCCATTTATTCTTTTAATGCAAGTAGCCTGGAATTCCCTTTTAAACATAGTGACATCCACACCCGGTGACTTCGAGGATCTGCTTTCCATGATTCATTATGAAATTCCTCTCGTTCCTAAACCATCTTTCTCCATGTCTAAGCAATCATGTTGCTTTCCGCAATAAAAACCTCTCGTGACGATGAATTTAATATCTCCAACTTCAACCTCGTCTCCCTTTGAATGACCTTGCAAACGTTTTAGTAACTTCTTTGTGGAAGCCATTAAATTTCTCGAGTGAATTGCAGCCATCCCGCTACAGCAACATTTCTCCGCTTTGAGGGCATCCTTTTCCGTGTATTTTGCGCCGACCGGTTCAGCTTCTCACGATGAGGCCCATAATTTTCTTTCTTTCAATCTTCGCATTAGTGCTCTTTCAAGCCACGGAGACAATGACTTCAACCTTTCAAATTAATACCCTCTTTTCGCTTCGCGGTGGACACATGCTTCAATCTTTCAAACCGATATACCGCTGCACTAGCCGTGAGCAATGGCTTTTCAAATTTCAAGCCGACATACCTCTCGGCTTTCGTGTGACGCGTGGCTTTCAACTTTCAAACTAATATACCTCGCTTCACGGTCATAGAGATACCGTCGTGCGAATGAAATGATGAAGGGTTGGCTACGGATGGAGTAATAGGGAGTGGTTACGGAACTGAGTTAATGAAGTGAGGTGAATGAAAACAAATCAATGAGTGAAAAGACCGCGGAGATGTTTTGGTAAATCGGATTCAAAAATCATCATTAAATGATTTCGCCGGGTGACGGCGAAAATCAATCACTTCAAAGATTTTAACTCGCTTAAATTTTTAAATGATGATCGGGTATAGGTTTTGAAATGAAGGATTTTTATCCAAAATTTTGTGCGAGGGGTATATTTAGCATGATCAATAAAAATAATCAAAACGACTTTTCGAATGATTCATAACTAGACTATACTAAATGTTTTTTCATGATATGCCATTATAATCGTAACTTTTACCTTTGCTTTTCATCTCGCTTTTTGTGGTCTTTATATGCTTTGTTCTCCTCTCGGAACTCAATACTTTTGTGAGTTCCTCATAACCCTTGTTTGATTTTTCATCGTTCATGGATATGTTCCGATCATCTTGTTGCAATTCAAATGTCCGTTGACCAAGCACCTTCAGGATCCGTGGCCAAGTGAATGACCGTATGGCCGCGGAAAGTCTCGATTAGCCGTTAGTATCCGTTTAACTCACAGTAATCGTACCATAGAGAACTTTAATCATGGAATGGAGTGGTTTGGAATATAAGTGGGAATATTATATGGAATGAGTGAAGATAGATGATGAAATATGGTATAATGGAATCAGTAGTGAAGTGAATGATGGAGTGGGAGGGATTACAATTTATGAAATGGAGTGGAAAAGTATAAGAAATGGCCTACAATTCATGACATGTGTTATTCAATTAAACAGTAAAGACATCAAACTTTAAATTTTGATATGGAAATGAGGTGGATGAAGTATGGAATGAGATGAATGAAATATGGAATGAAGTGAAGTATGAATGAATGAACGAAATGGAGTATGGATGGATAAGTAAATGGAATGAAATGAAATGAGATGGATCGTAAGTGCAATGGATTCGAACTTATGATTTTGTAATGGTGCTTGCGTAGAAACAAAATGGAAAAAGTTAGAGTGTCGGAAAGACTCACGATTTTCACCCTATCTTTTCATGTATAAACATTCCAATCAAGTGATTGGTTTTCATGTTTTATACTTTATTTTTATTTTTTTATAAAGAAATGACTTCGTAAAATTTAATCAAGTTGATGAAGAAGAAAGATTCTTCTTCAATAACTTCACATCATCGTTTTCCCGGAACTTCTGACAAATTCTTCTCTTGAGAGTGGTTAGTGATATGCCTTCAATCTATGACCATTCACAAGAAAAGTGACCTCTTCTTCATCTATTGTCCTGACTTTTTTACTCGCTCCATTGTCAAAAAATTTCTAACACATTTCATATGGCCCAAGCCAATGTGTTTGAAATTTACCTTGAAAATCCTTGAATTTTGAATCAAACAAGAGAGCCCAGTCACCTTCTTTGAACTTCTTCTCTTTGATGTACTTGTCATGCCATCTGAGTCCTTTGCCGTTGGACTAGACTTGTTTTTCGAACCGCATCTTGTATGATCTCATCCAATTCATTAATCGCTTCCCAATCTATGATTTTGTGCCTCTCGTTAAATCAAGTCCTAGTCGAACCGCCATTTTGAAAGTTTGAATCTAGAACTCTATGGGAAAAAAACTTGCTTTCCATAAACAAGTTCATAAGGAGTATGTGCCTCGTTGTGTTTCTCGTAGTTTCTATAGGCCCACAGAGCTTCGTGAAGCCTATCTACCCAATATCTTCTATGTAAATGAACATTCTTTGTTAGGATTCCTTCAATGACCTTATTAGTAGATTCCACTTGACCATTTGCTTGTGGATGATAAGGAGTAGATTTTCTATGCTCGATTTTGTACCTCTCCATCATTTGTTCCACTAGCCTTGATGTAAATTGAGCTCCTTTCGATCCGTAACAATTTCCTTGGGACACCAAAACGAGTAAAAATATCCTCAAAAATAGAAATTAACTACGGATGCTTCATTAGCATTAATGGCTTGGCCTCTACCCATTTGGTAACATAATCAAGTAAAACTAATATATATCTCTTTTTGTCTTGATGGAGGACTAATAGGTCCTATAAAATTCAAAGCCCATTTTTCAAAAGGTTCAATATGTACCGAGGTTGTAATGGCATCTCACCTGAAGAGAGAAGGTTTCCCTATCCTTTGCGAGCCGCTCACACCTTTTGACAACTCTTTAGCATCTTTAAACAAGGATGGCCAATAATATCCTAAATGAAGGATCTTATAGGTTGTCCTCTTATCAGACAAAGTGTCCGCTCAAGGTTTCATCATGGCATGCTTTAAGAATTCGCATCTCATCTCTCCCGAACACACCTCCTAATGATCAAATCCGGGACTTGTCTTGTACAACTCATTAGCAACCCATGAATATTTTGCACTATCATAAATGATTTTTTCTTTTTATCTCTTGCATTCATTATTGAAGGAAATTTTCTGAAACTAAATAATTAGCAATATCAACAAACCAAGGAGTTTGAGTAGAAATTGCAAAAAAGATATTCATCGGGAAATTGATCTTCAACCGGAGTGTCATCTTTGATGTTTTGTAGTCTAGATAGGAAATCGCCTATCGTGTTTTGTTTTCCCAGGCCTATCTAGAATGGTAATGTTGAATTATTGTAAAAGCAATAAACATCTTATGACTCGCCATTAGTAATTGATGTTCATTAAGTATTAATTGCAGATGACCATGTGAACAAAAAGTTTCATAGCTGTTATATATGTCCGAACTTGTTTATGGCATGAACAACAACATAAAAACTCTTTTTTCGCTACGTGAGATAGTTTAACTCTCGCAGAGTCAAATTTTACCGGTATAGTAGATGGCATAAGGAATCGTCTTTTTTGTCCCAATACCGCTCCTAGAGTTGTATCGGAGGCATCCGTTTGAAAGATATGAAAAGGTAACTTCCAGTTAGGGTCCCCTTAATATAGGTGCTTCAGAAAAGTTTTTGTTTTTAGCATCTCAAAGGCTAATTGGCACCGCGAATTCCAATTGAATTCACAAGCCTTTGGTAAGTAATTTGAAGAGTGGAGATGCTATCTTGGTGAAGTTTTCTATAAACCTCCGATAATATCCGTAAATCCTAGAAAACTCCTAACATCTTTTTGACAACTTGGAATAGATAAGTTAGAGATGACTTCAACTTTTGACTCATCAACTCTAATCCCATACCCTAAAATGTGATGCCCTAAAACAATACCTTCGTAAAACATCATGAAACATTTCTCATGACTAAGTGAAAGATTTGCTTTTTCGACATCTCTTTAAAACTCTTTTCCAAGTTTGATAAGGCTTCTTCAAATGTGTTTCCATAAACTATGAAATCATCTCATATATACCTCTACACAATCATGTATTAGATCTGAAAAAATTCCTAATACTGCCCTTTGGAATGTTGCATAGGCATTGCATAATCCAAATGGCAACTAGGTAAGCATAGGTACCCCAAGGATAGGTAAATGTGGTTTTGTCTTGATCTTCAAGTGCTACTTGGATTTGGTTGTAACCACTAAACCCATCTAGGAATGAGAAGTACTTTTTTTGCCACTAATGTATTTAACACTTGATCTAGGAAAAGTAAGGAAAAATGGTCTTTAAGAGTAGCTTTGTTTAGTTCTCGTAGTCAATACATACCCTCCATTTACCATTTTTTCTTTTGTGACAATTACCAAAGGAGAAAACAGCGACTATCCGAAATGGGATAGATGAAGTTGACAATTAACAATTTTTGCAATTCTTCTTTAACAATCTCCCTAAGATTTGGATTCATCCGTTTCGAGGTTGTCTGATTGGTTTACAATTTTCCTCTATATATATGTGATGAGTGCAAGTCTTGGGGCTTATCCCTTTCATGTCGGGGCAGTACTCCCATGCATATGCGAAAAGAATGTCTGTAATATCTCGACTAACTCTTCTTGTTGAGATTTCTCTAGGTTCTTGTTTATGTTCAAAGTTTTTGCCCGGAAATATCTCACTTGTAGAGTCGCCAAATTTATCCATAGAATGAAGAGACATCTGTCTTGATGACAAAAACTCAATGTTGGATCCTTCTTGAAATGGTTCATGTTTGTATTCGAAGAGGATTCAGGGATTTTCTAGAGTATTCGTAATTTGACCTATCTTCACTAATTTTTGAAATTGTGAAGAGAGGTTGTAAGTCTTCTTCATCCCCTATCCATGAGTATCATCTAAATCGTAATTGTCCTAGCCGGAGGATACAAAGTGAATTTCTTGAGTTGAACTACCATCATAGATGTACATATCCTTACCGATCTACAACTAATGAAAGCATCAGCTCGTAGCCAACCAAGGTCTTCCTAATATAATAGGATGTCCTCCTAGATTATTCTTAGGAGTCAGGATCATAAAATCCATGTGGTACTCCCAAGAATCTAGGGACACCGAATGTCTTCTATTACATCGTGTTTGATCACGCATCCGTCTCGCTAATTGTAATAATGTGGGTGTAAAGAGAAGATTAGGAAGTTTCGCCTTTATCCATGATTTGTCTACTCATGATATTGATTGCCGCTCCTAAATCGATGAGTGTGTTTTTGGATTTCAATTCCATTGATTAATTTTAAATATCGGATTTCAGGGTCTAGATACTTTGGAATAGAAATCTCTGTCTATCATTTTGTCTGCTATTTTTCTTGCCCGCTGAATTTTCTTTCGTCTCTCTTATTCTTTTTTCTTGTTTTCTTCATGCTCAACTCCTTTATTGTTTTGCTTGAAAATTGGAATTTCCTTGATGGCTTGTAATAATGGAATCTTAATGTATAGCATTTCAGCTCATCTAGGGAAACTTGCGATAGGGCACCATAATTTTGTTTTTCTACACCTCTATCAATTTGTAATCTTTTCCGGAAAGGAGGTGTAGAAGTAGATGTTGATGGGTTGCTCTAATACAGGAGTTGAAATTATTGGTTCTTTTTGCTTTAATTTTTTCAATGTTTGGGTCTTGAAAAGATGTGTCTTCCTCAAGACTTTTATTCACCCGTAGAGAATCTTCCTCGGAGTTATCTTGTTTTTGTATGATCACGAAAGGTTTCCTCTTTTCAAGTATTCTTCCGCACCTAAGTTGAACATCACTAAGGTCTAAAGGAGTAATTGAAATAAGTTGGAAACTCGTTGGCCTTCTATCATGTATGTGTTCCGAGGATTTTTATCGTTGGGGTTTGGTATGGGTTGAGCAGTAATCGATTTGATTTTTCGAGGAAATGGTAACGGAAGTGGTTGATTTTGATGTGGTAGGTTCGATGATGTTGTTGAGGATTTTGTTGAAAATTTTGTTGAGGATTTTGAGGAGAAAAATGTGGGTATGGTAGATAGGATGGTGGATACTGAGTAGACATTTGGAGTATCTTCGTAGGGACTTTGTGCTCCTTGTGCCCAAGCTTGAGATTGATTTTGAAATCGAGGCCAAGGTTGCTGTAAGAATTCCAATTTGGTGGAGGTTGGTTATATATTTGATCATGGAATCCTTGTGTTTGAGGTCCTTGCCAAGGCCTTCTAGAGACAAAATTGAAGAGGGTTCTGTGGAGTTTATAGGAGTTTCCTCTTGAAAAACAACTTTGAGACCAGGAAGGGAAGGACAATTCTTGGTCTCATGTTTTTCGTAACAAATGACACAAAGGTCTCTACAGACTTTTACATCCAAAGGGCAATTTCAAGGCATGTTTCTTTCTACATTTGGGACAAAAAGATTGCTAAGGCATCGTATTTAGCTTTTTGCTTGTTTTGTAACTTAAGGGTGTCTATTTGTTCACTAAGACTCCCTAAGATTTCGATTTGAAATCATCAAGCATATGTCTATTTCTTCGCTCTACTTATCGTCCCGGTAAGGCACTTACTTGCCCTCGCAAGAGAAGGATCTCTCTGACCTTTTACGCGCTTTAGATTTCCTCTTGAAAGGTTGATGCACAACTTCAGGATATTTCGTAATGTAGCTGTGATATATCCCCTTTTCCCATCATGTTAGAATATCCAACCATTCATCCCTAATTGTTTTTCAAAAAAAGAGCTTTTAGGGTGTCTTGATCTAAGTTTTCCATTTTTTTCTCTTTTTGATGTTGTAGTGAAATCTCTCCAATAAATCTTCCAAGTTTTCATCTTCTTTTTGTAACATCTTAAACACTTCCTCCTTATGATTGATCAGCATACAATAATCCAAATACCTCTAGAAATGCTTTTTCAAGTCTTCCCATGTCCTAATAAAGAACTCACAATCAAACTCATAAACCACTTCAATGTCGCTGCTTTTCAATGTTGAAGGAAATAGTTTAAGTTTTTATGAGCATCTTGTAAGTAGTCATAAGTTCTACACAAGACTTCAAATTCAAATAGGAAGCGTTTGTGATCTTCAGCTTTAAGTCCATAGAAGTTTGGAAGGACAGAGGGTGAAATGTTTTTTCATGGTTGTATTGGTTTCTTCATCTACTATAGGAAACCCCAGAGCTTCCTATTTCTCTTATACCTCTTCCTCTACCTCCTCTTCCCCTTCTACACCTCTACCTCCTTCTCCTCTACCTCTACCTCCACCCCCTCCAAATAATGTGTGTTCTCCACTAAATATCACTCCTCCTCCTTCTTCTGCTATGGTTGGTTCTTCTGCGGAAGTAGGAAAGTTTGTGTCCCCTACCAGAGTCCTTGAATCTTCTTCTAAGACGCGTATCTAGGTGGATGAAGTGGGAGGTCTCTAATGGAATATCTGATCTTAAGTCTTCTAGAAGTCTAGGATCAGGGTAAGGATGGAATGTGTCCGAGTTGAAGGTGTACTAGCTCTTGGTCTAGGTGAAACAAGTGGTGTTCTAGGAATCAAACTTCAGTCTCCGCTTTTATGAATCTACCCCTTGAATCTCTCTTTATCATATCATTGCTTTGGGAGTTACGAAACAAGGCTACCTAGTTACACCTTTCCCCGGCAATGGCGCCAAAATGTTTGTGCTCAACCTAGTCTCCTAGAAATTGAGTTCATTTAATTGTCAACCAGGGGTTGTACTCCGTCGAAGTGTGGTGCACTCTATGTGCCTAGGTGTTCGTATTTCATCGCGTTGCGTTTAGTGTTTTTATGATGTTTTTGGGTTTTTATGGTTTTTATGTTCACAAGGGAAAGAACTAAATGTCGGTGGAAAGAAAGCTATATGGTTTAAAAAACAGAGTGAAGCCTAAATTATTGATGACAAATGACAAATGATACCTGAACAGAAACCAAACCTAAACCATGACTTAGCAAAATACAAAGCTTGATAATGACTTCAAGAAAATAAATCACAACATGAACTTAACTTGTCCAATTCATTCATTAAAGATGTTTTGGAAGAGCTTGAGAAATGGGCACTTAAGTGTAAATAAAGTTCTCCTAACTAAACAATTAAACAATCAACTTGTAATGATACAACATCTCATCCATGATTAAAGGTTTTAGCTGAAACATATTTGGAAAAGAACATTTGTAACATCATAAGATCTCTACTCTAAAACTAGCTCCTAATTCTATTCCGAAACTTAGTTTTAACACCGCTAAACCCTCACTCAAAAAGTTATAGATTTCCCTTTAGAATAGTCTTTGAGGAAGGCTTGTTTGTGAAATGGTAAAAAGGTTGCAAAAGTACTCCGGCCTAGAGTCGATACTATCTTTTGTCGAGATGATTATTAGTTAATATAGGTTTGAGAGCAAAAGAAGTTTTGTAATAATGAAGACCGTGGTATTTAAGTCTAACAACTAATGCAAATCAAAATGAAGTGGATGGCAATTAATCTTGGAATGTAAATATGCTGGAGTTAAGCTCGGAATCGAACTAAGGTGCTACTAGTCTCACGAAAGTGGAAATGCTACAAACTAAAAAAGCCATTATCAAACTTGGAAAATCGAAATATGGCAGCATGAATTAAATGCAATTTGCCTCCGGAGTACTCTAACTAAGTTATCATGCCATTAATCTAGTGGGATTCTACACCTATTTAGCTTTCATCATAGAATGGTATTTTGGAAGAGCTTATTAGAACAACTTCGTGGTGTACAATTCAATTGCAATTTGAATACAAACACTGCAGACCAAAGCACAATACTAAAAACTAGAGACGTCACGAAACATATTTCCTACTCATTGTTATGATGTTTTGGTAGCTTTTTTAAGAGTAAGATCAGACTATGCTACTTAGGTAAACAAGAACTAAAACCTACGCGCATCACGCTCAGCTCTTTCAGTCATCATATGATAGTCTGTGGAAGAGTTTACGTAGAGTAAGTTTAACCGTGATAATGAACGAAAGGGAATTGCAAATAAAATCTATAACATTTCGTAGTAATTTCTTATTCATTTACATGATGTTTTGAAGTGTTTTTTAGAACAAGTATAGCTATAAAGTGTTTTAGATGAAATTAATCCAACGTAAACTTCAAAAACGTGAAAACGAACTAAGATACTTATCTAAATTGCAAAAGTAAAGGCTGCTGTGAGGCAGGGGCCCTCTACCACCAGAGTAGCATGAAATCTAGCTCAAGATCAACTCAACATGTTCAAAGAAATGTTTTCTTCTTCATTAAAGGAAAATAACTTAAAACAGAGTATTCTCCTTCATAAATACAACAATCAATCCACGAAATCTAATCAAATCTAGAAACTTGTCTCTTGGTTTCCTCGAGCTACATTTATAGCAAATCTACATAACGAACTTGAGATAATATGCGGGATCATTGTCTTTTCATATCAAAATCGTACTCAGAACTCTAAAAGATGGCAACATAAAGTGACAAAGGACATCTGGACTATCCTTGTCCTATTAGAGTCCGCCTCCCTGTGTGAGTTCCCACGCACAAAACCACGTCTCGGAACTCGTTCATTCTGCAGGAGTGCACAAACGTTGAGTGACATGATGTGGGAATATACCCATGTGTGGCTTTTTCCGAGAGGACACCTGGAACATGCTCGAATGTGAAGAGCAATCGTAGAGTGCCAACTAGCTGCGCTACCATGTCCGCATTCCGTAGCTGGGTCGACTCAAAATGTATTACAATGACAAAATCACAAAACTTAGCAAGTTAGCCATGATATTCATTCTTAAAGCAATTTTAACTAATTTCATTTATCATTTGATCCTGGGATAACAATGGACAAAAGAAAATGGAGTGAAGTATGATGGAAGAAAGAACAATCTTGGGGCTCAACAGATGGGCTTGTGGATTGGTGAAAACCTCATTGGCAATGAAGGTCTCCCATGAAATGCCCTTCTGCTGCAATTGATGCATAACAACCACCTTGATCGAAGAATGATGAAAAAGGCTTTACATCTACTGAGGGAATTCTCTCTTCTGCACTATATAGGCCATTTTTTCAATGCTTATGTAAAGGTAATAGGGTAAATACAACATCTTCACCCTAGTAAAATGCATAAGTAGCCTGATGTGGTAAGAGTAAAGCTGGGAGAACCTTCCTTCACATGTAAAATACTTTATAATGATATTCATCATAGGTGCATATCTATAAAGCAAGTGAGAGAAAGGAAAGATGGATTTATTGTGGTCTTTTTACCTAGGTTTTAAATATGGCTCATAGTAGCTCATGTCTAGGTTTGCCTTGCTTGAACCATTTCTCCCCTACACTAGGCATCCCAGTGGCATTGGAAATAACATCAGTAGATAACTCAAAAGTGACCCCTGCAAGGTTAACTTGTTTTTCATGCAAGTTAAGGATAAAAATTCTGGTTAGCTCAGGGTGGTTTTGCACCTGCTATACCCTTTCAAAAAAATCAAAGCATCCTACATGCTTAAAACATGAAACAGTAAGGGGATATGCCATTAGCTCCATTGTGTTGAGGGGTTCAAACCTATTGATTTTTCCACCTTTGTGTTCATGCCACCTTGGAATTTGGCCTTCTCCTTCACTGCCACTGTCTCCTGACATTCTAGACTCTGCCTTTGAGAAAACCCTAGGACTGCAAATGGAAATGAGATGAAGGGATGGTGGAATGGCAACCTTTACAAGTGAATGAGATGAATGAGTGAGGGTGTAAGTATATGGGAATGAGGGATAAGCTAACCACTCAATGGAAACCCTCTTCTGACATATTTATACTCTGTTTTTCCAACCTTGGAGTGTAAATGGAAATGGAATGAAAAGATGGTGATGAATTGGTAATTTAGGCTAATGAGGGAATGAGTAAATGAGGGTATAGGTAAATTATGCTGAGTGAGAGGATAAAACACTTAATGATAACCCCCAGATGTGAAATTACCCTTTTTTTTTACTGATACACTTCATATGCAGATGGAAAGAGGTTTAAACAGTGACTTCAAGCATGGTTTTTTTTTAGGGTTTTCTCCTTAGGGATTGATTTCATCCAATTAAACCATAAAATATGTTTGAAAAAGTGGGTAGGGTATCCACTTACCATTAATA
Organism: Pinus albicaulis; assembly: GCA_034641835.2. Lineage (NCBI taxonomy): Eukaryota > Viridiplantae > Streptophyta > Pinopsida > Pinales > Pinaceae > Pinus > Pinus albicaulis. Next base: position 30,887,998 of record MU968480.1, read on the forward strand.
ATTGTCTAGGAGTACCTTGGAGGAAGCTCAAAATTAGTTTGATTTGATTTGAGTGTTTGCAGGGTGTAGGAGGCCCTCCTAGCAAAGGGCGCATCACCTAAGCTGAGGGCGCAACGCTCACTCTAGGCGCGCAACGCTCAAGGAAAAATTTGTTGTGGGTGTCGGGAAAGAATGCAGCACCACCTCCTAGGCGTGCAACGCCTGTGTAAAATACACAGGGAGAAATGGTCAAATGCGCAACGCCTGATTCCAGGCGCGCAACTCCAACCTGAGCGTGCAACGCCAAAGAAATTTGTCTAGCTTCACTTAGAAAAAAACACAAATTTTCTTCGCCTGCGCGCCCTTGGTATTTTGCAAGTGAAAAATGATTTGTTTGAAATACATAGTGACCTTTATAGGCTTGGGAATTATATCTAACTTTGCAAACCCACCTTCCTAATGTTTTAAGCCTTTTTCACTGTTCACTGATATTCCTTTATACTTTTGCCTGTAGGTATTGAAATCATGATTTTGACCTTTCTTTTGATTCTTTAGGCATAATATAATCATTTTGACATCTTTGGAGTTAGATTAGACATGATGGCACCTTCAAAACTTTATGTGGCTTCCATTACAATATTTAACTTGTCTTTCTCACCTTGGCTGGTAGTTAGGAAATTTGTGTTCCTTTTGATCCTCAAGATTTGACACATTTATTTGACACAAAATTAGCCTTAAAATATTCTTTGGATTTCAACTTGGAGTTCAACATCATATTTTTCTCATTAAGGCATGACAAGCTCATTAAACATCTTTGGGAGGATTTCTCATAGTAGCACTTTCAAAATCCTGTTTTTCCTACACCATGGAGTTCAAACCATGTTTTTACCCTTTTTGACACTTCTGATTGCAGGTGACTGAAAATAATGCCTTGGCTTTCTCTTACTCTTTGAAACATGATAATTTTACTTTTGACAACCTTAGGATGCTTACACAGTAGCAACATCTCCAAAAACTTCTTTTGTTCCTACCTTGGAACTTTAATCGTCTTTTGTTTGGCAGGTGACTGAAAACCTTTAATTTACCTTTCTTACTGATATTCTCTACACCTTTTCTCTTTGAGGCCTAACACATTCACCTTGGAAAACTTTGGGATGATTAAACACAACAACACCTTCACAATCCTTCCTTTGCTATCATCATGGAGTTCAACTCACCATCTCACCCTCTCTGGCCATTTTCCCAAAACACTAGATATTTGGAGTGTTTTAAGACAATCATCAGAGTTGTCTTCTAAGTTCTCTATATCCCTTTCAAGGTCATTGATTTATGTCCATTTCACCTCACCTTTTTCGCTTTTTCATCAATATTTTTGACAGAATTTTTTCATGTTTGGTTTGTTGTGCCTCTTTCATGGTCATTCTGCAATTGATCACTGTTTGGCACTCTACTTGGACCATCAAGCTCAAATCCTCATGTGCAAACTCTGAAACTGAATGGATAGTCTTCTTGGGAAACTCTTTAGGTTTTTCTTGAATAACCATGTCTCAACATTATATTACATCTGAGCCATCTTCTAGAAAAATAAAAACAGTATTTGAAACACCATAGATGACTTGAGACATGTTAAAACCTAATTGACCTAGTGGGAGGGTTCTTTGACCACGATCTTGACTGAAAATAGGCTTGGAGGCTTCAAGTGAAAAAACAGAGTATTTGTCAAAGTGTTGTACTGAAGATCCAAAATCCAATGTACTTGATGTATCTAAAGAGCCTACAAAGATAGTTTTGAGGCCATCAATCCTTGAGGAATCTGGGGAACATGGGAAATATTTAGGCTATAGGAAACCCTAGAAGGAAAGTGAAGTTATGGACAAGGGAAAAAATAGGCCAATGAGGTTGTAGGAAGAGAAGGAGATTGAAAATGATAGGTATAAGCTTAGGAAAAGTTTGTAGGAGTGACAGGGTGACCAAGAAATGGCAAGCTGATGAAATAGTGAAAATTTCTCTATAAGGATAATGAAGGCAGTGGGATTTCTGAAACACAATATTTCTAGGAATGTTGTTTTCAGAAATCCAAGACGATCCTATAGTGATCTAAATATAGTGAAAAATACTGATGACTAACAGTACATGTCTCCAAGGTTCATCACAACCAGGGTCTCAAAGATTTATACTCCTCCCATAAAGTCAGTCAACACATGGTTGGATCCTTCACCTGGTATCCCGAGTTCTATGGTAGGGGGAATGAAGACGTAGAGCAGAATTGGTATTTGTGTGAATCCATATAGAGGGCTTGTCAGACTCCTGATGTTGTAAATATGATTGAATTTCAAACCATTCTTCGAGAAAGAGCATTAATATTATTTATTAAGTGGTCTGAATTACACTAGAATCCAACAGTAGACGAGGTCAAGCAAGAATTTGTGTAGGAAATCAAACTTTCCCAGACAAACCAACAAGGGTTGTCCGAGTTATGGGAAATGAAGCAGCGGGAAGGAGAAAATCCCTAGGAGCTAATGCAGAGGTTTAAGGATGCGATTGGAAAACTGAGCTACCTGATTGACCCAAAGCATTAACAGGATTGGTTCATTAAAGCATTATTACCTCTTTCTTGCACGTCATTGACTCAACAAAAAATTGATACTTTGCAAGACGCCTTAGAGTAGGCGACTCAAATAGAAGCTATGGAAGGATACCCACATGAATATTGGGGGGAGAAACCTCACATGACCCCTCTATACTAGGTCTACAACATCAAATTGTAAATTTGATAAAGAAGCTGAGGGACTTACAACTGGCACGAGCTGAAAAACCGCATGTATGGTGTACCAACTCCCTTGTCGAGGGGCATCATGCTGCAGAGTGCCAAAGTTTTCGAGGGTCGAGCACTACATATATGCTACCAAGTCCATCCACATCTTTACCCATTTTAGGATTTGCATAGATCAGGACGCAATGTTTATACACAAGGCACACTCAATTTTATGCATTTCCGATCTAGCAGAGTGCAACACCAACCGAGTACTGTGAAATATGCAAAACATATGGGCATCTCCCTCGTCTTGATCCAATTCTATAGAATTATTCCAATTTTCCAAACAAACCTTTTTTTTAATTATTCTCTTCACAAACTCACCATACTGATCAATGTAGAGCACTGGATGCCCTAACTAATCGATTGGCCTATCAGATCAATGAAACTCCTTGAGGATGAGGAAGCAAAGCAACAGGGGGGGAGGGCAGGAGGCAGAGGCTCAGTCTATTGCTACAATTGTGATCAAGAAGGGCATGTCACAAGAGACTGGCCACTACCCAAAAGACCTTGGTGCTCTTAGTGTAAGGTTAACACACATGCAACGAAAGAATATCCAGAGTTTATTGCTAGATGGGAAGAGCGCAACTACCAAAGGGGAGAAAATTTAATCAATATTGAGCCAAGGTTGATAGAGAAAACTCCCCTCTCAAACATCAACATATTCACCTGTGCAGGGAATAAGATTGGAGCTAATGTTGGAGCCACTGAACAACCCAAAATCATAATATATACTTCACTAAAACTCTCATATGACTCTGAACATCAAAAGCAATACTACAAAGAAGTCATAGAGACTTTTAATTGACTTTGACCGGTGTACCTCAAGAAGAAAAACCATGATTTTCATCATCTACGACCCCGGACCTACCAAACTCCAATGCTCGACCCATATCGAAATGGTTCAGGGTATTTCTACAAATTATGAATGATGATTAGATGCTCAAACAGTTGCAGGAAAGTATTAATTTTTTTTTCAAGGAGGGAGTGGTCGAGGAAGGAGTCATTTATGCCAACTTATCCGAGAGACACTCTAGGAGGGTGTGAAGGAACAAGAAGAAAACATGAAGGGAGTTTCAGATTGATGCTCAAATTGTGGGATTTCAAATGAAAGATACAGTGTTGGATCTCATCTTAGATGTGAGTATCTCACTGAGAAAAACCTGGGAAGTCCTGGGAAAGCCAAAGTTGGCATTTTCCCCAATTCAACTACATATGGTGAATCAATATTGTACCCTTCCGGTTGGAAGGCTGAAGGATGTAGAATTTGACATAGCAGGGGTGAAAACTTATGCTGATTTTGAAGTAATAGACATTATGGGGAACAAATACCCCTACCCGACATTTCTTGGAATAGAATGGGATTTTGAGAATTACGCGATAATTGATCTAAAGAAAGAGTTGATGACATTTGAAGTGGAGAGAGTTAGATTGATCCAGCCCCTAGATCCATACCAAGGACCAAGGTTCATCGAGCCAACATATGACAAGGAAGAACCTGAATTGTTGGATCATTTTTATCGGCTGACAGAAGGGAGAAAAGAAGATCATATCAATTCGATGATAGAAGGATGGATCAGCTAGAGGAGTATTCAGAGCTTGGAGGTCAGATCTGAGGCCAATTGGGATGACTGCTAGCAGGGCGAGTACGAGATCAACACCAGGTGTTGCACCACGATCCACCACATTAACTGGGTTGTTAATGAGGTACAAGAATTCCGTATTTTCAATGGCATGGGCTCTGTTAACAATTTCCTTAACTAAATTGATGCAACCGTCTCTAAAGAGCACAAATTTCTCTTACTGGATGTCGCCTCGCAAGCGACACCAACAAGGTGGTGGGATCCCACCATAACCATCTCATAGAATGACAGTGGATTAAGAAAATGATGAAAGTTAGATTTTGGAATTCATAAGATTACCCATATAACTTCACGAAGTGAAGGGGAAGATCCAACCCTCGCCAACACCTGCAAGAATGTAAGGCTAGATAGAATAGAGAAGGACTTCCAGAGGACTTATGGGTGCATAGCTTTGTACGTACCCCAGGGAAATTTCCGAAGGAATGGTATGTGAAATTAGAATTAAGGATTATTTGACAGATGAATTCATCAACGATTTTTCCTTCAAGGAAAATGACGAGAGGATAACCAATGCTTTGCAGGTCATCAAGTGTAACACCCCCTTCACACATCTACCCAAGTAACCGGACAACTGGGGTAAACATGTGACGAGAGGCTAATAATATGAGATTCAACCTCCTAAATGACCTTAAGAAAGTGGAACCAATGAAAACATGACAAAAACACCTTAAGCAAAATCAAAAACATCCTCAGGAGGTAACCCAACAATCCAGACCCTTGAACCCTGATAGAGACTAACTTCTTGACCAATTTGAGCCTTAGGTACTGCACATGCCAAGGCAAGGTAGCGGCTATAATATTATAGCCACATGCATGCTAAGGCAAGGTAGCGGCCATGGTTCGTTTTGGTCAACTATGTGCCTAGAACTTCGGGATTTGTGCCACCTTTTTAGCCCCAGAGCCCAGGTCACAGCCCATAACTTCATGAAACTGTAGGAGGTGATAAATAACATTAAAAAAAAGGTAAGGAAGCAATCACATCTTCAGGAAATCATCTAGAACCCTCCTATCCATGACATACATTTTGTCAAACATGTCACAAACGTTACATCTACAGGTATAAACAACATATTTAAACATAGGGCTCTCATACTTATCTGATAATCACTAAGAATCATTGCTCCCTTACATCATAAGATGCAATACAATCTATTTGACCATAGATACATTGTGCATTTATTTACAAGTAAAAAAATGGATAGATCCATACATCATCACTGATAAAATACATGCTTATAACCAACATAATAAAAAGAATGCCATGGATATAAAAACAATATAAACCACATAATAACTAGTGCAATTATACATAAAATACCAAAGGAATGAGATTCTCATTAATGAATGTAAAAAACAACCGAAGATTGGACTTCCATGTTCCACCCGACCATATATTGGCTGAGCCAGATATCTCTTCATCCAATCACGCTCGTGCCATATTTCAAACATGAATGTGGGACTCAAACCGAAATAACCAACCAGGGAATCCCAAGGCTAAACTACCTCACCCTCATTAATCATAAATTAGGATTTACCGTGATCTACACCTGATCAATAGGCCAACATAAGCATGGATATCCCTGTATTCTCTCCGCCTAAGCTATGAGTAGTTTTCATGTCTCCTAGTCTCTCAGGCTTTACCACAACCCATAATCTGAATCAGGGGTCACTAGGCCCTAAATCGAGACATACATCCAAGATTTACAATATATCCAAAACTTGGGATTAGACAGAAAACCACCTCTCAGTCTTTACCACAATACAAACTCGTATTACTAGGCCCTAAACCAAGGCAACACACACTACAAGGAAAAGACCCTCTAGCAGATGTTTTTGAGGAACCCCACAAAAAAATACCCCATACATCCATTTCTAGCGGAGGTTACTAGAGGAGGCTGGCAGGCGGAGGGTTTTGCAGATGTTTTCCACTTGGTTTGGAATACCAAAATCACCGATGCGCACAAAAACATTGGCACGCCGGACACCGTGCACTCTGTATACACCTGCCCAGTGCGTTGTATTATTCTATAGCACTGGTGCGTCATAACTCTTCAGCGTCAGTGCATTATAAAACATCGCGCTAAAACCGAAACCGCCTGGTGTATTAGAAAGACACCGCACCGGTGCATTATAAAACAATGCGCCAAAACAAAAATTGACCGACGTGTTTGTAAGAAACGGAACCTATGCACCTATAAACCACGCACACCGATAAAAGGTTAAATTAAAAAAAAAAAATAGAAAAAAACCTGAATTTTTTATTTTTTTAGTGCTCCTGAGCTCTCAATTACCGGTGCGTGCTCTACCATAGAACACACCGATGCGCACAAAACATTGGCACACCGAACAGCGTGCGCGATGTACACACCCGCCCGGGGTGTCCAATTACGGTAACGCATCGGTGCATTACTACTCTTCCGCGCCGATGCATCATAAAACACCGCGCCAAAACAGAAATGTGCCAGTGCATTATTATCCAAGTGCACCTATGCGCCTATAAAAATCACACATTGGAATAGCGTTAAATAAAAAAAAATTAAGGCCAAAAAATCGTTGCTTTACGACTATTCTGCACTGGTGCTTTATGGATATCCCACCCCGGTGCATCATCAAAACATCACGCCAAAACAGGAACATCCCAGGGGCGGTGTTAGGGAACCACCCGAGTGCATTATAAACAACGTGCCAAATCTAACAAAGCCTGGTGCGGTTGTATGTAAGCGTATCGGTGCGCCTATAAAACCTCGTGCATCGGAACAGGGTTTAAAAAAAAAATTACAGCCAAAAACCGCATTTTTCACTTTCCTCAGTGCTCCACAACTCTCAAGCACCGGTGCCATTTCCCATTATCTGAGCCGCCTTGACATTGGTGCTCTCATTGCACCCATTGCACGCACTGCTGCTCTGCATTGGCCACCAATATCCAGCTTGCATTTTGAAAAACGGTTGGCAAATTTTCTTTTGAAAATTTTACAGCCAATATGCCTCCTCGACGGTGAAATGTACAGGTATTTTTCTAGTTTTTCCATAATTAAGCATTTTAGCAGATTATAATTTGAAATAACCATTAAAAAAGAAAAAAAAAAATTGTCGTGCAGTGCGCTTGAGCCATTCGTCTTGCACTGGATAGCAGTGCTACCTATAAAATTTATAGGCCGCACCACCACTGATGCTAACGGTATGCGCACTGTTTACGGGGCAGTACCAAAAGGTGCCCCGCATAAGTTTAAATTAAAAATAAATAAAATACGGTGCACTCATTTAGCCAGGTGCGCTGTTGACCAAGGGAATCTCAGTGCAGTGCGTTAACACAATTATCTGCCCCGGTGTATGTCAGTGCACCGCATTTTGCATTTCGAGAGGGTTAACAGTGGGCCGGGTAAAATACCGCACCATCGACTATGTAATTGTCATGAAGTTGATGCGCTAACACGACTATACACTCCGGGGTGTATATTTCAGTCATCACACCATTATTCTGAACTTAAGCATAGCCAACGGTGCTTGAAAATTAGACATTGGCACCGAGGCTGCTACGTTGTATTTCATTAGGGGCACCGGTACCGGGTCGCTACAAACTTAAGCCACACCGCCACTAGTGCGTGACTGTTTTTGTGGCACACCGACTGGTCTATTTTTTTTTTTTTTAATTATATATATGTATATTCCTAAATACATGTTTGTTTTACTAAAAAAAAATTATTTAATATGTCAATGATTCAGAGAGAAGAGGAGGAACAATAGAAATAACAGGCTGAACAGTATGACATGATTCACCAATGGGAGGTCCGAGAGAGGGAGAGAGATACATACCCTCGCCCTATTACAGCAGATACCCATGGGATCCTTAGGTAGGTAGGCCTCCTCAAGTTCTATGAGGAGGCTACTTCCCTAAAGGCCCATAGTGTGTTTTTGAGATATCTTATCTGCAAGTAGAATGCCACTGACAGGCTTTCCAGGTTGGTCCTGACCAGTGGTACACACCCACTAAGGAGGATATTTATTTTATTACAGGACTATCAAGGAGAGGGGTGGATTTTCCCTCATTCCCAGACCTGCTAGCTGGTTTTGTAGCAGGGAGTCAATTAGTTTACTCCCAGAGATACATTGGAGCACATGTATTGTCTCCTTCAGAGTTTCAAATACCTGGAGGTTAGTTACGTATATGTGCATTTGGTAGACAAGACGTGCAGTGCCTCTCACTTATCATTTCAACCATTTTGCACAACACCAGTGACGGGCAACGCATTAGTTGCTCGCTTTTATATTATGTTGATTATTTAGTACAACAACCATGACTTGTCAGGTGGTCTGCCATTTTTTTGCGGCAATTTTGTATGGCCTTAGATAGATGTCATGCTCATGCACAAGGGAGGGTCAACTTCCTTTTTGCTTCAGAGCTGTTTTGTTTATTTTTTGAGAGGTTTCCAGAGATGAAACCTAGTTTTGTTCAACAGCCTCGTAGGCTGATGTTGGAGGCCCAGATGCACATGTGGGGGAAAATGATGCCCAAGAGGGGAGACACTGTGTTTCCAGCCAGGATATCACATGATGCACTGGACTTACTAGCCAGTGTTGACGGGTTGCATCCCTTCATTATGGTCCCATGTCCTTATGCTGGATTAGATTGGCAAGGGTGTCCCAACATCCTCTTCACAGATGATGAGCTGCCAAATGATAGAAGTAATATTATTGTTTTATTCTTATTTATTCTAACATGTTCTTTAACTTTTTTTTATTAAATTGTGTTATGAAATTGTCTAATTATTGTTGTGTACTTGTATATATTTTGTAGACATTGGTTCTTTTGATGGCGAGGAGATGCCGGATCCACCATATGATCCAAGTGTGGATCCTAATGACGATCAGGAAATGGCCGATGCCGAGGATGATCATGATCAAGATGAGGCCGGTGCAACAGAGACACATACTCCCACTCATGGTGCACGGGTACCACCTTTTGCTAGGTGCGGTTGACCTGAGAATAGATATAGGATGGAGTTGGGCAACCAACTCTGTGTATTGATTGTTGATGCGGGCATCAGGCCCGCTCATTACAGAGACATACATGTCGATGATAGGTTGTTCCAGATTTGGAGAGGCATGCCACGTGACATCTACAGCCTCATGCGGCATGTCGTAGGAGCTACGACATCTGTTATGCAACTGAGGAGGACTATACGTAGCTATAGGCGTAGTCGAGTTGCGACACGTAATGGACAGTCCGCGAGCAGCGACTCACATGCATCTCATGACCGTTCACCTCGCGTCGTGCCTGATGAGTATGAGGCTCCACTAGCAACATCTAGCAGTCATCATGGAGATGAGGTTGGACCATCGGTCACGTCCAGTCAGCAGCCTGTAGCATCCGTCAGTACTAGTCATGATCATGAGAAGGCTGGAGTACCATCGACCATCGAGGTTACACTATTGATTGAGTAGGCCTCCACTACTACTGCTTATATTGATGTTGTACTACCACCAGATGATGCATCCATCAATACTAGTGATCATGATCATGAGCAGGCTCGACCATCAACCGTCGAGGCTGCACCCTTTACTGAGTAGGCCTCCACTTGTACTGTTATTGATGTTGTTATACTACCACTAGCGGATCCATGACATTTATATTAAAGTTGTATATTTTTAACTTTATTCAGTTATATATATATATATGGTCCATGTTTTTAATGTTCATGTTGCAGTTGTACTTAATTTACATGTTGGTGATCATCATGATGTGGCGAATATTGTTAGGTCATGTTAGATATGTTCATTTAATGTTTAGTTTGGAGATAGATGTGTATATGTGATAGCATGAGTTATTTGACATGAGATGTATATTTGATGTTTGTGTTGTGATGATGTTAATATCTAATGTTAATTTGATGTTTGAACGTGTTTTTTAGTCAAATATGATGTTTGTACGATGGTTATCATGATCGCGATGATGTTTATTAATTAATTTAATATTAAATGACCATGATATTTATTAAATATTATGTCATGATTGTAATTGTAATTGAAGTTTTAATTGTATGTAAAATTGTATTTGTATTTGTACTAATTGTAATTTTAACTGTAATTGTACGTAAAATATTTATTAATGTAAAATTTTAATTGTAATTGTAATATTTAATTTATTGTGAAATGATTGTAATTGTATATATGAAAAATTGTAAAATTGTAATTCTAATTCTAATTGTATGTAAAATTCTAAAATTGTAATTGTAATTTTAATTGAATTATATGTAAAATATTTGTAAAATTGTAATTGTAATTGTAAATGTAATTCTATGTAAAATTGTAAATGTAATTGTATGTAAAATTCTAAAATTGTAATTGTATTTGTAATTGTAATTTTAATTGAATTGTATGTAAAATATTTGTAAAATTGTAATTGTAATTGTAATTGTAATTCTATGTACAATTGTAAATGTAATTGTATGTAAAACTAAAATTCTAATTCTAATTCTAATAGTAATTCATGTATGTGAAATTAATGTAAAATTGTAATTCTAATTCCAATTCTAATTCTAATTGTATGTAAAATATTTGTAAAATTTTAATTCTACTAATGTAAAAAATTTAATTGTATTAAAGTGAAATGATTTTATTAAAATATTTAAATTTGTAAATTTGCAAATAATTGTAAAATAACAAATATGAAATTAATGTAAAATTGTAATTGTAATTGTAATTGTAATTGTATGTAAAATATTTGTAAAATTTTAATTCTATTAATGTGAAAATTTTAATTGTATTAATGTGAAATGATTTTATTGAAATATTTAAATTTGTAAATTTGCAAATAATTGTAAAATAACAAATCTAGAATAATACGATTTTTTGTGACATAATAAAGTTTAAAAAATAATGAAAATAAATTTATGTACTTTAGAATTATCATTATTTTATTATGATCTTACATACAAAAAAAAGAATTGTATTCAATCCGGTGCGCTTATCATCATAACATGCACCGGTGCATCGTATTACGAAGATGCACCAGTGCTTCACAACTCTTTCACACCGGTAACGAATAAACGCAAATAAAAAAAAAACAACTCCATTTTCTTTAAGTGAAAAAAAAAAGTGGCAATTTGAAAAATGGGCAGCAAAATATTTTCGAAAATCTAATTTCATAAAATAATTCTTTAAATATTAAACACTTTTCATTATTTCACTATTTTTGCTAATATTTTCAGTCAGATATTTGCACGAGAGAAACCTGGAGAAAGAGAGCACGAGGGCATTGTGGAGCAGCGAAATACGTTCGAACAGAAGTATTTAGACAATCAGAAACCAAACCTATGGTGATTCAAACCCTGTATCATAGAATTTCAAACCATCTCGTGATTAAATTTGATTATATTTTTTTACTTTTTTTTCCTGCAGTTTTATCCATTTTTACCCTAAACCCTTCATTTTTTTTGTTTTTTCCCTTTCTTCTTCATGTTTCTGTGATTTTAGAATTATGTTTTTCATTTTAGATTGATGTCCAACCCAATAGATGACTTGCATAGTTGGATCCCAATCCATTCGGCCATTGCGTGAACTTTTGGAAAAAATGGATTTTTTTTTATCGGTGTGCCCTGCGTACTCTACCGCACCGGTGCACTTTATTATACAACACCACCAAACAGGTACTGTGTAGTAAAAAAATTGAAAACACTTTTTCTAAATCCGTGCACCATATCTGAAATAGGGCACTCGTGCTCCATTTAACGAGGATAGCACCGTACAGTGTATTACACCGTTTTTGTGGTGTGTTTATAATACCCCACACACCGTACGATCTATTACACTATTTTTGCAGTGCGTTTAAAATACCCAATGCACCATACGGTGTATTATATTTTTTTGCGATGCGTTTTTAATATCCCCACGCACCGGCTGCGGTGCGTACCTCATGAAAGGCGCACCGGTGTCTTGAGATTTATTTTCTACCTGAAAAGTTGAGAATTTATTTATAAATATATTAATGAATGATATGATACAAGTTTTAGATTGAGAAATAAATGACTAACAAGAGATCAAGTAACAAAAATACTGTTAACACATCAAGAAAAGCAAAAAAGGCAAGTTCTTTGTAAATTCTTTATAAAAAATATTATTTTTGAGCTATATATAAGTTTAACTAATATGTATTGTTTACTTTGTATCATGCAGAGCCACAAAATGATGAAGCTCGATATGATTGTTTCTGATCTAGGACTAGAAGAGTGTAAAATTTTAATGGAAAAATTGCAAAAGGATGAATCAGGTGAATGAAAAAATACTATCGATCCAATATGAGTTTCTTTTTTTAATTGTCATTAATAATATACTTAAAATTATTAGATAACATGTGTCAAAGAGTCTACTAATTCACATATGTTTAATGTTCTACAGGGACCAACAACTCATAAAAAGAATGTTGTTCTAAGAAAAGAAAAAAATAGAACATGCAAATGAAAATGAATTGCTCCTTAGCTCATCTGGAGTGGTGTTGGAAGTTGACGAAAGGGGGAAAAACTTTTACAAAAGTTTGAGGGATCTAGTGGAACGAATATATAGACGTTCTTTCCACTTACAATACAAAAATCAATCCAATGATTCCAAGAACCAAATTTTGTCTAAACTACAGGAAGATTTTTCAGAGAATTGGTCAATGAGACATGTCAGACTTTTAATATAAAAAATGTACAACAAAAAAAATGAAGGAATGAAAAAGTAATATTCCTTTAAATGTTTGTCTAGAATTATTTATAAATATCACTTTTTTTATATTTACTTTTCATATATCAATATAAAAATTAAATATTTTATTGTCATGTTACAATTTCAGGAAGATTATGAAAATCTCAAAAGATGAACGACGAGAAATATGCCGGTAGGTGTTAGAGAAAACGGTGCGCAGCGAAAATAAAAGACAAACACAGCATATAAAAGCATACACAAATGACACAGTGATTTTACGTGGTTCACCCAACCAGTCTGGGCTACGTCCACCTACATAGGCATCGGCAATCTTTATTATCAAACAGGAGATTACAAAATAATCAATTTCCTCACAAACTCTCACACCCATCCCAATCCGTATGAACACCTGTTTTATAGCTAAGAGAATCTAACTGCCTCATAAATCCTCTTACAGCAAATATAGGATGCATTAACTCTCTCCCAACAAAATAGAGCTAATATAGCAACACAATCTGATTGTTGTCACCTACTGAGATTTTTGCCTATTTTATTAAAACCGAAAATCTCAACAATATCCACCTTGACAACAATTAGCCTGATGCCCTGTTTCTTTATTATTTATTTTTTCTGCAAGCCAAGAGAAGCCAAACACCAACGCAGCTTCTCTAACAAAACTGGTTTCGTGAACATGTCTGCACAGTTTTCCTTTGTATGCACCTTTTCAAGAGAGACTCCCCTTTCAGTGATAACTTGTCTTACAAAATGGTACTTTATTGGTATATGATTTGATTTACTATGATAGCCCGGATTCTTAGCCAAATGTATTGCACTTTGACTATCACAAAGTAACTTGATGTTGTCCTGTAACCTACCAAACTCACCAAGCAAACCTTTCAGCCAAACCGCCTCTTTGCAGGCATGCGAAGCAGCAATGTATTCTGCTTCAGTAGTGGATAAAGCAACAATGTTTTGTAACTTTGACATCCAGCTAATAGCTCCACCTGCAAGAGTAAAGACATACCCTGAAGTTGACCTTCTCTTATCCAAATCACCTGCAAAATCAAAATCAACATACCCGCAAACAAATTCACTACTCTTATTGTAAGTGATACAATAACTACTTGTGCCTCTCAAATACCGAAGCACCCATTTCACTGCTGACCAGTGTTCTTTACCCGGATTTGCCATATACCTGCTGACAACCCCAACTGCATGTGAAATATTTGGTCGAGTACAAACCATCGCATGCATCAAACATCCTACTACATTAGCATATGGAATTCGAGACATATAATCCTTTTCTTCATCTGTATTAGGACATAAACTGGAAGAAAGCTTAAAATGGGAAGCAAAAGGGACTGAAACAGGCTTCACATTATTCATACCAAACCTCACAAGTATTTTCTCAATATACTTCTGTTGTGATAGCCACAGCTTACCACTGCTCATGTCTCTGAAAATCTCCATGCCCAAAATCTGTCTTGCTGCTCCTAGATCTTTCATATCAAATGTCCTTGCCATCTGAGTCTTCAACCTGTTGATTTCTTCAATGCTTTTTCTTGCTAAAAGCATATCGTCAACATACAACACTAAGATAATGAACATGCCATTACTTAACTCCTTAAAGTAAACACAATGATCATATTCACTTCTTATATATTTTTGACTCAACATGAAAGAATCAAATTTCTTGTACCACTGTCGAGGCGACTGCTTCAGACCATACAATGACTTCTTGAGCCTGCAGACAAATTTCTCATTGTGATGCTGAACAAACCCTTCCAGTTGTTCCATATAAATTTCCTCATCTAAATCTCCATGTAAAAATGCAGTCTTAACATTTAGTTGTTGTAATTCTAAATCAAGCAAAGCAACTAATGCTAATACAATTCGAATTGAAACTATTTTAACAACTGGTGAAAATATCTCATGAAATTCAATGCCTGCTTTCTGAGAAAACCCTTTTGCAACCAGCCTCGCTTTGTATCTGTCCTCCGTATCATTCACACCCCGTTTCACCTTGAAAACCCATTTACATCCCACATTTTTCCTGTCTTTTGGAAGTTCAACCAGATCCCATGTGCCATTCTTACCTAAGGCCATCATTTCTTCCTTCATGGCTGCTTTCCATTTGTCACTCTTTGAACCTTCTACAGCTTCCTGATAACACAAAGGTTCATCATCGTTAGCGGTCAAAGCAACTGAAGTAACATAATCATCATACCTTCTAGGAGGGCGTTTGATTCTTGTAGACCTCCTTAAGGATGTTTTTGGTGCTTCCACAATTGGCTGACTACCATCTGTAGGAACTTCTTCATGATCACCATCTGAGACCTGTTCATGACCTACATCTGAACCCTGTTCATAATCTGATTCTGAAACCTGTTCATGACTAGAATCTGAACTATGGTCATCATGACTATCATTAGAAGTGTTGTCAAACTGAATGTGCTGAAAATCAGATACATCATCCTGTTTCAATTTATTATCTACATCTAACTGTACAAGAGAGGATTCATCAAACTTTACATCTCTGTTGATGATGATTTTGAGGGTAGTAGGATCCCACAATCTAAATCCCTTTGTTCCATCACCATACCCAACAAAGATATACCTTTTTGATTTTGGATCTAATTTAGTTCGCTGATGTTTAGGCACTAGAGCATATGCATCACAACCAAACACTCTGAGTTTAGAATAATCACAAGGGTGACCTTTCCATACCTCTTGAGGAATCTTGCAACCTATCGCTATCGATGGTGACCGATTTATCACATAACAAGCTGTAGCCACCGCTTCTGTCCACAACTCCTTCTGCAAACCAGCGTTACTCAGCATACTCCTTGCTCTCTCCAAAAGAGTCCTATTCATGCGTTCAACAACTCCATTTTGCTGAGGAGTATAAACAGTGGTCTTATGTCTCTCGATCCCTGCATCCTTGCAATAGTTTTCAAACTCCTTGGAGGTAAACTCACCACCATTGTCAGTTCTTAAACATTTTATAGTTCTACCAGTGATGTTTTCTACCAATGCTCTAAACTGCTTGAAAACTGTAAAAACATCAGACTTCCTTTTCAACATGTAGACCCACACTTTCCTAGAAAAGTCATCAATAAATGATACAAAATATGACGAGCCACCATACGAGGTTGTAGGTGCTGGACCCCAAACATCTGAATGGATATAATCAAGTATTCCTTTACTAGTATGTTTGCCTGTTTTAAACTTTTGCTTACTTTGTTTGCCAAACAGAAAATGTTTACAGAAATATAACTTTCCAGACTTTAGATTAGGAAGTAATTTGCGATCAGCCAAAATCTTTAACCCTCTTTCACTCATATGGCCCAACCTTTGATGCCATAGGCGAATGGAACTACTGTCATGTTCAGACACCGTAGACACATGAACTGACCCTGTTCTTCCTTCTAACTGAAACATATTTCCTACTTTCTTAGCTTTCATTACTAGTAAAATACCTTTGTAAATTTTCATTACTCCACCTTGAATTACAGTTTTATATCCATTTGTGTCAAGTGCTCCCATTGAAATTAGATTTTTCCTTAAATCTGGTACATGTCGTACATCAGTTAACATTTTAGTTGTCCCATCAAACATTTGCAGCTGTATACTCCCTATTCCCACAATATTAGATGTGACATCATTACCCATGTACACGACTCCATCATTAATTGATCTATACGTCTTAAACCATTCTCTATGAATACACATGTGGTTTGATGCACCGGAATCTAACAACCAATGTTGATCATGATTTGACAAATTAACTGATAACACTTCGTCGCTCATACCTGAACTAGATGCCGAACCTGTATCTGTCGTGTTTGCTTCCTTCTTCTCTGTCGATGAAGCTTCTTTAGAAGATTGTTGTCGCTTCCAGCAATCCTTCTTCAAATGCCCCGATTTGCCACAAAACTAGCACTTTACTTTACTCTTCTTCCCTTTCGATTTTGAACGCGAGTCGCTGTGCTTACCAGAGCGTCTTTCTCTAGAATGACCTCTAGCCATCATTGCCTCTGATGTAGAGGTGTCAGCATTCGACCTCTTCCTTGTCTCCTCGGACAACAAAGCTCCAACGACATCATCAAATTCAATGGTTTCTGATGAACTAAGACTTATAGAAGTAACAAAATGATCCCATGACTCGGGCAATGAGCACAATAAAGTTATAGCTTTATCCTCGGATTCAAATTTTACTTCTATACTTTCTAATTGCACCAGTAGAGTATTAAAAACATTCAAATGATCAGTAATCGATGTACCTTCCTTCATTCGCAAACTGTATAGCTGCCGCTTCAGGAGAATTCGATTTGTCAAGGATTTTTTCATGTAGAGCTTCTCAAGCTTCGACCACAGGCCTGCAGCTGTTTTCTCTGACACGATATTAAACAACACATCATCCGCCAAACACAGCCGAATAGCACTCACTGCTTTTTCATCCATCTCGGCCCACTCATTATCTGTGATATTGTATGGCTGTTTGGATTTTCCCAACAACGCCTTAGCCATGCCTTGCTGTACCAGGAGATCATGCATCTTTACCTTCCAGATCTCGAAATTGTTTTTGCATTCCTTTAAATGTTTGTCTAGAATTATTTATAAATATCACTTTTTTTATATTTACTTTTCATATATCAATATAAAAATTAAATATTTTATTGTCATGTTACAATTTCAGGAAGATTATGAAAATCTCAAAAGATGAACGAGCAGAAATATGCCAGTAGGAATGTCCAAAAAGGTGTACAAGGAGATGGTCAAAGAAATGGACAAAATTGCATCGCAGGAGGGGCCATCTCAACAACAATGTGCTTCAAATGTAATATGTAATCATTGAATTTTTCGATCATTAGGTACAATAAATAAACAATTTAACATTAAATATTAATTTTCAAGAATTTTCTTGCAGAAAAGAAAAAATAATGGAACCCATTCAGCATATAAAACAAGACGACAAGGAAGAAAAGGGTTGATCTCTAAGTTTGTGAGTAATTGTTACTTCCTTATAACAACTTAACTAGATTTCATTTTTGTATTTTTTAAGTTGTTTTACAAAAATCATCATTGAATGTCTTCAAACAGGTGCTAACATACAAAGAAGAACCATCAGGCAAATTGATTAAAATTGGGTTAAATATGGGTTGTGATTATATGTTGGCATATCAGAATTTAATTGTGGAATTTGTAAGCATCTATCGATCTTGTTTTACTTACCTCCGTCTATAATTAATAGAACAAAAACATCTTTTATATTAAATATATGATTTTTTATGGGGTATAAAACTTGCAGGAAATAAAGTATGGAACTGTGCCAACAGATGAAATTATGAAAGATGGCATGGTACATGGTTTTGAAAGAATGTGTATAGTTTATGAGTCAATTTTTGCTATGGTAAGCCATTTTTCTTTTCAATTTACATTGATGTATATTATTTAATATTGCAATTTTTATTATTTTCACCAATGTATATACAACCATTTCAGTTTATTTTTATGTTTGTAGATGGAAGGTGAAGAAGAAGAAAACAATCAACGTCGTGAACAAAACATTCCTGAAAATAACCCAAGTCATGGAAGTAGCTCTAGTAGTGATAGAAGTTCAAGTGAAGAATGATGATCACTATTTTTGGATATCAAAGCAGGGCGTTTTATTTTTTGAAATATCTCTATGAAATCAGACATTTTGTTTAATGTAATGGACATAGTGTCCCAATTGAAAGACAAAGGGATACAAATAACTATCCCATTTTGTATGATAAAGACTGTCTTATATATATATATATATATATATATATATATATATATAAGACAGTCTTTATCATACAAAATGGGATAGTATATGTTTTAATTTATTCTATTGTGTTCTCCATTGTCATTCTCAAATGCACTAATAAAAATTTAATTCATATGAATATTGTTATAAGATATATATGTGTTGACTTTTGATGAATAATGAATTTTAAAAAACCACAATAATTCTGATATGATATAACAAATTAATCCAAACAACACATTCAAATGCATTAATAAAAATGTAATTAATATGAACATTGTCATAAGATGTGTTGAATTTTGATGAATAATGAATTTAAAACAATCACAATAATTGGACTGTCACAGGTCGATGTTTCTAAAAAAATAAAATGAAAACAGGTGTGTGTCAGTAACTATCGACCGATGTGTTTATGTGTCTATACGCATCGGTGTCGTTGTATGATCTATGGGCACCGCATAAATACTGATACCAATTATAAATATCAGTGCATTTGTGTGATACTGCGTACCAGGGCGTTTATGTATCTATAAGCACCGATGGATTTGTACGATCCATGGGCACCGCACGAATACCGAAACCAATTATAAATCTCAGTGCCTTTCTGTGATACGGTGCACCGATGCATCATAAAGGTATACGCACCGGTGCATTGATGCAACCTATGGGAACTGCACAAATCCCAAGACCAATTAGAACGGCCTCGTGCCTTGTATGACCAACACTACGTTCGGTGCGGTTTTACACCTAAACGTCTCGGTGCATTCGCTCAACTGAGGCAGCCCTGGGGCACTGTCTTCATGTATGCACCAGTGCATTAAATCCAGAGTAGCGCACCGATGAAAAAACATCCGTAATAACCTCCGGCCGCCCATTTTTTTTATTTGTGTTGGATTTTCGTTAAAAGCTCCTCCAAAACCTCCATAACCATAAACAGATGTTGTAGAAAATGTTTTTTTGACAATTTTGGCCAATTTTATAACACTAAAAGCCTCCTTTATAACCTCTGCTAGAGGGTCTTTTCCTTGTAGTGACATGAACCGATTCCATAATCATTCGAAGATCCATGCCAAATATATCAAGGAAATCATACATGCAAATCAATACCTGGAAAGAATCTCGTTGTAGTTGCTTGATTCTTTCTCCTTCTTGCTTGCTTCCTCCTGCTTCTTGCTTTCTAGCCTTTCTTGATCCAATGCCAAAGTGCTCCAAAATCTCCAAATGCCCAAGGATGATAGAGAGAGAGAGAATAATGAGAGTTCTCCAAAAAATTAAGTGACAAAAGATACCAATTGATCCTCATAAGAATTTTTATAAAATATGTCTATATTTTCTTCATTTTCCATTATTTTTCTTCATTTTCCTCCTCACATGCAACCTATGACCTTTCATCTCCCTTTTCTCCTAATTTCCATTATTTTCATAAATAAATGTGCCAAAAATTCCATTTGCCTTTCCAAAGCCTTTGACATTGCCTTTTCCAATTTCCTTGTCTATAATAAACCAAATTAACACCCACTAGGGTGTTTTTCCCAACATTCAGCTTGGAATAAGTGTCCCATCAACCATGGCTATTATTTTTAACTTTTTATTACATGGAATTTTCACCAAGGCTGTTACATCAAGTGATTTCTACTTACGGTGGGGTAGTTGAAGGAGGGATGTGTTGATCATAACACTTTGGAGCATATATATGAATCAGGGTTCCACGAAGTTGTAGTTTGTGGAAAGATAGATCGGGAGCCTTGTGAAGGCGATCTAGAGGAGTTGTGACATATGACATTCAAGGAAATTGAGGATGGGATTTTGATTGATGGTTCACAACTACTACCTTTGAAGTTTACCTCTGAAGTTGTGGAAGCAAAACAACTGTACTGATGAAAATTTGAAGTTGGCCTCGATTGGAGACCATTGAGACAAGCATACTACCAAATAAATCTTCGACCTCCTAAGGGAATATGGGGATTTGTTCCCTTTGTCTGTTGTAGAACTTAATGGGATTAAGGGGGAATTAGGGGAGATGAATATTGTGCCTAAAATAGATGTAAAACCATTAAAGCATTGACTGTACCGGCTGAATTCGAGATTTAAAGAGACGGTGAAGAAAGAAATAAAAAATATGTTGGAAGAAAGGCTTATCTTCCCATCTGATGAAGCAGAATGGATCAGCCCAATTTTTATACAGAAAAAAAGGATGTTGATGAAATTCGGGTGTATGTGGACTACCGGAGTCTGAAAAATGCATGTGTTCATGATCCTTTCCACACCTCTTTTAGCGAATAATTTATAGAAAATGTGGCGGGTAATGAAGCTTACTCCTTTAAAGATGGATTCTCTGGTTATCATCAAGTCTAGATTTTGGAAGAAGATAAGAATAAGACCAAATTCACCAAAAAATCGGGATCTTACGCATACCACATCATGTTGTTTGGAATCAGGAACGCACTAGTGGTTTTCTCAAGAATTGTGATTGCCAATTTCATGGATTATATTCACATGTTCCTAGAAGTTTACATGGATGACTGGACTACCTACAATTTTCTAAAGAAAGACTCCAATTTAATCTGAGTAATTTTTGACTGTTGTAGACAACAACAGATCTCCCTAAAACTGAAAAATTGAACGCTTATGGGTCATATAGTCTGCAAAGAGGGGGTATGTGTAATCCTGCTAAGGTTGCAATGATCATGAACATGGAACTGCCAAAAAGTGTTAAACAACTGAGATCCACCCTTGGCCACACAAGATATTACAAAAGGTTCATCCGCAATTATGCCTCGATCACTGCACCGTTGGAGAAGCTATTGAATAAAGTCAAACAGTTCAAGTGGTTGGATGAATGTAAAGTTGCTTGCAATGTGCTGAAGGAGAAATTGGAAAGTGAAACAATTCTAGTTTATTCATATTGGAATAAGAAATTTCATGTTCATATTGATGCCCTTAGGTATCGCCTTAGGAGTTGTCCTAGCTCAGCCCGGGGATGGTCATCTTGATCACCTCATCTATTTTTCTATCAGAAAATTGTCCACATTAGAGAAGAATTATCCCACGACTAAGCATGAAGCACTTGTGATGGTATATTCACTTCAAAAAATTTGGCACTATTTTCTACGGGGGTCCATTCAAAATTTTCATTGATCATTATACCCTAAAGTACTTAGTGAACAAGCCCATACTTGAAGGAAGGATTTGTAGATGGCTTCTGTTGTTCTAGGAATTCACATTTGAAGTAATTTTCAAGTCAAAAAGACTGAACATGGGGCTCGATCACCTTTCTCTGTTAGATTCAGGCGAAACTGGAGGTTCAGTAGATGATCAACGACCAGATGTTGACCTGTTTCGAGTCTAAGCCAGACTATATTATTTGGAGGATATTGCATATTTATAGCCACGAGTAAATTCCCAGAGGGGTACACAATGACACAACGAAGGAACATGATAGTATGAGCTACAAATTACCAGTTGATTACAGGATAGCTGTAAAATTTGGGCCTTGATAAGATATTGCACATATGTGTTCTTGATCATAAGAGACATGTTGTATTGTAGGAGTGTCATTCAGGAGTTGCAGGTGGCCATATTGGGGGGAAGGCCACCACGAGGAAATTGTTGCAGGTGGGACTCTAGTGGCCCATATTTTTCCATGATGCAAAGTAAAACGCCAAGAGGTGTGAAATTTTCCAAAGGGTTGGGAAGTCATCACACCAGGATGAACTTCCTTTGCAACTAATATAGGCACTGTAGGCATTTGAGAAATGGGCAATCGAAATTGTCGGACCTATCAACCCACCGACATGCCACTCCCATGCCATATGTATTATCACCGCCATAGAGTACCTTACCAGATGGGTTGAGGCCACACCAGTCAAACATTGCACCACAAAAACTGCCACCACATTCATTTTCGAGAATATAATTACCCGATTTGGGTGCCACATAATCCTCACAAATGACTAGGGGACCCATTTCATTCATGAAAAAATTTCCTCATTACCACAGAACTTTATGATACAGCACCATAAAAGAAACCTATATCACCCTCAAGCAAACGACATTATTGAATCTTTCAACAAAATCTTAGGGAGGGGAGTCACCAAGATATGCTCGGCCAACAAAGAAAATTAGGATGAGCAGGTGCCAGCTACTATATGGGCTTAACATACAACTTTCAAGCACTTACGCAAGTATATTCCCTTCTAGTTAGTATATTGGGGAGAATTCATAGTACGTATTGAGTTTACTATACCCAACCTCTTCATTGCACAGACCACTCACATGACGAAGGAAGATTCAATTCCAAAGCAGTTGGAAGAAATATGGGAACTAGATGAGGCTATTTTTCTGGCAGATTTACACCAGACTATAAAAAAGCAAAGGCAGAAGGCATGGCACAAGAAACATATAAAGTGAAAATCCTTTACAGTTGGAGGACATGTTTTGTTATATGACAGTAAATTCTTAAAGTTTCGTGGGAAGTTTCAAATACATTGGTTGGGAACCTTTATTGTTGCAGAAGTGGAAGAATTAGGAGCTTTCAATCTCACACAATTGGATGGTGTTTTACTATCGGGATGGGTGAATGGTGCACGCCTAAAAAATTTCCATGGCTCGAAAAATTATGCACAAAATTGATTGTGTCTCTAAAAGGGGATTGTAGGTAGGTTTAGGTAGAGTTGGTCAATCCTTTGTAGTATATCATTTGCATCAGTAAGTTTAGTTGGTCAGTTTTTCTAGTAAAATTAGGCTAAGAATAAACTTTCGTCAGGTCTTTTAGTTGCGGAAATATTTTCAGCTCACAACAACTGCTTGTGGTCAAGGAGCCACACATGTCAGTAGTCATATCCATTATAATTAAGCAATAATTCCATGTGTTAGTTCAAATTTGGACTAAATATTTCCCATAATATGCCTAGCATGATCCGTCATCAACTTCTAGGTATTTGTCATCATAGCAACATAATAACCCATCAATTCCACCCTCCTTTTTTAGTTGTGCATCATCCGAGTCAGGCCTGGATTAGTCATCTTCATTGCTAACACGGTTGAGACCGAGTGGGGAAATTTACCATATTAATTAGTTAATTGGTCTAATAAAAAAATTCATGTTGGGATTTTCTATTTAATTTGCGTGGAAATGACAAGTTTCTCAAAACCAAGAGCCTAGGTGGTATACTTTCCAAGTCTAGAGTTATTATTCAATATTCCCTGTTCCCATCCCAAGTTCAAGCCCCACGTGTTATTTTTATATCATAATCACTCTGTAGAAATGATGAAGACAATAATTTT
This sequence comes from Pinus albicaulis, assembly GCA_034641835.2. Taxonomy (NCBI): domain Eukaryota; kingdom Viridiplantae; phylum Streptophyta; class Pinopsida; order Pinales; family Pinaceae; genus Pinus; species Pinus albicaulis. The sequence continues at coordinate 30,912,197 of MU968480.1, forward strand.
TATTCCAGAAGTCGATCCAAATTCAATAATTATGAAGAAAGAGCATCTCAATGACAAGTATGATAAAGTTGTGCTTGTCAATAATGATCTCTCATATTCATTCAAATTTCCAGCACTTAAGTGAGAGGTCTACACAGAACCTGTAACCAAATCCGATGGAAGCCAATCAATAAAATTGACATAAGACTTTAGGGGAATACAGAGGTTGATGCTGCTAAATCAAAGGAGTCTTCCAGTATTCAGCATGACTAGAGCCGTTATGAAATGCACTCAACTTCTCATCAGAAGGATGCATGGAGGGTCGTTATGGCTAGACAAAGAAAACCTTATCCATGTTGTTGACATTCAAAGACTCACAGGCCTGTCTACTACTGGAGTCATTGTATCAACTTCTTTACAAACTTCTTCCAAGCGAGAGAAGAAAACGGGTGATGGCAACTATTGTAACAGGTATGGTACCCAATGAGGAGGAAAGTGTTTTGTGGTCAAGCCAATTAATAAACCCAACATCAAATTCGCATGTTACATAATTTCTAGGAAACTTATGTGACAATTTTTGAGAGGAGAGTGTACGTTAGACACCATTTTAGTTGTGGAGACTTGTGTACAGGGCACAAAGTTGAATTGGTGTAGCTTTATGCTACAATAAATTTTTTATTCTTATGGCGAAGATGTTTATAAAAGGGCCAATCACTTTATTTATGGATATCTAATTGTCACATTGGCCATGTGGAAATGGTTCCCACCAGAGGGCCGAGAGATGGCATCAATTAATGAATACCAACCACTTTCTCTTAGGTATCTACCATGGCGGGTCTTCGAGGACCCCAATATCAAAGAAATTAATGAGTCCTCCTTTGTCAAATAGTATAATAAGATGTTGGAAGCCATCAGGGCCATAACAAGAATCTCAAAGTAACTCCTTGATGAATACTCACAAGATACTTGGTTCGACATCAACCATGGAAGCACCTAGATACAACCAAAGTGTGTCCATCTCGACACACTTCATATGCATCCCAAAAAGTTTTTGTTAACTGAAGAAGCCTTCCAAACTGAATTCTCTTCCTAGCTAGGGATTGGTGGAGAAATTTGGGAGGGGAGGCGTCTATATTTATTTGGAGGAATAGTGCAACAACCACTACCGAGAGAAACCCCTGCGGAATCAAGGAAGTGTATGGCCGAGGTGACACTGGAACTAGTCATTAAGAGGCTCGAGACACAAATGTAGTCCATACAGGAAACTATGGTGAATATTGGCACCTCAGTAAGTCCATTTACCACCTTATCTGAATTTCAAAGTTCAAGACTGCCTGCTTCCTTGACTTGTAGCCCTCTTGGTTCTTTCATCCTTGTAGTGGGCCCCTACTCTCAGTCGAAACTACAATTTTGAATCCTTAACCTATTACCACCAAGCCACCATCTGGGTATAAGAAAAAGACTATGACCACCTCCACCCTTGTTGTTGATCTTGCATATAAATAACCCCATTCACACACAACCTCACCCATCATCGAGGAAACTCTACCTTCCAATTTCATTGCATCACCACGATTGCGCAATCCATCACCGCGCACAACCTCCACACCCACCACCATTTCAGACATCCTTCCATCTGGATCTCTACTTGGTACATAAATGGAAATGGAGGTCGACTCTGTTATCCAATCAATCACTGAAAATACGAATGGGGAACTCACAACCCACATTACAGACACAGAGACCATTAAAACATCTATGATTTCTTTGTTATTTGAATAAGGTCCATTCACGGTCACTGAGAAGCTTACTACACCTCCCCTCCCAACCACATTCTATGCATTTCTTCTGCCCTTTGACCCCCTCTCGTCATCACCATCACACCCCACCCCAATCCGCGCTAATCCTCAAACATTTGAACCCTAGCAACAAGAGAAACTTTCCCAAGAACAATCTAATAAATTAGTTGTTAGTGGACAACCATTGGAGAGTTTCTTTCTGAGACTTTCCACAATGAACCCCGGTGACCTTCAGGGATTCCCTAAGTCCCAATTGTTTACTTTCATTCAACTAGATGCACACCAAACCATTATATTGCATAAATTTATGGATACTGATCACGAGCAGCAACAACAACAAATTCTTACCCTTGTTGTTGAACAAGACCATCTCCTCTAGGACAAACAAACTCTCCAGGGTCAGATCAACCAAAGTACTAAAAAATTCCAATATCTATGACCCTCAATCACAGAAATAGTACTAGACGCCCCAGAATATTTCTCTTCCTCTACTCTTCTTGAATGTTGCACACACATCAAAGCAACCTGCACTGACCTTATCTCAACCAATGACGAGCTTAGGAGAAGTTTTTCCACCACTCAGAAAACCTTACCGGATCTTTCCACCCAGTATGCTAATGAAATTGAGTAGAGAATAGAAAAATTGGTAGGTCCGAAGGCCTCTATCATCCAAGCTACAGAGGAAGCTCACAAAATTTTGGCGCAAGTACACGACTGGTCAGGAATCCTAGCCCAAAAAAATCAACTAGTATATCCTCTGTGCCACTGCGCTAATCATATGTTTAACCAAGCTATGGGTACCAAAGACAAGACACATCAAAATGAGCTCCTGGCATAGGTGAATACCTTCGAGGCCCAGATCCAACAAATCAAAGATGAGTCGAGCAAGGCTAAGTAGATCCTTTGTGACCTTAATATGCCAACACAGGCTCACTTGGAAACACTACACCAGATCAGCAAGGAAAAAAACCACAATGGAATACTCTCCTTAGGATGCGCCTTGTTAATCTGACTGTTGAATTCACAACGCAATTCATTGACCATGCACTCACTCTCACAAGCTCATGGAAGATGACCCTTGACACATACACACACAAGGGAATATTTACCTTCAATTGATTCTTAAATAAATGAATCACCCACAAACGTTTTATGCCACCAAGCTTTACAGGAATGGATTCTGTCAAAAAGTTTGAAGAGAGGTAAATGTCAGTTGCGGATTTCCATGGGATTGTTCCATTCAAACTATTCTTATACAAATGTATATACCTTATATATTTCAATTTTCAAGCTACTTCGGAATCTCTCCAATTAAGTTGTTTTCATAAAAATCCATCCACTCTAAATTGTTGCAATTGTCGATTTCTTTAGGAATTGAAACCGAAAATATGTTCAACTACAATCGAAAAGCCTATAGGTTATGAAGCCTTCAAAACTCATTTGGGATTTCACCGCGAAATTTATTTTTAGTCAATCCAATAATCTGCAAGCTATCACATTCACTCATTTATGGGGGGAATTGTACCTGACAGGATATTATTCCCAGTGTATAAGGATTGAAAGTTCTTGACATGCCTCAATGATGAGGGCAATGAACGAATAAGATGATTGTTATAGACAAAAATCTCCTTGATATATGAGATATTACAAAGCTCTTGTGGCAGACTTCCAACAATGAAATTATTAGACAATTCAAGTTTTCTCAAGGACGAAAAATTGCATAACTACATATGAATTTGATCTTGCATTCTATTGCTACTCACATTAAGAATCTCCAGCTGCAATTAGTCCCCAAGCTAAGGAGGTATTTTACCCGATAGGATGATGCTTGAAACATTAAGAACTCTCATAGAAGTCAAATTTGAAACTACGGGAAACAAACTTCCTATCAAATGCATGCTACTGAGATCAAGTGACCATACTATAGGATCACCAGTATTAATGTTTATACACTTTACACCCTCCCAATTACAAGGATTATCATCGGTGGACATCCAAATTTTCAATTTACCAAACTGATCATGAATATTTCTCTTAAATGCAAGAAGAAATTTCCCTTCTTCATTAAGTGCATCAAGTTGAACCACCAAAACGGTAACCACAAGTACCCTCAATGAAAAACTCTATGATTTTTCAGGTACCCTCATGTTGTGTGACCAATGTTTGTATTGAAGGTAGCCTCTGTGTGTGTCAGAATTTTCAGGAAGAGTTATACATAATTTCAAAATGGCCATAATTTTATGGAGTGAAAATCCATGTGGGTAAATCCCATGAAAACAATACACCAACCCAAAAATTAAAATAAATCATAAAGTGGGCACACACTGGAATTAGGCCATTTCGCTTTGTTATGAAAAATTTTGATAGGTTAGTTTTTACTATTGCATATATAGCTATCTATTCACTATTTTTGTACTGTTGGATTCACTATATATTTATTTATGTATGTTTGAGGCATTAGTTTTTTAAAGCTGAAGTTTTACATGAGATCAAAGTCAACATGAGCTTAATCTCTTTCTAAATGGACATTCGTGGATTGCATTTGCAGGTCATGCATGTGCTCGTAGAAATCACCATCAAGAAGATCATCATTATAGCTTTGTGATAACATGAGAGAGATAGTAGGTGAATGAAGAATACCTTTTTGTGCCAATTTGTGCCCATAATTATGTTCAAGTATAGACATGGTGAGAATAGTGTAGCATAAAAATAAATAAATAATTTTGGTGCTTTTTTGGGCTAGTGTCTATGGAATCTAATTTTTTAGTGGAAAGAAAAATGCACGTATGGTGATTTCAAAGCAGCGTAGAATGCATGTAAACAGTTGTTGATAGGGAAATTTTGACTCATTTGTGAGTTGTTGTAAGGCTGCAACATGGTACATAATGCATGGCTTGTGTTGCTAGTTTCAAGAGCAACACAAAGAGAAGGTCATGGTTGTCATAGTAAAAGTGCTTGTCAAGAAGCATGTTGGGAGCTAAGTCACAGGGTTTACCGAACCTAAACCTTCAGGTTTAGAATTCGACGAACCCAAAAAAAAGAGTTTTGTTTAAGTTTTTTGAACCTGAAAGTTGAATGTAATAACGAACCTCAATGAATTTGATCCTCAAGCTGAATTCAAGAATTCAAACTCCAAGGTGAACTTGAATATATATATATTTTTTTTAAATAAAGTGTGTGTCATGTTTTGGCACCATCTTGGCTGTTTACATCATATTTTTCCTTGGGGGCATGCAGTATTCCTATTTCAATGTTTGTGTATCCCTTGATAACCATTACTCTACAAGTCTAAACAGTGCTCAATTACTCAACTGCCAGCTAAAATTTCAACCTACTAGGTCTAAACAGTGCTACAAATCCAACTTCTTACACTTACAACCATGAATATGAACCATTTTTTAGTTAAATAAGGTAATTGTAAATTATACCAAGACTATCACAAGGTCAGTATCGTGCAAGTTAATACACCCTATATGTCTCATTATCAAGGCATCGACGTAATGCACCTTAGTTTCAATTAACTTTAGTGTGTCAACAATAATCAGTTCAAGTATCCAAGCAGGTAACAACTCTGTTAAAAACTATGCGCAGGTAAGGTAATGGCAGGGATGCAACAATTCGTACATTGTTTGCAACATATGCTAATCAATTTCGTTCATCCTATGCTCTTATGCATCCATTAATCCAACAAGAATGGAACATTAATACTAAATACTAGTTGAAACATGGTCCTATTTTCGTAGTCATTGAAGAGAGCATATATTATTTACCAAGAGAATTTATACCAGGGAAGATCCATGATCAATTGTTGTTAGAAAAATTAAAATAAGCTACAATAATTGGTTTGTACAAAAAACTGGTAATTTGCCTTTTTTCTAGGCCTCCTTAGGCTTCTAAGTCCTATTTCTTGGTAATTATTTAGGTTGTACTCCTAGTTCAGTTCCTACTTCTTTCATAGTTGGAACAACAATTAGTTTTTATTTTCTATACTTCATATACGAAGAAGAAATTAATTTCTAGAAGTTGTCTTCTTGGGAAGTGGGAAATACAACCAAGCGTACTGGAGGTTAGAATTTCCAAACCCACATTTACAAAAATCATATTTTGGAAATTTCCCTTCAGTCTACCTTCTCATCAGAACACGGTTTTAGCCTAATATTCAGGGCTTGATAGGATAGCCTACAAGGAATTACACATTCCATGAGGCTTGTGCGTAGGTCCAATCAAGACTCAAAGTGCATCATGTTATTTCAAGTTCCTATTCCTTATGGAGTACAACTTCCAATGGTTAAAACAATGTTCCACAATATGGATCGATTATGGGTTGGAAACCCAGTTAGCTAAGTGCAAAAATTGTCATAGATCTCAACAAATTTCATGGCTAAGGCATTAGACTGAGTTTATACCAGCATTAACACCAACCCTTATTAATATTCTAGAAACTTGTGTGATTATGCTATAATTGACAACAAGTTCTTTCATTTTTATCCTAGCATCTACAATAAAAATAGACTCATAGTACATTTAGTATATATTAGTGTGAGAAACCATTAAAGAGAGTAGATAGGCATAAAATGAATACTATAATTGATATCCAAGGAATAATTAGGGTAGAGCTATTGTCAAGAAGGAAACATATGGCAACAATTTGAAATAGGTGCAGAAACCCGATCAAGAAGGTGCAATATCTCATGGAGGTCCCATTTGAGCTTCTTGGTTGTTGTGTCAGACCAACTTATCACATCCTCTACGTCATTCCCTTATAGTTCTACAAACTGTGTGGCTAGGTTTCCAACCTAGGTTATTTTGACAATAATTCCTCCATTTTTTTATCGGGGTTCTAGTCTCACAAATGAAAACACATTCAATATTACCTCGTACATATAGTACACCGTTGTGTGACCAAAGGAAATTTATATACATAGTAAACTCACTAATTCTGTCCACTGAAATATCAGGGACAAAATAATATACAGCCACTGTCAGTATGGCATGCCTATAGATGGATGCATGTTTAATGACTCGGTATTAAAGAGACATGTTTCTTGTCTACTGTCTCCTAATAACCATACCATCCAATGATTGTGTAGATCATTTAGTGAGGTGGCCATGTAGCAGAGTTTAAGACTGCATAATTTCATGCCTAATGCATAGCATTGTTCTTCGTTGCAATTGTAAATGTAGTGGTTAAACATACATCAAGATCCATGTCATTCAATTTTGGCAGCAATTGCCATTTTGGATCCTTGAATTTGTAGTGAATTGTCTTGAATTTTTCCTAACGTACAATATTGTTCATCGCTGCAATATCATATGTAGTGGCTAAAAATACAACAATATCTATGTCATGCAATATTTTCAACACTTTCCATTTTGTATCCTTGAGTCTTAAATAATTTTCGGGCATCACAATTTTTTAAGACACCTCACGATGGACACAGGGATAGGTTTCATGATTTTCCTCCCAACCATTGACAACTTCCTACTATGGAAGTGTCACCCCCTAGCTTGTGAAACCAGTCCTAATTTTTATGCCATGGATTCCATAGGTCTACTCCACCTCCACCCTGCATATTTTTTTTTGGTTGTATACTGATACAGGGGTTACAAAGTTAGGTTTTTCTTTTTTCCTCCACCAATTAGTCCATAAGGGACTCTAGAGATGTACGTTTCCACCCAATGGTTAGTAAGGGATTTCAGAGATGTACATCACCACCCATTGGTCAGCAAGGGACTCTATATATGTACATTTCTACCCATTGATCAGTAAGGGACTCGAGAGATAAAAATCTCCACCCTTTAGACAACAAGGGATTACAGAGATAGAGTCCCCACCCTTAATTTACTCAAGGTTTTTAGAGACTTGTATCCACCCTGAAATTGATTCAACAAATTCTACCAATGTTGGGTATACATATCATTCTAATGCTGAATATTTCAAAGGAACTAAAGTTAAGACAACCTCCAACAAGGGCATCCAAAATTAAAAGACATCTACCCTCGAATTTGGCCACTATAATAGAGAGAGTTCACCTTCCTATAGTAAGTGAGAATTACATGAACCTACACTAATACGACACCATCTACAGAGTCTATAAAAGGAGGGATTCCAAATATGGAGGATCTCCACCCTCGAGTTTGGCCAATATTCTTATTTACAAATTGTGAAATCACATTATGGTAGGATTATCTTATTTCTCGGTAGTGGCGATTAATAGTGTAGATGAAACTACCTAGTATCATACAAACTACAGGGTCTTTACCTTGGAATATGAGGTCAATCAGATAGGAAAATTAGTCAAATATGGGCTCGGGTCTGAGGCTGGTCCTTTTTTATAAGTGCCTCTTAGCTCATTCAATGTCAATCCAACAATATTCTAGTAAGACCCTATCATCTAGGCATGGAGTCATTCACAACATACTATAATACTAATATTTGAGCATCTATTAGAAATTAAGACAACGAGATATTAATCTATGAGCTTCCATAGGTTACCGTTAATGACTTGTGGTGCTGCAGGTCCTTCTACGACCCTCGTGATGTCGTTACCACAATTCAAAATTCTTGATTTTCCTTCCTTTGCAACCAACTCCAAAAATTTCACTCCTCATACGATAACCCCCTCTCTATATCCCCAAAGTTTTTTGTCTTCCTTAATGCACTCTTGATATTGCTCCTTCTCTTTCACTGTGTCGCTCCTAGTCCTAACTTCCTTTTCTACTGTCACCCCCAACCTATGGTTAGTTAGTTCCTATCTAATGTCTCCTTGATTTTTCTTCCATTTTCCACCTTCTTAGGCCCCATTCTATAATTGGAAAGGCATACCGAATTATCTCCTCTTTCATGTGCTCAAAACCTATAAATATCCCCTTTCAATCTCTGTCCTCCATCCTCTCTCAAAGTGTTTGAGCGCATTCAAATATCTTCCCCTCCTCATACCTTATCTATGCGATTATATATGGTTGATGCTCTTTATTTTATTACGATCTAGGTTTCAATGAATTTAGAAAGTATTGATTAGGTCCATGGTATATGTTCCTATGATCTCTTTACTATTACCCCCATTAGCATTTAAGTGGCACCAAGTTTCATATGTTTACCCATTAGACCATACAAACCTTATAAACACAACGATTATAAATAAAACACTTAGAACACATCACTTGTTACCCTTGTTTCTTTAGTGACATGATATCCCAAGCTATAAGAATGACAATTCGTATGAATATATGAATTTGGTATATCCCTGTATTCAAGTAATGCAGTATCTAGCATGTACTCATTCATAAAAAAATCCTAATAACTAATAAAATAATTGACTTGTGGCACTTAAGTACATATAGAAAATGTACATAAAGATTACTAAGGGAAATATTTACATTAACCATACAAGTGTAAGGTGATATTTACATTATATACATGACTACACCCTAACTAAGAGAATATCCACATGCTTACAAGATGAAAAAGGTCACTACACAATATGTACATATTTTGCAAGATAGTCGGGGTTATTACACTATCCAAGCTTTGGAATCCAAATTCCACTCAAGAATACTTTGGTGTCTTTATTCATTTTCTGTCACCTCCTATACAACATACACTCAACACTGTATAGACCCTCGCTCCATCTGTCGCATCCCTCACTTCCCTCATTCAACACTGCATATACTATATGGTAAACCCTCGCCTCATCAGTAGATGAAAGATATTCACTCGATATAGAAAAGGGACGAGATCATGACAACAATGGAAATGGTGGTGGTATTGATGGTTTTGATTATGAGATGTAACAAGACAATTTATAAGATATGGCTCATCATTCATAATATCCTTCAGTGAATCTACCCTATTTTGTGTTGTAGTTTTGAAATCTCGTTTATGGTATCATTGTACTTATTTAATACTTTCTTTGGCATTGAGTGGAAAACGGTTGTCCCGACTCTTGAGTTTTTTTCCATGTTATTTTGTGTATGATCTATACTTTATTGGCGATCTTAGATCTGAATGTTTAATATATTTATATCTTAATATTTTATTTCTCTAATTTTAATGCACACACTTCCACACAATCTGAATGGGCTTAACGATTAAGAACATCCTCTCTTTGGAGGTCACAATTTTGAATCTGGACGAGGGTAGGGTGTGTAGTGTGTACACCTCCATAGACTAAACCACCAAATTAATTCACAGAGGGAGTGCCTTGTCCCACAAACAAGGGATCTTATATGCCAATTTGGTGTCAGGTTGTGGACTTAGATTATTATTATACAATATTATATTCTAATTGATTATTAATATACAATATTATTTTATATTTATCATGTTTTTATGGGTCTGCGTTTCAGTAGTGGACACGCTAATCCTCATGTCCCAGTTTCAGGTGACTTAATTTGGTCTATATATGCTAAAGTGCTCCATTTCTAGTTTTGAAAAAGTTTGCTCGATTGTTTTCCAAGATTGTGTTGTACTGATTAGTGCAACTAGAAATGAGCATAATGCATGTGTTCAATTCTGAAATTTTTTCTCTATGACTGAGATGAATATGTCTGTGGGAAGTTAACAATATTTTTTTAATGATTGTTTTTATTAAAATTCTGCATTTTAGGATGGGGTTGTTGAAATGAAAGTAGTAGTTGAAATAACAAGTGGCCTTGTTGCGTTAGCAAAAAAATTTGGTCATTTTGTGTTCAAGGACTCTTTCAAACGTATTTTGAGACTGGAAATTGATCCCTTGTTCTTTCATTCAAGTACCAGTGGAATTTTAGGATGGATATGATATCATCTACTTTACATTTCTTCCTATCCAACATAGGCACATATTGTTCTTTTTATAGGGACATTTTTCTCTAATGGTGACATGTTTTTCTTTTCCTTTTAATGTCATTTAAAAAAAGGGAAGATAGATGGTTATTCCAAAGCCATTTCCCAACTTAGTTTTCTTTTAGCCTCGTGAACTTAGAAATTTCTTACCATAGGTTGTGCTCAATTCATTATGAGTAACAGAAGGATGATCACTCACATCTTGAACATGTCCATTTCTAAACTAAAATTGGCAGTTGTATGTTTTCCTCAATTGACCTCAAAACAAATTTGGATTAAGCCAAAACTTATTGGTGTAGCTGATAGGATGGGTACCCTGTAGGTCTACAAATATCATTCTAGTTTTCTTTAGCTCAAAACTGCTCTCTTACACAACCCCATATTTAATTTATTTCTATGTTTTGATGGTTGACCCTTTATATGTAGTTTGACATATTAAATTTGGAATTTAGCTAGACTTGTAAGTATATTTTCTCTATCGTGGTAGTTGAAACCATATGATGTTTTCCTTCCCTGAAGTGGAGGGTTATTTCTTGAAATTTACATATCAATATAGTGTTTGATAGTTCAGCAGGTGATCTGGATTTATGCAGGAACGCAACAGAATAAACATATAACCATAAATACAAAGATGCAGCGGAAAAATCACTTCATTTCATTAATATCAAAGAACTGAAATTTTCTTACAGAAAGAATGGAAATAAACTAGCTAGGGCGCTGGTAGCTATCTCTGAGAAGAGATGTGGCGGCTACAGGCCTCTGAACTGAGTTACAATGAGCCTCGAGGGCCTATTTATTATTTAGAAACATTGGAAAACCCTAAACATCCAAAACCCTAACCCTAGGAGATGAAGCACAAAAACTATGGGCCCCGTTTGGGTAAATTGGTGTTTCAACTTCCCGGGGACATAACTTTGGCATACGATCTTCGTTTGATGCGAACCATACCTTGTTAGAAAGATCTATCCAAGGACTACAAATTTTGAGTGAGCAACCCATGTTGCTCTCACTTTTCCCAAAAAACATCGTTTAGGTCCTCAAAACGGCTCTGGAAGTTCAGGACCCGAAAAACTGCTAAAAATAGTAAGTTGTGCCGAAACTGAAAAACTGAAAGAGAAAATGGTGGGGCCCCAAGTGGAATATGCGGGTGATCACCAATATCATTCCTCCCCCCTTAGGAAGCAATGGTCCCCATTGCGTTAAGTTCCTCCATGAGATGAGGAAACTTTTGCTGAACTGGGTCCCTGGTGAACCACTTTCCTTAGTGCAGGAGTTGGCCAGCTTTGACAACCCGATACAGTTGGATCTTCTGTTGGCAAGTGTTCTTGATTTTCATGTCCATGATAAAATCTGTGGTGGCCTGTTCCATGTAGTCTGGGTTTAACTTTGTTGGTGTGAGTTGTTCTGCAATGTCAAAGGTGTCCAATAGAGGTGGGAAGTAAGGACGAAGGCTGTCCACATTGAATACTGGGTGCAGACCAAGGAATGGTGGAATACTGAGCTTGAAGGAATTTTTCCCTATAGCCTTGGTGATGGTGTACGACCCATATCGGAGGGGGTGAAGCTTGCAGTGGGGTCCAGTGAGGCGCTCCTTCTGCAAATGTAGCCACACTTTTTCGCCCACCTGGAAGTTGTGTGGAACCCGATGTTGATCATGGCATGGCTTTTACTTAGCATTAGCTCTGTCCAATATGTCATGAACCTATTGGCGGATGTGTTGAATGCGCTCGATGAAGCTACTTGCTTTGTCAACTTCCGACTGGACATGAGCGGAATCGGCCTGGGTAGCCGCAAATGGCATGGCTACGTCAATGGGACATGGTGGCTGGAATCCCAAGCCCACCTGAAAGGGGCTGTGGCCAATTGAGCTATGGAGAGACCGGTTATAACTGTGTTGTACATAGGGAAGGATCTCGTCCCATGTGCATGGATGCTTGGAATTGTACATGCGCAGAATGTGTACAATCATTCTATTGATGACCTCTGTCTGACCATCTGTTTACAGCTGGAAAGCTATGGACTTGGTGAGCTTGGTGTACAACATTGACTAGAGGCTGGACCAAAATGTGCTAAGGAACCTGCTATCCCAATCTGATATGATAGACTGTGGGATCCCAAAGTGCACCCACACTCGTGCAAAGAAGAGTTTAGCAGTGGCTTCTGCTATGATATTCTTCTTGCAAGCCGCCATAATGGCCATCTTCGAGAATCTGTCGACGACCATGAAAACACAGTCATTTACATGCTTAGTAGAAGGCAGGCCCGACATGTAATCCATGGATATGGATTCCCAAGGTCGACTAGGGGTAGGTAGCGGAGTATATAGGCCTTGCTTCTTGATGGTCAATTTGGCAATGGAACAAGCAGTGCAGGATCTGATGTGCTTCCCAACATCCTTTCGAAGGTTCGGCCAATAGAAATACTTTTGTAGTACTGCTAATGTTTTCTCGACCCCAAAATTCCTAGCGACTAGACTGTAGTGTGCTTCCCATATCATCTTGGTGCGCTCGCTTGAAGGAACACAAAAGTTTCCCAGGTGACATAAAAGTGCATCTTGGAGGTGAAAATTTGGAATTTGCGTTCCCCCCAAGAGTGCCTTGTATGTGTGGCCGAATTCTGGGTCACTCTCACAGAGAAGTGGCCAATCAGAAGTCTCATGCCCACAAGAGTTGATAACGGTGGTGAGCGCCACGATCGATGGTCGGCTGAAACAGTCTGCAACATTACTGGTGCTACCCTTCTTGTACTTGATGTTCAAATGAAACTGTTGCAGATATGTGGACCACTTCTGATGGTGATCATTCTGCAACTTCCATTGTGTCCGTATGAACTGCAGGGGCTGGTGGTCTGTGTGGATGATTGTTTCCTTGCCCAAAATGTAATGCTTCCATTGTCGACAAGCTTGCACAATGGAATACATTTCTTTGTCATAAGTGGGATACTTGTGAACTGTGTCAGACAATGTCTCACTGTGATATGCCACCAGATGTCCCTATTGAGTAAGAACCACCCCAATAGCATAGTCAGAGGCATCTGTCTCGATCTCAAATGGTTGTTTCAAGTCTGGTAATGTGAGCACTCGGGCTGAACAGAGGCGATTTTTCAATTCCGTAAACGCCTTCTGTTGAGATTCCGACCAAAATAATTTTTTTTACTCCTCCCTTGGTGACTTGACTCAAGGGCCAAGTGATATGAGAGAATCCCAACACGAACCTATGGTAGAAATTAGCAAGACCTAGAAAGCTGTGAAGCTCTGTTATAGTGGCTGGGGTTGGCCAATCCCGAATGACTTGGATCTTGGTTGGATCTGTGCACCCAACTGCATCAATAATGTGTCCAGGATATTGGTTACGGTTCATACCAAAATTGCACTTCTCCCAAAGTTGGCACCGCGCATGTTGCCCGCCGATGTTCCGGAGGACTTGTCGGATATGGTGGGAGGTGCTCTTCAAAAGTACGGTTGAAGATCGAAATTTCATCCAAGTACCACTACAAGTAACGTTTGGTGAATAGCCATAAGATGTCATCCTCGTCTGTGAAAGGTGTTAGGAGCATTCGTCAACCGAAAGACATGACCAAAAGGCCTTCCTTGGCTTTGAAGGCAGTCTTCCACACATCAGAGGGTTCAATTGGTACCTGGTGATACCCAAACTTCAAGTCGATCTTGCTGAAATATTTCACCCCTTTGAGTTGGTCCAGAAGGTCATCAATCCGTGGGATCGGGTACCTATTCTAGACAGTGATCTTGTTCAGCGCGCGATAGTCAATACAGAGTCTCCACATCCCATCCTTCTTCTAAACCAACATGATCGGGCTCCCATAGGGCAATGAACTTGGTCGGATGTGACCTTTCTGCAGTAGCTCCTGAATCTGCCTCTTGATTTCATCATTCTCCAGAACAGAGCGCCGATAGATCGATCTATTAGGTAGCGGCACACCTGGGGTCAAATCAATCGGGTACCTGACCTGACAGTGCAGAGGAACCCCTGTGGGTGAGGTGAAGATGTCCTCGTACTCCTCCACAACCTTGTCCATTTGTTGTTGTCGTGTAGAGGAGCCCTATTTGGAGGTCATGGCCACAGTCTTCTTCTTGCCCTGGGGGCAGATCATCAGGAAAAAAGAATTCCTGGTTTGGGAAATGAGCTTACTGCATTGTTTTACAGTAACCAAAGAGATAGCGGTAGGAGGTCGTACCTCTGGTATCCTGTACAACTTATTTCCCAAAGTAACAATAACAGTGCGAGGTCAAGACTCATACACAGCATGACGCTTCCACAAGTATGGTTGTCATAATAATAAATCAGAAACATCAATAGGAGAAACGTCACATAATACCTCGTCCATGAAGGGCTTGATGCTATAGGGAAGGCAGCACTGCTGGCTAACGCGAAGATCTCGTCCTTGGTGAAGCCACCTGATGGTGTATGGATGTGGGTGAGCTGTGGTTGGAAAGCCCAACCGCTTCAGGGCGTCTGCTGAAATGAGGTTCTTTTGGCTCCCATTGTCAAAAATGAACTGTACCGGGGAGCCCCTTACCCACATCTAGGAGTGGAAGAGACATTCCTCCTCCTCTGGATCTTCCGGTTCCTCCTTATTGATCTTTGTAGTGGCAACAGTGGCGCTGGGCTCTGCATCAATAATCTGTTTTCCTTTTTCATTCCCCTTGTTAGTTTCTGATTCAGATTCGGAGCATGAGTTCCCTATTGAGTAAGAATCGCCCCAATAGCATAGTCAGAGGCATTTGTCTCGATCTCAAATGGCTGTTTTAAGTCTGGTAATGTGAGCACTGGGGCTGAACAGAGGCAATTTTTCAATTTTGTAAACGCCTTCTGTTGAGATTCTGACCAAAATAATTTTTCTCTTTCTCCTCCCTTGGTGACTTGACTCAAGGGCCAAGTGATATGAGAGAATCCCAACACGAACCTACGGTAGAAATTAGCAAGACCCAGAACGTTGCGAAGCTATGTTATAGTGGTTGGGGCTGGCCAATCCCGAATGACTTGGATGGTTGGATCCACATGCACCCCCCTTTCATCAATAATGCATCCCAGATATTGAACCTGGGTCATGCCAAAAGTGCATTTCTCCAAATTGGCACACAACTTGTGTTGCCGCAGTGTTTGGAGGACTTTTTGGATGTGGTGGAGGTGCTCTTCCCAAATCTGGCTGAAGATCAAAATTTCATCCAAGTACACCACTACAAATGAGTTGGTGAATAGCCGCAAGATGTCATCCATCAACCTCATGAAGGTTGCGGGAGCATTCGTCAACCCAAAAGGCATGACCAGCCATTCGAAAAGGCCTTCCTTGGCTTTGAAGAAGCGGTGATATTGACAACATCGGAGGTTCAGGTGAGTTACTCGGTGATGCAGGACTTCAAGTTGATCTTGCTGAAATATTTCACCCCTTTGAGTTGGTCCAGAAGGTCATCAATCCGTGGGATCGGGTACCTATTCCGGAAAGTGATCCTGTTCAGCGCCCGATAGTCAATACAGAGTCTCCACGTCCCATCCTTCTTCTGAACCAACATGATCGGGCTCCCATAGGGCGATGAACTTTGTCGGATGTGAAATTTCTATAGTAGCTCCTAAATCTGCCTCTTGATTTCATTGTTCTCCAGAATAGAGCGCCGATAGATCAATCCATTGGGTAGCGGTGCACCTGCGGTCAGATCAATCGGGTGCTTGACCTAATAGTGCAGAGGAACCCCTGTGGATGAGGTGAAGATGTCCTCGTACTCCTCCACAACCTTGTCCATTTGTTTTTGTCGTGTAGAGGAGCCCTGTCTGGAGGTCGTGGCCACAGTCTTCTTCTTGCCCTGGGGGTGGATCATCGGGAAAAAAAATTTCCTGGTTTGGGAAATGAGCTTATTGCATTGTTTTACAATAACCAAAGAGATAGCAGTAGGAGGTGGTACCTCTGGTATCCTGTACAACTTATTTCCCAACGTAACAATAACAGCACGAGGCCGAGACTCATACACAGCATGACGCTTCCACAAGTATGGTTGTCCTAATAATAAATCAGAAACATCAATAGGAGCAACGTCACATAATACCTCGTCCATGAACGGCTTGATGCTATAGGGAAGGCGGCACTGCAGGATGACGCGGAGATCTCGTCCTTGGTGAAGCCACCCGATGGTGTATGGATGTGCGTGAGCTGTGGTCAGCAAGCCCAACCGCTTCACGGCATTTGCTAAAATGAGGTTCTTTTGGCTCCCATTGTCAAAAATGAACTGTACCGGGGGGCCCCTTACCCACGTCTGGGAGTGGAAGAGACGTTCCTCATTTGGATCTTCCGGCTCCTCCTTATGGATATTTGTAGTGGCAACAGTGGCGCTGGGCTCCGCATCAATAATCTGTTTCCCTTTTTCATTCCCCTTGTCAGGTTCTGATTCAGAGTCGAAGCATGAGTTTCCTGTTGAGTAAGAACCACCCCAATAGCATAGTCAGAGGCATCTGTCTCGATCTCAAATGGTTGTTTCAAGTCTGGTAATGTGAGCACTCAGGCTGAACAGAGGCAATTTTTCAATTCCGTAAATGCCTTCTGTTGAGATTCCGACCAAAAGAATTTTTCTCTTGCTCCTCCCTTGGTGGCTTGACTCAAGGGCCAAGTGATATGAGATAATCCCAACATGAACCTACGGTAGAAATTAGCAAGACCCAGAAAGTTGTGAAGCTATGTTATAGTTGTTGGGGCTGGCCAATCCCGAATGACTTGGATCTTGGTTAGATCCACATGCACCCCCCTCTCATTTATAATGTATCCCAGATATTGAACCTCGGTCATGCCAAAAGTGCACTTCTCCAAATTGGCACACAATTTGTGTTGCCGCAGTGTTTGGAGGACTTGTCGGATGTGGTGGAGGTGCTCTTCCCAAGTCTAGTTGAAGATCAGAATGTCATCCAAGTACACCACTACAAATGAGTTGGTGAATGGCCGCAAGATGTCATCCATCAACCTCATGAAGGTTTCGGGAGCATTCGTCAACCCAAAAGGCATGACCAGCCATTCGAAAAATCCTTCCTTGGATTTGAAGGCAGTCTTCCACACATCGAAGGGTTCAATTGGTACCTGGTGTTACCCAAACTTCAAGTCGATCTTGTTGAAATATTTTGCCCCTTTGAGTTGGTCCAAAAGGTCATCAATCCGTGGGATCGGGTACCTATTCCGGACAGTGATCCTGTTCAGTGCCCGATAGTCAATACAGAGTCTCCACGTCCCATCCTTCTTCTAAAAAAACATGATCGGGCTCCCAGAGGGTGATGAACTTGGTCGGATGTGACCTTTCTGCAATAGCTCTTGAATCTAACTCTTGATTTCATCATTCTCCAGAACAGAGCACCGATAGATCGGTCCATTGGGTAGCAGCACACCTAGGGTCAAATCAATCGGGTGCTTGACTTGACAGTGCAAAGGAACCCCTGTGGGTAAGGTGAAGATGTCCTCGTACTCCTCCACAACCTTGTCCATTTTTCGTTGTCGTGTAGAGGAGCCCTATCTGAAGGTCATGGCCACAGTCTTCTTCTTGCCCTGGGGGCGGATCATTAGGAAAATTAATTTCCTGGTTTGGGAAATGAGCTTACTGCATTGTTTTGCAGTAACCAAAGAGATAGCGATAGGAGGTGGTACCTCTGGTATCCTGTACAACTTATTTCCCAAAGTAACAATAACACTGCGAGGCCGAGACTCATACACAGCATGACACTTCCACAAGTATGGTTGTCCTAATAATAAATTATAAACATTAATAGGAGCAACGTCACATAATACCTTGTCCATGAAGGGCTTGATGCTATAGGGAAGGCGGCACTGCAGGCTGACGCGGAGATCTCGTCCTTGGTGAAGCCACCCGATGGTGTATAGATGTGGGTGAGATGTGGTCGGCAAACCCAACTACTTCACGACGTCTGCTGAAATGAGGTTCTTATGGCTCCTATTGTCGACAATGAACTATACTGGGGAGCCCCTTACCCACATCTGGGAGTGGAAGAGACGTTCCTCCTCCTCTGGATCTTCTGGTTCCTCCTTCGGGATCTTTGTAGTGGCAACAGTGGCGTTGGGCTCTGCATCAATAATCTGTTTCCCTTTTTCATTCCCCTTGTCAAGTTTTGATTCAGAGTCAGAGCATGAGTTCCCTGTTGAGTAAGAACAGCCCCAATGGCATATTCAAAGGCATCTTTCTCGATCTCAAATGGTTGTTTCAAGTCTGGTAATGTGAGCACTCGGGCTGAACAGAGGCGATTTTTCAATTCCGTAAATGCCTTCTGTTGAGATTCCGACCAAAATAATTTTGCTCTTGCTCCTCCCTTGGTGACTTGACTCAAGGGTCAAGTGATATGAGAGAATCCCAACACGAACCTACGGTAGAAATTAGCAAGACCCAGAAAGTTGTTAAGCTCTGTTATAGTGGTTGGGGCTGGCCAATCCCGAATGACTTGGATCTTGGTTGGATCCACATGCACTCCCCTTTCATCAATAATGTATCCCAGATATTGAACCTGGGTCATGCCAAAAGTGCAGTTCTCCAAATTGGCACACAACTTGTGTTGCCGCAATGTTTGGAGGACTTGTCGGATGTGGTGGAGGTGCTCTTCCCAAGTCTGGTTGAAGATCAAAATGTCATCCAAGTACACCACTACAAATGAGTTGGTGAATGGCCGCAATATGTCATCCATCAACCTCATGAAGGTTGCGGGAGCATTCGTTAACCCGAAAGGCATGACCAGCCATTCGAAAAGGCCTTCCTTGGCTTTGAAGGCAGTCTTCCACACATCGGATGGTTCAATTGGTACCTGGTGATACCCAAACTTCAAGTTGATCTTGCTAAAATATTTCACCCCTTTAAGTTGGTCCAGAAGGTCATCAATCTGTGGGATCAGGTACCTATTCTGGACAGTGATCTTGTTCAGCACCCGATAGTCAATACAAAGTCTCCACATCCCATCCTTCTTCTGAACCAACACGATCGGGCTCCCATAGGGCGATGAAATTGGTTGGATGTGACCTTTCTACAGTAGCTCCTAAATCTGCCTCTTGATTTCATCATTCTCCAGAACAGAGTGCTGATAGATCAGTCCATTGGGTAGCAGCGCACCTAGGGTCAGATCAATCAGGTGCTTGACTTGACAGTGCAGAGGAACCCCTGTGGGTGAGGTGAAGATTTCCTCATACTCCTCCACAACCTTGTCCATTTGTTGTTGTCATGTAGAGGAGCCATGTCTGGAGGTCATGGCCATAGTCTTCTTCTTTCCCGGGGGGCGGATCTTCAAGAAAACAAATTTCCTGGTTTGGGAAATGAGCTTATTGCATTGTTTTGCAATAACCAAAGAGATAGCGATAAGAGGTGGTACCTCTGGTATCTTGTACAAATTATTTCCCAAAGTAACAAGAACAGCACGAGGCTGAGACTCATACACAGCATGACACTTCCATAATTATGGTTGTCCTAATAATAAATTAGAAACATCAATAGAGCAACGTCACATAATACCTCGTCCATGAAGGGCTTGATGCTATAGGGAAGGCGGCACTGCTAGCTGACGCGGAGATTTCATCCTTGGTGAAGCCACCCGATGGTGTATGGATGTGGGTGAGATGTGGTCGACAAGCCCAACCGCTTCACAGCATCTGCTGAAATGAGGTTCTTTTGGCTCCCATTATCGACAATGAACTGTACCGGGGAGCCCCTTACCCACATCTGGGAGTGGAAGAGACGTTCCTCCTCCTCTGGATCTTCTGGTTCCTCCTTCTGGATCTTTGTAGCGATAACAGTGGCGTTGGGCTCCGCATCAATAATCTGTTTCCCTTTTTCATTCCCCTTTTCAGGTTCTGATTCAGAGTCGGAGCATGCATCTGACTCAGAAGCCCTCATCTCAGCCGCTAGCGACTGCTTGGCCCGACACTTACTTGTGTTGTGAGTAGAGCTCTTATGGAACTCACACCACAAGCTGTGATGTGCTCGGTGGCGTTGGGCTCCGCATCAATATCTGTTTCCCTTTTTCATTCCCCTTGTCGAGTTCGATTGAGTCGGAACGCCGCATCTTGTCTCGAAGCCCTCTTCTCGGTAGCTGAGCGCGACGAACACTTGTGTTGTGAGTAGAGCTCTTATGGAACTCACAACACAAGTAAACGATATTATGATGGCGTTGGGCTCCGCATCAATAATGTCTTTCCCCTTTTTCATTCCCCTTGTCGGGTTACGATTCGGTCGGAGCATGCATACGTATCGAGCCCTCTTCTCGGTAGCTAGCGACGCGGCCGGAAACACTTACTTGTGTTGTGTAAAGGTAGAGCTCTTATGGAACTCACACCACTTTCTCGTGTCCTTCTTTGGCTTTGCGGTGTTGTTATTTGCTTGTGGCTTTGACAGGTTGTCTTGAGCTTCCATGCCTTGGCTCTGTCCTTTGTTCTGCAGTTTGGGAGCACCTTTCCCTTGCTTTTTGATTTTCATATCCAAAGTCTCGCTTCTTCTGTTTGAATTTTTTCTCAATCTTGGCAGCATACCGGTATGCTGTACCAAGCGAGGAGATGTCGAGGAACTCCATTTCCTCCTTAATGTATCTGTGCAGACAACTGCGATACTTTAGCACCAGATGTTTCTTTGAATCTTTGATACCCAACTTTGTGCACAGGGTATGGAACAGATTCGTCAGCTCATGCACATCTTGATCCCTTTGTTGTCGCAGCATGGTCCATTGTATGTACTTGTCCTCATAGCTCCCCATGGGATAGTACTATTCCTTGATGGTGTCTCGGAAATAATTCCAAGTTGGTACGACTGAGAACAGAGAGGGTTCTGTCTGGTCCTTGTTCTCACAGTAGGTTTCCCACCAGTCCTTGACATGGGGGGTAGCTTTGAGGAGTGAAAAAATAATCTTCTCTCGGGCAAAAAAGTCATGAACCGAGAAATATCCTTCTAATAGATTCAATCATCTATCTAAGACATCTACATCTATTTGACCCTCAAATATGGGAATGTCAAAATTTACTTATACCTTAAAAGGAGTCGCACCTCCAAAGTGGCTGCTGGATGCAGATGTGCTGTCGGTGGGCAGTCGTTGAAGGATTTGGGCAAAGTTATCCATCATTGCGTTCCTTTTTTTTTCGAGGGCCTCCTCAAGCAATATTCTGATAGGATCCTACTCCCTCATCTTTCTTTTCATCCCCCATGGGTGTCCATTGGGGTTTGCGAGGTTGATCTTGCAAAGGTTGCACCAGATCGAGCCCTAACTCCTTATACCCCGACCTCGTTGGGGACATGCAAAGAAAGATCGAGAAAAAGCAGCCCGCTCTGATACCACTGATCCAGATTTATGCAGGAATGCAAAAAAATAAACATATAACCATAAATACAAATATGCAGTGGAAAAATCACTTCATTTCATTAATATCAAAGACCTGTAATTTGCTTACAGACATAATGGAAATAAACTAGCTAGGGCATTGGTAGCTATCTCTGAGAAGAGATGTGGTGGCTACAGGCCTCTGAATTGAGTTACAATGAGCCTCGAGGGCCTATTTATTATTTAGAAACAATGGAAAACCCTAAACATCCAAAACCCTAACCCTAGGAGACGAAGCGCCAAAACTATGGGCCCCGTTTGGGTAAATTGGTGTTTCAACTTCCCGGGGATGTAACTTTGGCATACAATCTCTGTTTGATGCGAACCATACCTCTTTATAAAGATCTATCTGAGGACTACAAATTTTGAGACATCAGTCCATGGAACAATGTTGCTCTCGGTTTTCCCAACAAACGTCGTTTAGGGCCTCAAAACGGCTCCAGAAGTTCAGGACCCGAAAAACTGCTAAAAATAGTAAGTTGTGCAGAAACTGAAAAAATGAAAGAGACAATGGTGGGGCCCCAAGTGGAATAGGCGAGTGACCACCAATATCCACCTGGATCAACAGGAGTGGTTGGATACTGGTGATTTTCATGTACAGTTTCGGGAAAATATGTCTTCCACTGCCCTCTGTTTATCATATATTTTGTTTCTATTAACCTTTTTTTCCTTCTTTGTCTGGGAAGAAAGAGATTGTGAAGGAACAATGCAATACAATTGATTGTCCTCATAAAATAGTAAGGTTGTTGGTGACCAGGTCCTTCAAAAATAAGGTGGTCGATTGGTTAAATAATGTATTACAAGGTGTATTATAGAAATACATGTTTATGTATTGACTCCTATTTAATAAAACATACATCTCTATATCTCAAGTTGTTTATAGTTGTACTAAAAATACTCATTGAAGTTTTGTTAGGAGTCTCCTAATGTTAAATAGTGTTGTTAGTTACCCTAAGGTTGAGGATCTTAATTAGTGTTATTGATCCACATCAAGTATTAGTTAGTTATGGAAGTGGTTAAATAAATTATTACATTAGCTATATGTGCACCTGCTTCTTCTCTTTTTCTTTTACAATAAATTGTGTAGCTAGTACTGACAACCTACAAACCACTATTAGAAGAACCTTGTGACTTGGCAAGTGCAGAGATGTTTGGATGCAATCTCATATGAGGTACCATTCTAGGGGGATGGCAACCCTTAGAGCCTCATTGCAGCGGGCTGATATTAATCATTCAACATGTACAAGATCTACCCCTCTCTGGATTTGAACCTGTGGCCTCCAAGGAAGATACATGTTTTGTAGTCTCAACTTTCAATGACCATAATTATCATATGGATAAGTACTAAGATCATATGGACTCAACCTTTGTTTTTTATCAAATTTTGATAAGGGAAGATATCAAACCAAGGATTGAATGGAGATGAATATGCTTCAATGAAATTATAAAATCATTTTAGATAGTAAAAATTGCTTGAAGGAATGTAGGTTGAGACCTTTAGAGGGGAAGTTTTGGTGGTTTGTAGGTATTCTCTCTCAATTTCTAACAAAGTATTTATTAATATCTTCTGGAAAAGTTAGAAATTAGGAGCATGTAGAAGAGTCTGATGAGTAGTGGGAAAGACAAAGGGGATCCAAACTATTTGTCAGTTGTAAAATTATATATATCTTTTAAATGACATATTTGTTTTTTTCTAAGTTGCTCTTTTGTCATTTCAGTAATAGAGGGCTATCATAACATTAGTGCTTGGTTGTTTGTTCAAGATGGTTGTGTTTTTCACCATTTTTTCTACCCTAAGACTAACATGCAATATTCATAGTTTTTTAGCTATGTCTTGGGACATTCTGTACCCTCAAACCTAATAAATTCTCACAAATAAATAGTATCTAGAAAAAAAATAGGATCAAAACCCGTATGATCATTATTTTCCTTTATGGTTTCTAAATGTTACAGTAGACTACTTCCATAGACAAGTCTGAGTGAGGGTCTCTATGCTCATGCCCCCCTTGGTGTATTTCATGCAGAACCTTGAATTGGTTTTGGAGATCGTGTTAGTGGGATTGATCATACAATTGTAGAATTATTTCTTTGCATTTCCTATTTAATTTATTTCCCTTGAGTGTTCTAATATGGAGTAATTAATTAGGAATTAATTAGGTATTCCTAGGAGAAGGATACGATGGCCCATGTATTAAGAGCACAAGTTGGCTTCATTGTGACTTTGTACCAAATCCAAAGTACATTATCATTTTAGTCATATTACTCCCTTGGTTGGAAGAGCTTTGTTTCCTTCAGGTATGTAGATGTTTTAGCTTGTACTCATTTGCTGTGAATAGTTACTAGTGTTGTCCAACATACTTCTTTTTCTTTAGGGGCTTCTTGAGCTAGAGTGGGGTGAGCCTAAACCTTAAAATTTTCACCAAATAGTGGGTAGTCCTTAATCTTATTGTTTAGGTTGACATATATGTTCAACTTATGAAAATGGAATCAGGTATTTGGAGGCATACTGTATTTGATCGATTGACCTTAATGCAGATGGTGCCTATTTGGCTAGTATTTTAAATATTCATGATGGTTCTTAGCAAAGGAATTTAGTAGTGGGTTAGGAAAACTGCTATGTAAAGGGCCAAAACTGCAAATACAAGCTAAGAAATTCCATATTGATGAGACTGTGCAACTCGACATTTTTATCAGTTGAGAGGTCCTCAATCCCCTAAGAGAATACAACAAACACAATCCTACAATCCACTTACCCGGGCTAATCACCTGGTTCATGTGTGTTGGATCCATGGGATTCTAGTCACCTTGTGCCCAAGTTTCGATTATGTTGTTAGAGGGGAACACCCAACTCAAGTTTTATATTCATTAGTGTCGATAAATAATGGATTGGCTTCTGAGTCATTCCCTTGTCATATAACTTTGGTACAAACTTGTTGGCTTTAATGGCATCATAATCATCCTAACAACTTACAAATTTTATTGCCATGATTGAAGGTGTGCAATCCATAAAAGGTTTGTTGCCTAAGGGATAAGGAGATATCTGCCTAGGATTCTAGTACGGAGTGCGTAGTTAACACTAATGGTATATGATTTGAAGAAAAACGTTGTGCCATAATGTGTTTAATAAATTAATGGAAGTTATTTTCATTGGAAACCTTGATTGATATCACCTTTGATAAGCTGGAGTAACGTAAGGATGCCAATTTTTCATGTACCATTTATCCAGGTGTCACATGTTATTATCACCAGGAGAAAGGTTTCTTGCACCTTTACAAGGACATGCTTAAACTACAAACCCTCCCTTAGTTTTTATTGTAGGCCACAACTTACTTTCAAGAAGAAGTACTATAGCATACTCATACCCATAACTTGCTCATGTAGCACCCTGCAGTATGGAAATTTTCTATTCCTGTAGTTTATACCTTAATCAAAAGGGATTTGATGCTAGAGTCAAAGCTAGTTACAAGAATGGAGTTGTAACAGGTTACTGGGTTTCCCTATTGGTAGTTGTGGAAATAAAACATCCTTTTTAAGGATAGCTCATGCTACTTTACTGTTCGTTTTGGTGTTGCTTGAGACCTGAAAGAGAGTATGCCACATTTAAAGGTTAACCTAGGAGAGGATAGTGAAGTAGGAGCTAATAAATGAACTTTAATATCCTTTTGACATCAGAAGAGAAAGAGAGGGACAATTCTTATCTCAATTTTTGTATAGCATGACATGCATGCAAATGTGTTATTAGCTTTCTAGTAGATCACACACTTGATAATTTCGAGGTTGAAACATCTTAATTAATAGTATTCTAGTGTATCCTATCCAAATCTATAGATTTTAGCCATTCACAGTACATCAAGACATTAACATGATTTGCACCAAGAAATGTTCAGTGATCCACACATGGTATCATTTCTATTTTGTTCATAGTATGTTTTTTATTTTTTTTACGTCTTTATGTATGATGATGTTGTTTTTTTCGTCTTTTTAATTTCTTTTAATCAGACACACCTATGTGTTGGTTATAATTCATCGTTTATTGTGTTGAAAGAATGTGTTTGAAGAGTTGGAGACTTTCTATAATGATTCAGAATGAGAACTTAATGATATATTTTATTCAGTTTGTGATCAATACTAGGTGTTAGCACTATTCTGTTAACATAATCTCTCTCTCTCTCTCTCTCTCTCTCTCTCTCTCTCTCTCTCTCTTACATAGATATATATATATATATATATATATATATATATATATATATATATATATGATCCAATTTTAAGGTCACGGCTAAGCCATACACCAAATTGGTGTATGAGACCCCCTTGTTTGTGGGACAAGGGACCCACCTTCGCTCAACAATTTGAATGCATATATTATCCAATTTTAAGGTCACGGCCAAGCCATACACAAAATTTGTGTATGAGACCCCCTTGTTTGTGGGACAAGGGACCCACCTCCGCTCAATGATTTGAATGCTAAGTCGAAGAAGGCATACATACTCTACCCCCCTCTAGATTTGGACATGTGACCTCTTAAGAGGAAACACATGCTCTTAACCATTAGGCCTACTCAAGCTGTATTTGCATTTTTTGACATGACTCATTATGTATGCTAATATAGTTTTTTTCTTCTTTTAAACAAAATCACATCTTACTTTAAATCTCTCATATATTTGTGTTGGTAAATTTTCATTGATTATGTTGAAAGATTGTGTTTGAATGAGAACTTTATGATATTTACCATCCAATTAGTGGAAATTCTATAGTTTTCTTATTCGAAGACAAAAATTATACTGCAGTTTTATTTCTAAAATGTATTAATTTGTCAGAAGTTGCTACATGCCTTTCAAAATGTGTCTCAACTCGCATTTGATGATTTGAAAGTATTTTTCACGTAAGAATATTTGTGCTAAATTAAAGCTTACATACTATGTTTATTGCAGTGGAACCTTTGAAGTAAATTATTCTAAGGATGTAAAGATTTGATGTATTATAGGACCTTATTCATCTTTTGAAAAGGTTTATCCTTGCTCACTTTTGCCTCTCTATCACTGATATATTATTTTTGTTGTTTCAGAATATATTTTTTTTTAATATGATTCTTAGCTATGTTCAAATATATGATACACTAAGGTAATTCTTAGACACATTAAATTTGGGTCCCAATCAATACTCTTGTCCTATCTTGTAACAAACATTTGAAGGTCTTTGGAGTTAGAACCCTAATTTCATTTTTAGTATATTTTAATTATATCACTTATATTGAAGCAATTAGCTTTAATTAACATAGCATTGAGAAAGTAGCCTAACCTATATAGTTCTATTTTGAAATAATCTATCAGTTAATAATTCCATTTACATGGATACTTTTGCAGAAAGGGTCATAGTGTGCAGACATTGTGATTGGTCAGGGCAATACAACTTCATGGAAGATGTGTGGACTTGATAAAATACTTCGTTGACATTATTTTTCGATGTTGCACCAAGTGAACATTCTAGCTCAACATTACAAGCTGCAAATAAAAAAAAATATTCAATGTTGCACCAAGTTAATGTTCTAGGTTAACATTACAAGTTGTCAATCAACAACTATTTATTCAATTTATAACACAATACATTGTTTTCTGTTTATTTTATTTTATTTTATTTTAAAGTTCTACATATTTGGTTGTGTCAAATAAAATAATTATTGGGAAATTTTCATCATGATGTTGCAAATACTTTTGAATGCAACTACCAACATTTTGATGGCCAAATGAGGCTCTAGGTTACAACAATTACAAGGACGTGGGTGGATGGCAGTGTAACTACCGAGTTTTGACAAAATTATTTAATGTGATTCTATACATGATTGTAAACTATCTTATTTTCTCAAATGTTGTTTTGCATTAATGTAAACTACCTTATTTCCTTAAATGATGGTTACGTTTGAAATTTGGATAAAGTGGCATATAAGAGAGAAGAGTTGTTACATAATTTAGAATGGTCAAGATTAAAGAAACCATTTGACTTGTAAATATATGTTCTCTCCAAGGAAAAAATTCCATAAATTTTAGTTATAAAAAAAATTTACATTGCCATATGTCTCAAGGCATTCAAAAGTGCTTTATAACCCAATGGAGCAAATAACTTTGTAGAGGTAACCCCTGAGTCTTTCAGACCAAAATTATCAAGGCCTTTAAACCATGTGAATGGATTCTGTGGCAAAGGAAAATACGTCTGAAGTGGGTAGTAACTCTTCTTAATAATTCTGAGGTTGGAATAGCAGATGGATCAGTTGATAACTATTTTTTAAACTAACACAATAAATCAGTGTTGTCAAGCGGAGTTGAGCAAGTTAAGGGAGCTAATATTGTGTCACACTCATCACTGCCATGGTGTAGTTTGCTAGTCTGATACTAACAAGGTATTGTTTGTTCAAAATATTTCTTTTCTTCTTTGTTGTTGTGTTGATAAGGTACTTCTTGGGTTCTATCGTTTGCATGGCATAATGTTATGCATATTTTTCCTCTTCCTAGCCTTGGATGGTCTTAAGGTAGGATTAGCTGATTGGGATTGGAATTGGGGTCTCAAGTTTAAACAATCGGCTTTGATTCTATTTTTAAGGTGGTTTAGCGTATTAAACATGTGAAAGTTGCTTCCTTGGTCTAAAACAGTTATTTTATACATCTATTAGATGGTTTTTTGTGCTCACTAAGAAAATGAAACCTACAAGAATTTACAAAGTTTTATAATTTAAATAAAGTTTTATAATTTAATTAAAGTTTTAAAATTCAGAATTTATAAAGTTTCAAGGTCTAATTATTTGAAGGGTGCTAACTCAATGGAAGAGAATCTGCTTTACAAGAAAGTGGTTGGTGGTTCGATTCCATTGCGCCTTAATATTCATAAGGAACGGTGAATATCACAAGGTCGCAAAAATAGACACCAAACTAGATGCAAAAAAAAGACAAACAACTAGATGAAAATAGGATGCAAAAGCGGATTCCAAGTTGGGTGCTAAAAGAAGAAAAAAAGGATGAAAATTAAGATGCCAAATGATAATGCAAATAATGGTGTAAATTTGGGACGCAAACTTGGGTGTAAAACATGAAAAAAAAAGATGTAAGAAAAGTCATAAAACAAGATGCAAAATGGGACTAAAAATGGGTGAAACCAAGGATGCTAAAAATGATGCTTAATCAGAATCAAACTTGGACATAAAATGAGATGCAAATGTGGACAAAAAATCAGGCTGAAAAAGAATGCAAATTTGGATAGAGAAAATGATGTAAAATTAGACACCAAAAAGGATGAAAAAGTGGATGAAAAAGTGGACATTAATAATGGTACAACATTGGACACATAAGTAGACACAAAAACGGTGCAAAAATGGGCAGAAAAATAGCTCAAAATTCGATG
This sequence comes from Pinus albicaulis, assembly GCA_034641835.2. Taxonomy (NCBI): domain Eukaryota; kingdom Viridiplantae; phylum Streptophyta; class Pinopsida; order Pinales; family Pinaceae; genus Pinus; species Pinus albicaulis. The sequence goes on from MU968480.1 coordinate 30,941,539, forward strand.
AAAATTGAGATGCAAAACATGGTGCAAAAACAAATGCAAAATTAGATGTAAAAAATGGCTCAAAATAGAATGTATCATTAGACACAAAATGGGCTACAAAGGTGGAACAACACATGGCTTAACATAGGATCGAAATATAGATGCAAATTTGGATGCTTAAAATGATGTAAAATTAATAGATGTAAGAAGTTTTGTTAAAAATGATGTAAAATCAAATGTAGAAAATGATGCAAAATGGGATGCGAAAAAGGGATAAAAATAAAACATAAAAGTGGACGTAAAAAATGGTCCAAAAAAAGATGCAAAAATGGGCATAAAAATGGATGCAAAATGTGGTGCTAAATCAAACTTAACAGATGGTGCAAAGATAAACACCAACGCTGGTGCAAAACTTGATGCAAAATATGGCATAAGACTAGATGCAAAAATTGACACAAAATGAATGAAAAAAAAGATGCTAAATTGGATGCAAAAAATTTTGTAAACTTGATGACACAAAAAAGGAAGCAAAGAATGACACAAAATAGGAATAAGAAAAACTATGAAAAATAGATACAAAAAATGGCACAAAAGTAGAAGCAAAACCAGTCATAAAATTAGATGCAAATCTTGGTGAAACTTTTGACACAAAAAAATATGCATAATCTGGTGTAAAAAAGGATGCAAAATCTACCGTGAAAAAGGATGTAAAATCAGACGCAAAAAAGGACGCTTTAAAATTTGTACAATAGAGTCAGATTTAGCGCCAGGTTTCTCATCCAAATTGTAAAAAAAAATGCAATAAAATCTGGTGCTAAATCTAGTGAAAATTTCCAGTTTTGTTGTAGTGAATGAATTTTTAGTTTATTGCATCAACTTGAATAATGTATAGTATTTCATGTCTTGAGGGACAATAACTTTGAGATAGGACGCGTATCAAATTGTGGTAAAATCTTGCAACAAGGAGAGTTATTGGTTAATACGGGAAACATCTACTACCCAAATCTTTGATAAGAATTGTCATGCATCCATGTTCCCTCTAGGAACTTGTCTCTTGGCTACATGTTTAGGATGATGTGAGTATTTTGAAATGGTTGATTCTTCATATTTTAAAATTGATAGGATATGGTGCTTTAAGGATTCTTAGAGGAACCCTCATCACCAACTTGACAACCGTGTTGAAATTCAAGGGTACAACTTCCTACAAGGGAAATGTTTTAGTTCATATGCTTCAACGGTACAAGTCGAAGCATCAGACAAGGTACCTAAGGGTAATTAAAGAGGTTCTTAAAAAGTTAGAGGGATTGAGGAGACACGATTTGCATTAGTGTTCACTCATTTGCTAAAATAAGTGTTCACAAAGTGAAGTGTCTCCTTTCACAATTTTGTTATAGTGTGCATTGAGAGGGACAATGTTGGGGCTCATTTCCAAGTTGCAAATAGGTTAATATAGGATGCAAGAAGGAGGGGATGAGACTATGTCGATATCATGCTTCTTAAACATCAATATAATCCACCAGTTTCTTCCTTATTTGTCATAATGGAGCAACTTATTGATCACAAAACTCACATCAATAAACGAAAGATGAATCGAGATTTATCAAGAATCAAATGGAAGAAATTCAATCGCAAATTACACATGGAAAAAAAGATCTTTCTCAGTCCGTGAGCTCAATTAACACAAAGAACACTAGACTCCATGACCTTAATTAACTCATTGGACAAGCTATGGAGCAATGAACACAAAGAGCACTAGACTCCTATACATCAATGAACTCAATGGAGAAGCTATGGATCTAGACTCGAGAGACGAAGGCACACAAATATAAACTTGGTTTTATATGGAATGCTAATTTTCTATGTATGTAAGACCTTTTTGGAAACTATATACATATATTTTCTGTAATCAATTTGTGTTGTATATACCAAACAATTTTATCAAATAATTAGCTCACATTGAAACTACATAGCTTGATATGCCAATTTTCACTTTTTAAATGTATTGTTGCATACTTTATATAGATTTTTAATATTTTGTATTTATGATGAAACATAAATTATTATCCCCGATGGGGGTGTCCAATCACCAAGACAAGTGGGAGGGGGGCAGTTAAGGCCCGTCGACTCACTACCCTCACACGCGAGAGTGGTAAAGAGCCTCGGGGCAGGACATATCACGACAGAGTGTTTTTGGTTAAAGGAGGGATGGACATAGCTCTGCGCATTTCATTTCAATGGGCGATGGTAAAGGTTGATGCAGTGGTCTGTGCAAACGACCATCCGCAGGCCCTCAAGCCCTGGCTTGAGCTCCGCTGGCATGGAAAAAGCAGAGGGACATGCCCGTCAAGTATTAGTGGCAAACGATGGGGAGATGGGAGGTTTCTTGGCAACAACATGGGAACATGTGCACTTCACCAGGAGGAGGATGAGGGAGGTGGTGGTGAATTCCGAGTGACATACGTGTTTTTGGCTAGGAGAAACGATTTTGCAACCTGGGTGCTTGATCCAAATCTGTGGACTGTGCAACAACAATCCCTCAGTGACCCAGCCTCTGGGTGGTTCTGCCTTGGGCTCATGGAGCAGTATGGCTTCCCTGCAATTCATATCTATGGTTGGTGGAGCTTTTGCACCTCCCTGGACGACAGTGTAAAGATTGGGGGTGGCCGTGTGTCCCTAATCTACGGAACTCAAGATGCAGTCTAAGATAAGCTCAGCTAACGGTATAGAGGTGGAGCATGGGTCTCACAGGCGGACGGAATTGGAGCAACTTAGCGCATTAGCCCAGCACAATGAGTGGAAGAGGAGGGCGCCTGTATGCCGAGAGAGCGTGGTTAGGCCCGACACGGTGGTTTTGACCAAGGTATGGATAATCGTGAGGTTCCAGGAGACCTGAGTTCTCACTTGGAGTCTACAGAGAGCCAACACTCAACAACGACCATGGTAGTTTCCCCAGCCCAATCCCTTGGCGAGATTGAGGTGTCGATCACCCTTGAATCCATCTCCGCTCAGCTCCAGCAGATCCAGATCAATTTAGACACCATGCGAGAGCAAAGGTATGAGGACCAGATTGAATTAGTGGCTTACATCAACATTGTCCAAAGCCTGCAGACGGATACCCTTGAGGCTCTGGAGTGTCTGCACCGTATACTGAGGCGCTCTCAAGACCACCTTTGAGCCCTGGAGACCCAATTGGATCACATCAACTACCACTCGTACCGTCATGATTGTCTCTTGGTGGCTCTTCTGCCCGGCCCCCTGCACCCACTTCCATGATGATAGTTTTTGGTAGGTTTTTTGTAATTTTACGAAAAATAACCAAGTGCTTCGAATGCCTTGGCAAGCACCCAAGTTCTACAGGCAATGGATGCCTTTTGGGTTGATTGAATGTAATCGAGCCATGGTGGCTACTACTATAAATTCTATTTTTGATATGATAATATAATACCACACTTTGACCGACATATATATATATATATATTATGCTTATTAAATAACATAAATAAAAATATATATTTATGTTTTAAAAAAATTAACTTTTCTAAAAACATTTAAAGTACAAATTTATTTTTGTAAACCTCTATCACATTAATCCTTTATATATATATATTCTAAAGCACTGTCGTTGGTTGATAAAAGGTGCTTTTTAAACTCCTAATTATCCTCACATTAATTATCAATCCGGGCAAGTCCTTCTATTTCAAGAGTGTACACAGTATGTGGCAGCTATTTAAATCAGAGAGTAATGTTTCATAGATTGCAGTATAGATCTTTTAATACAAGAGTAAATGAATGCATCAAGTAAATTATAATTGCAATTTAACGAAAACTCAATCCTTTAATGAAATCAAAGCATTTCAAGTAACAACAATATCAGTGAAGAGTATAGTAGTGATAACTCTTCTCTTCGAAACTGATTGAATCTAAATCAAATGCATTCTTCAGTAAAACAACAATGGTATCAATCTGAGAGCCTAAAAACAGTAGCTAATACTCGTTACAGTTGATCTCATTGAGTAGAATAATTATCTAAGAAACTCAATCTAAAAGCGAAAGTAAACTAAATAAATAAAAATACTGTAAATTATATAAAACAGAACTATTCTGTTAACACAGGAAAATAATGAACAGCAAAGGAAATAGAATCACAGAAAGCGTTAATACTATCAAACCATCACACTTGCGATAATCAGAAATGTATGACACAGATGAAGCAGTGAATTCCACCAGAAGCCGGGCCCTTAGCCGCCAGCGTACACTGCTAGTTACTTCAGATAACAAGAAGGAATAGAAACTTCACTTATGTATTAATCATCAAACTGAAAGAGCATTAAAATATATTCGTGTTCTTTGCTACAGCGAGAATCTATAATTAAGAATTACAATTTCAATAATAACAACCAGTCCCCCTTCTCTTTACAATCGTCGCCTTTTTATAATAAGAAAGGGGTAAAAAGATGAATGGTAAAAGTGATCCCTCAGGATCTCTCGATCCTGAGGGATTCGCACAGTTTTCTAACTTCAGACATATTTCCCTTCTCGCACTGATCCTTCTTATTTGCTTTGGCCTTATCCGCAACCGCCACGCTCCTTCCTTAGCTTGTTGCCTTTTTTGTTGTTCCTTAGTTAGGGAACAACAGTTGTCTTTTTTTGTATTTTCCTGCATAAAGAAGGATAATAATTAGCCAAGTCGTAACTGCAGATAATTATTTCATTCTTACCATAATTCTTTAATATATAATCACATTAAGATATAGAAAGGATAAGAATAAAGAAAAAGGATGATGAGATAAATAGCAAACGCATACCTTTTCCACGACTCAACATACTCCCCTGCTTACCCTGTTTCATGTCCTCATGAAAATCAAGTAATTTGTATGCAGAGCTATTAAGGAGTAAGCTGGAGAAGGAATGTCGTGAAGCAGTCTAAAGCCATGGTTCTTGGCCAAGAGATCAAAGATGGACCCTGTCTGTCCTTCAGGCAATTCATATATAGCTTTATAACCTTCGGCAGGATACCAAATGATAGGGCTACAGAACCGACAGCCTAGCCAATAAGGACCTTCTCTTAAGATGAGGTTGTTGTAAGTGGCAAAATATTCTGCAGCCAGCTTAAAATTTTTATAATTAAATGGATCTCTATCTTGTACATTACTAGTGGAAACTGTCCACCTGAGCTTGGTTGCAGCTAAGGAGCTTTCCTGAATAGAGAGGAATTATTCTACTCCCTTTTGTACAATCGCTTTATGAATAGGCCCCAAAACTTTGATTACTCCTTCCCTTGTCATCAAACTTTTTTTATTGGCCAGCATCTGCAAAGGGTGTTTGGGTTCTCCTCTGACCCACAGATCTAGTCGATGCTCTTATCTTTAGAATGTGTTATGAGCCTTGAACCATTTCAGTTGATTAATAACAAATGAGATAAAAGCTTGAAATTGCACATCCCCCATAAAGGGGTTGGGGTTCTTTTCCACTTCTTTCTCTAATACAAAATTATGTAGGTAGAATTCACAAAGAAATATTTGAACTTTTATCCCATGTTGTTTACAACAGTTTATAAAATCCTCAATTGTTTTTAACTCTATCAGTTTTTTAGCTCTGATAGCTTTGATTTTCAACTATAAGTACCTTTCTAGAAAAAATAGGGCATAATTATTGGCAGGAGATCTGCATGCTAAGACATCAGTGTACAATGAGCGGATAGTATCCGCTTGAATCCTGACCTTTTCTAATCTGAGCTTCATTTTCTTAGTCCTCTCTTCTGCCTTTCAGTCTTTATCGAAGGTCTCGCTTTCTGATGTGTTCATGTCCCAAAGCTGCCTCTGTAATTCTTGGTATTTTTGTTGGGAGACAGTTTCTAGTTAAAGCCATTCTATGGCAAGCCGAGCCTGTACTAAATCTCTTTGAAGATTCGATATACTAGGATCATTGCTTGTCATAACATCTTGAGCTTGAATGGTTGTCTGTGTATCCCTGTTATAAGAAGAGACGCCTATTGTCTGAGTTCCTTTATTATGGGAGGTCCAAGCCTCCGTTTGGGTAGTCGTGTTGGAGGAGGGTACCATCTCCGTTTGAATAGCTAAGTCATAAGAGGGTACAACCTTTGTTTGGATGGCTACTTCTGCAAGAATTGCATGTTTTTCCTTAACAGGTTGAGTGAGTATAGGCTCTGTTTGAGTCCCTGTAGTTCTTCTTTCATCTAATTCTATTTGAACCGCTGCGTTTATTGTTTCTGGGGTTTTATCTGGGACTTTTCCGGCTAATAACCTTCTTATTTTTCGTTTGAGCCTTTTTACTATTTTCCACAACTTTTGTTGTTCCTTCCTAAGCTTTTTTATTTTGGACCTATAATTTTTAGGGGGAGCAACTATTCTATTGATTGTTTCTATTCCTAACGAGCCCGGTTACTCGTCTTGACTCTTCTCTAAAAGAACTGTGTCCCCAGATTGGTAGTCGTCTTCTTGGGCTATTTTTGTTTCTTCTGTTTGGTCTATATTTTCCCTACTTAGGCCTACCTGGCTGGGTTCTCCCGGAGGCATATCACCAGGTTGGTTCACCTCTTCTTGAGTGGGTTCTGTCCTTGTTTCTACTTCACAGCTTAAATTTTCTGGTATGCTTCTATCATGGCCAGAGTTCTCTACAAATTCGGTTGCTCCAATGTTAAAATTGAGCAGGCTTTCAGGTTGTATGAATTCAGCCATATTGGCCAAGATTTGGGCCAATTCGATATCATGCAATAAATCTATTGGGGGAATTGTATTTTACGTTGAGGGGGGTTCTAATTCATTTCTTTCCTCATCACCTGGGTGCTCTGTTTCCTCTTCATGTTCTAACTCCGGGTCATCCCATCCTTCCAACTGTGGATACTGCTCATTTTCTGGACTAGACAATTCTATGGGATGGCTGCTGCTGCCTTGGGGATTTTTGGCTGCTCCCAAGTTTGTCCCCGGTCTGGCGAAATTTCTGCGCTTTCGAGGAATTTTTGTTGTACGGGTATTCCTCTTCCTTTTTGGAACAAGGTTAGGCTGCGGCAAAACTAAACCCCCTTTTATGGAAAATATTAATTATTCCCAAATTATTTGCTGCTAGGCAAGGTTGTAGCTAACTATCAGCCTAATTAAACAATGGTGGCTTACGACGGTTTCTATGTGTCAGGACTTTTTTATCCTTTCAGTAGAATCATGCAGTAGGAAATTCAAATATGCAGGTAAATTCACAGAACATTTTTGTTTCAAGACTGCTAAAAGTTTAAGTTGACACGACCTTACCACATCTGTTCGCCCGTCACATGTAATGAAATTCTGGACGACTCTGGCTAGTTCTCCCCACGGTTCTCCAAGAGACAATGGTCGAACTCCTTTTCCTTTGATGATCATCTCATGTCCTTCGTCCTTAAAGGCTTCAGTGGCATTATGCAGCTTCAATCGTTTGTTATTCCATACGGGTCCTTCAGCTGGTAACCCGAAAACTTCTGCAATCACAACATCTGATATTGTGATTTGTCTGCCCCTTACCATAGATTGGTCGCTCTGTAAATATTTTAGGAATTCAATGGAAATTGTTTCATTGGGTTGTTGAAATCGTGTGAAGTATGCTATCCACCCAGCTCGGGCTAGAATTTCTCTGGCGGCATTAGAAACAGCTAGTATCAGCAACTCCCTGCGCGTTGTTCTTCCTCCCATATTGCCTAAATTCTACAAACTGTTAATTAGTAAAAGTAACGCAGCAATAGACAGAGCCAGTGATGGAATAGCAAGTTGTTATAATAGTTATATCGGATGATACTTTACAGAATAAATACCATTATCTGAGACTTTCTATTATAGAATTTCATATTGTCCTGCATAATCAAATAAAGGGCTGGCACGCATGCATAAGTACTTCGGGAGTTGATCCTCTCCCCCCTTTTGAAATGATAGGTCACCTTCGACCGAATAAATGAAGGAAAATCATGCTGGAGACAAGTACAGGGATGATGAAGGTGGTAAGGTACGCCTATTTATGAAAGGATCACAAAAGATATCAGAGTGCTGAAATCAATGCATATACAAGAATTATCAATTAGTGAGGAGATGTCGTGAGGTGATTTCGAAAAAGGAAAAAGAACATCTAACTCAAAAAAGATACTTTACCGTCATCATTCCACTTAAAGCTATTATGATTGATTTTTTAAAATATATCCATGCATAAAGGTTCAAGATAAAGTAGGAACATAATCGCTCTGTAGTAAAGATAAAAAATAAGAAAAGGGACTTATAATACTATTGATGTTGGAAATATGACTTCAATACCATCACTAGAGCTTCTGTTTCCTATAGGCATCTATAGCCTCGACAGAGTTGCTTTCTAACCCTTTGTAACCATGGTCCTTTATGTATAATAGAGGAAGTGTATTATGATATCATAGTAGAGACCAATGTGTTGTCTTGGTAACCAGATGAACACATTGCCATTCACTAGGAAGGAGTGAAAGGTGGGCAGGCCTGCTCGTAATGAGACCTCCTGTTCCAAGGACTTTTATTTCTTGATTCATCCATTGGATCATATCCCTGGTGTGGTGGTCATAGTGGGAATGTCACTTCACTGCTTCCTTATGATCATGGCAGGTTGGCTCGTGATGAGACCCCCTATCCTCCATCTGTAAAAATCATACAATTGTTATATATATATATATATATATATATATATAATTTTTTTTTACTTTTTTCACTTCCTATTTATACACAGAGGGTGGATCAACACTCCTTAGGAGTAGGAATGGCGGAAAAAGTCTAAACATATCAATAGAAGAGAGTATGCCCTTAACCTTATTTGATGATAATGAACAGAGAGAGTTATAGGGTTTAGGGGAGAACCAGAATGGTAAAAATAATCAATCAATTTGATTTATAATGGAAATGAGGATAGTGAAGTGATATAGATGGTTGTGTCCTTTCTTTTTCAATCAATACTAAGCAATCTTGTTTAAAGATGATAATGTTAAATATTTTCTTGTTCCAGTAAACTTCATATTTGTATCCTTTCATATATATTTGTACCCTTGTGCCTTATAGAAGAACATAAAAAGTGGGCAAAGGAAAGAAAGGTGTTCTCACACAAGTATTCACAAAGTGCTAAAAGAACAAAAGAAAATCTCACACAGAAGTGATGTTCCTTATAGGGAATAGCAAGAAAAAACACACACACACAAAAAAGGTGTTGTTCCTTAGAGGGAAAAACAGATGTCCCTTAGAGGGAACAACAATTGTTCCCTGTAGGGAACAGCAAAGAAAATGCATCCAAAAATTGTTGTTCCTTAGAGGAAACAACAAGACAAATTACACACTGAAACTGATGTTCTTTAGAGGGAACAACAGAAAGAAGAAAAAGATTGCACACGGAATTGTTGTTCCTAAGAGGGAATGGTGGTTGTTCCTTAAAGGGGAAAGCAGTTGTTCCTTAGAGGGAACAGCAAGAAAATTTGCACACAAAATTTTTGTTCCTTAGAGGGAACAACAGTTGTTCCTTAGAGGGAATGACAGCTGTTCATTAAAGGGGACAGAAAATTCATACGAACGTTGTTGTTCCTTATAGGGAAGGAACAGCAGCTGTTCTTTAGAGGGAACAGCTAGAAGGAACTTCACACGAAATTTTGTTGTTCCTTAGAGGGAATAGCAAAGGAAAAATAGAAAAAACAAGTTATATACAATTTATACAAGAAAATTCAATCAAACAGAAAGGAAAACTTATGTACAAAAAAAACAAATAAATTCTTCACTGGACCGGTGTTGTGGGCGGGTTTCCCTCCTCAGCAAGAATTTGCATAGTGGAATCTTCCCATAGCTGTTGGCAAAAGGATTCCCTGGTAAGCGGTTTGTGATAGAGGCGTACTCGATTTCCATTTGCTTTAAAAGAGTAGTTAGGCCCATCAATGGTGGCTAATGTGAGGGTGCCATTATCATGCACCTTTTGTATCTCATAGGGGCCTAACCATCTGGTCTAGAGTTTTCCTGGGAAATCCTGGAACCTAGAATCATACAGAAGTGCCCAATCACCTTCGTGGAATGTCTTCTTCTTGATGAGGGCATCATGCCACTTCACTCTTTATTGTTGGATTAGTGCAGTATGCTGAAGAGCTGATAGGCGGATTTCATCCAATTCATTAATTTGATGTAGCCTGTTAATCTGTGCTTCATTCAGATCCAAGCCTACTTCTTGAGCTATCCTCAATGTCTGAATTTCAAATTCTATTGGGAAGATAGGCTCTTTGCCAAACACTAGCTGATATGGGTAATATCCCGTGGTATTTCTCCATGTCATGCGGTATGCCCACAGGGCTTTTGGCAATCGGGTAGCCCAGTCACGTCTATGTGATACGACCGTTTTTGTGAGTATTGCCTCGATTACTTTATTGGTGCTTTCTACCTAGCCATTTTCCTGCGGGTTGTATAGAGTTGTGATTCTGTGCAAGATATGGTGATTTTTTAATGTCGCAGCAATCTTATGACCTATAAATTGTGGCCATCCATCTGTGATTATTTCTCTAGGCAAGACATATCGCACGAAAAGTTGGAAAAGAAAGTGAATTACCGAGTCCTCCATTGCCCTTGGTAATTCTTCTGCCTCCACCCATTTAGTCACATACTCTGTTGAACTAATATATATGTATTTTGATTAGATAATGGGTTTATTGGACCGATGAAATCTAACGCCCATCGCTCAAAAGGCTCGATGACTAACTACGGATGCAGGGGAATCTCATCACACTACCCAGGGCGTCCCATTCTTTGGCAACTATCACATGCCTGGACAAAATTCTTGGCGTCCTTAAAACTGGTGGGCCAATAATAGCCCGTCTATAAGACTTTGTGACCAGTCCTGTGGTCTAAAAAATGTCCGCCATAAGGCCCATCGTGGCAGGCTTTCAAGATGTTGAAGATTTCGTCTTCCCTGACACATCTTCGAATGTTCATATCAGCCCCTGTATGAAATAAATAACCTCCAATCCAGGAGAACCGTGTGCTACGATGTACTATTTGTTTTCTTTCATTAGGCGTCAGGTGTTTGGGTAACTTACCTACTGCTAAGTAGCTTGCGACATCCGTGTACCACAGTTTTTTCAAGGTTACCGCAAATAAGTGTTCATCAGGGAACCGGTCTTCTACTACTGTCAAGTCATTTGTTTTTTACATACGTGAAAGGAAGTATGCTACTGGATTTTCCTTTCCTGGTCGATCTTTGATCGTTATGTCGAATTCCTACAAAAGAATCAACCATCTTGTCACTCTTCCATTTGTAATAGGTTTATTAGCTAGATATTTAATAGCAGAGTGATCTGTATATAAATCCATAGGGTATCCTATTATATAATGTCTAAATTTGTTAATAGCATAGATTACAGCCAGAAATTCCTTTTCAGTCATAGTGTAGTTCAATTCAGTAGGAGATAGATTTTTGTTGATGTAGTATATCGCATATGGCTTCTTATCTTCCTCCTGGCCGAGAACTGCTCCAATAGTCGTGTCTGATGCATCGAATGATATCTGGAATGGAAAATCCCAATTTGGGCCCCTTAGCACTGGGGCTATTGATACAAGCCATTTTAAATCTTCAAAAGCATTGTCACATTTTTCATTCCAAATAAAATCAATATTTCCTGTTAATGCATATAAGGGTGCAGCAATTCGAGAAAAATTCTTTATAAATCTACTATAATATCCAGAAAATCCCAAGAAACTGCGCACCTCAGTTTGTGTGGAAGGGGTAGGTATTAAAATAATTATCTAAATTTTTGCTAGATCTACCTGGATTCCAGCTGCTGAGATATAATGGCCCAGGATGAGGCCCTCGGTCATCATCATGTGGCATTTTTCATGGCTTAAACAGAGCCTAGTAGCAATGCATCATTGCAGAACTTTCTCTAGCATTTGTAATGATGGCTCAAAGTCATCTATGTAAGGTGTAAAATCATCCATGTACACCTCGAGCCCTTCATTTATCAAATCTGAAAAAATGCTGAGTATAGCCCTCTGGAATGTAGCAGGTGCATTGCACAGTCAAAAAGGTAAGACCATGAAAGCAAAGGTTCCCCATGGGCAAGTGAAGGTAGTTTTATCCTGGTTTTCAGGGGAAATATGAATTTGGTTGTAGCCACTGAAGCCGTCTAGGAAAGAAAAAAAAAATTTTCCTGCCAATGTGTTCAAGACTTGGTCAATGAACGAAAGGGGAAAGTGATATTTTTGGGTTTTCTTATTAAGCTCTCTATAGTCAACACATATACACCACTTTCCATTCTTTTTAGGCACTATTACTAATGGGGAGACCCATTTGCTATCAGATATAGGATAGATGAAATTCACATCCAATAGTTTTTGTAGTTCATCTTTCACAATATCTTTAAGATGAGGGTTTAATCTCCGTTGAGGTTGTCTAATGGGCCTCGCATCCTTCTATATATAGATGTGGTGCATGCATAACTGGGGATTAATCCCTTTCATGTCAGGGTAATCCCAAGTGAAGGCTTCTTTATATTTTCTTAGAAGTTGGACAAGCCTCTGTGCCTGGTCCTCAGTCAGGTTTTTATTGATATTTAAGGTTTTCCCTGGCTCAATTTCTATGATTTTTCTATTATAAACCGAAGTTGTTGGGATTGATTGGTCGCTAAAGTCTTGTAAGGTATCCTCTTCGATTTCGTTATCTAGGGCTGATTCGATCATGTGACATTTTGGATGAGATACGACATCTGGTTGGTTAATATAAGTGTCAATGATTTCATCCTCTGTTTGAACCTTGAATTCAAGTGCATCTTCTATGGTTAGTGGTGATCTAATGTTTTCAGTTAAATATGATACAGGTTGTTTCCTCGTTTTTATTATTGTTAGACTTGGTTGAGCTGGAGGATATAAGGCTAAATTCTTCACATCTTTTCCTCTTGCTATAGTCATGCTGCCTGTCCGACAGCTTATGTAAGCATTTACAATTTCTAGCCAAGGTCTTCCTAGAATTAGGGGATGTCCATCTAGTCAGTTTCTACAATTGATGATCAGAAAATCTGTTGGGTATTCCCAAGAATCTACAGACACCATTACATCCTGTAATGTCCCCTCTGGTTTGATAATTGATCGGTCAGAAAGTTCCAAGAGGGTTGTGGTTGGGTCCAAGGATGTAATGCCAAGCTTTTGACAAGTTGTTGTTGTGAGAATATTGATTGTTGCTCCTAGGTCAACTAATGCATTGGGAAAGGAGCACTCATTTATTTGCACTGTGACTATAGGGTTTCATGGGTCCTCATATTTTACTGGTGTTTCTCTGCCTAATAATAAATCAGACAAAGTACCGACGACATGGACAGTTGGAGTTGTTTTTGTTTTCCTCTTTGGCTTTTTCATACATCATTCTTTGATATTTTTCGCATAAATTGGAATGTCCTGAATACCCTGGAGGAGAGGTATTTTTACACACAAATTTTTCAGTTCTACCAAAAGATCAAAATATGGATATTCAATTGTGCGGGGTATAATTAATCTTTTTGGGAATGGTGGAGAAGAGGTAATAGTTTGATCATGGGTTTTCTGTAACTGGATTCTCCACTTGTGGTGGTTGTTCTACAGGTAACGGATTTTCAATTTGTATATTTTTTTTCCCCTCTAACTCTATTATCCTCCCAGACCTTAATTACAGCTCATTACACTCCCTTAACTCAGTTTCTGGCTCGGTTCCTTCAATAATTTGCACAGATTGGATTGGTCTATTGTTGGGGTTCGGGTTGGGATGGGCTGGGAGCTGTGGTCGTAGGTTGGTTTGAGGGTTCTGTTGCAATGTGTAGGGTGCTGGCAGTGTAGGTTGAGGTTGGGGGATTGTTCCTGCTGGCTGATTTGTAGGTCGTTTCCAGCTTGACTTCTAACTCTGGTTTTGTGATGTAGAGGATGGCCATGATGGTGGAAAATTTGGCCAACTATTATTTTGGTTTGATTGGTTGGACCAAGGTGGCATAGAGAATGATTGTTGTGACCAATTTGGAAAAGGTGTCTAGTTTTTCCACATAGCTCCTGTATATTTTTTAGCATTATATTGTGAGGGCTGAAAGGAAGAAAATGGGTCAGTTGGCGTACCTGTTTGTCGTGGTTTCCATTGGCAACATTGATTTAGTAGGTAGACTGGTTTTGTTTCCTCTTCTGCCTCTTTTTAGACTTATTTTAACCCTGACAGTGACGGGCAACTTTCTGTGGCATGATCTTTAGTACATATGGCACAGGTTTGTACCATATCCAGTGGACACTCTTTGTGACTATGCTTCTTTCTGCATCTATGGAAAAATATCACCAAGTTCCGTTCTGCTTCCGCCTGCTTCTGCTTGGCCTGCATGATATCTAATTGTGTCATAAAAGTCCCCAAGATATCTATTTTGAAATCTTCTAGCAGGTTGCCAATTTCTGTACGAGTAATGGTTCCACCAGATATTTTATTGTCCCTAGTAGTCATGTCGCGTTCTGCTAATTTCAATCTTGTACTGCCCCTTGAGCACCTGAAACACAATTTAATAATATCAACATAATATTATTGATATATATCACCTTTATCCATAATATTTAATGTCTCTATCCATTGTTCTTTTATCCCTTTAATCAGTGTAGTTTTCAACACATTATTAGGCAGGGGCAGATTTACATAGGGGGATATTTGGAGGTTATATTGGAAGCGCTCTACATACTCTTCCAATGTTTCACCGGGTCTAGCTACCATTTGGAATATTTCGTCTTTCAATTCCCTAGATCTGAAATAATCCAGATTTTTTTTAAGGAAATCATTTTTCATTTGATCCCAATCATTTATTGTTCCTCCACCTAGCCCCATGAACCAATGCAAGGCTGCACCTTTTAATGTAGATGGAAATAGCTTTAGTTTTTTGGGGTCGGTGGTATAATCATATCCCTGACATAATACATCAAATTCAAACAAAAATGTGTCTGGATCCTCTGATGAGAGCCCATGAAAGGTGGGAATATTTTGTAAAGGGATATCTTTCATAGGAGCGTTGACAGCTATGTCAACGATGGGGTACTGCAATGTAGAAGTTTGGGGTGCTTGTGGATTGTTAGCCATTTGATCAAATATATGCCAGTATCCTTTTGGGATTTCTGGAGCTGGGGAGTTATCCCTAGGTTGTCCCAAAGGGGTGGAAATAATCTTAACAGCATTGCCTCTGTCTGGGATACTGGGTATTCCTTGTTCAATTACTACCTGAGGGGATCTTGGTTCTTCCCATGTTTCTCCTCCTCCTTCAAGAATATCACAAGAGGTGGAAATAATCTTAACAACACTCTCTCTGTCTAGGATCCTGGGTGTTCCTTGTTCAATTACTACCTGAGGGGATCTTGGTTCTTCTCCTGTTTCTCCCCCTCCTTCACGAATATTACAAGAATTCCATTCTTGTGAGTAAATTGGGCACGAATTTTTAATTTCTTGAAAAATCTGCTCAGTTCCTATAGCTTTTCTATGGACCTCAGCGTAGGCTCCAGATAGTGAGCCTGTGGCCCGAAGGGAGACAGTAGGTTGTCTGGAAGCAACATTTCGAGGACCTACTGATGGCTAATATTTAACTTTCTTTAATATTTCGTCTATGAAAGTTGATCGTCCAAGGGTCAGTACTGGTCCCTTATATTTTTCAGGTTTGGGTAGTGGAATTGGATTGATTTCTGGTCTTTTCTTCTTAGTCATTCATATAAACAATTCAAATGTTTACCTCTACCCTAAATTTCTAACAACTCTGCTGGAAAGCGGGCGAGGGAGCAAGAATTTTGCATACTTCGTACGCAGGTTCTTACCTTCCGTTTTTAATACCCATTTCCCTCTCAACAGGTAATTATTAGATATACATCACTCTTCATAAATGGCTTACACTCTCCCCAGCAACGACGCCAAAATTTTGGTTGATAAAAGGTGCTTTTTAAACTCCTAATTATCCTCACATTAATTATCAATCTGGGCAAGTCCTATTTCAAGAGTGTACACAGTATGTGGCAGCTATTTAAATCAGAGAGTAATGTTCATAGATTGCAGTATAGATATTTTAATACAAGAGAAAACAGATGCAGCAAGTAAATTCTAATTGCAATTTAATGAAAACTCAATCCTTTAATGAAATCAAAGCATTTCAAGTAACAAAAATATCAGTGAAGAGTACATTAGTGATAACTCTTATCTTCGAAACTGATTGAATCTAAATCAAATGCATTCTTCAGTAAAACAACAATGGTATCAATCTGAGAGCCTAACAGTAGTAGTTAATACTCGTTATAGTTGATCTCATTGAGCAGAATAAT
The DNA here is from genome assembly GCA_034641835.2 of Pinus albicaulis. Lineage (NCBI taxonomy): Eukaryota > Viridiplantae > Streptophyta > Pinopsida > Pinales > Pinaceae > Pinus > Pinus albicaulis. The sequence continues at coordinate 30,957,816 of MU968480.1, forward strand.
TATCTAAGAAACTCAATCCAAAAATGGAAGTAAATTAAATAAATAACAATACTATAAATTATATAAAACAGAACTATTCGGTTAACACAAGAAAATAATGAACATCAAAGGAAATAGAATCACAAAAAGTGTTAATACTCCCAAACCATCACACTTGCGATAATCGGAAATGTATGACACAGATGAAGCAGTGAATTCCACCGTAAGCCGGGCCCTTAGCCACCAGCGTACACTGCTGGTTACTTCAGATAACGAGAAGGAATAGCAACTTCACTTATGTATTAATCATCAAACTGAAAGAGCATTACAATATATTCGTGTTCTTTGCTACAAAGAGAATCTCTAATTAAGAATTACAATTTCAATAATAACAGCTAGTCCCCCTTCTGTTTACAATCGTCACCTTTTTATAATAAGAAAGGGGTAAAAAGATGAATGGTAAAAGCGATCCCTCAGGATCTCTCGATCCTAAGGGATTCGTACAGTTTTCTAACTTCAGACATATTTCCCTTCTTGCGCTGATCCTTCTGATTTTCTTTGGCCTTATTCGCAACCATCGCGCTCCTTCCTTAGCTTGTTGCCTTTTTCGTTGTTCCTTAGTTAGGGAACAACAGTTGTTTTTTTTGTATTTTCCTGCATAAAGAAGGATAATAATTATCCAAGTCGTAACTGCAGATAATTCCTTCATTCTTACCATAATTCTTTAATATATAATCACATTAAGATATAGAAAGGATAATAATAAAGAAAAAGGATGATGAGATAAATAGCAAATGCATACCTTTTCCACGACTCAACAACTGCCACAAATTCTGTATTTTTCACTGGAACATCTGTGTCTTCTACCTCAATAGTCACTTTCTCTTTATCAATTGGATTGATCTTAGGCTTTTTATTGTATATTAATTTAAACCCAGTTTCTATTGTTGACTCAGCAATGTAAGTACCTTCTTCTCTGACTCTTTTAATAGCTTTCTCTCCTTGATTTTCAGTTTGCAAGGTGTGACTAGTATCACCCTGTTTAACTGCATCTATCAAAGTGTTTTCTAGCGACTCATTTTGATTGACAAATTTTTCAAACTTTGGTTTTTTCTCATGAATATAAGGTGTTAGTTTGCACTTAACCCTCATTTTGCTTAATATTCCTTGTGGATCATAGTTCCATGAGAAGCTTTCTTCAAATCTATACTCAAGTAATTGTTTGGCTGCTTCTTGTCCTGCATCTCTGTGATTACAAATAAAGGGTCCCACCTGATTCTTCAACTTAAATTGGGTTTTCTTCTTAGCTGCTAGGAAGTTGATAGAATCTGAATTTAAGATTTGCCTGATGTACTCCAAGGCAAAGACTCTCATTGGTACATATTTAGGTAGTTTGTAGGGTAAAATATTAGACCCAAAAACTCTGATTTTCTTATGTTTTTCATATAAGTACAAATCTCCAGTTCTAGTCTGCTCTGATAGTTGTAGAACTTTCTTCATTTCATCACTGATTCTTGGTTGTACTGTGTTTTTCAATATTTTTATCAGTGGATGAAAAAAGTGATATGTAAACTCTGTATAACTAAATTTTTTGGACTCTTTTCTGATCAAAGATGTCCAAAAGATGACTGAAAGTGGATTTTCTTCTATATCAAACTTCTGGAGTGTTATCGGGAACTTGTCTACTTGAAAATATAAGAACATATGAAAGAGAAATGATGTATATCTAAATACTCCTTCAATTGGTAACTTTACAAGATGATCATGGATATTATCAGCTATGTATTCAACATAATTGAAAATGACAAAAGGAGGTTGTCCTGGTGGAAAAGTAGATAGGAAACCTAGGATTGATTCATCTGTATGCTCATCTGTAAAGTATCCTAGGATAAATGACAGCATGCAAATGACATGCCTAGACCCTTCTATAAATTTTGAAGTAGAATAAGGAGGGTTAATTTGTGGAATATCAACATGTAAAGGTATGAACACTTGGAAAACCTGAAACCTTTTGGGAAAATCAAGACCAATGTACAACTTTGTAAGTGCTTCTATTGACAAAGGAACTGCTTTGGGATCGGGTTTGAGCTGTAACATCTGGTTTATGGACTCGACAGTAATTGTAAAAAGTACTTCTTTGTTTGCATTCACCATTGCTCTTTGCTCAGGTACGCAATAGGTCTGACATAACCCAATTATATTTTGGCATTGATGAGTAATTGGAACAACATATTTGGGTAGGTTTGACTCCCAAATTTGGACTTCTTCAATCTGATCTAATGACTTTTCAAAACTCCAGCAGTGGATGTCTAACAGGTTGAATTCAACTACTTGGTTTGTTATCTTATAATCCACATCTTCTAAAGGTGTATGTTCAATGTCTACAACAGGAGGTTGTAGAGGATTTACAATGATTGCAGTCTTGGAGGACATAGATGGATTTGATTTTGAAATTTTTTAGGCTTTTTAGATTACTGAAACTTTGTTTTTTGGTTTTCTGGATTCTTCTATAATTTTAAATTTTTTACATAAGTGTTTTTTTGGCTTTGACAGAGGTTCTTTGGATAAAAATAGGCACAAATTGGTTTTTTCCTTGGATTTCAACCTTCAATTTTGGCTTTCAACTGTTCTTCAGACTCTTACAGGTTTATGAAATAAGAAAAAAGGGTTTCTTATACTTCTTTCAGTGAATATTGGGCTAAAATTGATTCAAATTGGGCGCAGAAGGGTTGGGGTTTCTACAAAGGATTTCTGGGCAAGATTGGAGTCTGAAAAGGCTAAAATAAATTCAATTTTTCCTTTAAAACTGTATACATTATTGAAATAGGGGTTTTATTAAATTTTGACAAGGAATTAACTCTTTTCGAGCAACTAAAAGTTTTCTTTGGGTAAATAGGCTTTTTCTGGGCTTAAATTCCTTCAGAAAATTCTTTTCAAATGATAACAGGCTTGTTTTTATCGGAAAATACCTGTTTGTGCAGGTATTGGTCTTTCAAACAGTTTCTGAGTTGTTTGAGCAGGTTTCTGGTATCTTTTGAAGGTTTCTGCAGTCTTGAAAGCTTTCTGCAGTCTTGACAGTAAATGCATGGCTTTTGCAGGTTCTCTGGGCGTAAAACAATATACAACTTATTTCTTCTCAATCGGAGGATAAATACAGGCAAATAACGTATGAAAAGGGTTTAATGGTGCAGTACGGAGGTTTATTTGACATTTTAGGTTTAAAAGAGCCTGTATTTAATGGCGTTCACGTCGAATCAAATGGCGGTTTTGATTTTCAAAGGTGAAAACCATAGGCGGTTATCGCATGGGAATTGGGCAGTATATGGTATTACTGAAACAAATGCGATCCAATAGGATTTGGCTGCATGGAGGAGGGAGAAAGGTGGAAAACCGACCATTTCGCATAATTTGAAAGGGGTTATATTCATGCAGTTTAAATTGCGATATGCCCTGGTGATCGTCGGATCTGGGAGTCAGGATGCGAACGGTTGAGATTGCTTTTGGAGTTGCTCGGTGATAGGAGGTGGGGTCCGGGCTTTATTATGCGGTGGGGTAATATTTATATGGTTTAATAAACATTAACAAATGTTTAATAACCAATGACGTAGGATATATATTATATGGTAAATAAAACGTTTATACGTGTTTTAAAACCATTGGGGGTGGGATTAATTCATAGAATATGTTTAAACCTATGGGGAATATGGCGGGGTTTTTATTTAGCATATGGGATAAATAAACCATAGGTTTAATGTAAATAAGTGGGTTTTGGGGATATTTATATAAAGAAATTAATAATATACGGGAAGGGTTATTTTAAAGGGATTTAATACTTTAAGTGAGAAATTAATATGAAATGAGATGAAATGAATTAAAATACATAAACTAAGTAAAGTGTAAATAGGCAATTTAGCATAATGTCCCATTTTAATTTTTTACATATAAACTTACGATAAAATATATTTTGTGGTTTTTTAAGTGTTTTTTGAATGAAAATGAAATTAATTAAGGGGGATTTTACTTTTTCTAAGCAAAGAGGTGTTTTACTTAGGAAAAGGGTTTGCATTTTTGGAAAAGGGTGAATATGCTGATGAAATGGGTTTTCATGTAGGGAATTCAATATTTTTAACCAATCAGTTATTAAGCCTTGGGTCTGGTCCCAACAGAAGTCAGAGAAATTCTTTGAGCCTCTTTAATTGAAGGTTGTAAATACTGGATCATTGTGGGGGAGGGGAAATTAGTAATTTTTCCCGATGATGCTTTATTACATGTCTTGCACAACTGCTTTCTACCTACCCATCATTATTTATAACATTTTTTACTTCATTTGCATGGGTGCATTTAAGCTTGCAACCCTAAATCCATTTTTCTTTCAAAGCATAAAAACTATCTAAGTCTAACCTTATGTCATCCGAGGGCTCAAATTAAACTGTTGAGCTCCTCATTTATTCTCTAAATATCTATTGATTTGTCAATTTTAAATTGTTTGACATATCTTTATTCTCTATCTAAAACATGAAATTCAAAGCATGAAAAGTTAAGATTAAAATATTTAACTAATCACAGATTATGGCATTATTGACAATCTGCACATAATCACTATTCTTGCAGTAAAAGTAAATAGTAGTGGCATTTTGACTTGCTCACTTTCATGTCTTATTTTATCTCTTTTTCTTTTGGGGTCTATTTTTATTCTTTTTGATATTTTATTTTCTAATTCCTTTGATCTTTCTTTTAGGAATTTTACCCTCTTTTCATTTTTTATTATTTTCAAATATGGGAAAATAACTTGCAGAAAGAAAGGTATGTACATATTTACAAGAATATCAAAGTCAATTAAAAAATTATGAATCCTATTATTATAGGACCCTAACAAGGTCAACATTACAAGTTGTCAATCAACAACTATTTATTCAATTTATAGCACAATACGTTGTTTTTTGTTTATTTAATTATTATTATTTTTCTTTTCCTTTTTCAGTGCCGCATATTTGGTTGTGTCAAATAAAATAATTATGGGAAATTTTCATCATGTTGTTGAAGATACTTTTGAATGCAATTACCAACATTTTTATGGCCAAATGAGGCTTTGGGTTACAAAAATTACAAGGACATGGGTGGATGGCAGTGCAACTACCGAGTTTTGACAAAATTATTTAATGTGATTCTTACATGATTGTAAACTATCTTATTTTCTCAAATGTTGTTTTGCATGAATGAAAACTACCGTATTTCCTTAAATGATGGGATACGTTTGAAATTTGGATAGAGTGGCGTATAAGAGAGAGAAGAGTTGTTACATAATTTAGAATGGTCAAGATTAAAGAAACCATTTGACTTGTAAATATATGTTCTCTTCAAGGAAAAAGGTCCATAAATTTTAGTTATAAAAAAATTTACATTGTCATATGTCTCAAGGCATTCAAAAGTAATTTATACCCTAATGGAGCAAATAACTTTGTAGAGGTAACCCTTGAGTCTTTTATACCAAAATTATTGAGGCCTTTAAACCATGTGAATGGATTCTGTGGCAAAGCAAAATACGTCTGAAGTGGGCAGTAACTCTTCTAAATAATTTTGAGGCTGGAATAGTAGATGGATTGGTTGATAACTATTTTTTAAACCAACACAATAAATCAGTGTTCTCAAGAGGAGTTGAGCAAGTTAAGGGAGCTAATACTGTATCACACTCATCACTGCCATGGTGTAGTTTGCTAGTCTGATACTAGAAAGGTATTGTTTGCTCGAAATATTTTTTTGCTTCTTTGTTGTTGTGTTGACAAGGTGCTTCTTGGGTTCTATCATTTGCATGGCATAATGTTATGCATATTTTGTCTCTTCCTAGTCTTGGATGGTCTTAAGGTAGGATTAGCTGATTGGGATTGGAATTGGGGTCTCAAGTTTAAACAATCGGCTTTGATGCTATTTTTTAGGTTGTTTAGCATATTAACCATGTGAAAGTTGCTTCCATGGTTTAGAACAATTATTTTCTACATCTATTAGATGGTTTTTTGTGCTCGATGAGGAAATGGAACCTACAAGACTTTACAAAGTTTTATAATTTAATTACATTTTTAAATTTCATAATTTATAAAGTTTCAAGGTCTAATTATTTGAAGGGTGCTAACTCAATGGAAGAGCACCTTTTTTACAATAAAGTGGTTGGTGGTTCGATTCCATCGCGCCTTATTATTCATAGGGAATGGTGACAATAACAAGGTCATGAAAATAGACACCAAACTATATGCAAAAAAAAGACAAACAACTAGATGAAAATAGGATGCAAAAATGGATGCGAAGTTGGGTGCTAAAAGAAGAAAAAAATGATGAAAATTAAGTTGCCAAATGTTGATGCAAAGAATGGTGTAAATTTGGGATGCAAACTTGGGTGTAAAACATGAAAAAAAAATATGTAAGAAAAGACATAAACAAAATGCACAATGGGACTAAAAAAAGGGTGAAACCAAGGATGCCAAAAATGATGCTTAATAAGAATCAAACTTGGACATAAAATGAGATGCAAATGTGGACACAAAATCAAGCTAAAAAATGATGCAAATTTGGATGGAGAAAATGATGTAAAATTAGACACCAAAAAGGATGCCAATTTGGATGAAAAAGTGGACATTAATAATGGTACAACATTGGACACATAAGTAGACACAAAAATGATGCAAAAATGGGCATAAAAATAGCTCAAAATTTGATGAAAATTGAGATGCAATGTTGGATGTAAAAATTGAAGCAAAACATGGTGCAAAAACAAATGGAAACATGGATGTAAAAAATGGCTCAAAATAGAATAGTATTAGACACAAAATGGGTTGCAAAAAATGGATGCAAATGTAGATGCAAATTTGGATGCTCAAAACGATGTAAAATTAATAGATGTAAGAAGTGTTGTTAAAAACAATGCAAAATCAGATGTAGCAAATAATGCAAAATGGGGTGCAAAAAATGGATACAAATAAAACGTAAAAGTGGACGTAAAAAATGGTCCAAAAAAAGATGAAATAATGGGCATAAAAATGGATGAAAAATGTGGTGCTAAATCAAATTCAACCTATGGTGCAAAGATAAACACCAAAATTGGTGCAAAACTTGATGCAAAATCTGGCGTAAGACTAGATGCAAAAATCGACACAAAATGAATGCAAAAAAAGATGCTAAATTGGATGCAAAAAATGGTGTAAACTTGATGACGCAGAAATGGAAGCAAATACTGACACAAAATAGGAAGAAAAAAACTATGAAAAATAGATGTAAAAAATGGCACAAAAGTAGAAGCAAAACCTGTCATAAAATCAGATGCAAATCTTGGTGAAAATTTTGACACAAAAAATGATGCATAATTTCGTGTAAAAAAGGATTCAAAATCTAGCGTGAAAAAGGATGCAAAATGAGACGCAAAAAAGAATGCTTTAAAAATTGTACATTAGAGTCAGATTTAGTGTGAGGTTGCTCATCCCAATTGTAAAAAAAATGCACTAAAATCTGATCCTAAATCTAGTGCAAATTTCCAGTTTTGTTGTAGTGAATGAATTTGTAGTTTATTGCATCAACTTGAAGAATGTATAGTCTTTCATGTCTTTAGGGACAATAATTGTGAGATAGGCCAGGTATCAAATTGTGATAAAAGGTTGCAACAAGGGGAGTTATTGATTAATAAGGGAAATATCTACTACCCAAATCTCTGATGAGAAATGTCATGCATCCATGTTCCATCCAGGAACTTGTCTCTTGGCTACATGTTTGGGATGATGTGAGTATTTTGAAACAGTTGATTCTTCATATTTAAAATTGATAGGATATGTTGCTTTAAGGATTATTAGAGGAATCCTCATCACCAACTTGGCAGCCATGTTGAAATTCAAGGGTACAACTTCCTACAAGGGAAATGTTTTAGTTCATATGCTTCAATGGTACAAGTCAAAACATCAGACAAGGTCCCTAAGGGTAATTAAAGAGGTTCTTAGATCGTTAGAGGGATTGAGGAGACATGATTTGCATTAGTGTTCACTCATTTGCTAAAATAAGTGTTCACAAAGTCAAGTGTCTCATTTCACAATTTTGTTAGAGTGTACATTGAGAGGGACAATGTTGGGGCTCATTTACAAGTTTCAAATAGGTTAATCTAGGATGCAAGAAGGATGCGATGAGACTATGTAGATATCATGCTTCTTAAACATCAATATAATCCACTAGTTTCTTCTTTATTTGTAATAATGGAGCAAGTTATTGATCACCAAACTCACATCAATAAATGGAAGATGAATCGAGGTTTATCAGGAATCAAATGGAAGAAATTCAATTGCAAATTACACATGGAAAAAAAGACCTTTCTCAGTCTGTGGACTCAATGTACACAGAGAACACTAGACTCCTAGACATCAATGAACTCATTGGAGAAGTTATGGATCTAGACTCGAGAGATGAAGGCACACAAATATAAACTTGGTTTTATATGGAATGCTAATTTTCTATGTCTGTAAGACCTTTTTGGAAACTATATACATATAGTTGCTTTAATCAATTTGTTTTGTATATACCAAAAAATTTTATCAGATAATTAGCTCACATTGAAACTACACAACTTTATATGCCAATTTTTACTTTTTAAATGTATTGTTGCATACTTTATACAGATTTTTAATATTTTGTATTTATGATCAGAACATAAATTATTATCCCCAATGGGGGTGTCCAATCACTAGGGCAAGTGGGAGGGGGGAAGTTAAGGCCCACCCAGCCCCAAGCCACGCGCCCACCGACTAACCACCATCACACGCGCGAGTGGTAAAGAGCTTTGGGGCAAGAGATCCTAGGAAAGGTTGGTTTTGGTTAAACAAGGGATGGACGTAGCTCTGTGCATTTCATTTCTGTGGGCGATGGTGAAGGTTGATGCAGTGGTCTGTGTAGACAGTAATCCATTGGCTCTCAAACCCTAGCTTGAGCTCCGCTGGCCTAGAAGGAGCAAAGGGATAGGCTCGTCGGGAAGTGGCGGCAAAAGGTGGGGAGCTGGGAGGCTTCTTGGGAACGACACAGGAATGCACGCACTGCACCAGGAGGAGGACGAGGGAGGTGGCAGTGAATTTCGAGCAGTGGATGTGTTTTTGGCTGGGAGAATCAGGTTTGCAGCCTGGGAGCCTGCTCCAAATCTGTGGACTGCACATGATCCATATTTATGCAGGAATGCAACAGAATACAGAAATAACCATAAACATAGAGATGCAGCAGAAATAATGCTTTATTTCATTAATATCAAATAACAGAAATATGCTTACAGACATAATGGAAAGAAAATAGCTAGGGTGCTGGTAGCGAATCTCTAAGAAAAGATTTCGTGGCTACAGAATTTTGAACTGTGTTACAATGAGGCTGAAGGGCCTATTTATTATTGAGAAACAATGGAAAAACTGAAAAGTCCAAAAACCTAACTCTAGGAGATGAAGCACCAAAACTATGGCCCCCATTTGGGTAAGTTGGTGTTTCAACTTCCCGGGGACGTAACTTTGGCATCTAATCTCCGTTTGACGCGCTAAATAGCTCATTAGAAAGATCTATCTGAGGATTACAACTTTCTATGTGAGCAACATCGGTCCATGGACCCATGTTGCTCCCGGTTTTCCCAAAAAACATCGTTTAGGGCCTCAAAACGGCTCCGGAAGTTCAGGACCCGAAAAACTGCTAAAAATAGGAAGTTGTGCTGCAACTTAAAAATTGAACGAACTGATGGTGAGGGTTCAAATGGAATAGGTGGGTGGCCACCAATATCCACCTGGATCATTAAGGCCCCAAAATAGCTCCGGGAGTGCAGGACCCGAAAACCTGCTAAAAATAGTAAGTGGTGCTGAACGTGAAAAGATGCAAGAAAACAGGATTGGGATTGTTGTTCCTCTTTTACACCTCAGCGGACGGTTGGTTTTGGTAAAACAATAACTCTTATTATGTTCTCTATTATTTTTTCATCGTCATTATTAGTTAATATTTCTCTCTACAGTATTCGTATTCTAATGGATAAATTTATGAATTTTTCTTTGTTACGCAGGCAGAGGCAGAGGGAGATCCAGTGCTCCAATGTTTAACATATCGACTTGTTAAACTTGTCAACAAGTTGTCAATGTGTATTTGTACTTGTTTGCACCATCACATTAAATGTTGCATTTTTCTTTGAAAACAATTTCTCAAATTGTTATTGTGTACTTGTTTGCATTATCAAATTAAATGTTAGATTATTGAAATAGTTTTGACTATTCAATCTATAACCTTTTTTATTTACACAATTAACTACCTAATAACTAATTTACTAAACCATACAAATCTATCTTGATGCAAGCTAGATGAGGGACTAATTTTTACCATTCGATCTATAAATTCCTTCATTTACACAATTAACTACCTAATAACTAACTTACTAAACCATACAAATCTATCTTGGTGCAAGCTGGATGAGGGAATTTGGCTGTCAAAGCTTAACTTCCTTCATTTACACAATTAACTACCTAATAACTAACTTACTAAACCATACAAATCTATCTTGGTGCAAGTTGGATGAGGGACTTTGGCTGTCAAAGCTTAACTTCCTTCATTTACACAATTAACTACCTAATAACTAACTTACTAAACCATACAAATATATCTTGGTGCAAGCTGGATGAGGGACTTTGGCTGTCAAAGCTTCTCTCGACGAAACAAATCATTTCTTGATTTTGAAGTTGAAGAATAATGGTGGTGGTTCAGAAAAATGAGTGGATTAGTTAAGTAGAAAATCATTTCTTGATTTTCAAATTGAAAAATATGGTGGTGGTTCACAAAAATGAATGGATTAGTTGGTAGAGAATTTAGAGAAATCAAAATATAAGACTCCCAAGTCACAGAGCACAAGATACCTCTACCTCTTATGCTATGTTGTCCTCAGAAAAATTTACCTGCAAACCCTATCAAAAGGTTTTATATTCTCTTTGATTTTTATCAAAGTTATCAACTAGTGTCAGATCTTGCAAAAAGTGCTCCCAAAATCTCTATAATGAAAAGGCTGAAATGAAAAGCTTAGATTTTATGTAGAATAACGTTGAGACCAATTTCTTAACTTGACTCTTTGGGATTATGGTAAGCTTTTTTACAAGTAAATACTTAACTCCAATGAATACAACAATGATCCAAATGACTTAAAATACCATCAATATCCCTCTAATGGTTGTCCAAATTCTGCAAACAGCTTTAGGCTCTTGTTGACATGATTCCTTCTGTCGGTGCACTAAGCTACTTTGAGCTTCTAAATGGCACAAACTCCCTCAGAATTATTTTTACTGTCACTGAAACCACTGCTGATATATCCAACACATATCAGACACCAAATATCAACTGATAAATTTCTCAAATCGAGCACTGCATCCCCAAAATAGGCTATCCTCCACGGTTTGCCCAGGGTTGCCCAAAACTTCACATCAGCTTCTCGAGCTCTAAGATGTCTCAAAATTTTCTAAAACCACTTCCATTGGTTCCAAAATGTCTGAAATAGTCAAGATAGACTTTTCATTCATCAAAACTGGCCTCTGGCTGCTCCGGTTTCGCCTCAATCACCTATCGGCACCCCCTAGCACTAGGGTCAATGAAAACTTCTCTGCTGAGTTTTCGACCTCTACAAGTCCTCAACACTTGTGGAAACCTATATCATTAGATTCATAATGATGTTTTCAGATGATAATTACCACTGGTTCTCTGCATATGGTCTCAAGCAGCTTTGGCTAAGCCCTGCACTGTTGCTGGCAAAAGTTGGCACTAATGGCCCCTGAAACTTTACTGAAGCTTTTCAGCCTTCAAAAATTCTCTACAGGATCTGAAAACTATCTCATCATATTCATAACATGTGAATTATCCAATTTAGACTATTGGAACTCTGGAAAAGGACTCTAGCTCCCTTGGCTAGGCCTCAAACTGATTTGGCCTCATGGTGGCCTTGATGGCCCCTTCATCTTCCTTGAAACAAAAAGTGTTGAATATGACCTCTGTTCAACATGAAACCTATACCAAACTACTCAGAATGTCAAAGAGACCCAAAAATGACTAAAATTGCACTCAATTTGGTTCAATAATGAGAGAGTTATGACTTCTGCAAGAAAAATACCCAATGTCCCCCAAAAACCCCACTAAAAGTGGGAGAACTCCAGTTAACTCCACCATTTTAGCAATTCCGCCGGATCAGGAGGTCCGCCAATGGAACCACCAGACCAATTGTCAGTTAAGTTAAATGCTAGGCGGGAGTGGTCACATGCGGTTTTCCGCCCTAACTGCCGAATAAACTGTAGCTTTATCCATTGGCATTAAACGTGAGGTGGTTGTTGGCCACATGGCCCATCCAAACCGCACGGTTACGATTAAATACCATGCCCCTGGTCACCGTTGCAGGTCACATGAAGACAGGGCTAGCTCTGAGGGCTAGGCCCCTTATCTTTTACCGCCAGTTTGAAAGGTTTAAGCCCGCGGTTCTAGCAGGTGGTCACATCGCGACAAGGGCTGGCCCCCAAACCTTCTCCACCTATCCATTAGCCGACCCGACTAAATTTTTACCGCCCACCTGACTTATCAACTAAACTCCTGTAACGTGCCGGTTGGGTCCCTCTGCCCGAGTAGTCGGGTTGGGGGTTCAAAACCCTTAACTAACATAATTTTGCAATTTCAATCCCTTCGGCCTGGGTCCATGTGGTAGCCTCTGGGCAGGTCACATGGCACCCTCTAATAGGCCCTCAAATACAATAAAAAAAATTAAATTTCCCATCTATATATATATATATATATATATATATATATATATATATATATTTTAAATGGCTAAGTCAATTTTTAAAAAAAGTCATGTTTTGAAGTTCATTGGACAATTTCAAACCTCAGTAACTTTCACATATGACCTCAGTTTTAAGAACCGTTCATTGTGCCAGAATCACAGCGACGAGACATTTTCGTTCATTCAGGTTCGGCACTCTTCTGATCACTTTGAATTTTTAGCTATCATTCTGTTCCATGATCCAATTATGATCACACCTCCCCACTGGGAATATTTTGGAACCCAAAAGACTGATATATTGAAACTGATCTGTACAGTAAATGAGAGTACAACACCCTCTTCTCTTCAGCTTCCAAACACTTGCCTTGCATGGCTAGTGACTTTGAACCACAACTAGAAAGCAATTCACACTTTCCTTCCTCGATGCGCTTGTCCTCCTATTAAGAAGTGTCTTTCTTGCACTCAGAAAATTTCTAGCGAGAAATTTGCAGAAGGAAACTAAACATCGCTACCTTGATCAATGATCCAAGGTGGCTCAAAAAAATGAGAGATTACAACATAAAATACATGTATGTATATGTACAAAATGAGTATGTCTTACTGTGTTAAGAATTCCATCCACTTCTTACCAAACCACATCCATGGCGACTTTTGATGTTGCAACTCTTCTTCTTGTGAAACTTCCGTTTTCACATGAATAATGGAATCCTTGGCTCCACCTTCGCCAATCTTTCCGTTCTCTTGCTGCATGTGCTTGGGATGACTAGTTGTATGCAAAGTCCAACAATGGGAGACAACATGTCCCTTCTTTTGGAAATATGTGCAAATATTAGGCACCTTCTTTGAAAGTTGCCTTTGCCTCATCTATTTCCAGTATGCTTTCTTCCTCATCCAGCATCTTGAAACATCATGGTTAAATCGACCACAATATGTACATCAAATCTTTCTTCCATTTAAGAATGTAAAATTATCATGCTTTGCAGAAACACAATCAAATTTATCATGGGAAGATTTATACCTCTTGTGTTGCTTTGCATGTTCATCCTTTTTGCCTTCATGAGGAGATGAACTAGTAGAGGCTTCAGCTTTCATTTGCAGACTAACATCCTCGTTCTTGTCTTGAAAACTGTCTAAACTCGCATGCTTGCCATAAGCTACAGGTCTACCATATTCTTGCTGAAAAAAAGGCTTAAAGCAATGGCAATCATCCTTGAAACAAATTTGACATATTTTCATCTTAGAACTTGGAATAAAAGTTCTCTTTGAAATAGCCTCACTACCTTCATGGCTTTGGAGTCTTCGCCATTAAATTGCACATAACCAAGACTAAGATTCTTGGGTCGTTCCTCAACCGAAACAGGTTCAACCATGCCTTGTGCATGCTTGCCTAACCCTTTGCCTTCATAGCCCATTTTAATAATTAATTTGGACCCTATACCTCTTGTATGTTTTTCGAAAGAACCAACACATATTTCTAAAGAGGAAACTGAAGACAAATTTGAATGGATTACCTCTTCCTCACGCATGTTCTTGGTCAAAGCTTCTTGAGCTTGATGGAGCTACATATCCATATCATGCAATCTTTGAAGAATTTCTTCCTTCTCTTGCTTCATAGCAAACAATTGTTCACGAAGTTCAGTGCAATCTCTTTTATCTTTAAACAGAATCTGCACCATATCCTTCAATATAATAAAGCCATGCTTCATATCTTCATCGAAGAATCTTGTGAAGGAGGAAACCTCACTTGTAGAAGTTGTCATAATGAAAATGAAAAAATTAACTTCAACAAAGTTCTCAAAGCTTTCAAAACAAATGACAAGCTTTTTTAAACCAAATGGCTGTAGAGACTCTTAATCAAGCAGCCAAACAAGAAACAAACTCCAAGAGCTTCTTAACAAACAATCGTCAAGAGGGTTTGTTCCAAGGGTGACCTTAAGGTACTTTGGGGTAAGGAAGATGCCTTCATGCATTTTCTTCCTTTTTGTCCTTTCCAAGACTTAGCTAATCAGTAGCTATCCCCAAATCTCAAGCAAACTCAAACAAAAATTAGTTTGCAAATAGTAAAATAGTCTATCTTTTACACTGTTTAAACACCTTTCAAGCTATACAATCAAGCAACCAAGTGCTCTATCAAGCAAGAAAATATGCTCCAATACCAACCTAATCAATGATGGTTTGGATAACTTCTATGTATTTCAAGAAGATACCACAGTTTAAACTAAATGATCTAGCTTATACTTGACAATTTTACAGAATTATTTACTTGAAAGTGATGTATGAATTTTTATTGTTTATGTTTCTTAAGTTCATTTGTTCTTGCTGAAATTTAACATGTATATCAGCAACATAATGCAACAAATAAAGCATTTAAACACAACAACAAACTTAATCTAGGAGTTCACCCAAAATATCTTGGGCTACGTCTCCTTTGAGCTTGGTCATCTTGACTCGGCTCTTTGGGATTATGGTAAGATTTTTTACAAGTAAATACTTAACTCCAATGAATACAAAAATGATCCAAAGGACTGAAAATACCATCAATATCCCTCTAATGGCTATCCAAATTTTGCAAACAGCTTTAGGCTCTTGTTGACATGATTCCTTATATCAGTGCACTAAGCTACTCTAAGCTTCTAAATGGCACAAAATCCCTCATAATTCTGTTTACTGTCATTGAAACCACTCCTTCTGTATCCAACACATATTAGACACCAAATATCAATTGATAAATTGCTCAAATTGAGCACTACATCCCCAAAATAGGCTATCCTCCACGATTTGCCCAGGGCTGCCCAAAACTTCACATTAGCTTCTCAAGCTCTATAAGTTCTCAAAATGTTCTAAAACCACTTCCATTGGTTCCAAAATGTCTGAAATATTCAAGATAGACTTTTCATTCATAAAAAATGGCCTCCCGCTGCTCCAGTTTCGCCTCAATCACCTATCGGCACCCCCTGGCACTAGGGTCAACGAAAACTTCTCTGCTGAGTTTTCAAACTCTAGAAGTATTCAACACTTGCTGAAACCTATGTCATTATATTTAGAATGATGTTTTCATTCAATAATGACCACTGGTTATCTGCATATGGTCTCAAGCAGCTCTGGCTAAACCCTGCATTGCTTCTGGCACTAATGGCCCCTGGAACTTTACTAAAGATTTTCAGCCTTCAAATGTTCTCTACAAGCTCTGCAAACCATTTCATCAGATTCGGAACATATGAATTATCCAATTTATACTATTGAAACTCTGGAAAATGACTCTAACTCCCCTGGCCAAACCTCAAACTAATTTGGCCTCATGGTGGCCCTGATGGCCCCTTCATCTTCCTTGAAGAAAAAAGTGCTAAAGATGAACTCTATTCGACCTAAAACCTGTGCCAAACTACTCATAATGTTGAAGAGACCCAAAAATGACTAAAATTGCACCCAATTTGGTTCAATAATGAGAGAGTTATGACTTCTGCAAAAAAAATGCCTAATGTCCCCCAAAAACCCCACTAAAAGTGGGAGAACTCCAGTTAACTCCACCATTTTAGCAATTCTGCCTGATCAGGATGTCCGCCAGCGGAACCACTAGACTAACTGTCAGTTAAGTCAAATGCTAGGCGGGAGTGGTCACATGCGGTTTTCCGCCCTAACCACCTAATAAACCGCAGCTTTATCCATTAGCATTAAATGTGAGGTGGTTGTTGGCCACATGGCCCATGATCTGAACCACGTGGTTACGGTTAAATATCGCGCCCCTAGTCACCGTTGCAGGTCATATGAAAACAGCGCTAGCCCTGAGGGCTAGCCCCCTTATCTTTTACCGTTGGTTCGAAAGGTTTAACCCCGCAATTCTAGCAGGTAGTCACATCATGACAGGGGCTGGCCCCCAAACCTTCTCTGCTTATCCATTAGCCGACCCGACTAAATGTTTACTGCCCGCCCGACTTATCAACCAAATTCCTATAACGTGTCGGTCAGGTCCCTCTGCCTGAGTAGTCGACTCGGGGGTTCAAAACCCTTAACCAACATATTTTTTCCATTTCAATCCCTTTGGCCTGGGGCCACGTGGCACCCTCTGATAGGTCCTCAAATATAATTAAAAAAAATCAACTTGCCCATATATATATTTTTTAAAATGGCCAAGTCAATTTAATTAAAAAGTCATGTTTTGGAGTTCATTAGACTATTTCAAACCTCAGTAACTTTCACACACGACCTCGGTTTTGAGAACCATTCACGGCGCCAGAATCACAGCGATAAGACCTTTCTGACCATTCAAGTCTGGCACTCTTCTGAGCACTTTGAATTTTGAGCTATCATTCTGGTCCATGATCCATTTCTGATCACTGGAAGTTTGTCACCTATAACCTTCTTTAACCATGAAACATGGAAAATTGGGTGCACTCAAGAAAATGCAAGAAGCTCCAATTTGTATGCCATAGTACCAATATTTTGCAACACCTTGTAAGGACCATATTTCTTTGGCGATAATTTATTATGCTTCTTAGCTTCCTTGAGAGACATTTGTTTATATGGTTGTCGCCGTAAAAATACCTAGTTGCCTAAATCAAAACTTCTTTTGCTTCGATATTGATATGTGTGTTGTTTCATTTAATTCTGTGCCAAATTTAGGTTATCCTTTAAGAATTGGAGAACTTTTTGATGCTCAATGTAATCTTCCACTGTTTGAACCTTAGAATTTTCTTTTAAAGATGATGTGATGGACGGTGGGTGATATCCATAAAGTGTCATAAATGTGGTCATTTTTGCTGCAATGTAGAGAAAAGTGTTATACCATCAGTCAACCAAAGGTAACCACTTGACCCATTGTGTTCATTAGGGTGATTTTGAAGTCTAAAATGAGCCTCCTAAGTAAATTATAAAATAATAGTGGAAATAATAAAATAAGATTAGATTACATCATCAAATTTTAGAAAAAAAAAAAAACAATTTTTTCAACTTGTACTTTCAACTTATCTCCCTATGGGTTACTCAAATTTCGAGCGAGAGCATTCATTAGATGCAAAATTTGATTCTTTATTCAAGGAGAACCCATGTTGCATACTTTCGATGGACCCTACTACATGAAAAATGAGAAATACTTGAAAAACGTGATTGCAATCACATTTTTTTCATGTATTTCTCACTTTTCGTGTAGTGGGGTCCATCGAAAGTATGCAACATGTGTATTCCTTAGATGAATAATTAAATTTTGCATGCAACGAGTACTCCTGCTCAAAATTTGAGTATAATCTTGGGGAGATAGTTAAAATTACAAGTTGAAAAATTAGTTTTATTATTTTATTCTTTTTTACCCCAAAAATGGTGAATCATCCCCCATGGTTGAGATCATCATCTTGAATTTTATTGGTTGTTATAAAGTTTATTTTGGTTGTACATTTTACTTAGGAGGCCCATTTTAGACCTCAAAAATTCTCTAATGTTGTTTATCAGATACAAAGCAACGAAGATATCCTTCCAAACATTTGTTCCCTATCTCAGTTTGCTCGTCAAATTGAGGATGATAAAATGAACTACGAGCAAGTTGAGTACCCAAACAAGAAAATAATCTGGTCCAAAATTTTCCATTGAAATGGTATCATTGTCGCTTACAATCATCTTTCTTCAATAATGTTGTTAGAAGTGTTGTGAAACCCTAGAATTCAAAGCTTTGATACCAAATGTTATGAAACCAGCGCACAAAATAGAAGAAAACTAGATAAACAACTTAGAAGAAGACCTCTTCGAGGGGGAAACCACCTTTACATTACATAAATGAACAATTCTTGGATGATACAAATGACAATGCCTTATTTCTATATATAGGAGTCCATGGGATCACAATATAATCTCAGCCAAGCTAACAATAATAATGTAAGGGCACAACAATAACAATAGTGGGCTTTTATGGGGCAGAATAGTAATAATATGAAGACTACAGAGGTACAACAATAACAATAAGGGGACTACACTAACAATAATAAGAGACTACACTAGTAATATAGGAACCTAACATTTACCTTATAAATTAAAATAATGATTATGTAACCATAGCTAAATTTAATTAATAAGCACATAAAAATTTTAATACTTACAATAAGCTTACAATATAACAATATTTTTAACCATGAATATTCACGCTCACTTTACCATAGATATTATTAACTTGTAAATAGGATTCGCTATAATACCATGGGTAAATGTTCATCAATCCCACATGCCTAAAAACCATCTCATTTCACAATTGTGAAATATTTTATAAATATTTTATTTGAATTTAATTTTATATCATGATTTTAATTAAATCTAAAAGAAAAAATATTATAATTACTCTTAAGATATATATAAAACCCCTATCACATTTAAATATTTAAGATATAAAAAATAGTTATAAATTAAAATCCATTTTACAATATAAGTTAATATAATATTTTTGTAACCATATTTAAATTTCATTAATAAGCACATAAAAACTTAATACTTACAATATAACAAGATTGTTAATTATGTAAAGAAAAAAAGATTTTTAATTATGTGGGAAAAAACAAGAATTTTAATCATAAATATTCACCCCCACCACTTTACCATGGATATTATTAAGTTGTGAATAGCTAGTGTATGTGTGTTTGCATTGAACACTCTCAAGCCCAATATGGAAAAGATATAATGTCATGTTATGTTATATATATATATATATATATATATATATATATAGACTCAATGAAATGAAATAAAAGCAAAAATTACATTAAAAAAATAAAATTAATAATTATCAATAATTAAACCAGCTTAGATTCATCTTAACTTTGGATTTATCAAGCTCCAAGAGGGATGAAATCTATCTAAGTGCAAACCTTTCCTCAAGTTTTGCACAAAAAAAAAGTTTGCACCTCAAGAGATTTCATCCTCTAGGCCCTTGATAAATCCAAAGTTAATATGGATCTAAAGTGGTAGATACTAAAAATGAACCACAAATAAAGATTACTTTAAACTTGAATCTGACCTAAGGGATAAATATATCATTGTATAACTAGGTTAGTTAATACACCCATCTACAAATTCAAGATATGTCCAAGAGCTTCAAAGACCAAGAAGGGCCAAGGGAGAAATGGTACCTACATGTCACACCAATATATCTACAAAATGGGGTGGGGAAATCTTGTGTGAATTGTGTGGGTAATAGTAATTAAATCAAATGAAAAAAAAAATTGTACTTTTCTATTTTTTTATTACCATGACATAAAAGACAGATATCTAATTTATCTTACCCCTATAGATGAAGTAGTATATATCCATGTCAATCGGGTTTATTTACCCTAGTTCAATTTCTGCATTGACACAATGAGCTTTGATGTAATGGCTTTGGGTCTTGTTGTTGAAAATAAATAGTCCCTTCAATTTCTGCATTGACACAATGAGCTTTGATGTAATGGCTTTGGGCCTTGTTGTTGAAAATAAGTAGTCCCTTATGAAGAAGGGGAAACATGGAGACATTAGCATACATACATGTTAACCCCAAACCTTAAATTTATGATTGTGTATCTTATTTAACCTTAATAGAGCTTTATGTTTTCAACTCCAATAATACTTATTAGATCCAAATTAAGCAGAGATCTATGCTAATATTTAATATTAGATCAAAAATAAACAAAGAGCTATGTTAATATAAAGAAAGCTATGTTAATATTTTGTATTAGATCCAAAATGAAAAGAGATCTATGCTTTCATATTAGATCCAAAATAAACAAAAATCTATGCTAATATTTGATATTTCCATATTCTTAAGAGCTAAACCTAGGAGAAAACTGTCTATTACAACCAAAAGGCATAGAAGATTAGAGTGCATGATAAGTAATTATCCCTTACAATAAAAAGAAATAGTCCATATATTTATCCCTTATTCTTTATATATTCCATATTTTAATATAATAAAAAGAAATTACAATAGTAGGGACAATGGACAGAAGCTGCTAGGTAACTCTAAACTCCACAACGATAATGTAAAATTTAACTACCTGTGTGTTGTTTTATTGTCATGGATAACCTGAGAATGAGGAACTTGTCTGGTTATGACATTCAATCTGACACAACCCTAAATATCTCAACTAATACCGTTGGATGAAGAATAATAGCAATTAATGTCCTTGGTGTTAAACAAATTATTCTTAGTCAATGCTTTGAACGCCTAAATTACAGTTATGTTCACACTAATGCAATTGTTATCGATGTCTGAAAATCATGTCCATTCTATATATATAATACTGTGATTTAGGAAATCGTTACAAAGATAATATAGGAATATTGTTAATCCGTTCGACCACATGCTATTTGGTAGAGAAATAGGAAGTATCCTAATATTCTAATAAATATCTGCACCGTGAATACCATCAATTGTTCAAAAAGTAAACCCTTCGAAGAAAAATTCTTTGAAATACATTTGAACACTGTAAAATATATGACTGTATCTTCCAATGTTATCTGAACAGGAAATTGCACAAAGCCTTCCTAGAGAAGTATTCTTGCCTCCAATATAGAAGTGCAATAGATTGACCAACGGTTATAGAAGTATCTTTCAGTTCGTCTCCTATAGAAGTAATCTTGCCTGCGTGGAAGCTCTCTTCAATTTATGTATCCTTTTCAAAAACTTTGTATACCATCTCTCACTATATTCGCTTGGTAAGTTGAAGTCCATAACTTTAAGAGCAGGAGTGCTCTGAAGCAAGCAACCTACCACGGCGATTTCCCTTTGATCTAAATCAAATAAATCTACCCCCAAAAATTGAAGATTAACCAGTGGAGAGCTTAAGCGTGCTGGCACCTTAACTCTGGCTACCTCCTGCATTAAATTAGAAAGCATATACCAATCAACTTTGCCCTCAATGAGATTTTTCCAACAAACAAATATAAATCATTCAATTATGCAAAATACAAAGACGAATTATCTGGCCTTTGCTGATGCCCACAATAGAGCGGGGTACTTTGCCCACCATAAGATGCACATAAATACACCGCACAGCATTGGACTCCATATTGACATCATACCATGGAAAGCAAGGCTTTAACCATTGGCACACGCATTTCTCATGCATAATGAGAATAAGAGTAAGAAGAAATGCATAAAAATGAGTTCCTTACCATAAAAATGAATTCCTTACCATAATAGACATGCCACGAAGGCCCAAACCCTCGAGATCGGGAAGCCTCTCGAGTAGTTTGTACAAAGGAATACCAAGCCACTCTTCTTCCTTAAAGAGCAATGGCCAAACTCCAATCTCAAGTTCTTTCAAAGTTTTGAAACTCCCCACTATCTCAAGAAATCTCTCTGCCCGGAAATTGTGAATGTGCCCCCTCCCCCTTTCATACAAATTCATTGACAATTTGATCAAATTAGTTCCAGGCTGCATTTTAAGTTCATATACCGCATTAGAAAAGTCATGAAGCAACACCCCGTGCACTCTAAGATCTTTTATCAGGTACGCTTCCATGGTTATAAGTTTGGGAGCAGAGATGACAGGTTTCCACAGCCCTTTGCATCTCCGTAACTTAAGATTTTGCAAGAGTGGGCAAAGGGAAATAAAGCGGGCTAAGGAGTCATCTGTGATTTCAATATTAGTCAAGTTGCAAGTAATGAGATGGCTGAATCCAGAGAAATAGGCGGGGAGATGGGAGAGAATGTAGTTAGAAAGTGTGAGCTCGGTAAGAAAATTGGAGGAGAAGAGCGCAGGAGGCGAGATTTCAGAAGTAACAGTGCCCAACAGAAGATAGGGGGATAGAGTGATTTGGCAGATTTGGGTGTTAATGAGTACACCGACTTGTTTATGAAGTTGTAGATATGAGCAAACCTCCAAGAAGATAATGAACAATCCATAGCTAGATATGGCAATGGACTTCAGTTCCAACTCTAAGATGAGTTGGCTTTGGTCAAGTTGCTCTTAGTGGATGAAGTGTATCAAGTTGCTCTGAAAGCTAAAGAGAAATTATCTCAGGGTATTGGTAAGACAATGATCAGAAAAAATACCATAACACCACTTAGGGGACGCTGAGTCAAATGTTGTAAGGAATGATGGGTCTAGAGATCAACAAGAAGTGAAACCAGATTCTAGAAGAGGGAGTTTTAGAGGTAGGGGAAGAGGGAAGACCTTTAGCTATCATGGTCATTGTTAGTGTCTGAGGGTCACCAATGATCAAATGTACTCTTTCAATGTCTGATTGGGTCTTGGGTCAAATTTTATAGTTTCAAATAAGTTTTCAAATAAAATTTGATCATTGGTTTGTGTCTAGGTATATTACTACTCCCACCACATTCATGGTCAGTAAATTGCCATCCTGGTCTTGGTCATCAATAAAGTGTCTTGGTCACCATTTTGGTTATCACATCATGATTATGCATACTGCAAGGTTCAAGGTCCAAATCATAAGTTTTATCAATGCATTTCATGTCACCATTAGGCCAAGTCATTAAAAGTCATAAAAAAAGTCATGTCATCACCTAGATCACCATCATGGGAGTTAGTAATTAGGGAAAAGAGTGTTCTAAATGATTTCTAAGGTACATTTTATACCTTATGAAGATGTACTTTGCATAATAAAGTGATAAGTTGCTCTACATTATCCTAGCATTCATTTTTTCAAAAGCACCAATGATGTCACCTCATGACTCGAAGCAAAAATCGACTTCTAGCTTATAAAAAGACCTTCCAAACATTCCAATTGCTCATTCACCTTCATTGAGAACCTCTCTATCATCAAGCTCCATTCCAGCCCCCAGGGCATCGAAACTCATCTTCAAAACAACTTGCTTACCTCCTATGCTACACTTTTCCCTGCTTCATTGCACTTCTGCACCCATGTTGCGCTTTTGAAATTGGAGGACAAGCAAACATCAAAGGGATTCATTTCAACATTTTAGAGGTTCCAACATATGTTTGGAAAGTAAGTACACCTTTGTTACCTCTCTTATGCATCATTCTCCTTGAAATACACAGTGAAAATCCCTCTCCTAGGCTTTCGCTGCGCTTTTGGCTTCCATGAATTTTTTCTTTATTACAATGGTAAAACAACTAGGTTTACTACTCTATTACCCTATCCCATACCTCACATGTCTCTCCTAAATATCTCCCATATTCCTTCCCCTCATTTCCCTCACTTTCCCTACAAACCCTAGCCTACGCTGCGCTTTTGGCTAGGACTGTGTTTTGGGCATTTTCCCACCTTTCCTTCACTCGTTTCATAAAATTTCACCTCCCTACACTCCTAACACTTATCCCCATCTCCCAAAATTTTCCCAAGAATTATCGCAACCCCTAACCCCTCCATTCCCTTCCCTCAAACAGTAGTCCCTTTTTCCCCTGTTTTTTCACCCTACCCTCCTCCCTACCTACCTGGGGTTTTATCATGCAAACAAAAAACATGGATAGTGACAAGAAAAAGTACAACAAAGGTGGACAAGTTTCCAGGTTTGATCAATCTCAGATCCAAGAAATCATGGCCTCACCTTTCATCAAGAAATCCTTTGTAGATGTGGGCTACCTAGGGTTTTGTGAAAAGATTCAAGAGGTAGACTACCATGCTAAGTTGACAAGAATATTTGCCACTAATTTCAAGAGGTATAAGACCAATATAGCAAGGGTGAAATTTCAGAATTCAAAAGAAGGAGGTGATTGGCATCAGTTTTAGAGTTTTGTGATCATTTGTTAGGGTTTACATTGCACACAGGGACAATCCTACTTCAAATTTAATTTCTGAAGTAATGAAGATGAATTTGAAAAAAGTGAGAGAGTTGTTTGTCAATAATAGACCAAAGAACAAAAACCTCCTTCAGTTTATGCACAGGTGTTATGATTTGAGAGAAATGCCCAAAATACATTTGCTACAGGTCATTTGTTGAACTTTTGGATAGTTTGACTTCAAATCAGTGCTTCAGGGGTTTGGAGCAGGTTTTTGCAATGTTTCATAACTCTATTTTGTAGCAAACATCATAATATTTCCAACCATACCACTTGCAACCCAACAGTCCTTTGGGAAGGCCTCCATACTCCCTCTCAAAGACCACGTTGCGCTTCTGCAATTTTTTAGTGAACAACTTAAAACTTTCATTCTGAACAAATGGGAATGTGGTTTTGAAAACTCAAGGAGGTTTTTGTTCATAACATATCAAAGAACAAAAACATCTCTTAGTTTTTTAAAAAGGTTTACGGTTAGAGAGATATTTCTCTACCTTTGAGCCTTATTTTTGCAGGAAATTTTGGTCAAATTTTGGAATTTTTGGCAATTTGAAAATTTTATGATGCACAAAAATGCAACGAGCTCTTATTGCGCTTCTTACCAAGACCTCCAAATGAGGAATTTCTTGCATGGTTGGATAGATCTTGATGATTACATGCCAGATATGTACCTGGGTTGCCATGTCACTGCACAGGTTGGAAGGAAAATTTAAAAAACCACCTCAAAAACATGTTTATGCCACTGTTTTAGTGCCCTCGCTGCGCTTGTGGGCGTAGCTATGGGAAAAGTTGATTTTTGGGTACCATAGATTATGGGTTTTGCAAGCTTGAAGCTTTAGGAGGCTAGTAGACACACTAGGCTATCCTCAACAACTTTCATTTCAACAAATGGTTCAAGGAAACCCCCTCAAAATTGCTTTCCAAGAAGCTCGTTGCACTTTTGTCAAACACGTTGCGCTTCTAATAAATTATGTTGTGCTTCTAATAAATTTCGTTGTGCTTTTGATAAATTTCATTGTGCTTCTGTCAACTGTGTAATTTTTTTATTTTTATGAGTCAAAGTTGACTTTTCATGGTGTAATTAGTCATTTTCAGTTTTCACATGATGTAACTAAGTGCAATAGAGCTGGTAAATGTCAATTTGATGTGATTATGATGATCATTAATGTTAGTAAAGTCAGTCAAATATAAATAGGGATTTTGTTCTTAATCTCCCTTGTTTTAGGTTTGGCTAGAGAAAATGATGTAAATGGATTCGACCCCTGAGAGGAGGGGATGTATTTTTTGGTCTATATGTAGCTTTTTGAAGTCAGATTCAAGGATGGACATCAGCTAATCAAAGGATTTGAGATTGTGTATTGTCTTTGTATTTTTGCAGAAATACAAAGACAGTTGTAGCTATTATCTTGGGATTCATGTGGTATGATTTAGTAGCAGTGTTTTTCCTCAGTTTCATCATTATATTGAATGTTTAGCTTTCCTTAATCCATTAGCATGCTTTCAGTGATTGTCTCATGAGGTGTTAAACATAATTCATAATTTCTATGCTTTGTTTTTATGAGGTTTTTACTTTTATGTCTTTTTTCTTCTAATAAATGAACTCATAAACCCTATGCTCATTTTTATTTTTCTCTATTTCTGCCCTATATCATAATGACAACTCAAAATTTTTATTGAACATACCTACCTTGCCCCATTATATCCCTGCAACTGAACCATTTGAAACCTTGACCTAGTTCCCTAGAATTTGAGTCTGATCCAACGAACCCTAAAAATCAAACCCTAAGTGAGCTAGATACCTAGCCTAATATCAATATTTCCCTCCAATCATTTCGTTGGCTATGAGAATACAAAGAGAGCCCTCTATGATTTGGTAGGGCTAACTACCAAGTCAAAAGTGGTATGAGGTTACCTCCTTCAATCTCCATTCTCAGCCTTGGGAAACTATGGAGGATAAAAATCACCATTAAAATGCTTCATATGCAGAGGACACAAAGTAGTAGACTATCCCAAAAGCCCAAAAGTGCATTCATAGTAGAGGAGGAGGTTGTAGTCCAAGAAATTGAAGCATAAGAGGGAGAGACCTTAATGTTGCACAGGAGTCTAATAGTAGGAAATAAAGAGAAACCAGAAGCTGATTGGAGGAGGAAGATTGTTTTCCACACTAAATGCAAATTCCAAGATAAAGTATGCAAGGTAGTCATTGACAAGGGATCTACTGATAACTTGGTAAGTACTGAATTGGTAGAAAAGTTACAACTTGCTTGCATTCCAAAGTCCAATCCCTACCATCTTTCTTTGTTGAAAAAGGACCATAGTGTGCTTGTCAATCAATCTTTTTTGGTGGCTTTTAAAATTGGTCCTTATGAATTCAAAGTGTTATGTGACGTAGTCCTAATGGATACGTATTCCCGATGGATGCATGCCATTTCTTGTTGGGGAGGCCCTGGAAATATGATCATAAAGTAGTTCATTATGGTCTAGATAATACCTATGAAGTTCAACATAGTGGGTAAAAAACATATTTTGAAGCCATGGAAAGAAGAAGAGGCCTCTGAAATTATGGCAACATTGTCATTTGTGACAATGGGTTATAAGGATTTTTACAAGAAAACTAAAAGGGGGATTTGTTACATATTGCATTCGAAATAGGAAAGGAAACCAGAAGGACGAACACCCTCGTGAGGGTTGCAATAATTGTTGACAGAATATTCAGATGTAACCCCAATTGAGCTACCTATAGGATTACCACCTTCAAGGGGTATTACAAATCATTTTGACTTAGTCCCGGGATCAAAACTTCCTAATCAAGCTACCTATAGGTGATCCCCTCGAGAATGAAAAAATGAGAAGACATATTTCAAATTTGCTAGCAAAAGGGTTCATTATGAAGAGCATGGGTCCCTGTTCCACTCCCGCTTTACTCTCACCTATAAGTAGCTTGATTAGGAAGTTTTGATCCCGAAAGCCCCTCAAGAGAATGAATAAATAAGAAGACATATTTCAAATTTGCTAGCAAAAGGGTTCATTAGAAAGAGCATGGGTCCCTGTTCCACTCCCGCTTTACTCCCACCTAAGAAAGGGAACAAATGGAGGCTTTACATCTCTAGGGCTATTAACAAGATCACAGTGAAGTATAGGTATACACCACCTCGTATGGATGACATATTAGATTGCTTTTCTAGTGCAAATAAATTCTCTAAGGTGGACTTAAGGAGTGGTTGCCATCAAATCTGGATTAGAGAAGGGGATGAATGGAAAACAACGTTCAAATCCCAAGATGGATTGTATGAATGGTTAGTTATGCCATCCAGATTGTCTAATGCTCCTGCCACTTTTTTGTGAACTATGAACCATGTATTTAGACCTTACATCGAGAAATTTGTCATTATTTATTTTGACGACATTTTGATTTTTAGTAGAAACATGGAAGAGCATTTGAATCATTTAAAGATAGTATTTAGCACACTTACAACAGAAAATTTGTTTGTGAATCTTGAGAAGAGTGAATTTTGTATGGAAAAATTGGTTTCCTAGGGAATGCAATTTTTGCAAATGGAGTGAGTATGGACCCTAAAAAATCTAGAGCTATATTAGATTGACATACTCCTCAAAGCATTACAAATGTGAGGATTTTTCATGGGTTGGTGAAATTTTACAAGAAATTTGTTAGAAATTTTAGTGGTGTAAGTGTTGCCTTAACTAATTGTACGAGGGGAAAGTCATTTTCATGGACCAAGGCAGCTAAAAGAAATTTTGAACATCTCAAAAGAAAAATAACTAAGGCCCCCATTCTAGCCCTACCAGATTTTGATAAGGTGTTTGTCATTGAATGTGATGCTTCAATTGTAGAAATTGGAGGGGTCTTAAGCCAAGAAGGTTGACCAATTTCCTTTTTCAGTGAGAAACTAAATGATGAAAAAAAAGGTATGTACCTATGATAAATAACTATATGCAATTGTCGAAATCTTGAAACAATGGAGACACTACCTTTTGTACTGAGAATTTATCTTGTTAATCGATAATCAAGCACAAAAATATATAAATTCTCAAACTAAGTCGTCCCAAAAGCATGCTAAATGGGTCACTTTTCTATAGAGTTATACATTTGCAATACAACATATAAGTGGAAAAACAAATGTTGTAGTTAATGCTTTAAGTTTGAGACATCACCTACTTGTCATTATGTGTTGATCCTTCGTTTTGGGTTTTAGTACATTTTGGAGGTTGACCACATTTTGACCAAAAGCAACTATTGGGAAGTCACAGAGGAGACAATGGGAGAAGAAGAAGGGACCTGCCAAAGACTAGCAGTTGCAAAAGGATAACCAGAGAAACCAGGACTAGGCAGTCACAACCAAGTTCAGAGGCACATTGGCAGCTGAGCAGTCGAAAGAGGGAAAAGGCGGAGCACCCGAGGGAGAATTGGCAGCCTAAGTGAGTGTAGAGTTTAAGAAGGTCGGGGTTGGGGGGGGGGGGGGCCGGGAGAGTCAGGAAAATATGAAAAGTTGTTGTCATAGAACCATTCGAGCCCATTATGCTCTTTAAGATCTCATTTTTATATTGCTCTAGCATATTAGTTCTTTGTTATTTTTATGAGGCCTTCAAGATAGATGAAGTTTTGTAATGTTTTAATGATATGGGATTTAATATAAGAAGAGATTATAGGGATATATGTGAGTGCCTTTGTGCATGGTCTTATGAGGATTTTTCTAAAATTTTAATATGCTTGTACCTGTGTGATATCTTCTCTCTAAGTGTGCTTGATCTGTTATGATTGGGTCTCTAACTGTGGTAAGTTCCGAGCTTATGGGATATTGATAACCTCCATATGGTTCATTCCTACACCCGATTCTGGTGCCTTAACTAACTAAGGTCATAGCACACCTCGGGTGATATGCCCTATTAATCCTGAATAAGGTGAAAATTTCGGTGTTGTGATAGACTACGACGGAGCTTTTGTCGACCCCTATGCTCCAACCCAAGGTCTCAACCCATCCATTCTTTTGCGCCAACAAATGGTTCTGTTGTCGGGACCTGCAAATTTCCAAAGGGGCTTGGAATATGGTGTCAAGGATCTTTAAGAAGGAAGTACAAGATTGGTGGCATGAACAAGTAGAACGGTTTGCCTCTCAACAAGCTCAAATCCGTCGAAGAATCCTTGAAGTAATTGAAGTAAGAAATATTGTACGCGGAACCTGTCAGTGATCAATACGAGATCTTCTAGTGCAAGTTCCTAGAGGAGCTCTACAATTGGTTGTGGAGACTGCAAGTAAAAGGTAATACCAGCGTACATAATTGACCTCGTCGTACTTGGACTCAAGCAGATCTTGTTAAGCTACATCAGCTTGAGACAAATTTGACGCGGACTATGGATTTCTGGGTGTATACCACTTTAGAGGGATACATTATTGAGTTTGACGTGGAAGGTCATCAGTCCTTCACTAAGGCTGAGGCTGTGTTTAAGTCAGGTTTGCGAGGAAGACTGTTGAGGGAAATACGGTTGTGGGTTAAGGTTTTGATGGTGGAGGAAACTTGTTGGTGTTCCACAAACCATCCATGGTAGCTTAAAAGCCTAGTACTGGGGGAAGTATCTAAAGGGAGGGATGCTACCTAGTGGGTACCTATGAAAATATCAAAGAAATGGATGCAGATGACTTCTGAAGGGCCAAATATTTGAGGGCACAAAGGAGAGCGCAGATAGCTGAAAAATGGGGGGAGAGATCTCTACGGGAGATCAATAGAAGGAAGAAAGAGCTACACCAAGCAGGAGTGGTGTCAGGAGATTCATGAGAGAGAGAAAGAGAAGTAAGTTGATTGAAGTTTTGGAGCGGTGAGGATAGAGATAGAGTGGAGGTTAGCCTACTAGGAAGAGCAGAGATAACCATAACAACATTGGGTCATGAAAGTGACATGGACCCCACCCCTCCTGCATAGATGGGAACATCAGATGGAACGGGCTTCATAGGCCCCAAGGAAGGCCCGAATGATGACATGAACTTCACCATGAGAAGAATATTTTCTGATAATGATGTGTCCCCCATGGGTAATGATTTGCCTCCTTGAAGCTTAGGTACTATCTCCCCCAACCTTCCCCTGGTGCTTTATCATAACCCTGATCAATTTTTATTTAATTACCAAAGTCATAAAGGATCACAGTGTGTACGCTACCTATAAGGTTGGTACTGTAGGTTTTAACCCTATATATAAATTATCTACGAATGAATTCTTAAAGATATAAAACAAACAGTAGCAAGAGCATAAAACATAAAACAGATATATACAGATATTTTTCCTCTGGATCCCAAAGCCGGGACTACCAGCTTGATTTTTCATTATATTCCTTTTAGTGTTACAACACATATATATACATGCTGAAGCATTCATAAACCCCAATCCATTTACCCTCGAGTAGAACATAATTGTAGTTCCCTTGTCTGGATCTAGAAAATACCAGGGGCCGAAAACCATCATGCCCCAAAACCATGTGCAAACCCATGCACAAAACAATAAGCGGGAGCACCCACCGAAAAATAAGGAAAAAAATTTCTCGAGGCGCTACCACGGACCCCACACAGGGGCCTACCTGCCCCCTCCGAACCCCTGGACAGGTTGTCGCCCCCCCCCCCCCCCGCGCACATGCGACCAATCATGGAAAGAATATAACACATACCCAAAAGGTACTAGAAGTAATAAAAGTAGTCACAGTAGTACATGTCTCCAAGGTTCATCACAACCAGGTTCTCAAAGATTTATGCTCCCCCCACAAAGTCAGTCAACACATGGTTGGATCCTTCACTGGGTATCCTGAGTTCTATGGTAGGGGGAATGAAGAAATAGAGAAACATTGGTATATGTGTGAATCCATCTAGAGGGCTTGTCAGACTCCTGATGTTGTAAAGATGATTGAATTTCAAACCATTCTTCTAGAAAGAGCATTGAGATGGTTTATAAAGTGGTCTGAATTTCACTAGAATACAACGGTAGATGAGGTCAAGCAAGAATTTGTGCAGGAATTCAAACTTTCCCAGACAAACCAACAGGGGTTGTCCAAGTTATGGTAAATCAAGCAGCTAGAAGGAGAAACTTCCTAGGAGCTAATGCAGAGGTTTAAGGATGTGATTGGAAAGCTGAGCTACCAGATTGACCCAAAGCATCAACATGATTGGTTCATTAAAGCATTATTACCCTTTGCTTGCACGTCGTTGACTCAGCAAAAAGTTGATACACTTCAAGACACCTTAGAGTAGGCGACTGAAAAAGAAGCTATGGAAGGATACCCATATGTATTGGGGGGAGAAATCTCACATGACCCCTCTATACAAGGTCTACAGCATCAAATTGTAAATTTGACAGAGAAGCAGAGGGACTCACAACTGGCATGACCTGCACAACCGCATGTATGGTGTACCAAATCCCTTGTCGAGGGACATCATGTTGTGGAGTGCCCAAGTTTGTGAGGGTCGAGCACTACATATACACCGCCAAGGCCATCCACATATTTACCCGTCGTAGGAGTTGCATAGATCAGGATGCAATGCTTATACACAGGGCGCACTCATTTTCATGCATTTCCAAGCTAGTAGAGTGCAACACCAACTGAGTACTGTGAAATATGCAAAACATATGGGCATCTCCCTCATCTCTGTCCAATTCTATAGAAGTATTCCAATGTTCCAAACAACCCTTTTTTTGAATTATGATGTTCGCCAACCGTGAGCTGGGAGCTGCTAAGCCGGAAGCACAACCCAAAAATCATAATATCGACTTCACCAAAATTCTCATATGACTCTGAACAGTAGAAGCGATACTACAAAGAAGTTGTAGAGACTTTTAACAAATTGACTTTAAGCAGTGGACCTCAAGGAGAACAACCATGATTTTCAACATCTACGAGCCTTGAACTACGACAATCCAATGCTTGACCCATAGCGGAATGGTTCAGGGTATTTCTACAAATTATGAATGATGATCAGATGCTCGGACAGTTGTGGGAAAGTATTAATTTTTTTTCAGGGAGGGAGCAGTCTATGAAGGAGTCATTTCTACCAACTTACCCGAGAGACACTATAGGAGGGTGCGAAGGAACATTAAGAGAACGGGAAGGGGGTTTCAGATTTATGCTCAAATTGTGGGATTTCAAATGAAAGATACAATGTTGGATCTCGGCTCAAATGTGAGTATCTCACTAAGAAAAACCTGGGAAGCCCTGGGAAGGCCAAAGTTGAAATTTTCCCCAATTCAACTGCATATGGCGAATCAGTATTGTATGCTTCCAGTTGGAAGGCTAAAGGACGTAGAAGTTGACATAGCAGGGGTGAAAACTTATGTTGATTTTGAAGTAATAGACATTATGGGGAACACAGAACCTTACTCAACATTGCTTGGAATAGAATTGGATTTTTAGAATTACGCGATAATTGATCTAAAGAAAGAGTTGATGACATTTGAAGTGGAGAGAGTTAGATTGATCCAGCCCCTATATCCATACCAAGGACCAAGGTTCATTGAGACGACAGATGACAAGGAAGAAATTGAATTTTTGGATCAATTTTATCGGCTGACAGAAGGGAGAAGATAAGATCATATCAATTCGATGATAGAAGGATTGATCAGCTAGAGGAGTATTCAAAGGTCGGAGGTTGGCTCTTAGGCCATTTGGGATGACTGCTAGTAGGGCGAGTATGAGATCAACACCAGGTGTTGCACCATGGTCCATCACATCAACTAGGTTGGTAATGAGGTACGATAATTACCTATTTTCAATGGCATGGGATCTGTTAACAATTTCCTTAACTAAATTGATGCAACCATCTCTAAAGAACAAAAAGTTCCCTTACTGGATGTCGCCTTGCAAGCGACACCAAAAAAGTGGTGGGGATCCCACCACAACCATCTCATAGAATTATAGTGGATTAAGACAATGATGAAAGTTAGGTTTTGGAATTAATAGGACTACCCATATAACTTCACAAAGTGAAGGGGGAGCTCCAACCCTCGCCAACACCTGCAAGAATGTAAGGCTAGATGGAACAGGGAAGGACTTCTAGAGGACTTCTGGGTGCATAGATTTGTACGCGCCCTGGGGAAATTTCCGAAAGAATGGTATGTGAAAGTAGAATTAAGGAGAGAGACCAGTAAATGGGATTATTTGGCAAATCAGTTCATCAACTCATTTTCCTTCAAGGACAACGACGAGAGGATAACCAATGCTTTGTAGGTCGTCAAGTGTAACACCCGCTTCCCACATCTACCCAAGTAACTGGCCAACTAGGGAAAACATGTGACGAGAGGCTAATAATATGAGATTCAACCTTCTAAATGACCTTAAGGAAGTGCAACCGACGAAAACATGACAAACACACATTACGTGGCATCAAAAAAATCCTCAGGAGGTAACCCAACATTCCAGGCCCGTGAACCCTGATGGAGACTAACTTCTTGACAAATTCGAGCCTTAGGTGCCGCACATGCCAAGGCAAGGTAGCAGCTAGACTCTTATATCCACATGCATGCTAAGTCAAGGCAGCAGCCATGGCTCGTTTTGGTCAACTATGTCCCTGGAACTCCGAGATTTGTGCCACCTTTTTAGCCCCAGAGCCCAGGTCACTGCCCATAACTTCATGAAACTATAGGAGGTGATAAATAAAATTAAAACAAAGGTGCAAAAGCAATCACATCATCAGGAACTCATCTGGAACAATCCTATAAATAACATACATTTCGTCAAACATGTCACAAACATTGCATCTACAGTTGTAAACAACATATTTAAACATAGGGGTCTCATACTTATCTGATAATTGCTAAGAAGCATTTCTCCCTTACATAATAAGATGCAATACAATATATTTGACCATAGATACATTGTGCATTTATTTACAATTAAAAATATGGATAGATCCATACATCATCACTGATAAAATAAATTATTATAACCAACATAATAACAACAAAAATACCATGGATACAACAACAATATAAACCACTTAATAACTAGTGCAATTATACATCAAATGCCAAAGGAATGAGCTTCTCATTAATGAGTGTAAAAACCAACCAGAGATGGGACTTCCACGTTCCACCCGACCATATATTGGTTGAGCCAAATATCTCTTCGTCCAATCACCCTCGTGCCATATTCCAAGCATGAATGTGGGACTCAAACCCAAATAACCAACCAGGGAATCCCGAGGCTAAACCATCTCACCCTCAACAATAATAAACTAGGCTTTATTGTGATCTACCCCTGATCAATAGGCCAACACAAGCATGGATATCACTGGATTCTCTCCGCCTAAACTGTGAGTAATTTTCATGTCTCCTAGTCTTTCAGGCTTTACCGCAACCCACAATATGAATCAGGGGTCACTAGGCCCTAAACCGAGACATACACTCTACGATTTACCATATATCCAAAACTTGGGATTCCTAGGCCTAAATAGAGAGAAAACCACCTCTCAGTCTTACCGCAATACAAACTTGTATTACTAAGCCCTAAATTGAGGAAACACATGAACTGATTCCATAATCATTTGAAGATCCACCTCACTTAGTTTTGAATCCATCCGATAATCCAACTAAACCAAAACATGAGAACTCCACAACACCATAGCTATCCGGAAATGGCAAGGCTAGGATGAATACACTGTCACACATGGAAAAACCCATGCCATGACTACAAAGAACCACATGCAATACCATGCATGCCAATTATATCAAGGAAATCATGCATGCAAATCAATAACTGCAAAGAATATCTTTGTAGTTTCTTGATTCTTGATCCTCCTTGCTTTCTTCCTCCTACTTCTTGCTTTCTAGTCTTTCTTGCTCCAATTCCAAAGTGCTCCAAAATATTCAAATGTCCAAGAATGAGAGAGAGAGAGAGAGAAAGAGATAATAATAAGAGAACTCCAAAAATGAAGTGACAAAAGGTACCGACTGATCCTCATAAGAATTTTTATAGAATATGCCTCTATTTTCTTCATTTTCCATTATTTTCCTTCATTTTCCTCCTGACATGCAACCTATGACCTCTCATCTCCATTTTCTCCTAATTTCCATTATTTTCATAAATAAATGTGCCAAAAATTCCATTTGCCTTTCCAAAGCCTTTGCCATTGCCTTTTCCAATTTCCTTAGCCATAATAAACAAAATTAACACCCACTAGGATGTTTTTCCCAACATTCAGCTTGAAATGTCCCATCAACTGTGGTTATTATTTTTTATTTTTTATTACATGGAATTTTCACCAGGGTTGTTACATCAAGCGAGTTCTACTTATAGTGGGATAGTTGAAGGAGGGATGTGTTGATCATATCACTTTGGAGCATATATATGAATCAGGGTTCCACAAAGTTGTAGTCTGTGGAAAGATAGATCAGGAGCCTGGTGAAGGCGATCTGGAGGAGTTGTGACATCTAACATTCAAGGAAACTGAGGGGGATCATAGTGTTGAGGATGGGCTTGTGATTGATGGTTCACAACTACTACATCTGAAGTTGTGGAAGAAAAACAACAGTACTGATGAAAAACTGAAGTTGGCCTCGATTGGAGACCATTGAGACAAGCATAATACCAAATAAATCTTCGACTTCCTAAGGGAATATAAGGACTTATTCCCTTCGTCTGTTGTAGAACTTAAGGGGCTTAAGGGAGAATTAGGGGAGATGAATATTGTGCTTAAACCAAATGTAAAACAATTAAAGCATCAGCCATACCGGCTGAACCCGAGAGTTAAAGATAAGGTGAAGAAAGAAAAAAACAAGATGTTGGAAGCAAGGCTTATCTTCCCAAGTGACGAAGCGGAATGGATCAGCCCAATTTTTATACAGAAAAAAAAAAAAGGATGTTAATGAAATTCGGGTCTATGTGGACTACCGGAGTCTAAACAATGCATGTGTTCATGATCCTTTCCACACCCCTTTTAGCGAAGAATTTGTAGACAATGTGGTGGGTAATAAAGCTTACTCCTTTACAGATGGATTCTCTGGTTATCATCAAGTATGGATTGCAGAAGAAGATAAGAATAAGACCACATTCACCACAAAATGGGGATCTTACGCGTACCACATCATGACGTTTGGAATTAAGAACGCACTAGTGGTTTTCTCAAGAATTGTGATTGCCAATTTCATGGATTATATTCACAGGTTCCTAGAAGTTTACATGGATGATTGGAACATCTAAAGTTTTCTAAAGAAAGACTCCAATTTACTATGAGTAATGTTTGATTGTTGTAGACAATTACAGATCTCCCTAAACCTAAAAAAGTGAACGCTTATGGGCCATATAATTTTCAAAGAGGGGGTATGTGTAGATCCTGCTAAAATTGTGGTGATCCTGAACATGGAATTGCCAATAAGTGTTAAACAACTGAGATCCACCCTTGGCCACACAAGATATTATAGGAGGTTCATCCGCACTTATGCCTTGATCACTGCACCACTGGAGAAGCTATTGAATAAAGTCGAACGGATCAAGTGGTCGGATGAATGTGAAGTTGCTTGCAATGTGCTGAAGGAGAAATTGGAAAGTGAACCAATTCTGGTTTATTCATATTGGAATAAGCAATTTCATGTTCTTATTGATGCCTCAAGTATCGCCTTAGGAGTTGTCCTATCTCAACCCGGGGATGGTCATCTTGATCACCTCATCTATTTTGCTAGCATAAAATTTTCTGCATCAGAGAAGAATTATACCATGACTGAGCACAAAGTGCTTGTGATGGTATATTTTCTTCAAAATTTTTGGCACTATCTTCTAGGGGGGTCCGTTCAAAATTTTCATTGATCATTCTTTCCTAAAGTACTTAGTGAACAATCCCGTACTTGAAGGAAGGATTTGTAGATGGCTTCTGTTGTTCCAGGAATTCACATTTGAAGTAATTTTCAAGTCAGGAAGACTGAACGTCTAGGCTCGATCACCTTTCTCGGTTAGAGTCAGGTGAAACTAGAGGTTCATTAAATGACCAACGACCAGATGCCACAACTTATTTCGAGTCGAAGCCATACCTAACTATTTGGAGGATATTGTAACATTTATAGCCACGAGTAAATTCCTAGAAGGGTACACAATGACACAATGAAGGAACATGATAGTCTGATCTGCAAATTACCAGTTGATTTCAAGATAGTTGTAAAATTTGGGCCTTGACCAGATATTGCACATATGTGTTCTGATCACGAGAGACAGGTTGTATTGTAGGAGTGTCATTCAGGAGTTTTGGGTGGTTATATTGGGGGGAAGGCCACCACGAGGAAATTTTTGCAGGTGGGACTCTAGTGGCCCATAGTTTTCCGTGATGCAAATTAATATGCCAAGAGGTGTGACATTTTCTAAAGGGTTGGGAAGCCATCACACCGGGATGAACTACCTTTGCAACTAGTATGGGCACTGTAGGCATTTGAGAAATGGGAAATCAAATTTGTAGGACCTATCAACCCACCGACACGCCACTCCCACACCATATGTATTATCACCGCCACAAAGTACCTTACCAGATGGTTTGAGGCCACACCAGTCAAATATTGCACCACAAACACTGCCACCATATTCATTTTCGAGAATACAATTACCCGATTTGGGTGCCATAGAATCCTCACAAGTGACTAGGGGACCCATTTCATTTATGAAAAAATTACATTACTACATAAATTTATGATACATTACCATAAGAGCAACCTATATCACCCTCAAGAAAACGACATTGTTGAAGCTTTCAACAAAATATTAGAGAGGGGACTCACCAAGATATGCTTGGCCAACAAAGAGAATTAGGATGAGTGGGTGCCAGCTACTTTATGGGCTTATCATACAACTTTCAAGCACTTACAAAAGTATATGCCCTTGTAGTTAGTATATGGATGAGAAGTCGTAGTACTTGTCGAGTTTACTATACCTAGGCTCTTCATTGCACAGACCCCTCACGTGACGGAGGAAGATTCAATTCCAAAGCAGTTGAAAGAAATATGGGAACTGGATGAGGCTATGTTTCTGGCATATTTCCACCATACTGTTGAAAATTAAAGGCAAAAGGCATGGCAGAAGAAACATATAAAGTGGAAATCCTTTACAGTTGGAGGATATGTTTTTCTATATGACATTAAATTCTTAAAGTTTCCTCAGAAGCTGAAAATACATTGGTTGGGACCCTTCATTGTTGCGGAAATGGAAGAATCTGGAGCTTTCAAGCTCACACAATTGGATGGTGTTTTACTGTTGGGATGGGTGAATGATGCACACCTAAAAAATTTCCATGGCTCAAAAAATTATGCAAAAAATTGATTGAGTCTCTGAAACGGGATTGTAGGTAGGTTTAGGTAGAGTGGGTCAATCCTTTCTAGTATATTAGTTGCATCAATTAATTTAGTTGGTCAGTTGTTCCAGTCAAATTCGGCTAAGAATAAACTTGCGTCAGGTCTTTTAGTTGTGGAAGTACTTTTAGCCCACAACAACTGCTTATGGTTGAGGAGCCACAAATGTCAGTAGTCGTATCCATTATAATTAAGCAATAATTCCATGTGTTAGTTCAAATTTGGGCCAAATATTTCCCATAATATGCCTAGCATGATCCGTCATCAAATTCTACACATTTGGCATCATAGAAACATAATTACCCATCAATTCCACCCTCCTTTTTCAGTTGTGCATCATCTGAGTCAGGTCTGGCTTGGTCATCTTCATTACTAACACGGTTGAGACCGAGAGGGGAAAGTTACCATATTAATTAGTTAAGTGGTCTAATAAAAAAATTCATGTTGGGACTTTCTATTTAATTTGCATGGAAATGATAAGCTTCTCAGAACCAAGAGCCTAGGTGGTATACTTTCCAAGTCTAGAGTCATTATCCAATATCCCCTGTTCCCGTCCCAAGTTCAAGCCCCTCATGTTATTTGTATATCATAGTCACTCTGTAGCAATGATGAATACTGTAATTTTTGTTCCAGAAGTCGATCCAGATTCAATAATTATGAAGAAAGAGCATCTCTATGACAAGTATGATAAAGTTGTGCTTGTTGATAATGACCTCTCAAATTCATTCCAATTTCCAGCACTCAAGTGAGAGGTCTACACAGAACTTGTAACCAAATCCGATGGAATCCAATCAATAAAAGTGACATAAGACTTTAAGGGAATACAAAGGTAGATGCTGCTAATGTTGGGTAAGTTTTGTATTCTTTCCACGATTATTCACGTGCGGGGGGGTCACAAGGGGGGCGATAGACACCCCTGTACGTTGCGTCGGGCGCAGCAGGGGGGTCACAGGGGGGGGGGCAGCCCCCCCTATTCGGGGTCCGGGGCAATGCCTCGAGAAAAAAAAATTGGTCCTTAATTTTCGATGGGCGGACCCGCCCATGGTTTTGTGCATGGGTTTGCACATGGTTTTGGGGCATAATGGTTTTCGGCCCCTGGTATTTTGTAGATCTGTTTAAGGGAACTACGGTTATGTTCTAATCCAAGGTTAATGGATTGGGGTTTATGTATGCTTTGACATGTATATATATGTATTGTAACACTAAAAGGAATATAATGAAAAATCAAGCTGGTCGTCCCGATTTGGGATCCAGGGGAAAATCTTTATGTATATATGTTTTATGTTTTATGCTCTTGCTATTGTTTATTTTATTTTTTTAAGATTCGTTTGCAGATAATTTCTATACAGGGTTAAAACCTACATTTGGTATCAAAGTTGTTTCAGCTTCAAGGGGACGCCTTTACTGCTAAGGAGTTTTTTGCTCGAGCCTAAGGTAGACCCTATTCAGTGGGAGATCTGCGGGATCGATTCTTGCAGTGAAAGAATATGGCGAGCTGCGGGAAGATAGAGATCGAGAACTTTAATGGTCAGAGTTTTGAGTTGTGGAAGCTCAATATGGAGGATCTGTTGGTGGATAAAGATCAGTGGATCGCAGTAGATCTAGGTACTAAACCAATGGAAATATCAGATGAAGACTGGAAGAATCTAGATCGGAAGGCAAAGAGCACAATACGATTGTGTGTATCAGATTCATTATTGTTGAATGTATCTGGGGAAGCTACGGAAAAGACTTTGTGGGACGAGCTAGGGACTTTGTATCAATGTAAGTCTCTGGTGAATAAATTGTTCTTGTGGAAAAAGCTATATAACCTGAGGATGAAGGATAGAGACTCGATGAAAGAGCATCTGAACGCCTTCAATATTCTGGTAAGCCAGCTATCATTTATTGATATTAAAATCTTAGATGAAGATAAGTGCATCAGTTTGTTGTGTTCTCTACCAAATTCGTGGGAAAGTCTGGTTATTTCAATAGGTAGCAATACAACTACCTTGAATTTTGATGACATTGTCTCAGCCTTGTGTTGAAGATTGCAATAAGAAACAGTGAAGGAAGCATCCTGAAACATCTTTCTTGATCCTAGTTGGAAAGTGATCACCAAAACTAGGTGGGGGCCACACAGGTGATTTTTGTCGCAAAGTCTATTTTTAGACATATGTCTATTTTTTAGACATATGGATCATGTTCTATGAGTTGCAGGATGCTATTTGTGGATGGTTGGTCAAGTCGGAAAAAATAGATGGACTTCTATTTTTAGACATACTGGGCGGAATCTATTTTAGATTGCCAGTCTAAAAATAGATATGTCGAATATTATTAGCTCTTAATAATATTTGGACTATAAACATTATCTTATTCTCTTGGAGCACTTCAGTTAAGTGCACGGATGTGGCACAGGAGCTGACAGAAGGAATTACGCTATTCCTAAGGGTTATGTGGAGCTATTGCATGGATACTTCAGTTAGAACTCATGTGACAGAGTTTGGTGGAGTTGATTGAGGAAGTTAATGGAGTTGTGTTCAGTTTAACTAATCTAAACATAGTTGAGATATTTGTATCTAGTTTAATTGATTGATACAATTAGTGAGAGTGGTGTGAATTAATTACTAATTAATTCACTAATTATAAACTCATTAATCTACTAAGGAATACATCAGTTAACTTCATTGCATGGACAGTTTCAGTGGAGACCAATGCAAAGATAGGTGAAAGGGCAAGTGTGACTATCAGTTGTGACTATAAGTGATGCATGGTTTGCATCCAACACTTAGTAGAGATGCCTATAAAGACTGCGTGAGCAAGGCTGGGGTAATTCAATTCTCATCAAGAGGCATTCTTCAACAGGGATTGCGCAGTAGAGGCAGGCTAAAGGCTGGCAAAGATCGGTGCATGGGATTTGCAAGATCGGGCCTGATTAGTGTGTAGCAAGTGGAGATTATACTGAGAGCTTGTGAGGAGCTTTGTATGATGATTGTTACATGATCTCTATGACATATATAATATACAGATAGTTGGGGGTTTTCGGCTTTAAGCTTTCCCATTACATACTGTGTTCATATGTGTGAATTTTTATGGTTTTAATGTGTGCATGCAATTGATTTTATTTCCGCATGTGATGATCAATGGTAGAAGAGATTATGTATTGTGCATGAAGATAAAATAGTGTGTGATCAGGAGAATCTCGGTGGATAACATATCAGTTATTCAAATTTCTACATGGTATCAGAGCGATATTGATCATTGGAGCAATTGCAAAGCATTAAAGCGGTTGAGTTTTGTGTTGGTGGAATTCGAAATTGCTACAGTGTTTTCTTGGTGTCAAAGTTGAGATGTCTTTCAACGGTTTGTGATTGGAGTATGCCCTTGAGGGCAGCTCAAATTATATTGCATGGAAGGACATGATGGAGGCGGTTCTGGATGATAATGGGTTGAAGGAATTCATAGATGCAAAAATTCCTAAATCGGGTTCTAGCGATGCTGCCGCACTTGATTCATGGCAAAAGAAGGTAGCAAGGTGTTGAAGGATTCTGTTGGAAGGTGTGAAGGATCACATAGTGTCCATCCTTCATGGTAAAGCTTCTCCATTCTTGATGT
This sequence comes from Pinus albicaulis, assembly GCA_034641835.2. Lineage (NCBI taxonomy): Eukaryota > Viridiplantae > Streptophyta > Pinopsida > Pinales > Pinaceae > Pinus > Pinus albicaulis. Next base: position 31,000,200 of record MU968480.1, read on the forward strand.
GGAAAGCTTTGACAGATTTTTTCCAAAGCAAGAGTGACCAGAGGAAGTTGGCGCTCAAGGATAAACTCAGGAAAATAAAAATGGAGAAGAATGACACTATTCCAGTATACTTGACAAAGTTTTTCCACTGCAGGGATGAGATTGGGAGTGTAGGAGTTAGTGTGGATGATGAGGAATTGGTGAGCTTGGCTCTCCTTGGGCTTCTGAAGAGTTGGCATTCCTATCAGGACTCTGTCAATGGTCGGGAGAAATTTCCAGGATGGGAGCGACTTTGGTCGGATCTTGTGCAGGAGGAGATAAGGCGGGATACCAGGGATGGATCTTCATCAAAGAATGATGATGAAGAGGATTGCACTTTGGCTGCCAAAGCAAGGAAGGGGAAGGGCAAGAAGAATGCTTCTCAATCCGGTGCGGATGGTAAAGAGCATGACATGTCCAAAGTGAAGTGTTTTCACTGTCACGAGCATGGGAACTACTCCACGAATTGTCCACAGAAGAAGAAGAACAAGCAGGCTGCTGGAGGTGCAGCTGGTGAGGCTCTTGCCTCGCAATTTGAGCTGGACTTCTCATTGATCGCATGAACGGTGTCTAGTGCATCGGGATCGGGGTGGTATTTTGATAGTGGCGCTTCCTTTCACATGACGAGAGATGTGAATATTTTCAGTGACTTGGTGGAGAAATATCTCCAGTTGCATGTTGAGTTAGGCGAAAATGGAAGATAAAATGTGACCGGCATTGGTACCATAACCTTTCAGAGGGAGTCAGGTAAACTCATTCTTTTACAACATGCAGTGCATGTTCCAGGTTTAAAGAAGAATTTGATCTCAGTCGCAATGTTAGAGGATAAAGGGTATGATGTTGTCTTTAGTGAAGGAAAATTTTTCCTTCAGCACAAGGCAATAGGACAAGTCAAGAAGGTTGGGATTCGAGAAAAGAATCTCTACAGACTTGAAGTAGATGGGATGTCTACGAAGCTTCCTACTGTTGGGAAGTACGAGAAAGACATGCAATTGATGCTTGAGAGGGAGCAAGTTTTGCATGCAGGTAAAAGTGAACCTCAGGATGTGGAGCAAACACAAGATGAGGATCACGGAGTGGGAGCAACCACTCATGCAGATAAATTTCATGCCAGATGGGCAGAGGGAGTGTATGCAGCTATACCACCAGGTGAGAGGTGGGGCGACATGCATGAGTAATCCTAGAAGGACATTTCTGGGTAGGATTCATGAGATGGTGTGGATCTCATGAATTGAACCCGGACACGAGGTGCCCACAAAGGTAGCGTGAGGCATGATCGCCTGATTGATGGTGCGCATCAAAGTGACAAAGGTTCTGAGCATCGGATCGCAGACGAGTTGACAAAGAAGTGGCAGAGTGCATGGGTGCAAAGAGTGAAAGACTGCTGGTTCCTAATGACATGTGTGGTAGGGCTCAACAGTAAGTCAAGATCTGGATGATAGATGTATCAGAATGATTCATTGTTTTGAGCCTATTCACTTTGTGAGAGTCAGAAAGGAGCGGGCTTAGAGTCGCATGGCGTCAGGAAGGTTGCAGTGGCAATGCATGGAGTTGCATGTCGCATGCAAAGACATTCCTTTCTTTGAGAGGAGTGTTGAATATTGCAATAAGAAATAGTGAAGGAGGCATCCCGAAACATCATTCCTGATCCTAGTTGGAAAGTGATCACCTAAACTAGGTGGGGCCCACACAGGTGATTTTTGTCGCAAAGTCTATTTTTAGACTATGTCTATTTTTAGACATATGGAGCATATTCTATGAGTTGCGAGATGTTATTTTTAGATGGTTGGTCAAGTTGGAAAAATAGATGGATTTCTATTTTTAGACATATTGGGCAGAATCTATTTTTAGATTGACAGTCTAAAAATATATATGTCGAATATTATTAGCTCTTAATAATATTTGGACTATAAACATTATCTTATTCTCTTGGAGCACTTCAGTTAAGTGCACAGATGTGGCACAGGAGCTGACAGAAGGAATTACGCTATTCCTAAGGGTTAAGTGGAGCTACTGCATGGATACTTCAGTTAGAACTCATGTGACAGAGTTTGGTGGAGTTGATTGAGGAGTTAATGGAGTTGTGTTCAGTTTAACTAATCTAAACATAGTTGAGCTATTTGTATCTAGTTTAATTGATTGATACAATTAGTGAGAGTGGTGTGAATTAATTATTAATTAATTCACTAATTATAAAATCATTAATCAACTAAAGAATACATCAGTTAACTTCAGTGCATGGACAGTTTCAGTGGAGACCAGTGAAGAGATAGGTGAAAGAGAAAGTGTGACTATCAGTTGTGACTATAAGTGATGCATGGTTTGCATCCAACACTCAGTAGAGATGCCTTTAAATACTGCATGAGAAAGGCTGGGGAAATTCATTCTCATCAAGAGGCATTCTTCAGTAGGCAATAGAGGCAAGCTAAAGGCTGGCAAAGATCGGTGCATGGGATTTGCAAGATCAAGCCTGATTAGTGTGTAGCAAGTGGAGATTATACTGAGAGCTTGTGAGGAGCTTTGTATGATGATTTTTACATGATATCTATGACATATATAATATACAGATAGTTGGGGGTTTTCAGCTTTAAGCTTTCCCATTACATATTGTGTTCATATGTGTGAATTTGTATGGCTTTAATGTGTGCATGCAATTGATTTTATTTTCGCATGTGATGATCAATGGTAGAAGAGATTTTGTATTGTGCATGAAGATAAAATAGTGTGTGATCAGGAGAATATCGGTGGATAACATATCAGTTATTCAAATTTATACACCTTGCTGTCGGAGGAAATGAGACGGAGAAATATGGAGGGTCAGAATGGAGATGCCTTATCTGTACGAGAAAGTTCCTAGAACATAAACAAAAATAAGGTTTCGAGTGGGAGATCTAAATTTCCTAGAAATTTTGTAAAGGTGTGCTAGAAATGCGAAAAGGAAGGGCACTACAAAAAGGACTGTAGATCTAAAGCTCCTGAGAAAGGAAAGGGATCTGATGATGCTCCTTTTGCAGAGGAAAAAATCACCTCGGATGAAGGTGGGGATGTGTATTTGGCTTCTTCTTCAAATACACATGTAGATCATGATTCATGGTTGATTGAATGGGGTGCATCCTTTCACTTCACTCCCCATAGTGAATGGTTCTGCGAGTATGAGAAATATGATGGCAATGATGTCTTCTTAGGGGATGATAGGAAGGCCAAAATCGTCGAACGTGGAAAATTTAAGCTGAAGCTGCTAGGTGGAAGGATTAGAACACTTCCTCATGTTCTACACATTCTGGCATTAGCTAGAAATCTAATTTTTGTAAGCAAGATGGATGATGCAGGTGTAAAAACAGTGTTCGAGAAAGATACCTGTAAGATGGTTTAGGGAGGACTGGTATTAATGCGGGGAGTTTGGATTGGAACTCTGTACAAGCTTCAGGCCAGCCCTGTTATTGATGGGTGCAACAGTTCTGTGGTTCCCGAAAGTGGAGCGGAAAACCTAGAGGTCTCTGGAGAAAATACCATGCTATGGCATCAAACGCTTGGACATATTGGAGAGGAGGGCCTTCAGATACTGCATGGAAATGGTATGGTAGAAGGTATGTCTAAAAACTCTCTGGATTTTTATTTCTGTGAACATTGTGTATATGGGAAGAAGAATCAGGTGAGTTTTCCTTCTGGTGCTAAGAGGGCGAACAAGATATTGGAGCTTGTGCATAGTGATGTGTTTGGACCTGTGTCAGTTCCATCACTGGGTAAGTTTGTGTACTGTTAGCCATCCATAATTTTGACATATTCAAAGATGGCTAAAACAGATATTTAGCCTTCAAGAAACAAATTTGAAACAAATCTGTGAGTTCTTGAAGTCTACTGTGTTCAATATCCTTCATAAGACCCATCTCATTGATGTCTTCACTCAAAATCCTCAAAGAAGCCTTGCTGTCTCAAAGAAGGACTGTTTTCAGACTCATTTTCCATCATTTTCCCTTTGAAAAATCCCTCATTTATTCCTCATTTCATTCGAAATTCCCTTAAAACCTTATAAATCCTCCTTATCTAGTTTTAAACCCTCCTTTTATATCTATCGGAACCCTCAAAAACCTCAAAAACCCATTTCGGCCTTAAAAACGAACTTTTTCATTAATTCAGACTTAAGCCCCTACGAGCTTAAGTTCTCAGCCTTTTCCTCCATGCGACCGGGACCCACGACCATCGGCCTCAGTCTTTAGCCCTTTTCGTGCTATCGGACTTCGCTCTACCCCTATTCCTTCCACTTCTTTATGTTTCCCCGCCGATGGGATCTGAGCCGTTGATCTCGCAGATCTAATGGTTCTCCTCCCTCTGCACTGCTCCTCCACCATCCCAACACCTCTGAAAGCAGTTAAATCCAAGTAAGCGCATTTTTTTTATAACAAGTTTGTGTTTGTTGCATGTTTTGATGGCGGAAGCTAAATAAAGCCATCCCACAACAAAATTAGTTGCAGGGCCGAGGATGACAATCCTATGCGGCCCAAATAACGCAGAAAATGGATAAAGAGGGTTAATTCCATGTTCTAACCAATGTTTCATGAGCATTGACCATGTAATCAACCCCTCTAGCGCGCCAGCAAGCCACTTGTGCAGCCGACGGCGAAGACAGAGATCAAAAGAATTAAAGTTAAAAGGGATTAAGCACAAAGTATGAAGATCAAAGGCTTAATCCACAATTAAAGGATAAAGCGCAATTGAATACAAATCAATTAAAGTCAAAATAGTCATCCAGGACAAATCACAAGACAAAAGGCCTCGTGCACGTCAGAGCAAAGCAGTTAATTCAGTCAGAATGTCTGACCGCCACCATGATCTGCATTTTACCTACCAAGGACAAAACTGGCAGTTAATACAAACAGAGACATTTCAACTGTCATAGTATTTATTTTTAAATTATGGGAAAGCCTCAAAGCCCACTCTTTCACTTAAATTGTCCCAGAAGCCTAAACAGAACTACTACAGTCAGAAGACATCTCCAAAAGAACACACGTTGGAGTTATTACCAGCCTGCCAGATATGCCTCAAAGATAGAAAAAACTACTAAAATGGTCCAAGCAGTTAATGTGATATTTATTAAACAGAGTGGAGCATTCGAAAGGACCCCTACTCTGTCTTAATTGATCCATTGAGACCATTTATTCCACCACTCCTCCTCATTCACCTATAAGTACTCATTGAAGATTCATTGTAAAGGGTTGGAAAATTATTAATTGTTGAACTATTATTGAGTAAGAGTTGTTGAGTAGTTGTAATATAGTAGGCTGGGAAGAGAAGTATTGGACTATAGAAAAAAATTGGACTCGAGTATGTAACTGGTCTTGGACATCAATTAGACAAGCAAATTCATTGGATCCTGATCTAAATCATTGGTGATGTTTTTCCTTATTGTCCCTGTTGCTTCTTATGTTTTTCACTTTGTTCATATTCTCTGATAAAGAGCAGGAAATATAGATTAGGATTTACTTCTAAAAGTACCCTAATTCTGACTGATGAGATTTATCTTTATGTTTTCTTATAAATGTGTGTTTGAGAATGAATTAATAGAGTATAACCAGTCATGGAATGTTGGTGAGCCCATGTCTTGCTGAGAAGAACTTGAGATGTTTTTCTTGAATGATCTTTTCACTGCATGCTAAGTAGAGTCCTAATCAAGGAAGTTTATGGTTAGCCATGTCCCTTGTTTAGTCTTAAACAGTTGTTTTGAAGATTTCCCTTAAGAGTATGCTGAAAGCAGGATAGGTTAAAAGTCCTTACCTGACCTTAGGCTGCCCTTTGTTTGCTTATATTTTTTCTCCTTTCTGAAAGTAGTCTGTTGGATTACTGGATTGTTGTCTTAGAAGTTGGCTTTAGTAGGAGTATTGACCAAAGAACTCTATGGTTTGCCCTGTCCTTTGGCTTTCTTTAAAACAGTCACTTTAAAAGGCTTTTCTTGTGTAGTGAAGTTAGTTTTCTTAATCGACTATAACTTTGATTCTTTCACAACATTTCTTATTGTTTCATGCCACAAACTCAACTCAAAAAGATCATCTAATATAGATGACTTGCCCTATGAAAACCCTTGAATAGTTTTTGTGCAAGTAAACCCTTTTATGACTCCATAGCCCAATGGATTGACACTTTTTCTTAAACTATCTTCCCATGCTGAGATATCCTTCAATTTATTCCCTCCTTCACACTTCACATGACCTTCTCAGTTAATGATTCCCAACCAACAAACAAACCAACCCCTTGTGCTTCATAACTAGCCTAATATCATATCATAAGCCTTAAATTATGTCATTCTAAACACGTATAGAGAGATCCATCTCTGAATCTAGGAGGGCTAGATCCTGGGATTCCAAAGTGGTTCTGATGTTGCCTTGTCATTTGGTATGCCAATCTGCCAAATCACAAAACCTCCAACATGTACTGTGTTTCATTCATAGATGACTTCTCAAGGAATACATGGAAGCGACCATGCATTCTCACAGACAGAGAAGAAGAAAAAGGTGTTGAGGATAGATAATGGTGGGGAGTTTTGCAAGAAGGAATTTAAGAGTTCTCTAAGAAGTGTGGTATAGCATGGCATAAGAATATTCCATACACACCTTAGCAAAATGGAGTTGTAGAAAGAATGAAGAGAACGCTGATGGAAAAGGCAAGAAGCATGCTCAGTGGTACCGAGTTAGGACAAGAATTCTGGGCAGAGGCAGTGGAGACTGCATGTTACTTGGTTAACAAATCACCTTCATCAGCGTTGGTTGATAAGACTCCACATGAGGTATGGACTATTAAGAAACCCTCTCTTTCACATCTGAGGGTATTTGGATGTGATGCATATGTACATGTTCCAAAGGAGAAAATGACCAAGTTGGATAATAAATCTGAAAGGTCATATTTATTGGGTATAAGGATGGTTTAAAGGGTTACAAGCTTTGGAACCCAGAAACAAGGAAGGTTGTGTACAGCTGAGATGTAGTGTTCACATAGGTGAAAGATGTTGTTAAACATGAATTCCTACCAAAGGAACCTGATAAGATAGAGTTTGAGCTAAAGGAGGATGAATCAGACTCTACAACAAAATAAGACTCATAAGAGGAAGAGCCACAAACTCCACTTGTGAGAAGATCAGTTTGGGAAAGAAGACAACCAGAAAGGTATATTCCATCTGCTTTCTATTCAAATTTTTCTTTAACTATAACTGATGATGATCCCAGAACTGTCAGGGAGGCCGTAGATTCAGAGAATGGAAAACTCTGGAAGGAGGCCATGGTTGATGAAATGGCATCCTTGCATAAAAATGAGGCACGGGATCTGGTGGAGTTGCCAACTGGAAGGAAGCCCATCGGGAGCAAATGGGTGTTTAAGAAGAAATGAATGTAGAAGGAAAGGTCAAGAAATACAAAGCTAGGTTGGTGGAAAAAGGGTATTCCCAGGTGCCGAGAATTGATTTTGGTGATATTTTTTCTCCTGTTGCCAAAGTTACTTCTATTACATTACTTTTGTCTGTTGTTGCTGCATTTTATTTTGAGGTAGAATAGATGGATGTGAAGACAACATTTCTTCACGAGGATCTAGAAGATGAGATCTACATGAAGAAACCTAAAGGCTTTATGGTGAAGGGTAAGAAAGAACTGGTATGCAGGTTAAAGAAATCTCTTTATGGGTTAAAATAGTCACCAAGGATGTAGTATCAGAAATTTGATACCTATATATGGGGACTTGGCTTCACTAGAAGCAAGGAGGATCACTGTGTTTATTTTAAATTAATTGGTGATCATGTTATTTATTTGGTCTTGTATGTGGATGATATGTTTTTGATTGGAAATGACAAAGAAATTATCCAAGATTTGAAGACCCGATTGTTCTCCAAATTCGACATGAAGGATCTTGGTGCTGCAAACTATACTTTGGGCATGGAAATTAAGAGAGATCGGGAAAAGAGGAAGCTTTGGTTAAACCAGAGGAAGTATGTCGAGACTATATTGCAGAGGTTCAATATGCAAGATAGTAAACCGATGAATGTTCTGATTCCTGTAGGTGTAAATCTGTCTGCTAAACAGTGTCCCAAGACACAAGAAGAAGAGGAGGATATGTCCCTGTTCCATATGCAAGTGCAGTGGGTAGCCTAATGTATGAAATGGTCTGTACTAGACCAGACATTGCACATGCAGTGGGAGTATTGAGCAGGTTTATGGCAAACCCAGGGAAGGATCATTGGACAACAGTGAAGCAGGTTTTCAGATATTTGCGTGGCACTAGTGATTGTGGCTTGTGCTACCAAGGAAGATCAGGATCAGAAAGAATGTTGGACATTCATGGTTTTTTTGATGCAGACTGGGCTAGAGATCTGGACCAAAGAAGATCTACAAGTGGGTAGGTGTTTAGCCTATTTGGAGGTGCAGTCAGTTGGATGAGTAAAAGACAGTCTGTAGTGGCTCTTTCATCTACAGAGGTAGAATACATAGCAGCCACTCATGTAAGCAAAGAAGCAGTTCGGTTGCAGAGTTTGTGTTCAAGTATGGGGTTGGTGCAGAAAGCTATAAGGATAGATTGTGATAGCCAAAGTGAAATTTCCTTGGCTAAGAACCTTGCTTATCATTCAAACACAAAGCACATTGATGTTCAATATCACTTTGTGAGAGATATGGTTGAGGCTAAAAGGGTGTTACTATGTCATATCCCAAAATAGGGAATTTTTACAACAAATAGAATATCTGAAGATATTCTAAAGTTGGAGCTTCAGAAAATCATGAGCTTGGAAATGTAAATTAGCTCATTAGATGTAAAATAACATCTCACCAGCAGATGTATGGATATCAGCAAGAATATGGCCTTCTTATTCCTTCCCAAGTGGGGAAATGCAGCAATATAGGGCATAAAACAGCTGTCTTCAGAAAATAACGCTATATCTATGGAAAATGGGACTTGGATCCCTTATAATACATAGTATATAGCTCACACCCAGAATTGGAGCTGAAATAAATCATTCTAGGTGGGTTAAACAGATCTCCCCACACCTAGTGCAGCTAGAAATAACTCAAATAAGAGATTTGCAGCAAACACATAAGACTGCTTCAGTGAGTTACGCTGTTATGGCAGTAGCAATAAGAAAACGTGTATAAGGCTGAATAATTACATGTATATCAGCAAAATAGGTCTACATATATTTCTATATAGTGCATAAGAGAACGTATGAAGACTTTAATGAAGGAAACCCTCAGGAAGAGGTACTGCAACACTTTATTTTCCTGCAGCAAGAATGTACAGCTTAATATGTAGGGATTGTAGCAGTTGTACATTAAATTTTAGATCTAAGATAGATCTATGCACAAAATATCATATCTATAACATATTGGTACACTAGATTGTCTTTACTTTACATTCCCCTTGGGGATTTCAGAAATACATGAAGTACAAAGAGTAGATCTGAGTTTTACTAAAGCAGATCTGTAGAATGATTCAGAAATTATGAAGTAATAAAAACAGTAAATAGATAAGATCTGAAGTAGACATGGATTAGATGGCTGATCCATGGATCACCAGGGTGAAGGAAGTATCCATCCACCAGAGAAGTCTTCTCCAATTGAATGCCAAAATGCCCTGAAACTCTGCAACTAGAAATAACGCAGTCCAAGAGGATAAACTGCGCTGTAAACTTGAAGAAAATATTGGCCTGATGCCAAGATCAAGATCTGAAGCCCAAACTGCTAATACACTCTTCTAGGAGGATAAAAGACTCACTCATTGAGAAGAGGCACTAGTATAACCTAGATCTGAGTAGATCTAGTCTCCACTTGCTGCAGCTCACTCAAACAAGTAAACCCCAATAGGATTTATGTTGTCTAAGGGAGATGGAGCTTGGCCATATGCCCAATAGTGGAAGAGAAGTACAATGCCCTCCAAGAGCTGCTCAATGGAAGGAGAGAGAATCCCTAAACAGGAAATCCTCACAAGTCTCTGCTAAACAGCCAAGAGAACTCGAATTGTCTAAACAAACATCAAAATCAAATATCATGAAAAACCTTCTCTTGAGCCTTCCCCTTCCTTTTATAAGATGAGAGCTTGAGAAACCATAAACCACCTTCAAAACTCTAGCTCCTTTCACATGAAGATCCTCCATCTAAAACTGCACTGATCAACAAGGAGGTTCAATGAATCTGGACAGTGCTGTTATTTTGTCCTATTGACCCACTCAATCTCCTCAATCCTCTTTCACATACAATTGTATTTTATTGAGAGAACCTTGATTTGCCTCTGTTCACATTGGGCATTGATTTATTTTGATGTTTTTAGGAGTTTACATGTCCTCCTTTACATTTTGTTCATCAATTAAGAAAATAAAAATAAAAAATGAAATATTCTTATTAGCTTGGGCTAATTAGGAATATTACAGTCCTCCCCTCCAAAAATGTTGCTTGCCCTCAAGCAACTAATAAGGTGAGTGCTGCAAATTCTCCCATGTTCCCATTAGAACATATACTACAGAAAATGTGGGAATCTCCTCCCCAAAAGGACACATTCAAACCATGTGCCTTACTCAACATCATGTCTCCCATCAAGATAAAGACAACACCAGCAAGTGGGGTCATGATTGGCATCAAAACAGGGGAATTACTAATGGTTTCATAAGGTGTTGGAAGGTACCAACAGCTTCCCAAGTGGTGACAGCGCAGTCTTTCAAACTGCTGCTTCAGAAAAATATATGGCAAATTGTTTCTTGATACATGGTTAATCATATGATTTCGAGAGGCGAGTGCACATTAGACACCATTTCAATTGTGGAGACTTGTGTACAGGGCACACAGTTGAATTGGTGTAGCTTTATGCTACAATAAATTTTTGATGCTAATTGCGAAGATGTTTATAAAAGGGCCAGTCACTTTATTTATGGATATCTCATCGTCACATTGGCCATGTGGAAATGGTTCCCACCAAAGGGTCAAGAGATGGCACCGATTACTAAAGACCAACCATTTTCTCTCAGGTATATACCATGGCGAGCCTCCAGGGACCCCAGTATCAAAGAAATTAATTAGTCCTCCTTTGTTGGATGGTATAAGAAGATGTTGGAAACCATCAGGGCCACACCAAGAATCTCGAAATTGCTCCTTGATGAATATTCAAAAGATATTTGGTTCAACATCAGCCATGGAAGCACTTAGATACAACCAAAGTGTGTCCATCCCGACACACTTCATATGAGAACCGAAAAGTTTTTGTTAACTGAAGAAGCCTTCCAAACTGAAGTCTCTTCCTAGCTAGGGATTGTTGGAGAAATTTGGGAGGGGAGGCGTCTATATTTTTTTGGAGGAATGGTGCACCAACCAATACCGGGAGAAACCCCTGCGGAATCAAGGAAGTGGATGGCCAAGGAGACACTGGAACCATTCATTAAGAGGCTCGAGACACAAATACAGTCCATAAAGGAAAATATGGTGAATATTGGCACTTCAGTAATTCCATTTCCCACGTTATCTAAATTTCAAAGTTCAAGACTGCCTACTTCCTTGACTTGTAGCCCTCTTGGTTCTTTGATCCCTGTGGTGGGCCTCCACTCTCAATGGAAACCTACAATTTTGAACTCTTAACCTATTACAACCAAGCCACCATCCGGGTCTAAGAAAAATACTACGACCACCTCTACCCGAGTTGTTAATCTCACATATAAAGAACCCCATTCACACACCACCTCACCCGTCATCGAGGAAACTCTACCTTCCACTTCCGTCGCATCACCACGATCGCACAATCCATCGCCGCGCACAACCTCCACATCTACCACCATTTCAGACATCCTTCCATCTGGATCTCTACTCGGTACAGAAACAGAAATGGAGGTCGACTCTGTTATCCAATAAATCACTAAAAATACGAATGGGGCACTCACAACCCACATTACAGACATAGAGATCATTAAAATTTCTATGATGTCTTTGTTAATTGAATAAGGTTCATTCACGATCATTGGGAAGCTTACTACCCCTCCCCTTCCAACCACATTCTATGCATTACCGTTTCCCTTTGACCCCCTCTCGTCATCACCACCGCACACCACACCGATCCGCACTAATCCTCAAACATTTGAACCCTAGCAATGAGAGAAACTTTCCTAAGAACAATCTAAGAAATCAGTTGTCAATGGACAACCATTGGAGAGTGTCTTCTCGATACTTTCCACAATGAACCCCGATGACCTTTAGGGATTCCCTAACACCCAATTGTTTACTTTCATTCAACTGGATGCATACCAAACCGTTCTGTTGCATAAATTTTTGGATACTGATCACAAGCAGCAACAACAACAAATTCTTACCCTTGTTGTAGAATGAGACCATCTCCTCTAAGACAAACATACTCTCTAGGGTCAAATCAACCAAAGTACTAAGAAATTCCAAGATCTATGGCCCCCAGTCACAGAAATAGTACTAGACACCCCAGAATATTTCTCTTCCTCTACTCTTCTTGAATGTTGCACACACATCAAAGCAGCCTGCACTGACCTTGTCTCAACCAACAAATATCTTACGAGAAGTGTTTCCACCACTCAGACAAGACTACCGAATCTTGCCACCCAGTATGCCAATGAAATTGAGCAGAGTATAGAAAAAGTGGCAGGTCTGAAGGCCTCTCTCATCCAAGCTACAAAGGAAGCTCACAAAATTATGGCGCAAGTACACGACTGGTCAGGAATCCTGGCCCAAAAAATCAACCAGTATATCCTTTGTGCCACTACGCTAATCATATGTTTAACCAATATATGGGTACCAAAGACAAGAAACATCAAAATGAGCTCCTAGCACAGGTGGATACCTTCGAGGCCCAGATCCGGCAAATAAAATATGAGTCGAGCAAGGCCAAGTAGATGCTTCGTGACCTTAAGCCGCCAGCACCGACTCACTTGGAAACACTACACCTGATCAACGAGGAAACAAAACCATAATGGAATACTCTCCTCAGGATGCACCCTACTAATCTGACTGTTGAATTCACAACGTCATTCATTGACCATGCACTCACTCTCACAAGCTCATGGAAGATGATCCTTGACACATACACACACAAGGGGAATATTCCCCTTCATTTGATTCTTAAATAGATGAAGCACCCACAAACGTTTTATGCCACCAAGATCTGGAGCAATGGATTTTTTCATAAAGTTTGAAGCGAGGTAAATTTCAGTTGCGGATTTCCATGGGATTGTTCCATTCAAATTATTCTTATAAAAATGTATATACCTTATATATTTTAATTTTCGAGTTGCTTTGGAATCTCTCCAATTAAATTTTTTTCATACAAAGCCATCCCCTTTAACTTGTTGCAATTGTTGAGTTCTTTAGGAATTGAAACCAAAAATATGTTCAACTACAATTGTAAAGCCTCTAGGTTCTGAAGCCTTCCAAACTCCTTTGGGATTTCACCGCGAAAATTATTTTTAGTCAATCCAATAATATGCAAGCTATCACATTCACTCATTTATGGGGGAATTGTACCTGACAGCATATTATTCCTGGTGTATAAGGATTGCAAGTTCTTGAGATGCCTCAACGATGACAACAATGAACCAGTAAGATGATTGTTATAGACAAAAATATCCTTGATATATGAGAGATTACAAAGATCTTGTGGCAGATTTCCAACAATGCAATTATTAGAAAATTCAAGTTTTCTCAAGGACGAAAACGTGCATAACTATAGATGTATTTGACATTGCAGTCTATTACTACTCACATTAAGAATCTCCAACTGCAATTATTCCCCAAGCTAAGGAGGTATTCTACCAGATAGGATGTTGCTTGAAACATTAAGAACTCTCAAAGAATTCAATTTTGAAACTGCGGGAGACAAGATTCCTATCAAATGCATGTCATTGAGATCAAGTGACCATACTATAGGATCACCAGTATTGTTTATATACTTTACACCCTCCCAATTACAAGGATTATCATCGGTGGACATCCAAATTTTCAATTTACCAAACTGATCATGAATATTTCTCTTCAATGCAAGAATACATTGTTTTTATTCATTAATTGCATCAAGTTGAACCACCAAAAGGGTAACCACAACTACCCTCAATCCAAAACTCTATGATTTTTCAGGTACCCTCATGTTGTGTGACCAATGTTTGTATTGAAGGTAGCCTCTTTGTGTGTCAGAATGTTCAAGAAGAGTTATACATAATTTCAAATGGGTAAATCCCATGAAAAAACTATACCCACCCAAAAATGAAAATAAATCATAAAGTGGGCATACACCGGAATTAGACCATTTGGCTTTGTTATGCAAAATTTCGATAGGTTAGTTTTTACTATTCCATATCTAGCTATCTATTCACTATTTTTGTGATGCTGGCTCCATTATATATTTATTTATGTATGTTTGAGGCATTAGTTGTTTATTGCTGAAGTTTTACATGAGATCAAAGTCAGCATGAGCTTAATCTCTTTCTCAATGGACATTCGTGGATTGCATTTGCTTGTCATGCCTGTGCCCGTAGAAATCACCATCAAGAAGGTCATCATTCTAGCTTTGTGATAGCATGAGAGAGATAGTAGGTGAATGGAGGATACCAGTTTGTGCCAATTTGTGCCCATAATTGTGTTCAAGCATAGACATGGTGAGCATAGTGCAGCGTAAAAATAAATAAATAATTTTGGGCATTTTTTGGGCTAGTGTCTATGGATTCTAATTTTTTAGCGGAAAGAAAAATGCACGTATGGTGATTTCAAAGCAGTGTAGAATGCATGTAAACAATTGTTGATAGGGAAATTTTGACTCATTGGTGAGTTGTTGTAAGGCTGCAACATGGTACATAGTGCATGGTTTGTGTTGCTAGTTTCAAGAACAACACAAAGTGAAGATCATGGTGGAAAAGATCTTGTCAAGAAGCATGTTGGGAGCTAAGTCACAGGGTTTACCAAACGTAAACCTTCAGGTTTGGAATTCGACGAACCCAAAAAAGATGAGTTTTGTTTAAGTTTGTTGAACCTGAAAGTTGAATCTAATAACGAACCTAAATGAATTTGAACCTCAATCTAAATTCAAACTCTAAGGCGAACTTGAACAAATTTTTTGTTTTAGGTACGACGTTAAGTTTAATGTAGGTTTTTTTTTTTTTTAAAATAAAGTGTGCGTCATGTTTTGGCACCATCTTGGTGGTTTACATCATATTTTTCCTTGGCAACATGTAATATTCCTATTTCAATTCTTGTGTATCCCTTGCTAATCATTAATCTACAAGTCTGTAAGCTATTTGTAACATAACCTCTTACTCTGTTATTAATATTTATTTTTTTCAACTGAAGAAATTGTGCCCAGGGCAGTTCTCAGGCGTACACGACTCTACCTGGAATTGAATCATGAGACCAGTGGGGATCAATCCTCCACTCCCACTTAACCATTGGACCACATCCTTGGGGACTTCCCTGCAAGGTTTGTGCAACAATACTGACATTATTCCTTGCAAGGTTTTTGCAACAATACTAACATTATTCCCTCACAAGGTTTGTGCAACAACATTAACATTCTTCCCTTGCAAGGTTTTTGTAACAACAATAAAATTCTTGAGCATGACCTAAAGTTTTGACAGGGTTGTATGGAAAGCTAGTGCTATGAGTTATTTCATGTATCTATCAGTGTAACCTATGCCATTTTCTCTTTGTGACCACATAATCCTCGGACTCTAGCTAAATTGATCTGTCGTGGTGATTGTAGTTGCTATAGACTATGGCTGGTTAAAGGGTACTAATAATTGACCATCTATAATTATCAATTTCAATAATAGACATAGGTCCTGGTACTTGCATGTATTATTCTTATAGTATTTTGTCATTCAACAAAACTAACTATGGAGAATTGACTTGTCCCACAAGAGAAAAACAATTGTTGTTGCTAGTTTGATATAATAAAGTATGGTGGAACCTTCTAGAATGGAAAACCTGTGGTTTTATAAATATTAAATATGGAAGCTTGAACCATAATCCAGATCAATAACAACCAATTACTCAATCGTCAGCTAAAATTTCAACCTACTAGGTCTAAACAGTGCTACAGATCCAACTTCTTACACTTACAACCATGAATACGAACCATTTTTTAGTTAAATGCGGTAATTGTAAATTATACAAAGACTATCACAAGGTCAGTATCGTGAAATTTAATTCACCCTAGATGTCTCATTATCAAGGCATCAATGTAATGGACCTTAGTTTCAATTACCTTTAGCGTGTCAACAATAATCAGTTCAAGTATCCGAGCAGGAAACAACTCTCTTAACAACTTTGCTCAAGTAAGGAAATGGCAGGGATGCAACAATTCGTACGTTGTTTGCAACACATCTTGATCAATGTCGTTCATCCTATGCTCTGATGCATCCATTAATCCAACAAGAATGGAACAAGAATACATGTACAGACTTTACTAAATACTAGTTGAAACATGGTCCTATTTTCGTAGTCATTGAAGAGAGCATATATTATTTACTAGGATAATTTATACCAGGGAAGATCCATGATCAGTTGTTGTCATCAGAATTAAAATAAGCCACAATTGGTTTGTACAGAAAACTGGTAAGTTCCCTTTTTTCTAGGCCTCCTTAGGCTTCTAAGTCCTAGTGTTTGGTAATTATTTAGGTTGTACTCCTAATTCAGTTCCTACTTATTTAATAGTTGGAGCAATAATTAGTTTTTATTTTGTATACTTCATATTCGAAGAAGAAATTAATTGTTAGAAGTTGGCTTCTTGGGAAGTGGGAAATAAAACCGAGCATACTAGAGGTTAGAATTTCCAAGCCCACATTTACAAAAATAATATTTAGAAATTTCGTTTCACTCTACCTTCTCATCAACACATGGTTTTAGTCTAATATTCAGGGCTTGAGAGGATAGCCTACAAGGACTTACACATTCCATGAGGCTTGCGTGTAGGTCCAAGCAGGACTCAAAGTGCAGCATGTTATTTCAAGTTCTTATTCCTTATGGAGTACAACTTCCAATGGTTAGAACAATGTCCCACAATATGGATTAGTTATAGGTTGGAAACCCAGTTATCTAAGTGCAACAACTGTCATAGATCTCAACCAATTTCATGGCTAAGGAGTTATACTGAGTTGATACCAACCTTAACACCAAACCCTTATTAATATTCTACAAACTTGTGTGATTATGCCATAATTGACAATGAGTTCTTTCATTTTTATCTTAGCATCTATAATAAAAATAGACTCATATTAAATTTAGTATATACTAGTGTGAGAAACCATTAAAGAGAGTAGATAGGTATAAAATGAATACTATAACTGATATCCAAGGAATAATTAGGGTAGAGCTATTGTCAAGAAGGAAACATATTCCAACAATTTGAAATGTGTGCAGAAACCCGATCAATAAGGTGCAATATCTCATGGAGGTCCCATCTGAGATTCTTGGTTGTTGTGTTAGACCAACTTCTCACATCCTCTACGTCATTCCCTTATAGTTCTATAAACTGTGTGGCTAGGTTTCCAACCTAGGTTATTTTGACAGTGATTGCTCCATTTTTTTTAATTGGGTTCTAGTCTCATAAATGAAAACACATTCAATACTACCTCGTATATACAATACACCGTTGTGTGACCAAAGAACATGTATAGACATAGTAAAATTGCTAATTCTGTCCATTGAAATATCAGGGACAAAATAATTTATAGTGATTATCAGTATGGCATTCCTATAGATGGAAGCATGTTTAATGACTAGGTATTAAGGAGACATGTTTCTTGTCTACTATCTCCTAAGAACCATACCATCCAATGATTGTGTATATCATTTAGTGAGGTGGAAATGTATCAGAGTTTAACTCTACATAATTTCATACCTAATGTATAGCATTGTTCTACGCTGCAATCATAAATGTGTTGGTTAAAGATACATCAAGATCTATGTCATTCAATTTTGGCAGCACTTTCCTTTTTGCAATCCCGTTTATGGTATCATTGTATTTATTAATACTTTTTTTGGCATTGAGTGGAAAACGGTTGTCCCGAATCTTGAGTTTTTTTCCATGTTATTGTGTGTATGATCTATACTTTATTGGCAATCTTAGATTTGAATGTTCAAAATATTTATATCTTAATATTTTCTTTCTCTAATTTTAATGCACACACTTGCACACAATCTGAATGGGCTTAACGATTAAGAACATCCTCTCTTTGGAGTTCACACGTTTGAATATGGACGAGGGTATGGTGTGTAGTGTGTACACCTCCATAGACTAAACCGCCAAATTACTTCACAGAGGGGGTTCCTTGTCCCACAAACAAGGGATATTATATGCCAATTTGGTGTCAGGTTGTGGACTTAGATTATTATTATACAATACTATATTCTCATTGATTATTACTATACAATATTATTTTATCTTTATCATGTTTTTTGGGGTCTACATGTCAGTAGTGGACACTAATCCTCATGTCCCAGTTTTAGGTGACTTAATTTGGTCTATATATGCTAAATTTCTCCATTTCTAGTTTTGAAAATGTCTTCTTGATTGTTTTCCAAGATAATGTTGTACTCATTAGTGCAACTAGATATGAGCATAACACATGTGTTCAATTCTGAAAAATTTTTCTTTATGGCTGAGATGACTATGTCTGTAGGAATTTAACAATAGTTTTTTAATGATTGCTTTTATTAAAATTCTGCATTTTAGGATGGGGTTGCTGAAATGAAAGTAACAGTTGAAATAACAAGTGGCCTTGTTGCGTTAGCAAAAATATTTGGTCATTTTGTGTTCAAGGACTCTTTCAAAAATATTTCGAGACTGGAAATCGATCCCTTAGTCTTTCGTTCAAGTACCAATGGAATTTTAGGAACTTTACATTTCTTCCTATCCTACATAGGCACACATTGTTCTTTTTATAGGGACATTTTTCTCTAATGGTGACATGTTTTTCTTTTCCTTTCAATGTCATTTTCAAAAAGGGAAGATAGATGGTTATTCTAAAGACATTTCCCAACTTATTTTTCTTTTAGCCTCGTGAACTTATAAGTTTCTTACCATAGGTTGTGCTCAATTCATTATGAGCAGCAAAAGGATGATCACTCACATCTTGAACATGTCCAATTCTAAACTAAAATTGGCAGTTATATGTTTACCTCAATCGACCTAAATTTTTTTTTGGATTAAGCCAAACCTTCTTGCTCTAGCTAATAGGATGGATACCCTACAGGTCTGCAGATCTCATTCTAGTTTTCTTTCTCTCAAAACTGCTATCTTACACAACCCCATATTTAATTTATTTCTATGTTTTGCTGGTTGACCCTTTATATGTAGTTTGAAATATTAAATTGGTAATTTAGCTAGACTTGTAAGTATATTTTCTCTATCGTGTTAGTTGAAACCATATGATGTTTTCCTTCCCTAAAGTGGAGGGTTATTTCCTGAAATTTACATATCAATATAGTGTCTGATAGTTCTGCAGGAGTGGTTGGATCCTGGTGATTTGCATGTATAGTTTTGGGGAAAGATGTCTTCCACTGCCCTATGTTTATCATATATTTTGTTTCTATTAACCTTTTTTTCCTTCTTTGTCTGGGAAGAAAGAGCTTGTGAAGGAAAAATTCAATATAGTTGATTGTCCTCATAAAATAGTAAGGTTGTTGGTGATCAGGTCTTTCAAAAAGAAGGTGGTCGACTGGTTAAATAACGTATTACAAGGTGTATTGTAAAAATACATGTTTATGTATTGAGTCCTATTTAATAGAACATACATCTCTATATCTCAAGTTGTTTATAGTTGTACTAAAAACACTCATTGAAGTTTTGTTAGGAGTCTCCTAATGTTAAATAGTTTTGTTAGTTTCCCTAAGGTTGAGGATCTTAATTAGTGTTATTGATCCACGTCAGCTATTAGTTAGTTATGGAAGTGGTTAAATAAATTATTACATTAGCTATATGTGCACCTGATTCTTCTCTTTTTCTTTTACAACAAATTGTGAAGCTAGTACTGACAACCCACAAACCAGTATTAGAAGGACCTTGTGACTTGGCAAGGGCTGATATGTTTGGAGACAATATCATATGGGGTCCCATTCTAGGGGGATTCCAACCCTTAGAGCCTCATTGCAGTGGGCTGATATTAATCATTCAACATGTACAAGATCTACCCCTCTCTAGTTTTGAACCTGTGACCTCCAAGGAAGAGACATGTTTTGTAGTCTCAACCTTCAATGACCATAATTATCATATGGAGAAGTACTAAGATCATATGGACTCGACCTTTTTTTTTAGCCAATTTTTATAAGGGAAGATATCAAACCAAAGATTGAATGGAGATGAAGATGCTTCAGTGAAATTATAAAATCATTTTAGATAGTAAAAATTTCTTGAAGGAATGTAGGTTGAGACCTTTAGAGGGGAAGTTTTGGTGGTTTTCAGTTATTCTCTCTAAATTTCTAACAAATTATTTATTAATCTCTTTTGGAAAAGTTAGAAATTAGGAGCATGTATAAGATTCGGCTGAGCAGTGGGCAAGACAAAGGGGATGCAAACTATTTTTTAGTTGTAACATTATATATATCTTTTACATGGCATCTTTGTTTGTTTCTAAGTTTCTCTTTTGTCATTTCAGTAAAAGAGGGATATCATAACATTAGTGCTTGGTTGTTTGTTCAAGATGGTTGTGTTGTTCACCAATTTTTCTAACCTAAGACTAACTTGCAATATTAGTAGTTTTTCAGTTATGTCTTGGGACATTTTGTAGCCTCAAACCTAATAACTTCCCACAAGTAAATAGTATCTAGAAAACCATTAGGTTCAAAACCCGTCTGATCATTATTTTCCTTTAGGGTTTCTAAATGTTGCAGTAGACTACTTCCATCGACAAGTCTGACTGAGGATCTCTATGCTCATGCCCTCCTTGTGTATTTCATGCGGACCCTTGAATTGGTTTTGGAGATCATGTTAGTGGGATTGATCATAAAATTGTAGAATTATTTCTTTGCATTTCCTATATAAGTTATTTCCCTTGAGTGTTCTAATATGGAGTAATTAATTAGGTATTCCTAGGAGAAGGATACGATGGCCTATTTATTAAGAGCTCAAGCTAGCTTCATTGTGACTTTGTAGTGGATCCAAAGTACTATATCATTTTAGTCATATTACTCCCTTGGTTGGAAGAGCTTTGTTTCCTTTAGGTATGTAGATGTTTTGGCTTGTACTTGTTTGTTGTAAATAGTTACTAGTGTTGTCCAACATACTTCTTTTTCTTTAGGGGCTTCTTGAGCTAGAGCGGGGTGAGCCTGAACCTCAACATTTTCACCAAATAGTGGGTATTCCTTAATCTTATTGTTCAGTTTGACATGTATGTTCAACTTATGAAAATGGAATCAAGTATTTGGAGGCATAATGTATTTGCCTAGTTGACCTTAATGCATATGGTGCCTATTTGAATGGTATTTTAAATGTTCATGATGGTTCTTAGAAAAGGAATTCACTAGTGGGTTAGGAAAACTGCTCTGTAAAGGGCCAAAACTGCAAATACAAGCTGAGAAAGTCCATGTTGATGAGACAGTGCAACTCAACATTTTTATCAGTTGAGAGGTCCTCAATCCCCAAAGAGAATACAACAAACGCAATCCTACAATCCACTTACCTGGGCTAATCACCTAGTTCATGTGTGTTGGATCCATGGGATTCTAGTCACCTTGCGCCCAAGTTTCGATTATGTTCTTAGAGGGGAACAACCAACTCAAGTTTTATATTCATTAGTGTCAATAAAAAATGGATTGGCTTCTGAGCCATTCCCTTGTCATATAACTTTGGTACAAACTTGCTGGCTTTATTGGCATCATAATCATCCTAACAAATTGCAGAGTTTAGTGCCATGATTGAAGGTGTGCAATCCATAAAGGTTTGTTGCCTTATGGATAAGGAGATATATGCCTAGGGTTCTAGTAGGACATGAGTAGTAAACACTAATGGTGTATGATTTGAAGCAAAACGTTGTGCCATAATGTATTTAATAAAGTAATGGAAGTTATTTTTATTGGAAACCTTGATTGATATCACCTTTATAAGCTGGAGTAATGTAAGGATGTCAATTTTTCATGTGCCATTTATCCAAGTGTCACATGTTATTATCACCAGGAGAAAGGATTATTGCACCTTTACAAGGACATGCTTAAACCACTAACCCTCCCTTATTTTTTATTGCAAGCCACAACTTACTTTCATGAAGAAGTACTGTAGCATACTCATACCCATAACTTGCTCATGTAGCTCCCTGCATTATGGGAATTTTCCATTCCTGTAGTGTATACCTTAATCAAAAGGGATTTGATGCTAGAGTCAAAGCTATTTACAAGAATGGAGTTGTAACAGGGTACTGGGTTGCCCTATTGGTAGTTGTGGCAATAAAACATCCTTTTTAAGGAGATCTCATGCTACTTTATTGTTCATTTTGGTGTTGCTTGAGACCCAAAAGAGAGTGTGCCACATTTAAAGGTTAACCTAGGAGAGGATAGTGAAGTAGGAGCTAATTAATGAACTTTAATATCCTTTTGACGTCAGAAGAGAAAGAGAGGGACAATTCTTCTCTCACTTGTTGTATAGCATGAAATGCATTGAAATGTGCTATTAGCTTTGTGGTAGAGCATACACTTGATAATTTCCAGGTTGACACATCTTAATTAATAGTATTCTAACGTATCCTATCCAAATCTATAGATTTTAGCCATTCACAGTACATCAAGGCATTAACATAATTTACACCAAGAAATGTTCAGTGATAAACACATGGTATCATTTCTATTTTGTTTATAGTATGTTTTTTATTTTATTTTACGTCTTTATGTATGCTAATGTTGTTTTTTTGTCTTTCCAATTTCTTTTAATATGACACACCTATGTGATGGTTATAATTCATCGTTGATTGTGTTGAAAGAATGTGTTTGAAGAGTTGGAGACTTTCTATAATGATTCAGAATGAGAACTTGATGATTTATTTTATTCAGTTTGTGATCAATACTATGTGTTAGCGTTATTTTTTTAACATAATATCTCTCTCTCTCTCTCTCTCTCTCTCTCTCTCTCTCTAAAATCCAATTTTAAGGTCACGGCCAAGCCATACACCAAATTGGTGTATGAGACCCCCTTGTTTGTGGGACAAGGGACCCACCTCCGCTCAACGATTTGAATGCTAAGTCTAAGAAGGCATACATACTCTACCACCCTCTGGATTTGGACCTGTGAACTCTTAAGAGGAAACACATACTCTTAACCATTAGGCCTACTCAAGCTGTATTTGCATTTTTTGACATGACTCATTATGTATACTAATATAGTTTTTTTCTTCTTTTAAACAAAATCACATCTTACTTTAAATCTCTCATATATTTGTGTTTGTAATTGTTCATTGATTATAATGAAATATTGCATTTGAATGAGAACTTTATGATATTTACCATCCAATTAATGGAAATTGTGTAGTTTTCTTATTCAAAGACAAAAATTATACTGCAGTTTTATTTTTACAATGTATTAATTTGTCAGAAGTTACTACATGCCTTTCAAAATGCGTCTCAACTCGCATTTGATGATTTGAAAGTATTTTTCACGTAAGAAAATTGGTGCTAAATTAAAGCTTACATACTATGTTTATTGCAGTGGCACCTTTGAAGTAAACCGTTCTAAGGATGCAAATATTCGAGGTATTATAGGACATTGTTCGTCTTTTGAAAAGGTTTATCCTTGCTCACTTTTGCCTCTCTATCACTGATATATTATTTTTGTTGTTTCAGAATATTTTTTGTTTAGTATGATTCTTAGCTATGTTCAAATATATGATACACTCAGGTAATTCTTAGACACATTAAATTTGGGTCCCAATCAATACTGTTGTCCTATCTTGTAAAAAACATTTTAAGGTATTTGGAGTTGGAACCCTTATTTCATTTTTAGTATATTTTAATTATATCGCTTATATTGAAGCAAGTAGTTTTAATTAACATAACATTGAGAAAGTAGCCTAACCTATATAGTTCTATTTTGAAATAATCTATCAGTTAATAATTCAATTTACATGGATAATTTTGCAGAAAGGGTCATCTTGTGCAAACATTGTGATTGGTTAGGGAAATACAACTTCATGGAAGATGTGTGGACTTGATAAAATACTTCGTTGACAATATTTTTCGATGTCACACCAAGTGAACGTTCTAGCTCAACATTACAAGCTGCATATCAAAAAAATTTATTCAATTTTGCACCAAGTTAATGTTCTAGGTCAACATTACAAGTTGTCAATCAACAAATATTTATTCAATTTATAACACAATATGTTTTTTTTCCCCCCGCATATTTGGTTGTGTCAAATAAAATAATTATGGGGAAATATTCATCATGATGTTGCAAATACTTTTGAATTCAATTACCAACATTTTGATGGCCAAATGAGGCTCCGGGTTACAACAATTACAAGGACATGGGTGGATGGCAGTGCAACTACCGAGTTTTGACAAAATTATTTAATGTGATTCTATACATGATTGTAAACTATCTTATTTTCTCAAATGTTGTTTTGCATGAATGCAAACTACCTTATTTCCTTAAATGATGGGTACGTTTGGAATTTGGATATAGTGGCATATAAGAGAGAGAAGAGTTGTTACATAATTTAGAATGGTCAAGATTAAAGAAACCATATGACTTGTAAATATATGTTCTCTCCAAGGAAAAAAGTCGATAAATTTTAGTTATAAAAAAAATTTACATTGTCTTATGTCTCAAGGCATTCAAAAGTGCTTTATACCTTAATGGAGAAAATAAATTTGTAGAGGTAACCCTTGATTCTTTCAGACCGAAATTATTGAGGCCTTTAAACCATGTGAATGGATTTTGTGGCAAAGGAAAATATGTCTAAAGTGGGCAGTAACTCTTCTAAATAATTCTGAGGCTGGAATAGCAGATGGATCGGTTGATAACTATTTTTTAAACCAACACAATAAATTAGTGTTGTCAAGAGGAGTTGAGCAAGTTAAGGGAGCTAATACTGTGTCACACACATCACTGCCATGGTGTAGTTTGCTGCTCTGATACAAACAAGGTATTGTTTGCTCAAAATCTTTCTTTTCTTCTTTGTTGTTGTGTCGACAAGGTACTTCTTGGGTTCTATAATTTGCATGGCATGATGTTATGCATATTTTGCCTCTTCCTAGTCTTGGATGGTCTTAAGGTAGGATTAGCTGATTGGGATTGGAATTGGGGTCTCAAGTTTAAACAATCGACTTTGATGCTATTTTTTAGGTGGTTTAGCATATTAACCATGTGAAAGTTGTTTCCTTGGTCTAAAACAATTATTTTCTACATCTATTAGATGGTTTTTTGTGTTCGCTGAGAAAATTTTGAGCTAATAGATGCAAATATTCGAGGCATTAATAGGTATTATCTGAATTAAAGTTTTAAAATTCATAATTTATAAAGTTTCAAGGTCTAATTATTTGAAGGGTGCTAACTCAATGGAAGAGCACCTGCTTTACAAGCAAGTGTTTGGTGGTTTGATTCCATCGCGCCTTAATATTCATAGGGAATGGTGACAACCACAAGGTCACAAAAATAGACACCAAACTAGATGCCAAAAGAGAAAAACAACTAGATGAAAATAGGATGCAAAAGCAGATGCCAAGTTGGGTGCTAAAAGAAGAAAAAAAGGATTAATTAAGATGCCAAATGATGATGCAAAGAATGTTGTAAATTTGGGACACAAACTTGGGTGTAAAACATGAAGAAAAAAAAAGATGTAAGAAAATACATAATACTAGATGCACAATGGGGCTAAAAAAAGGGTGAAACCAAGGATGCCAAAAATGATGCTTAATCAGAATCAAACTTGGACATAAAATGAGATGCAAATGTGGAAACAAAATCAGGCTGAAAAAGGATGCAAATTTGGATGGAGAAAATGATGTAAAATTAGACACCAAAAAGGATGCAAAATTGGATGAAAAAGTGGACATTAATAATGGTACAACATTGGACACATAAGTAGACACAAAAATGGTGCAAAAATGGGCAGAAAAATAGCTCAAAATTTGATGAAAATTGAGATGCAATGTTGGAAGCAAAAAGTGAAGCAAAACATGGTCCAAATAAAATGCAAAAGTGGATGTAAAAAATGGCTCAAAATAGAATGTATCATTAGACACAAAATGGGTTGCAAAGGTGGACACAACACATGGCTTAACATAGGATGCAAATATAGATGCAAATTTGGATGCTCAAAATGATGTAAAATTAATAGATGTAAGAAGTGTTGTTAAAAATGATGCAAAATCAGATGTAGCAAATGATGCTAAATATGGTGCAAAATGGGATGTGAAAAAGGGATACAAATAAAACGTAAAAGTGGACGTAAAAAATGGTCCAAAAAAGATGCAAAAATGGGCATAAAAATGGATGCAAAATGTGGTGCTAAATCAAATTCAAAATATGGTGCAAAGTTAAACACCAAAGCTCGTGCAAAAATTGATGCAAAATCTGGCATAAGACTAGATGCAAAAATCGACACAAAATGAATGCAAAAAAAGATGCTAAATTGGATGTAAAAAATGGTGTAAACTTGATGACGCAAAAAAGGAAGCAAAAAACTATGAAAAATAGATGCAAAAAATGGGACAAAAGTAGAAGCAAAACCTGTCATAAAATCAGATGGAAATCTTGGTGAAAATTTTGACACAAAAAATGATGCATAATCTGGTGTAAAAAAGGACGCAAAATCTAGCGTGAAAAAGGATGCAAAATCCGACGCAAAAAAAAGAAGGACGCTTTAAAAATTGTACAATAGAGTCAAATTTAGTGCGAGGTTGCTCATCCCAATTATAAAAAAAATGCACTAAAATCTGGTGCAAATTGCCAGTTTTGTTGTAGTGAATGAATTTGTAGTTTATTGCATCAACTTGAAGAATGTATAGTCTTTCATGTCTTGAGGGATAATAACTCTGAGATAGTCCAGGTATCAAATTGTGATAAAAGGTTGCAACAAGGGGAGTTATTGATTAATAAGGGAAATTTCTACTACCCAAACCTCCGATGAGAAATGTCATGCATCCATGTTCCATCTAGGAACTTGTCTCTTGGCTACATGTTTGGGATGATGTGAGTATTTTGAAATGGTTGATTCTTCATATTTTAAAATTGATAGGATATGTTTCTTTAAGGATTCTCAGAGGAACCCTCATCACCAACTTGGTAGCCATGTTGAAATTCAAGGGTACAATTTCCTACAAGGGAAATGTTTTAATTCATATGATTAAACGGTACAAGTCAAAGCATCATAAAAGGTCCCTAAGGGTAATTAAAGAGGTTCTTAAATCGTTAGAGGGATTTAGGAGACACGATTTTCATTAATGTTCATTCATTTGCTAAAATAAGTGTTCACAAAGTCAAGTGTCTCATTTCACAATTTTGTTAGAGTGTGCATTGAGAGGGACAATGTTGGGGCTCATTTCCAAGTTGCAAATAGGTTAATCTAGGACTCAAGAAGGAGGGGATGAGACTATGCAGATATCATGCTTCTTAAACATCAATATAATCCACCAGTTTCGTTGTTATTTGTAATAATGGAGCAAGTTATTGATCACTAAACTCGCATCAATAAATGGAAGATGAATCAAGGTGTTGGGCCTCAAAATAGTCCCTATTCTCACTCCATTATTAACCAATACCTTCACATTACTTCCATATTACCTTCATGTCACCGGCATTCCTCCTCGACGTCATTACATTTGCCTCATCATTGGGTTATAACTATGATTTTCCAAAGTTTATTAATTCTTAACATTTTTAAGTGGATATGTGGTTAAACTTTAGAAAATAATATGCTTATACTTATACCTAACAATTAGAATGAGTTTGTTGACATGTGTAGGTATAAAAGAAGCTTCATAGGCACCCTTATGTGGCACTCTATGTTCAAATTCGAATTTGAGGAGATCATGGACATCATGGAGAAGATCATGGACCTCATGGAGGAGATCATGGAGCATAGGGTTATGTGTCACCATTGGTTGAGAAATATGTGGGTCAAAGGAGGGAATAGTGGATTTACATTTATGAGTTTGTTATCATAGCTTTTGTATAAATAGGAGTGTTATCTCCTTCATTTGTAATCTTAATCTTAATCTTCTTCTTCATTTTGTGATCTTAGTATCTTATAGGTTGGTAGTGAGAAGTTAGATTGGAGAATCAATGTAATGGTTGCAATTGCAATTTGAAATTGATGATAAATAAGACGGAGCTTCTTTGATCCTCTACATTTGACTTTTCTTTTGGTGTGCTTGTGAATCCTTGGAAGGATCCCCATTGCCTATCAAGTACACTTTTATTTTAGTAGGCTTTTATTTTATGTTTGTTTGTGAATTTCATTAGATTAAATTATTAGGTTCATATGTTTGGAATATTAACGAATGACCTTTCGTAAGAAAGTAATAATGTTTCCTTCAATGAATCTGATTTGTTATTTAATGTTTGATTTCATTATTTTAAGTTTCTGATTTATATGCGTGAGATATAAATGAATAGTATCTTGTAAGAGAGCTTTAACATTTCATGCAATCAATCAGAATTAGGTTTAAGTGCTTTAATTTCATTAGCTTAAATAGTTTGTTGATTAATATGATTAGAAATATTAATGAACAGTCTCCTGTAAGGGAACCTTAATATTTCTTACACTTGTCACAATGTATTTAGATTTCATTTTGTTAAATGACTAAATAGGTGTTGGAGATCCTAATGAAAGACCTCCTGTAAGGGAACTTTGGCATTTCTTCACCTAACTTAGTTTAGTTTGTCTCTAAGTCCATATATATTGGATGATCCTCGAAGTTTACTTACTCGGATTGATAGTAAAATGAAACTCTAATTTGCATCCGCATTTTAGACCAAACACAAGGTTTAACAAGAATCAAATGGAAGAAATTCAATTGCAAATTACACATGGAAAAAAATACCTTTCTCATTCCATGAGCTCAATGAACACAGAGAACAATAGACTCCATGACCTTAATGAACTCATTGGACAAGCTATGGAGCAATGAACACGGAGAAGACTAGACTCCTAGACATCAATGACCTCATTGGAGAAGCTATGGATTTAGACTCCAGAGACGAAGGCACACAAATATAAACCTGGTTTCATATGGAATGCTAATTTTCTATGTATGTAAGAAATTTTCTATGTATACGTATAGTTGCTTTAATCAATTTGTGTTGTATATGCCAAACAATTTTATCAGATAATTAGCTCACGTTAAAACTACACAGCTTGATATGCCAAATTTTACTTTTTAAATGTATTGTTTCATACTTTATATAGATTTTTAATATTTTGTATTTATGATTAAAACATAAATTATTATCCTCGATGGGGGTGTAAAATCACCAGGACAAGTGGGAGGGGGGAAGTTAAGGCCCACCCGACCCCAAGCCACGCGCCCGCTGACTCACCACCCTCACACACGCGAGTGGTAAAGAGCCTCAGGGTAGGAGATATCACGGCATATTGTTTTTGGTTAAACGAGGGATGGACATAGCTCTGTGCATTTCGTTTCTGCAGGCGATGGTCAAGGTTGATGCAATGGTCTATGTAAACGATAATCCACTGGCTCTCAAGCCCTGGCTTGAGCTCTGCTGGCCTAGAAAGGGCAGAGGGACAGGCTCGTCGAGTAGTGGTGGCGAAAGGTGGGGAGTTGGGAGGCTTCATGGCAACGACACGGAAACATGCACACTGCACGAGGAGGAGGACGAGGTAGGTGGCAGTGAATTTCGAGTGGCGTACATGTTTTTTGCTGGGAGAATCAGATTTGCAGCCTGGGCACTTGATCCAAATATGTGGACTGCGCAATAGCAATCCCTTGGCGACCCAGCCCCTAGATGGTTCTGCCTTGGGCTCGCGGGGCAGTCTGGCTTCCCTGCAATTCATATCTGTGGTTGGTGGAGCTTTTGCACCTCCCTGGATGACAGTGTAAATATTGGGGGTGGTCGTGTGTCCCTCGTCTATGGGACTCAAAACGTGGTCCAAGACAAGCTCAGTGGAGGGTACAGAGGTGGAGTGTGGGTCTCACGAGAAAACGAAATTGGAACGGCTTCGCGCGTTATCCCAACACAACGAGTGGAAGAGGAGGGCACTTGTATCCCGAGAGAGCATGATCGGGCTCGACACAATGGTTTTGTTTGAGGTATAGATAATCATGAGGTTTCAGGGGACCCGAGCTCCCACTCAGAGTCTATGGAGAGCCAACACTCAACAACGGCCATGGAAATTTCCCCAGCCCAATCCCCTGGCGAGATTGAGGCCCAGGTCACCCTTGAATCCATCTTCACTCAGCTCTAGTAGATCCAGATCAATTTAGACACCGTGCGAGAGCAAAGGTACAAGGACCAGAATGAATTAGTGGCTTACATCAACATTGTCCAAAGCCTGCAGATGGAGACCCTTGAGGCTCTGGAAAGTCTGCACTGTATACTGAGGCCCTCTCAAGACCACCTCTGAGCCCTGGAGACCCAAGTGGATCACATAGATTACCACCTGCACCATCAAGATCGTCTCTTCACGGCTCCTCCGCCTGGCCCTTTGCACCCACTTCCATGATGATAGTTTTTGGTATGTTTTTTATAATTTTGCGGAAAATAATCAAGTGCTTCGAATTCCTTGGCAAGCACCCAAGTTCTAAAAGCAATGCTTGCCTTGTGGATTGATTGAATGTAATCAAGCCATGGTGGTTACTACTGTAAAAAAAAAAAAAAATTATATGATAATATAATACTACAATTTGAACAACAAATATATATATATATATATATATATATGGGGGTATTTTTGAGGCAGTGCTTTAATATATATATTAAAGTATTAATATGATAGAGGTTAAAAAAATAAATTTGCACTTTAAATGTTTTTAGAAAAGTTAGTTTTTTTTAAAACATAAAGATATATTTTTATTTATGTCAATTATCGAAAATAGAATATTCGACATATTGAGGCTGCATTCATTGGATCTTGACTCATTTGCTCTCTCCCTCAGCATTGCTGATCAGTGGGCTCTCGTGCCGCGGTTTACACATGAAAGCTCATCGGAATGGTTGTAGTGCATTGCCACGAAAAATGTGAAACGTCTCTTTTTCAAATATTCCTTCGAAATGGAAACCCCACCACCTTCCCTTTTCTCATGTACTACTCTCACTCTACTCAAAATAAACACTTGTATTCTCACCACTTTTCTAAACGATTTTTCCGGATTCAAGCATCTCACCGAGTGCAACTTAATCTTGTTGAAAATATTAAAGTCACCTGTTAGCCTTTGAGCAGGAAGAAAAAGAGTACAGAGGCAGCGCAGCAGAGTATATGTGCACAGCACCACGCATTCAAGAAGAGTGGGAAATTTGTAAGGATGAATTGATTTCTATGGGCTGCAGCCACGAATTGCAGAGGAGAAGTAAATTGGTGATGGGCGTAGCCGTTTCTGCAGGAGGACTAAGATTTTTTCGTAGTTCTTGTCTACGAAGAAACAGAGTTAATTAAAACAGTCATTTCGGGCGTTTAAAGCCCTCAACAACCAAAATGGAGAAAATAGCTTAAAACAGCCGAAGTCCTTCAATTTTTGAAAAGGCAGGACAAGTGGTCCCCACCATTTAAGCGGCATTTAGAATCACAAGTTAAACTTGCAGTGTCTTGTTGATGTGAATATTTGCAATGCGATGCGATCACAATCGCAATCGCAAATCGCAGCAACAGTATTAATAAGTGTCTTGTTGATATGGAAGATTGCGATGTGATCCAATCGCAATCGCAACATCGCATGTATTATTTGCAATCTCCCTCCACCACATCCAAGGCCCGTGGGTCCACAAGACCACGCGGCATTATATAATACGATCACAAGTCTTGAATCACAAATTTTCAATCGGCGGTTCTTTTTTGTATGCCCCAATCACTTTACCATGGGCCGGACTCGATGGTGTTATGCGACGGAGTTTGTTTGTTCCATCGTGTCCGCTTTTGAATCGCAATCAGAACTTCTTAAACACGAGACCCGTTCGCACATATTAGAAGTCCAGACCCGATGCCATTTGTTAGGGCGGACTTAATTGTTGGATTGCATTCGCTTTCCAATCATGATCGGAGTTTTTTTGGTTGGTCGTGTGTTTTTGTTATGACACGGACCCGATGGGATTTATACAACGAATTTAAACTTTGGTCCATCGCATCTGTTTGCCAATCGACGATCAGAAAATTTTTTTGGTGCGCTTGTTTGTTTAAAGCGCGGACCCAATTGTTATATATATTACATTTAAATGTTTGGTCGCGGTTCAAAGCGCATTATAGTGGGGCCCGATAGTATTTTAAATAAACTTTGTTTAAAGTTCTATATAGTTTTTATGTAATGTTTTAATATATGCGCGGCATATAAAAGAAAAGGCCCGCGAGCCTGTAGTATTGTATTTTTTTTTGGTTCTGCACAGTAGCGCAGAGAAGAAGAACACAGCAGTGTTGGTTTTATGAGACATAGTGTGTTGTTTGAAAGAACATAGAGTTATTTTGTGAACTGCGTCTGTAGCAGTCACTATTTCTGATATCCCTCTGTGTTGAGGAAGATCTTGTAGCAATTTTTGAAAGTAATAGAAGTTTGTTTTTCAGTGTGAAACTTTCTCTCTTGTCAAAGAATTTTAATTTCTTTGTGTTGTTGAGAAGAGGAGTTTACTCTCTCCATTTCTATTGTTTTGGAATTTTCAATATTCCAACATGGTATCAGCGCTATTTTAGGCTCTTTGAAGGTTTCAAAGAAGCTAAAGAAGAAGAAGACTTGTTGCAGTGTTTTCTCCAGCAGTGTGAAAGCTCAACAGAAGTCAAAGTTTAGGTATTTCTCAAAAAAAAGAAAACAGAGTTGTTTTTTTTGTTTAAGAGAGTTTGTTCTTTCAAAGAAGGAAAGACAGTTTGTTTAAGTTCAGCAATGGCTGGACCAAGTACAGGAATGAGTATTGGAAATGCTCAGCTTCCACAATTTAATGGAAAGAATTATGATTATTGGGCCATTACCATGAGAGCCCTGTTTGTCTCACAAGACTTACGGTAATTTGTAGAAGATGGTTTTTTTGAACCAGCTGATGAGCAGGCTTTTAATGCCTTAACTCAAGTAGAGAATGACCTATTGAAGAGAAATAGGAAGAAATATGCTAAAGCTCTCTTCTTATTGTATCAAGCTGAAAATGAGAATGTGTTTCCAAGGATAGCAACAGCCCAGAGATCCAAGGAAGCATGGGAAACTCTGAAAGTAGTTTATCAAGGTATGGAAAAAGTGAAGACAGCAAAAATTCAGTTGCTAGAAGATATTTTGAAACTCTTTGCATGAAAGATTCAGATAATGTAGACACATTTTTTACACATGTGATTGGGATTGTAAATCAGATAAATTCCCATGGAGAAACTCTTGAAGAAAGAAGGATTGTGGAGAAACTTTTGAGGAGCTTACCCTCAAAGTTTGATGTTATTGTTACCACCATAGAAGAGACCAAAGATCTCTCAAAGTTCATAATGGATGAACTTCATGCCTCACTAATAACTCATGAACAGAGATTGAACAGAGATGAAAATTCATCTCTAGAGCACGCCTTCAAGACCCAGATGCCTTCAGGAAGAGGAAGAGGTCAAGGCAAAGGAAGAGGAAGAGGCAGAAGTCAGAACAGAGGTGGAAAGAACAGCCCTTCACATTCACATGGAAGGAGCAACAGTCGAAATCAGAGCCATGGCCAAAGCAACATCCAACAAGGTGGACACCAACACCAACATGCTCATGGACAAAGGTATGACAAATCCAATGTCCAATGTCATTATTGCAAGAAATATGGGCACTATGCCAATGAATGTAGAAAGAAGCAAAATGACATGAAAAATAAGCAGAATGCTAATGTAGCAAAAGAAAAAAAGAACCCAAGTAATGTGTTGTTCGCATGTAATGTAGCACAGGATAGAGAAGATGATGTTTGGTTCTTAGATTCGGGATGTAGTAATCACATGACTGGAAACAAAGCAATGTTTGCAAATCTAGATGAAGAAGTAAAATCAGAAGTAACCACAGAAACTGATACTAAGATCTCTGTAAGAGGAAAAGGTAGGATTAGTATTCGAGCAAGAAATGGTGAGCAAAAATTTGTTCCAGATGTGTATTATGTTCCAGGTTTGAAGTGTAATCTTTTGAGCGTTGGGCAGCTCATAAACAAAGGTTACAATGTAATTTTCAAGGATGATGTGTGCACAATAAAAGACATACCTCCAAGAAAGAAAATCATTTCTGAAATACATATGACCAGCAATAGAATGTTTTCACTCAAGCTCAACACTGACTTGAAAGGAAAAGGAAAGAGCATAGCAGCTGTAACACAAGAAGATTTTCATAAGGAAGCAAAAGATGAAAATTGGTTATGGCACCTGAGATTTGGACATCTCAATTTCGGAGGATTAAATTTGCTACACAGAAAAGGAATGGTAAGAGGTTTTCCATTGATTGAGAAGCCTGACAGCCTATGTGAAGGCTGCATCTTGGGAAAGCAACACAGAGAAAATTTGCCATCAGGGAAAAGCATTAGGGCGAAAGCACCCTTAGAGATCATTCACTCAGATTTATGTGGGCCGATGCAGACAGCATTAGTTTCAGGTAGCAATTACATGATGACCTTCATAGATGATTTCACAAGAAAAGTGTGGGTTTATTTTCTGAAATATAAGAGTGAAGTCTTTCAGAAATTTCGCCATTTTAAAGCTCTTGTAGAGAAACAGAGCGCACTGCACATTAAAGTTCTCAGAACTGATAGAGGAGGAGAATGTATATCAAAGGAATTTATGAGTTTTTGCAGAGAGAACGACATACACAAGTAGTTTACCACAAGGTACACACCGCAACAAAATGGAGTTGCTGAAAGGAAGAATCAAACCATAATGGAAATGATGAGAAGCATGCTAAAGGCAAAACACTTGCCGAATGAGTATTGGGCAGAAGCAGAAAACTGTGCTGTGTATATTTTAAATAGATTCCCTACAAAAGCTGTGATGAACAAAGTTCCAGAAGAAGCGTGGAGTGGCAAAAAACAGGGATTCACCCACATGAGAGTTTTTGGATGTGTGGCATATGCACACATTCCAGACAAGTTGAGGAAGAAGTTGGATAGTAAGGGGGAGAAGTGCATTTTCCTTGGATATTGTGAAGATTCCAAAGGATACAGATTGTATAACCCATCCACAAATAAGTTTGTGATAAGTAGAGATGTGAAATTTATTGAAGAGGAAGCATGGGATGGAAGCATTGAGAAAACAGTCAATGTTAAAATTTGTTTGTCTCATGATGAAGATGAGGAAGATGTAGTTGAAATTAACAACTCATCGGCAGCACAACCTCCAACAACACAAGGACAGCAAGGGACACCTCAAGCAGCAGCGAGAAAACCCTTGAGAAGAAGCGGGAGTGCATCACCAAGCACACCACATGGAACATAATTGAGTGCTTCATCAAGCACGTCTACACCATGTCAAAAAGGAACAAAGTTCAGAAGTATTAGAGAAATCTATGAGCAGGGAGCAACAAATGAAGGTATGAATTCCCTATTTGCTTTGTATTGTCAAGTTGATGATCCTATTCACTTTGAAGATGCTATTAAAGATAGAAAATGGATAAAAGCTATAGATGATGAAATTAATACCATAGAAAAGAACAAAACATGGGAGTTGGTTGATCTCCCAGAAAGTAAAGAAGTCATTGGAGTTAAATGGGTCTATAAGACCAAAAGCAATGCGAAAGGAAAAATAGAAAGACACAAGGCCAAACTTGTTGTCAAGGGATATAAGCAGAAGCAAGGGAACGATTATGAGGAAACTTTTGCACCTGTTGCAAGAATGGAGACAGTAAGAGCAGTGTTGTCAATAGCAGCACGAAACAAATTGAAAATATACCAGATGGATGTTTGAATCCGCATTTTTAAATGGTGTGTTAATGGAAGAGGTATATGTGGAACAACCTCTCGGCTATGAGAAGAAAGGCCAAGAGCATAAAGTCTGCAGATTGAAGAAAGCTCTTTATGGGCTGAAGCAAGCGCCAAGAGCATGGTACAGTAGGATAGATTCCTATCTACTGGAAAATGGATTTGAAAAGTGTGAGGGAGAACCCACCCTCTACATCAAAGAAAAGGATGGTAAAATGTTGATTGTTGTTTTATATGTTGATGATCTAATATTTACAGGTAGTGATGATTACCTTGTTGAAAATTTTAAAACAGTCATGAAAGAAGAATTTGAAATGACTGACATGGGTTCGTTGAGATACTTCTTAGGAATAGAAGTAGAGAAAAGTGAAAAGGGGATTTTTATCTCTCAAGCAAAGTATGTGAATCAAGTTTTGGAAAGGGCCATATGCGAAAGTGCAAAGGCTGTGACTCCAGACACGATGGTGTTGAGTCTCAAATCTGCATCTTTTCCATACACCTTTCTATACCTTTTTCATCCACCTGAACCTTCCCAGTTGTCAATATCATTGTATATTAATTGCAAAAGAGCATATAAAATGGTTTTTAACTATATTTTGTGTCTGCTGTTTGATTTAGATTTTTGCTCATTTAGCTGCGGAATCTTGCCACTTTCCGCAGCTGCTGCAACTTTCCGCAGCTGCTGCAACTTTCCGCAGCCATTTTGTGAAAGTATATGTTACAGGTGTCCTCAGGAAGAACGAGCCACATGGGCAAGTCAGAAATGATGTGGACATGGATCGTGTCCTATTGGCTCGAGCAAATTCACTTAAGGAAGCTGCGGTCAAAGGTGGCCAAGTGGAAGTCAACCGTAGAGTCCCACGGTGACAGGACTCTGTTTCTCGTCACGTGAAGATTCATATGGCCGTTTCTGAGTTGCGGGAGACACATAAACACCTGTACACGGCTCCATAGCCGAATCCAACATCCACTCTGCATAGATTTACTCCTCAACGCGGCCATGATCCTAGATCTCTCGACGTAATGGTTTACGTGTTCTCCATCAGCACAAACTTTAGGGAATTAGTTATATTTCCTTTGTTATAAATAATTCATTTGCATACGCATATTAGATTAGTCTCCATTAGCTTCCAGATAACCATGTAATGTAATTACGTTGCCACTGTGCCGTAATATCACATTTCTATTATGACTACATTTTAATATATAAGAAGACTCTGTTTCCAAGCGTAATTCGTACTTGAAGTCTATTGCCAAGGCTGGTGTAGAGGGCCCCTACACACGCTGAGGTTTTGTGCATTATTGTATAGTTCTTGTTTTATTTATTTAAGCTCATTGTGCCATAATTCATTCACATGTTTATACATTGCATCTTTCATATACACGATGTTTGATTGCTAATCTTTCATACTTTACATTTTACTTCTATCCTTCATGTTTTATGTTATTGTTAAACTGATCAGTGTTCTTGTTTCAGGTTATAAATAGGCAGCCCGGGAATTTGCATAACTTTTTGACTAATGACATGGAATTAATATTTTTCTGCTGCTAATTTACTTTTCTTAGTTTCTATTTAATTTCAGTACTGCTTTGTTTATTTCAGTCCTTCACATTTGTTTCAGTAGTTAGATTTAGATATATTAAATTGCTCATGACATCTTCAGTTACCTCCGAAAGCCACAGCTGGACTGATGGTGAGGGATTGAATTATGAATGTATAGTTTGATATTAGTTTACTTTCTGCAAGTTAGATATATTAAATTACTCATGACATCTTCAGTTACCTCCGAAAGCCACAGCTGGACTGATGGTGAGGGATTGAATTATGAATGTGTAGTTTGATATTAGTTTACTTTCTGCAAGTTAGAAATATTAAATTGCTCATGACATCTTCAGTTACCTCCGAAAGCCACAGCTGGACTGATGGTGAGGGATTGAATTATGAATATGTAGTTTGATATTAGTTTACTTTCTGCAAGTTAGATATCAGGTTACTCAAGTTGTTTATGGTTACCTCCGAAAATCATAGCTGGACTAATGATGAGGGATCAGAAGATAAGTTGATGTAATTTGATTTAGATTTACTTTGTTGCAACTCTTGGATTTCTTTCAGCATAGTTTCTTTTGTGTTTAGACAGCAGCAAGGGTAATGGGTTTCATGATCAATAGTTCACTGTTTGTTTGACTAGTATAGTGGCACATTTTCATTTTCTTTTAGGAATTAATTTTTTCATTGCATGTTTTAAAACCCTTTTGAAGTTTGAAGTTTGGGAAATCATTATAAAGGACATCATTGCCTTGAACATTTATCTCCATACTTGTCTTTAATTTGACAAAAATCCAAAACTATTCCCAATATTTCGATAGGTTATTCGCACATATCATGCTACTGACTTCGTCACCTTACGAACCTGATTGACAAATTAAATGTAGCAATTTAGGACACACTAAATTGACCAAATAAAGAATGGGATTATTGATGTATTACCAGTGTAGGATTTGATCCCAGCCAAGGCGGCATAGTTACGCTTCTATGTATTTGACTGCAACTAGGCTGATATTATGGATGCTGTTAGTTTGATTTCCAGATTCATGGAGAAGCCAAAAGAGACACATTGGTAGGCAGCAAAGAGAATTCTGAGGTATGTTAAAGGAACTAAAAGATTTGGCATTTTATATAATACTTCAGAAAATTCAGAGTTAGTTGGATACACTGACAGTGATTGGGTTGGAAGTGTAGATGATCGGAAGAGCACTTCTGGTTATGTTTTTCATATGGGTTCAGGAGCCATTTCATGGGCTTCTAAGAAACAGCCGATTGTAGAATTATCTACAGCAAAGGCAGAATATGTGGCAGCTACAGCAGCAACGTGTCAAGCAATTTGGATGAGAAGGATGTTGAGAAGTTTATGCCAAGAACAGGTAAAAGGGACAGTGATTTTTTGTGACAATAGCTCAGCTATTGCATTGTCAAAGAATTTAGTGTTTCATAAGAGAACAAAACACATAGATACAAAGTTTCACTATATCAAAGAATTGGTAAACAATGGAGAAATTGTTTTACAGCATTGTAAAATAGAGGAGAAATATGCAGATATCTTAACAAAGCCATTGGGGCAGAAGACATTTGAATTTTTAAGAAAATTCTTGGGTATGACTGATAACCCAGCAGCTGACTTTAAGGAGGAGTGTTGAAAATATTAAAGTCACCTGCTAGCCTTTGAGCAGGAAGAAAAAGAGTACAGAGGCAACGCAACAGAGTATATGTGCACAGCACCACGCATTCAAGAAGAGTGGGAAATTTGTAAGGATGAATTAATTGCTATGGGCCGCAGCCACGAATTGCAGAGGAGAAGTAAATTGGTGATGGGCATAGCCGTTTCTGCAGGAGGACTAAGATTTTTTCATAGTTCTTGTCTACGGAGAAACAGATTTAATTAAAATAGTCATTATGGGCGTTTAAAGCCCTCAACAACCAAAATGGAGAAAATAGCTTAAAACAGCCGAAGTCCTTCAATTTTTGAAAAGGCGGGACAAGTGGTCCCCACCATTTAAGCGACAATCGGAATCGCAAGTTAAACTTGCAATGTCTTGTTGATGTGAAGATTTGCGATGCGATGCGATCACAATCGCAATCGCAAATCGCAGCAGCAGTATTAATAAGTGTCTTATTGATATGGAAGATTGCGATGCGATCCAATCGCAATTGCAACATCGCATGTATTATTTGCAATCGCCCTCCACCACATCCAAGGCCCGTGGGTCCACAAGATGACACGGCATTATATAATACGATCGCAAGTCTTGAATCGCAAAGTTTCAATCGGTGGTTCTTTGTTGTATGCCCTGATCACTTTACCATGGGACGAACCTGATGGTGCTATGCGACGGAGTTTGTTTGTTCCATCGCGTTCGCTTTTGAATCGCAATCGGAACTTCTTAAACACGAGGCCCGATCGCACATATTAGAAGTCCAGACCCGATGCCATTTGTTAGAGTGGACATAATTGTTGGATCGCATCCGCTTTCCAATCGCGATCAGAGTTTTTTTGGTTGGTCGCATGTTTTTGTTATGACACAGACCCGATGGGATTTATACAACAGATTTAAACTTTGGTCCATCGCATCCGTTTTCCAATCGGCGATCGGAACTTTTGTTCGGTGCGCTTGTTTGTTTAAAGCGCGGACCCGATTGTTATATATATTGAATTTAAATGTTTGATCGCGGTTCAAAGCGCATTATAGTGGGGCTCGATAGTCTTTTAAATAAACTTTGTTTAAAGTTTTATATAGTTTTTATGTAATGTTTTAATATATGCACGGCATATAAAAGAAAAGGCCCGCGAGCCTGTAGTATTGTATTTTTTTTCGTTCTGCACAGCAGCGCTGAGAAAAAGAACACAGCAGTGTTGGTTTTATGAGATAGAGTGTGTTGTTTGAAAGAACATAGAGTTATTTTGTGAACTGCGTCTGTAGCAGTCACTATTTCTGATATCCCTCTGTGTTGAGGAAGATCTTGTAACAATTTTTGAAAGTAATAGAAGTTTGTTTTTCAGTGTGAAACTCTGTCTCCTGTCAAAGAATTTTAATTTCTTTGTGTTGTTGAGGAGTGGAGTTTACTCTCTTCATTTCTATTGTTCTGGAATTTTCAATATTCCAACAAATCTATACCCATATGACAGATGACTCTTTAGCCCGATTTCTCTCACATTGCCCTCTTCTTCATAAATTTAACCTAAGGCATTGTAGTGGCCTACAGACGCCAGTCATCTCCACTCCCAGTCTCACAGAATTAGATCTACAGCTTAATAGGCCACAACAATTGATAGTCAAATGCCTTAAACTCAAAACTCTGAAGACAAACATGTGTATTCAAGACTTGAGATGGAATGGAATGGAATTTTATGAGATTTCCTCAACGATCGAAAGTCTCCAAATGGAGGGTGGAAGCAATTTGATGGAGTTGTCATTGCATTCAAGAGCCTTTGGGGAATACAATTTCTCCGTAAACATATTTCTTGAGTTAGTAGGAACGTTGAGATCAATGAAAGTGCTTTCCATTTATTTTGAGAATGCATATCTTCCCCAAAATGGTATTGGGATTGCTATTCCTCTTTTCTACCTTCTGTCGAGGTTTCCTAATCTTGAGCAATTACACCTGGGTGGACGGTTGGTATGGGTAAAACAATAACTCCTATTATGTTTTCTATTATTTTTTCATCGTCATTATTACTTAATATTTCTCTGTGCTGTATTCGTATGCTAATGTATAAATTTATGACTTTTTCTTTGTTACGCAGGCGGAGGCAGAGGCAGAGGCAGAGGGAGATCCAGTGCTCCAATGTTTAACATATCGACTTGTTATTCTTCAAATGGTTGAGATAGATGTTTACAAATAGGATGCGAAGGAACTTGGTTTGTTTGGGTGCCTTCTTCAAATATGATGCGAAGGAACTTGGTTTGTTGAGGTGCCTTCTTCAAATAGCTCCTGCGCTTAAAGAAGTGAAACTCTGAGCTGTAGGAGGTCGTGAGAACCGCAAGTCATTTTTCGAAAGTTGGGAATCTTTGAAGAAAAGTCGTGAACAAGGAACAATGCCGGAGAAAGAGAAAATATTTGAAATTAGCTTTTGTTTTTAATATTACATTTCATGTTTTGTTACTGGTGTTTATGGCGGACAAACTGGTGGATTTATCTGAATATTAATTTTGTGTGTTCAAAACACGTTTGAAAGGGTGAACCAATAGATAGCGGATTTACCTGAATATTAATTTTGTTATTGGTTTAGGTCACAGTCAAATTTGGTTTACCTAAATATTAATTTTGTGTTCAAAGCCAGTTTCAAAGAGTGAACCGATTCTTAATAATGTGAAATTTATTAGACATTTGTTTTTATTAGCTAGTTGGAAGTTTTTGTCTCGTCCGATTCAGCAGAAATTTACTAAAATCACCAAGTTATTATTGTACAATATTATTTTCTCTTTGTACTATTCTGGGGATCTACGTGTCAGTAGTGGGCACTCTAATCCTCATGTCCTTAATTTGGTCTATATATGCTAAAGTGCTCCATTTCTGGTTTCGAAAATGTATTCTCGATTTTTTTCCAAGACTATGTTGTACTCGTTAGTGCAACTAGAATTGAGCATAACACGTGTTCAATTCTCAAATTTTTTCATTATGGTTGAGATGAATATGCTTGTAGGAATTCTGGTTTAATGATTGTTTTTATTAAATTTCTGCATTTTAAGCATGGGGTTGCTGAAATGAAAGTAGAAGTTGAAATAATAAGTGGCCTTGTTGAGTTAGCGAAAAGCTATGTTCATTTGTGTTCAAGGAGTACTCGCAAAAAGCTATGATCATTTTGTGTTCAAGGAGTACTTTTTTGAGACTGTCTTTCGTAAGTACTAGTGGAATTTTAGGATGGATATGATATCATATACTCTACATTTCTTTCTATTCTACATTTTTTTTTCTAATGGTGACATGTTTTTCTTTTCTTTTTATTGTCATTTTCAAAAGGGAAGATAGATGCTTATTCCAAAGCCATTGCCCAACTTATTTTTCTTTTAGCCTCGTGAACTTAGAAGTTTCTTACCACAATTTGTGCTCAATTCATTATGAACATCACACTCACATCTTGAACATGTCCAATTCTAAATTAAAATTGGCAGTTATATGTTTTCCTTAATCAACCTCAAAACAAAGTTGGATTAAGCCAAACCTTCTTGGTCTAGCTTAGTTTTCTTTTACTCAAAACTACTATCTTACAAAACCCCATGTTTATTTTATTTCTGTGTTTTGATGGTTGACCCTTTATATGTAGTTTGACATATTGAATTGGGCAAGTATCTAGACTTGTAAGTATCTGTGCTCTATCGTGGTAGTTGAAACCATCTAATTTTTTCCTTCCCTGAAGTGGAGGGTTATTTCTTTAAATTCACATATCAATATTTGATACCTCTGCAGGGGTGGTTGGAGTTTGGTGACTTGCATGTATAGTGTCGGGGAAATGTGTTTTCCACTGCCTTATGTCTATCCTATATTTTGTTTGTCTTGGAAGAAAGATCTCGCTAAGGAACATTGCAATACAATTGATTGTCCTCATAAAATAGTAGGGTTGTATTACAAGGTGTATTATAGAAATGCATGTTTATGTATTGACTCCAATTTAATGAAACATACCTGTTTATATCTCAA
Source organism: Pinus albicaulis (assembly GCA_034641835.2). Lineage (NCBI taxonomy): Eukaryota > Viridiplantae > Streptophyta > Pinopsida > Pinales > Pinaceae > Pinus > Pinus albicaulis. Next base: position 31,043,413 of record MU968480.1, read on the forward strand.
GTTGTTTGTAGTGGTACTAAAAACACTCAATGAAGTTGTGTTAGGAGTCTCCTAATGTTAAATAATGTTGTTAGTTTCCCTAAGGTTGAGGATCTTAATTAGTGTTATTTAACCATATCAGCTATTAGTTAGTTATGGAAGTGGTTAAATAAATTATTACATTATCTATATGTGCACATGTTTCTTCTCTTTTTATTTTACAATAAATTTTTTAGCTAGTACTTACAACCCACAAACCAATATTAGAATGACCTTGTGACTTGGCAAGGGCCGAGATGTCTGGAGACAATCTCATATGGGGGTCCCAATCGAGGGGGATGTCAACCCTTAGAGCCTCATTGTAGTGAGTTGATATTAATCATTCAGCATGTACATGATCTACCCCTCTCTGGTTTTGAACATGTGATATCCAAGGAAGAGACATGTTTTTTAGTCTCGACCTTCAATGATCATAATTATCATATGGGGTAGTCTTGAGATCATATGGACTAAACCTTTTTTTAGCCAATTTTGATAAGGGAATATGTGAAATCGGGGATCGAATGGAGATGAAGATGCTTCAGTGAAATTATAAAATCATTTCAGATAGTAAAAATTTCTTGAAGCAGTGTAGGCTGAGAACTTTAGAGGGGAAGTTTTGGTGGTTTATAGGTATTCTCTCTAAATTTCTAAGAAATTCTTTATTAATCTCTTTTGGAAAAGTTTGAAATTAGGAGCATGTAGAAGAGTCTGATGAGCAGTGGGAAAGACAAAGGGAATGCAAACTGTTTGTTAGTTGTAACATTAAATATATCTCTTACATGCCATCTTGTTTTGTTTCTAAGTTGGTCTTTTGTCATTTCAGGAATGGAGGGCTATCATAACACTAGTGCTTGGTTGTTTGGTCAACATGGTTGTTTTGTTCACCAATTTTTCTAACCGAATACTAACATACAATATTAGTGATTTGACAATTATGTCTTGGTACATTATGTAGCCTCAAACATAATAAATTCCCACAAGTAAATAGTATTTAGAAAACCAATAGGTTCAAAACCCATATGATCATGATTTTACTTTAGGGTTTCTAAATGTTCCAGTAGACTACTTCCATTGACAAGTTTGAGTGAGGGTATATATGCGCATTCCCTCCTTGTGTATTTCCTGCAGAACCTTGAATTGGTTTTGGAGATCGTGTTAGTGGGCTTGACCATAAAATTGTATAGGTATTGATTTGCATTTCCTCTTTAGGTTATTTCCATTGAGTGTTCTAATATGGAGTAATTCATTAGGTATGCCTAGGAGAATGATACGATGGCCTATGTATTAAGATATCAAGGTGGCTTCCTTGTGGCTTTGTAGTGGAGCCCAAGGTCTATATCATTTTAGTCATATTACTCCCTTGGTTGGCAGAGCTTTGTTGCCTTCAGGTAGTTAGATGTTTTGGCTTTTACTTATTTGTTGTGAATAGTTACTAGTGGAATCAAGCATACTTATTTTGCTTTAGGGGCTTCTTGAGCTAAAGGGGGGTGAGCCTGAACCTCAACACTTACACCAAATAGTGGGCAATCCTTAATATTATTTTTCAGATTGACATGTCCATTCAACTTATGACAATGGAATTAGGTATTTGCTGACGTAATGTATTTGAATAGTTGACCTCAATGCAGAAGGTGCCTATTTGGATGGTATTTTAAATGTTCACAATGGTTCTTGGCAAAGGAATTTACTAGTGGGTTAGGAAAAATACTCTGTAAAGGGCCAAAACTGCAAAGACAAGTTGAGAAAGTCCATGTTGATGAGACAATGTAACTTGATATTTTCATTAGTTGAGAGGTCCTCAATACGCTAAGAGAATATGACAAACACAATCCTACACTCCACTTACCCATCCTAACCACCTGCTTACTGTGTGTTGGATCCATGGGATTCCATTCACCTTGCACCCAAGTTTCAATTATATTATTAGAGGGGAACACCCAACTCAAGTTTTATATTCATTGGTGTCAATAAAAATTGGATTGGCTTCTGATTCATTCCCTTGTCATATAACTTTGGTACAAAATTGTTTGCTTTATTGGCATCATAATCGTCCTGATAACTTGCAAAGTTTACTGCCATGATTGAAGGTGTGCATTCCATAAAAGTCTTGTTTCCTAACAGATAAGGAGCTATCTGCCTAGGATTATAGTAGGATGTGAGTAGTAAACACTAATGGTATATGATTTCAAGCAAAACGATGTGCCATAATGTTTTTGGTAAAGTATTGGAAGCTATTGATGCTGGAAACCTTGATTGATATCACCTATGATAATCTAGATAATGTAAGGATTTCAAGTTGTGATGTGCCATTTATCTAGGTGTCACATTTTATTATGACCAGGAGAAAGGATTATTGCACATTTACAATGACATGCTTAAACCAAAAACCTGCCCTTAGTTTATATTGCAGGACACAACTTACTTTCATGAAGTAGTATTGTAGCATACTCATACCCATAACTTGCTCATGTAGCACCCTTCAGTATGGGCGTTGGCCATTCCTGTAGTTTCTACCTTAATCAAAAGGGATTTGATGCTAGAGTCAAATCTAGTTACAAGAATGGAGTTGTGACATGGTACTGGGTTGCCCGATTGGAAGTTCTAGAAATAAACGATCATTTTTAAGGAGAGCTCATGCTAATTTACTGTTTGGTTTGGTGTTGCTTTACACCCAAAAGAGAGTGTGCCACATTTAAAGGTTAATATAGGAGAGGATAGTGAAGTAGGAGCTAATTAATGAGATTTAATATCTTTTTGAGGTGAGAAGAGAAAGAGAGGGACATGGCTTATCTCGCTTTTGGTATAGCAGGACATGCAGGCAAGTGTGTTATTAGCTTTGTGGTAGAGCACACACTTGATAACTGCGAGGTTGATACACCTTAATAATATTCTAATGTATCCTAGCTAGGTCTATAGATGTCATCCATTCACAGTACATCAATACATTAACATGATTTGCACAAGGCAATGTTCAGTGATCAACGCAGTGTATCATTGCTATTTTATTCGTAGTATGTTTTTTCTTTTTTTTTACGTCTCTATGTATGCTAATACCATTTGTTCGTCTTTTTAATTTATTTTAATCTCACACACCAGTTAGTGGAAATTGTTTAGTTTTCTTATTAAAAGACAAGAATCGTACTGCAATTTTGTTTTTAAAATGTATTAATTTGTCAAAAGTTGCTACATGCCTTTGAAAATGTGTCTCAACTCGCATTTTATGATTTGACAAGATTTTTCATGTAAGAACATTTGTGATAAATTAAAGCTTACATCCTATGTTTATTACACTGACACCTTTGAAATAAATTGTTGTAAGGATGTAAATATTCAAGGTATTATAGGACCTTGTTTATCTTTGGAAAAGGTTTATCCTTCTTCACTTTTTCCTTTCTATCACTAATATATTATTTCGGTTTCAAAATATTTTTTTTTGTTTAATATGATACTTAGCTATGTTCAAATATATGATACACTCACGTAGTTCTTAGATACATAAAATTTGTCCTATCTTGTAATAAACATTTGAAGGTATTTGGAATTGGAACTCTGATTTCATTTTTAGTATATTTTAATTATATCACTTTTATTGAAACAAGTTGTTTTAATTAATAGAGCATTGAGAAAGTAGCCTAACCTATATAGTTATATTTTGAAATAATCTATCAATTAATATACTTTTGCATAAAGGGAAATATTGCGTAGACATTGTGATAAAATGTGTAGACTTGATAAAATACTTCCTTGGCGATATTTTTCCTTGTTACACCAGGTGAACATTCTAGCTCAACATTACAGGCTGCAAGTCAGAAACTTTTATTCAATGTTGCAGGAAGTCAATGTTCTAGGTCAACATTACACAGTTCCCATCAACAACTATTTATTCAGTTTCTCACACAATACTTAGTTTTTTGTTCATTTAAATTGTTTTTATTTTATTATTATTATTTATTTATTTTATTTCATTTTATTTATTTATTTATTTATTTATTTTTATTTTTATTTTTATTTTCTAGTTCTACATATTTGGTTGTGTAAAATAGAATATTTATGAAAATAAATTCATCATGATGTTGCAAATACTTTTGTATGCAATTACCATTTTGATGGCCAAATGAAGTTCCAGTTTACAACAATTACAAGGACATGGGTGGATGGCAGTGCAACTACCGAGGTTTGACACAATTATTTAATGTTATTCTATACATGATTGTAAACTACCTTATTTCCTTAAATGATGGGTAGGTTTGAAATTTGGGTAGAGTGACATATAAGAGAGAGAATATTTGTTACATAATTTAGAATGGTGAAGATTAAAGAAACCATTTGACTTGTAAATATTTGTTCTCTTCAAGGAAAAAAGTGCATAAAGTTTAGCTATAAAAAATTTACATTGTCATATGTCTCAAGGAATTCAAAATTGTTTTATACCTTAATGGAGCAAATAACTTTGTAGAGGTAAGCCTTGAGTCTTTCAGACCGAAATTATTGAGGCCTTTAAACCATGCAAATGGATTCTGTGGCAAAGGAAAATACATCTTAAGTGGGCAGTGACTCTTCTAAAAAATTCCTAGGCTGGAATAAAAGATGGATCTGTTGATAAATATTTTTTAAACCATCACAGTAAACCAATATTGTCAAGAGGAGTTAAGAAAGTTAAGGGAGCTAATATTGTGTCACACTCGTCACTGTCATGGTGTAGTTTGCTAGTCTGAGACTAACAAGGTACTTTTTTCTCGAAATATTTCTTTGTTTCTTTGTTATTGTGTTGACAAGGTGCTTCTTGGGTTTTATCATTTACATGGCATAATGTTATGCATGTTTTGCCTTTTCCTTGTCCTGGATTGTTAGGTCCCTATAATACTAGTGTATCCCCTTATTTTTATTGTTAGTGTAGCCCCATTATTGTTATTGTTGTGCCCATGTAGTCCCAATATTGTTATTATTTACCCCATAGATATAGCCCCATGATTGTTATTGTTGTACCCATGTGGTCCCTATATTGTTATATTGTGACCCTTTAAACACCTATATATAGAAGGTAGGTTTTTTTATTTGTATCATCCAAGAATTGTTAATTTATGTAATTTGTAAAGGGATGATAATGTTTTGTACACTTAGAGCTCCGCCCATAGTTTTTGGACCATGGTATTGTAAAAGAAAAGAATATATAAGATGTCTCGAATTTCTCTTGAGAGATATCTAATTCATTTTCATAGAATGAATTTGGATGTAAGGTTTTATTCATTTTTTATTCTATTTTTTATGCGAAAGGGAAGTCTCCTGCAGCTGAGTGCACGGAGACCTTAGAAATTATGCAGTTGAGTGCACATATACCTGCAGTTGAGTGCATGGAGACCTTAGAAATTATGCAGTTGAGTGCACATACACTTGCAGCTGAGTGCGCAGGATGAAAAGTGTTAGATTTGAAGTAATAAAAGAAGACTATGAAGACAAATCTATGTTGTTTACTTATATATTTTCTTTATCTGTTCTTTTGCTATCATCTGTGGTGAGTTATGATTTTTACATGTAATTGTATCGTGAAGTCCTATTTATGGTTTCTTATACTGATTAATGCCTATTAAAGTAAAATCGTGTAGTCTGCAAGATAGTTCAATAGAAGTGTTGAACAACGACTATGTCGTTAACATATTTGTTCTGTGAAGCTAGGATAAGTGTTAAAGAGAAGATAATCCCTAAAGTCAAACTCCATAGTCCCTTTGAATGCGGAAACCTAGTTCTATCACCCCCTAATATTTCGTCGGGTGAGACTTTGCTCTGCACAACCGATCGTTGTCGAAAGGGTCGATAATAGTGGGTTTTGTCGGTTCGTGCAACCACATATGAACATGGGTCTAGGCCCCATCAAGCCAACACTCATGCACAAATTTTCATATAGTTATCACTATGATGAAGGTGCATTTCCATCAAGTATTTTATGGCATGCTAGATTTGGACACTTTAACTATGACATCCTTCATTTGTTGAAGAAAAATGGTGTTACTGGTTTTCCTACTATTACTAGGAAACTTAAGCATTGTGATGCTTGTATTATAGGAAAGAAAAACAAATGGTATTTTCATGTTCTCATTTAATAGCACATAAAAAACTTGAACTCATTCATTTTGATTTGTGTGGCCCAATGCATGTTCCTTCTGCAAATGGTAATAAATATATGATGACATTTATTGATGACTACATCAGAATGTGTTGGGTTTATTTATTGCAGAAAAAATTGAATCTTTTGAAACATTCAAGAAATTTTATGCATGGATTGAAAATGATGCACAATCGCATATTCTCTCTATTCACACTGATAATGGAAAAAAATACACTTCAAAGGAATTTGAAAACTATCTTCGCCGGCATGGGATCAAAAATCAAACAATTCTGCCTTATAGTCCCCAACATAATGGAATATCTGAAAGAATGAACATGAAAATCTTAAATATGGTACATTCCACGATGTTTTTCAAGAGTTTTAAACTAATGTTTTGGTTTGATGTGGTTCTATGTGTTGTTTATATAAAGAATAGGTGGCCATCTAATGCTATAAAAAACAATGCTCCCTATGAAATCTGGTATGGCCACATTCCTTCAGTGAGGCATATCAGGGATATTTGTTCCATTTATTATGCCTTGATACCTAAGGAACATATAAAAAAACTTGGTGCAAGGAGTCACAATTTTATCTTCTCGAGGTACTCAACTACCTAAAAATCATATTGTCTCTATGATGAAGTCAATAATACATTTGTAATACCTAGGGATGTTATCTTTCTTGAATCTTCCAAGGCTGAAAACGTTATTGAGAGACAACTTGATCGCTTGGATAGATTCAGACATGCAAAATATTTTCAAGAGTTTGGTAACGATATTCCACATCTTGAAGGGGGGATTTCTATACTAGATCAATATGTGGAATTTTCTTCTGAAGCACTATATCCCGCACATGAAGCTCCAACCACCCATCGAGATGACACTTTGAGTGATGTGATTGACAGAATTGGGAGACTAAATCTTGATTCAGCCCCAACTTGGTCAATCGAGCAGAATGGTCCATCTCATAAAGGTCCTCCAAAATCGCTGAAAAAGACACTTGAAAGTTTTCATCTTAATTAGGTTGGAAAGATAGGAACAAGAAGCTTAACCAGAAATAATGGAGGTGATGTAGAGAATCCTTATTCACCAGTTGATATGGATGTTTCTTATGGTTTTCAACTGAATTTTTCTACAAATTTTGAGCCAACTTCCTTCAAAGAAGTTGTTTCCCATGAAGAATGGAAAGAAGTGATGCATAAAGAATATGATGCCTTGATAAAGAATGACACATAGAAGCTGGTTGATCCTCCATTGGGAATGAAACCAATATGCTTCAAGTGAGTCTTCAAGAACAAGTATAAATTTGATGGCTCACTTGACAAGCATAAATCTAGGCTTGTGGAAAAAAAATTTGCATAGAAGGAAGGGGTAAATTATGACGATTTTTTTTTATCCGCAGAAAAATGTGCTACCATTCGACACTCTTTTCCTTGGCATCTCAGAACGCTTGGAAATTCATCAAATATATGTAAAAAATTCTTTCTTGAATGGATATCTAAAAGATAATGCTTTTATGTCCTAACCAGAAGGATTTGTTGTGAAGGGTCGGGAACATAAAGTATGCAAGGTTGTAAAATCCGTGTATGGCCTAAGGAAAGCACCGTGAGCTTGGTATGAGAAGTTAATTGAGCATATTCTGAAACTCAACTTCAAACATTATGATCCTCATGACACAACTTTTTGTTTCAAGAAATTTTGAAAAACAGTTATATAACTTGTGGTGTATTTCAATGGTCTTCGGATGACGAGGAACAATGGGAGCTACATGTCATCCATAAAGAAGGAATAGAAGAAAGGTTTTGAAATGATAGTTTTGGGATATGTTCGCTACTATCTTGGTATTGAAGTAACTCAACATCAGAAGTTTATATTCCTCTCTCAGAAGAAGTACATTGGATATCATTTGAATAGTTTTGGCATGGCTGAGTGAAATCCTTTGACTACTCCAATGGAATAAAACTTAAAGCTCACATCCACTAAAGGAAAAGAATTTTAGGATACAAAAAACTTTAGACAGCTCATAGGAAGTGTCAACTACCTAACTAGTACCAGACCAGACATTTCATTTATTGTTGGAATCCTCTCCAAGTTTATTAAAAATCTGTGTGAGGGTGGTTTTTTGCAAAAAGAGTTCTAAAGTACTTGAAGGGAAATCAAAACTTTGGAATTAAGTATACACGGGTTGGCGACTTCAGCTTGGTTGGATATTTTGATTCAAAATTCAATGGATATAAATAAATTGGGGTATCTACGTCAAATTATGTTATGATTCTTGGATCAAGAGCAGCCTCCTCGAGGTCATGAAAATAATAAGTTCCAATAGATTCCACAACTGAGGCAAAATATGTGGCAGCAGTTGAAGCAACGAATGAAATTGGGTGGCTCAGGAAAATTATAGAATATTTGCAGGAGAAACAAGTGCATTCAACTCTTCTTTTGATTGAAAACACTTTGGCAATAAATTTTTCCAAGAACCCAAAGTTCCATGATCGAATGAAGCACATCAATACAAAATACCATATGATTAAACATCAAGTTGAGGCCAAAATAATCCACCTACGCCATTGTTCCACAAATGAGTAGATTGCGGACATAGTCACCAAAGTGCTTGAAGAGAAAAGTTTAAAAGATTCAAAATGATGCTTGGACTCGCCAACATTCGTTCAGATTAAGGGGGGGTGGGATGTTGACACCTAATCCAAAAGGATTATTGTAAATATTATCAATTATGCATTTGATCAAACCAAGAGACCTTGGAATTTGAATCCCAAGAGACTCTCCACTCATGTATAAATTCACGATATGGCTAATCCAATAAACAATTAAATTCATGGAGTTACCTCCTGACATGAAAATTTTTCTCCTTTGCGTTTATTTGGAACACTAAGAGTTGGCTGAAAAAAATTACTTTTAATATAGGAATGAAGTAATGATTCCCTTTGTTCTCTCCCATTCTTGATATATACATTCACAATATTGAAAAATATTTGGGAGAAGTAAGTTGGTTTAGCTTAACTCTCATTAGTATACTAAGAATACTTCTTCCCTATGGTAATGATATCACTATTATGGAAAGGATTCCCTACAATCTTTAATTATTCCCTACACCAATACATATATCACTATTAACATAACAAAACTAAATTTATGATATTTAAGTCTAAAAACATCACTTAAAATACTTTCATATATGTTTAAAAACAAAAAAAACAAAAACAAGAAAACAAAAATATCTGGAAAGAAGTCCCTTCATATAAATACATTGAAAGTTATATTTATCAAAATATAAAATTCAACCATAACATTGTGAAAATGATAAATGGACAGTGAGAATAATTGTTAAGAAGTGGATCATTAGGTAAGGAATAAGAAAAATATCTTCTGGGAGTCTATTATAATTCAAAGTATTTTAAATGAATATATAGTTTTATGGGGTAGGTTCTCTAAATAGCTGTGAAAAAATATAAAGCAAATTCAAAATAATTACACGACTTATAGTCATTAAACTAAAGGAAATTGCGATGCCCCTTGCTTGGGGCCTCAAGGATGTAATCAAATTTGGTTGAACATAAGAGGGAAACAATTATGAAATAGTGATTCTCACTAATATTTTTATGGTCTATCATTTTCATGTATATTTTAATTTTAATATTTTTTGTTTCTAAAATAGCATAAATATAGAGACAAACTAGGAAACCATTGTAAACATTTAAGAAACAACATGTATTGTTGTTTGAATTATCAAGTTAAATAAGTAAGGTAATGCATGTGTAGGTTGGTATGTGAATGAACTTAGGAGTCAACTAAGAATTAACTTTCCTTTGATCTGAATGGAATGATATCGCTAAGAATCAATTAACATTAACTAAGAATTAAAAATAATAATAATTAGTTATTATTTTTAAATCTTAATATTTAGATAAATTAATGATATTACATTAGTATTAATATTAACATTGAATATAATCTTTGACTAATCATGTAAAATTAATGGAGTTAATAAATCAATTATTGAATTGGATTACTTAGGTTGTTAATAATATTAAATCTTATTAACAAATTAATTTAATAAGCGAGTGAAGACATAATACACTCACGACAAAAAAAAAATTGTATTTCTTAGCATAGTATATCATAATGACATATGTCAAATGTTGTGTTGAGACCTTCTTTGATTTTATTTTATTTTTGGTTGCAATGTGTCACAATGCCTCCTCTCCTTGCTCCTATGGGTGAGAAATTCGATTTATTTTTTCCTACATGTAGGCCAAATCCCAACCTTCATGATCCTATGTTATATTTCCTACGAACCTTCGCAATCATGTGTTATATTTCAAGGTTGGGGAGTCGGGTTTTGTTCCAAATTTGAAACGCCAAACAAATCTTAGGCCCAAAAGAGGGCTCGACCCAGATTCTATGTTATCAAATTTTGTGGGTTCTACTTCGATTTGGGGGTAGGCGTATTGAAAAAATTAGCAATAAATTACTAATTTTATTTTATTTTTAATTAAAATTAGGAGAAAACTGAAATTCCACATCACAAGACAATTTGAATGAGTTAATTGGGTTGTTATCACTCAGTTATCTTAGTTAATTTGAGTTGAGGAATTAACTTGAGTTGTGTATAGTGATCCCTAAATTTTAGGAGCCTAGGTTGATTTAATTTCAATTATACTAATTTAATTCACTTAAAATTGAGTTAAGGTCAGTTAAACAAGTTCTAACTGTTGGAGGAACTAGTAGGAGGTCTAGCAGTGGCATGCAACTTCATTTTTGAACAGCTAGTTAATTGATCAATCATCCGTAATTAACTCATGCATGCATGAAATTCAAGTTACCCAATTGAGATTGGAGTTAAAGGGAAGTGTATTATCAATTGTATAATTATCTAAGTTGTATAGGTGGTGCACACAATCGGAGAAGGGTGTACAAGGATTGCGCATTTATGGATGGGGATTCCCCTAATTAATCGGGGGTTGAGAAACAACGCGAGGAAATAGGAGCTTGGCAGGTAAGAAAATTGGCTAAGTGTTGGCTAGGGTCAGTCTCTAAAGTAGTGAGATATATTATACTTTTGCAGAGGTTGCTCAGGCTTGAAAAAGCATTGTATTTCTTCTCTATTTTTTTACTAATGCAATACAGATAGGAAGAAATTTTGAGTAGTTACATTCCCCTATATAAATCATCGTGTCTGTGTTAAATCATGATGCATGCTTTTGATATATTTTCTCAATTGTGAATTTATTTCTGCATATGAGTAGGGTAGTTTTGAGTCTTATGTTTTAGACCATTACATGAGAAGTATTGAATCTACAAATAATTTCTACAGGGGGTTGATATTGCAACAAGGTTGGGTTCATCCAACTCATTGGGTCATGGTAGTCGAGGGTCAGCTCCACATGTTATTTTTCAAACCAGTTCTTGTAACCAATTTAGATTTGGAAAACCATGACTTCTCTTGACCTAAACATAGTTTTTTTTTTTCATGTGTGTTTTTTATTCCTTTGTCCATTGGATTTTCCTATGACTTCTATATTTGGCTATGTCTTGGCCTTGGCGCCAATGCACTCAGATTTGGCCCTAGAGACTTCTCATGATTCCACACATCATCTTTTTCTCTGTTGCACCTCTCTCTAGTTCTTCAATAGGATTTCACACAAAGCTATTCCTCTACCTCTATAAATTATCCTTCATTGTTGAATCCTTCCTTTGCCCCTCCCAATAGAGCTTTAATACTAGGATATTATACTCCATGCCAAAAACAAATATTTCTCTCAGGCTCTAAAATATAATCCCTGATACTTCCATTCTCGATAAATCTTTTGAGTTCGTTGTTATATGAAGGGTCAATTGGTTGAATGTGAGGATAACCACTCATTTTGTACAAGCATTAGTGAATACATCCAATCACTGACTATTAACTAACGATTAGGAATTAAACAATGTTTTCCATCCATGAAATACATGATTCTCATTTGACACAAATCATACGAAGAGGACACGGTGTACTTTATTCCAAGACGCAAACCAACCTCCCATTTTATTCATACCAGGGAATATAGACAAGATATTTCATTCTAGGACACATTCCAAATAAATATTTTAGTTAGAATAGTAAATATACGCATAGGGGGTGATCTCCCTATACAAATATTCAGAGGTATTATGCTCCTCCTGAATAGTGCCTTAGAATTTCATTAGATCTCTTCTAATAGCCTCGTACACAAAACAAAATTGTTCAAATCAAAACATATCAAACCCATTAACCTTCTAATCTAATTATAAATTTCTTTTAAAATTTCCCTTGGACTAAGAAATATCCTGACAAACTAATAGTTATTTGTTCATTTGTAAAAACTACCTCACACCTCACCTAGACACATGTTACATTAATAAAAGGTGCACTTGGCCATAATACTAGCTCATCATGCAAACCAACAAACTAACAACTCTTGATTCTTTTAGAAGATGGACACTTGTCTTTACATTAAAACTCCCTATTTATAATTTTATCCAAAGTTACATTTGAGGGAAAATAAAATTCCCTTTAGAATTTCCATGACATGGTAGAGATACATGAGCTACATGGTTGAGGCTGACATGGTAGAGACACATGGGCTACATGCTAAGCACCATGTGGAAACATTGCTAGCATAGTAGGGTTATTGAGCCAAAACTTTAAATAGCCATAAATTTCGATGCGTAGGTCAAAATTTGATAAAATTTATATCACTAGGAAGCTCTCGATGAGCTAAATGAAATGGTGTAGTCCAAAGTTAATTATTATAGCTTTGGAAAGGGATGAATTTTGTAACCCCACTTCCATAATGAGACCATGTATATTAGGTTAGCTTGAAGTAACACCTTCCACTACCCAATCACAAATCCAAGGGGGTGGGAGGGAGTGTTACACTATATATCCCAATGTTTAATAATAGGGATTTAGAAAACAACTATATATCATGATCCATTTTCCTTTTAGGTGGTATCCCTTTAGGTTCCCTTAACACTCTTCTATATGCATGTTACAAGTCCAAATGTTTTTTTTTTTTTTTATCTTTAGTACATCCCTCCAAGGATGCCTTTACCTTTTTTGATTCATCACCTGGATTATTCTCTCTTAAGAAAAGTAACATTTATTTCTCAGTATACCTAATCAAAATTTTAACTTGGGTGGCACTTACTAATGAAATATCCAATTTATCTTTGTGCATATTGATAATGTAGTACTTTCCATCCTTGACATGGCAGTACAAATTGGCTCTACACATGAAGATTCTATCCCTCATATACATGTAGGTTATTCCAAACACTAGAGCACACATGTCAAAAGGTATTATTTCTAATTATACTTCATCAGTAAACTCTGATCTTATAGAAAATTTGATCTCGCATTGTTTCATGACCTTGATTTCTAAATCCTCTTTCACCCACCCCAATGGATAAGGGATTGGATGATCATGAACCCTTATGGCATGAAAATATTCAAGTACAAGGACTCCAAAGATATTCTCTGACCTCCACCCTTATGGCATGACAATGTTCAAGTAATGGGACTCCAGAGATCTAATCTAACCTCCATCCTTCTAGCATGATATTGTTTAAGTAGAAGGACTCCAGAGATATAATCTAATCTCCACCCTTATAGAATAACAATATTTAGGTACAGGGACTCAAGAGATATGATTTTACCACCACCCTTATGGCATGGAAATATTCAAGTACAGGAAATCCAAATATCTAATATGACCTCCACCCTTCAGGCATGACAATATTTAAGTACAGGGACTCCAGAGATCTAATCCAACCTCCACCCTTCTTGCATGACAATATTAAAGTACATGGGCTCCAAATATCTGATTCAACCTCCACCCTTATCAGATGGACATTAAATTATGGGGACTCCAGAGATCTTATCCAACCTCCAACTTCTACATGACAATGTTCAAGTACAAATACTCTAGACATATAATCCAACCTCCCCCCTTATGGCATGACAGTTTTCAAGTATAGGGAATCTAGAGGTATAATATGATCTCCACCCTTCTAGCATAACAATATTTAAGTATAAGGACTCTAGAGATCTAATCTAATATCCAACCTTTTGGCATGACAATATTTAATTATAAGGACTCCAGATATATGATTCAAACTCCAACCTTCTGGCATGGTAATATTTAAGTACAACGACTCCAAAGATCTTATATGACCTCCACCCTTATAATATGAAAATATTCTAGTACAGGGACTCTAGAGATATGATCTGACCTCAACCCTTATGGCATAACAATGTATAAGTATGTGATAAGTTTCTAAGTTTTCAAATGAGTTTCAGTGACACATTATTTCAGAACAGTCTATTTGTTGTCTATAATACTAGGTGCATTTTATAAGTTTGTATACAAAAAAAACTCCAAAATAACTTATAACTTTAATAACAAACTATATAGTTCCAATGCAGCTAATATTAGGCAATGGCACTTACATGATAGGAATTTCTTATTCAAATATTTGAGTATATTGTGAACAGATTGGGAGGATAGAACCTAGTGTTGAAGACAATCAATAATAATGGGTGCATGTACCAAATATTAGTCCATTATAGTAGCACTCCAATATTTCTTATGATATATGCTGCTAAGAAAAAATTATACTTGACCACACTTGATGACAACCCTTGTATCTCCACACAGAACTGGTCATTTAGGTAGCACGTAATACATAATGAATCTCTAGCATAGATAAGTACGCAAGGGTGGCCTTTGAGATACCATGCTAACCCACTATTGTGTGTTTCCTATTTACTCACCAAATGAAGCTACATACAACATACAGTCCAAAAAATACTTTCCCTGTCATCCCACCAACTCAATTTTCCCTGATAATAAATACTTCTCAGTAAAATGAGCCACCCAACAGTCAACAAGGGGAGATAGGAACACGTTCTTATAATTTTTCCTTCTTCCTTCAACAAAAATGAATTGAACAAGAGAGATAAAGGCCAGTGGCCCCAAAAAGAAATAAGATATGGCTCTCATCTTGGTCTCTTAAGTAAATACAATTTCACACCCTTATTGCACTGTGATTTCTTAGAAACGTGACTTTTTCATTTAATTTGAATAACTCAGCCTTATGATGGTATGAATTTTTTGCTCAATCCTCTTGATCTAGAAAGGAATGGTGATGGAAAATAATTTGTCCCTTTCAATTATGCAAATCATCCTTGATACCTTCGTCAGGAATCAATCCTCCAATATTTTGATACTCGACCTTCCTAAAGACTTGTGTAGCCCTTCGAATAATCAAGTTTATGATAATGATTCTACCTAGAATTTGGCCTCATAAATATGATGGAATTCAACTTAATGCTCCTTGGTCCCCTTGAAAAATACACTCAATCTCAATTCTATAGATTGATCTTCATAAAGAATAGATGTTATCTTGATGCGTTCCAACCAAAATTTGAATCCCCTACGGTTATTTGGCTCTAGAGAAGAAGGAACTTAAACTCCGAAGAATAATGATGATAAGGGTCTGGCACAAATAACTCTTCCATGTAGAATTTCGAACTCAACCTATCATATTGATGTAAATTAATAATAGGATATAAGCATACTATGGTAAATTTACATACCTAGTATGGAAACATAATGATATCTTGACAATTATATTTCCCTATAGGATTACTCTGAGGAACTACTATTCTACCCATATTATATGATTCCCATAGGGTATATAATATAGTATGCCTTATTATCTTAATTCTCCCTATTACTATTAGGGGTAACTATGAGTTAATGATCACTATTATAGTACTATTTTTTATCCGGATTTTATACAAGAACGCAATAGAATACACTTATAGCAATAGATACAGAGATGCAGCGGAAATAATGCTTCATTTTATTAATAAAAAAATGACTGAAATAAGCTTACAAACATAATGGAAACAAGCAAGGGCGTTGGTAGCATATATATGAGAAGAGATGTGGCAGAAGCAGGCCTCTTAGCTATGTTTCATTGAGGCTCGAAGGCTTATTACAGACATAATGGAAATAGATGAGCTAGGGTACTGGCAGCATATCCCTGAGAAGAGATGTGACGGCTACCAGCCCCTAAATTGTCTTACAATGAGGCTTGAAGGACTATTTATTTTTTAGAAACAATGTAAAACCCGAAATGTCCAAAAACCTAACCCTAGGAGATGAAGCGCCAAAACTGTGGGCCCGTTTGGGTAAGTTGGTGTTTCAACTTCCCAGGGCATAACTTTGGCATCCGATCTCCGTTTGATGCGCTCAATAGCTTGTTAGAAATATTTTTTCAAGGAATAAAACTTTCAGTGTGAGAAACATTGATCCATGGCCCCATTTTTCTCCCGATTTTCCCAAAAAACGTCTTTTAGGGCCTCAAAACGGTTCCGGAAGTTTAGGACCCAAAAAACTGCTAAAAATAGTAAGTTATGCTGCAACTTAAAAACTGAAACAAACTGATGGTGGGGGTTCAAATGGAATAGGTGGGTGGCCACCAATGTCCACCTAGATCATTAAGGCCCCAAAACGACTCTGGGAGTGTAGGACCCGAAAACCTGCTAAAAATAGTGAGTTGTGCTGAAAGTGAAAAGTTGCAAGAATTGATGGTGCGAGTCCAAGTGGAATAGGTGGGTGGACACCGATATCCAACTGGATCATTCGTCCCTAATTAAGAAGCAATGGTCCCCATTGAGTTGAGATCCTCCATGATATGAGGCACGTTCTGTTGTCGAAGATGTCATGGACCTGCAGGCGAACATGCTGGATGCAATTAGTAAATTTGGTTTCTTTATCAGCCTCGGACAGTACATGTGTGTATTATGTCTGTGTAGTCACATGAGGTATGGCAACATCAAGAAGCAGTGCTTCAGGGGCCAGATCAATGGAGTGCTTGTCCTGACAGTGTAGAGGAACCTCTGTGAGTGATTAGAAAATTTCCTCGTATTCCTTCATGACTTTGTCCATCTGCTGCAGCCATGCAGGGGAGCCCTGTTTCGAGGTTGTGACCACAATATTCTTCTTTCCCTGTGAGCGAGTTGCAAGGAAAATAAATTTCCTGGTTTGGGAAACAATCTTACTGTGTTGCTTTGTAGTAGTCAAAGAGATGACAGGAGGTGATACTACCTCTGGTATCCTGTACAAGTTATTTCCCAAAGTAATAACAACAGCATGAGGCCTAGACTCATACACATCATGTCACCTCCACAAGTATTGTTGGCCCAATAATACATCAGCTACATCAAGAGGAGCAACATCACACAATACCTCATCCGTGAATGGCTTGATACTGTATGGAAGGCAGCACTGCTGGCGGATGCAGAGAACTCTCCCTGGGTGGAGCCACCTGATGGTATATGGCTGCGGGTGTGTTACACCATTTTTTGGTCATCTAACCTATTATCATTAGATGGACCCAAGTACACCATGTAAGACCAATTTTACCCTAAGTAACTATGAAAATAACTTAGTAAACCATCTTTATTAAGTTGTTTATGGTCTAAATAGGAAACCCCATGAGGAAATATTAAATAAATCTACATTTGTTTTTTTTCCTCAAGGAATAATTAGTTAAACAGTAGTTTAATTAACATTCCTGGTTATATTTAACCCAAAACAAGGAAATTAATTAGATAAATCATTATTTATCTTATTACTTTCTAAGAATAATCATTTAAAACTTATTTAAATAATATTCTTTGTTAAATGACTAAATCACCCTTAAATAATTAAACAAATCATTATTTATTTGATTATTACTCAACCTCATCCTTAAAATGATAAATAAATCATTTATTTATTTATTATTTACAAATAAAGGGATTTGACCCAACTCAAATTCATTTTCCCTCCAACAAATATAATAAAATATTCCCTAAAAGTTGGATCTTGATTTGGTTAATAATATTTTAATTATGCACGAATATTTAGACTAACTCAATATTTTGTTATAAATATAAGGGTTTTCCTATTCATTTACCACCTTTTGTTGCCTAAATATCACTCTGGATCTATACTTTTGGTCTGACTTTGATCCACCATCATAGTCATATTTTGCTACCATTTTTTTCTGGGTTTTCTACACTATCAAGAGAGAGGAATTTTAGATCTGAAGTGCTGAGGACTTACAAGAACCCATCCCATTGAGGAGAAATGGGAACACCCTTCTGTGTTGTCCTCCCAAGTGCCATTAATTCAAAATTCATTCAACATATTCTTGTCTTGTCTATTGGATGCATGGAGTAAATCTTGTTTTTTCTACTGCTTAATGTCTTTTGATGCATAGATCTAGATTTTTGCAGCATTTATCTTGATCACCTAACTGCAGATCTGAGGATATTAGCAGCCATATTTGTTGTTAGGGTTGTTTTTATGCATAGCTAAAGTGGTATTTTTTCGTACACTTGGAATTAAGATTCATACTAATAACTGGCGACTCCACACGGGTTTACGATTACGATCAATGTCGTTTTTCTGATCCTTGCATATCTAATTGCTTCAAACCCTAGGATTTCTCTTCAACCTCTTTTTTTTTCTTTTCTTGATGTTTTTTTAACCTATAAAACCCTAAAACAGTAAAAATTCTAACTTCTGTGTGTTTTCGAACCTATTACGCAGGTGACAGACATCAGTCGCAGCTGAGACAACACTTCTTTTTGAAATCTTCCGCTGAGAGTGCCGGAAGTGCAGGTCACACATTTTGGCCCAGAACGTATGACCTGGAGCCTTAGGATGCACTTTTCAGCCCAAAAACTGTGACCTCTGCTGAAAACAGGTCAAAAACTGTGACCTGGAATTTTTTTTGCGGGAGTTTTTCTGAAAGTTTTCTGGGTTTGTCTGGGCCTCTGTTCAGGGTTTTCTGACCTCCATCTCCGCACATTTTGGACATGCACTTGTTCTTTTTACTCAACTAAGTGGGAACCTATCCCCCTAGGGCTTCAGTACCCTTCACACTTTGTGGAAGAGTTTTAGCCGCTACAGGTTGTCTAAAATTTTCAGAGCGTTCAACCATTTTTCAGATCTGATACCTCACCTTCAGATCCGCTTCAGATTGGCTTGTTATCCATCCAAATCACCTCATTTAGCTTTATTTGGTTTTCCTCTAGGGTTCATTTTGTTTCCCTCTAGGAGATAGCCTTTCGCCACCTCATTTACAAAAATTCTTCCTCTGATTTGTTGTTGTTTTCTACACCACTTTCCAGCATATTTTGACCATTAGATCTCTGTCCCTCCCTGACCTTAGATCTATTGGCTATTTTGGTGTGTTTTGACTAGTTTTTTTTTGCCCACCTACAAACTACTTGTTGAGAGGCCTGCCTTCTTAGGTTTAGATTATTGCATTATTAATTGTTTATTTGATTTTATTTCAGTTTCATATACTGTTATTTGTAGGTTTATTTTCAGTTTCATAGCACACCTTTTCTTTTTCTCTACAAATGTCTGGGTTTAAAAATTAAAATTTACAGACTTTGCACACACACCCTAAGCAAAAAAGGGCTTGGTTAACACTGCCAAGAAAAGACTCTAAAACATTGAAATCAATTGATCCTGCACCTCTCTGCCCTTGTTTCTACATTGTAATCAGTTGATCATGCTCCTCCCTACCCTTGTCAGTCTCTTTGTCCTTTGTGTCGTGTTTGTGTCGTCATCATTGTGTCACAAAGGCATTTATCCCGAAGACTTCTTGGCCTTCATCCTCAGTTTCTGGTAGGAAGACTTACTCCTCCACGTAGGATTCGAGTTAGTCCTCCACCGAGTCTGCACTCCGACTCTTGTTCTGGTTCATTGGGTACTCCTTCTCATTCCACCTTCAGTTATCCCCCTATCACCTTCACCATGTCTGGTGCAGGACCTAATGCTAGTGGTAACCCCAGACCTCATGCTGGGAATACCACTAGTGGGACCGCAACGGACACTACCTCGGTTGCGCCCTTGCTCCCCTTCATGGCAGGCCTCAACCTTCCTGATTTTTACCAGTTGATAAATGACCCTATACACCATGACACTAGTTGGCATGCTATGCCGATGAAGCTCCCTTCCGACATCCCCAAGTTTGAAGGCCTTGCTGGAGAAGATCCTACAAATCATGTTCGATCTTTCCACATGTGGTGTTCATCTAACTCCATTACCGATGACTCTGTCTGTCTTCGATTTTTCCAATGTATGCTTATAGGTGAAGCTTCTAAGTGGTATTTTGATCAGGCCCCTTCCTCTCATACCACCTTTGCGACTCTTGCCCAGGCTTTTCTGTCTTACTTCCAGCTTCCCCTTCATTATGACACTGGTACCGAACTCTTGACTTCTTTCCGTCAATCATCTGTGACCCGCCTATCTGACCATGTCTAGGAATGGCGGAGAATAAAGAGCCTATGTCGAACCCCTACCTTTGAAGACCATGTCTACATGGATTGGTTCCTTAGATCTCTTTTGCCACCGAAGAAGCCGCTCTCCAAATTGCGTTAAAGTATGACCTGATCTACGCTCAGTCAGGTTATGTTTATACCATTCTACCTGATCTTCCCTGACCCAGTGGTGCCAACACACCAAGGGCATCTCACGCCGCCGACGGTATCTTTGGAGCTCTCTCTAATCCACACGCTCAACCTCCCATGGGCTATGGCTTTCCTCAGGGGGGGTCAGCACCTCCTGCACTTTTCCCCCTCCCGGTAGCACGTATCTAGGATACAGCATGCCTCCTCTTTTTGCCCAACCTCTTGTTTACCACATTGTTACCCAACCTCCTTATTATTCGCATCCACAGCCTGGTTCTCCAGCTCCTCCAGCATTAAAACCACCTCCTCCCTTACCTTCTCAACCCCCGCAATAGCAGCCACCGCCCCCTCAGGGGCAGGTGTATGCACAGTAGGGCACGACTAATTCTTCTCCCTCCAAAAAGAAGAGGAAAGGCACTCAAAATCAGTCTTCTCTTGGTAATCCTTGACCTAATCCTCAAAATAATTCTCCTATCACTACTAACCAGCAATAGGGCACTCATCCCAAGCAGGACAGGCCTGTTCGCACGAACAAGCCTTGTTCTTGTGGTGGTGTTTATGGTCATTACACACATGATTGTCCTCTTTTACCATAGATGCGGCAGCTATGGGAGTCTCAAGCAACATTGCAAGGACAGCAAGTCTCCCCTTCCGTCCCTCCCAGTGATGCACCTAGTCAACCGGCTGTGCTTACTAATCCTTTCCCTCAGTAAGGATTTGTGGCTACCCAACCACCTGAAGGTAAGGTGTGTTGGGTATGTGTTATATTATTTCCACGAATAGTCGCACGCACTGTATGTTGCGCCGGGCGCAGCAGGGGGGTCACAAGGGGGGCGGCAGCCCCCCCTGTCGGGGATCGGGGCAGCGCCCCAGCGAAATTTTTTTTGGGTGTGCGGTCCCACTCATAGGTACACCCAACCATGTTTTGTGCATGAGTTTGCACATGGTTTTTTGGGGTATGATGGTTTTCGACCCCTGGTATTTTGTAGATCCGGTCAAGGGAACTACGGTTATGTTCTAATCCAGGGTTAATGGATTAGGGTTTATGTATGCTTCGGCATGTATATATATGTGTTGTAACACTAAAAGGAATATAATGAAAAATCAAGCTGGTAGTCCCGATTTGGGATCTAAAAGAAAATCTTTGTGTTTATCTGTTTTATGTTTTATGCTCTCGCTATTGTTTATTTTCTGTTATAAGATTCGTGTGTAGATAATTTATGTTCAAGGTTAAAACCTACATTTGGTATCATAGTTGTTTCGGCTTCAAGGGGACGCCTTTCCTGCTGAGGGTTTTTTGCTCGAGCCTGAGGTAGACCCTGTTCAGTGGGAGATCTGCGAGATCGATTCTTGCGGTGAAAGAAGATGGCGAGCGGCGGAAAGATAGAGATCGAGAAATTTAATGGTCAAAGTTTTGAGTTGTGGAAGCTCAAGATGGAGGATCTGCTGGTGGATAAATATCAGTGGATCGTCGTAGATCCAGGTACTAAACCAACGGAAATGTCAGATGGAGACTGGAAGAAATTAGATCGGAAGGCTAAGAGCACAATACGGTTGTGTGTCTTAGATTCAATATTGTTGACTGTATCTGGGGAAGCTACGGCGAAGAATTTGTGGGAAAAACTTGGGACTTTGTACCAATCTAAGTCTCTGGTGAATAAGTTGTTCCTGTGGAAAAATTTGTATAACCTAAGGATGAAGGATAGAGACTCGGTGACAGAGCATCTGAACGCCTTCAATACTGTGGTAAGTCAGTTGTCGTCTGTTGATATTAAAATCTCAGATGAAGATAAGTGCATCAATTTGTTGTGTTCTCTACCAGACTCATGGGACAGTCTAGTTATTGCAATAGGTAGCAATTAAACTACCTTGAATTTTGATGACATTGTCTCAGCCTTGTTGTCGGAGGAAATGAGACGGAGAAATATGGAGGGCCAAAATGGAGATGCCTTATCTGTACGAGGAAGGTCCCAAAACAGAAACAAGAATAAGGTTTCGAGTGGGAGATCCAAATCTAGAGGGAGATCTAAATCTCCTGGAAAGTTTGTAAAGGTATGCTGGAAATGCGGAAAGGAAGGACACTACAAAAGGGAGTGCAGATCTAAAGCTCTTGAGAAAGGAAAGGGATTTGATGACGCTCCTTCTTTAGAGGCAAAAACCACCTCTGATGAAGGTGGGGATGTGTATTTGGCTTCTTCTTCAAATACACATGTAGATCATGAGTCATGGTTGATTGACTCAGGTGCATCCTTTCACTTCACTCCCCATAGGGAGTGGTTCTGCGAGTATGAGAAATATGATGGTGGTGATGTCTTCCTAGGGGATGATAGGAAGGCCGGAATCATTGGACGTGGAAAGGTCAAGCTGAAGCTGCAAGGTGGAAGGATTAGAACACTTCCTGGTGTTCTGCATATTCCTGCATTGGCCAGAAATCTGATTTCTGTAAGAAATATGGATGATGCAGGTGTAAAAACAATGTTTGAGAAAGATGCCTGCAAGATGGTTTGGGGAGCACTAGTATTAATGCAGGGAGTTCGGATTGGAACTCTGTACAAGCTACAAGGTAGCACTGTTATTGATGGGTGTAATAGTTTTGTGGTTCTTGAAAGTGGAGTGGAAAGCCTAGCTGTCTCTGGAGAAAAGACCATGCTATGGCATCAAAGGCTTGGACATATTGGAGAGAAGGGCCTTCGGATACTGCATAGAAATGGTATGGTAGAAGGTATGTCTAATTTCTCTCTGGATTTTGATTTCTGTGAACATTTTGTATATGGGAAGCAGAATCGGGTGAGTTTTCCTTCTGGTGCTAAGAGGGCGAACAAGATATTAGAACTTGTGCATAGTGATGTGTTTGGACCTGTGTCAGTTCCATCACTGGGAAAGTCTGTGTACTATGTTTCATTCATAGATGACTTCTCAAGGAATACATGGATATATTTCTTGAGGAAGAAATCTAAATTCTTTGACAAATTTAAAGAATTTAAGGCTCTGGTGGAAAACCAGACAGAGAAGAAGATAAAGGTGCTGAGGACAGATAATGGTGGGGAGTTCTGCAAGAAGGAATTTGAAGAGTTTTGTAAGAAGTGTGGTATATCACGGTAGAAGACTACTCCATACACACCTCAGAAAAATGGAGTTACAGAAAGAATGAACAAAACGTTGATGGAAAAGGCAAGAAGCGTGCTCAGTGGTACCGGGTTAGGACAAGAAGTCTCGGCAGAGGCAGTGGAGATTGCATGTTACTTAGTTAATAGATCACCTTCATCAGCGTTGGAGGATAAGACTACACATGAGGTATGGACTGGTAAGAAACCCTCTCTTTCACATCTAAGGGTATTTAGATGTGATGCATATGTACATTTTCCAAGGGAGAAAAGGACCAAGTTGGATAATAAATCTTAAAGGTGCATCGTTATTGGGTATAAGGATGGTTTAAAAGGTTATAAGCTTTGGAACCCGGAAACGAGGAAGGTTGTGTACAGCCGAGATGTGGTGTTTAGAGAGGTGAAAGATGTTTTTAAACATGAAATCATACCAAAAGAACCTGAGAAGATAGAGTTTGAGCTAAAGGAGGATGAATCAGACTCTACAATAGAAGAAGACTCAGAAAAGGAAGAGCCACAAACTCCAGCTTTGAGAAGATTAGTTCGGGAAAGAAGGCAACCAGAAAGGTATAGTCCATCTGCTTTCTGTTCAGGTTTTTCCTTAACTATAACTGATGCTGATCCCAGAACTGTCAGGGAGGCAGTAGATTCTGAGGATGGAAAACTCTAGAAGGAGGCCATGGTTGATGAAATGGCATCCTTGCACAAAAATGAGGCATGGGATCTGGTGGAGTTGTCGGCTAGAAGGAAGCCCATTGGGAGCAAATGGGTGTTTAAGAAGAAGATGAATGTAGAAGGCAAGGTGGAGAAATATAAAGCTTGGTTGGTAGCAAAATTTTATTCCCAGGTGCTGGGAATTGATTTTGGTGATATTTTTTCTCCTATTGCCAGAGTTACTTCTATTAGATTACTTTTATATGTTGTTGCTGCATTTGATTTTGAGATAGAACAGATGGATGTGAAGACATCATTTCTTCACGGGGATCTAGAAGAGGAGATCTACATGAACCAACTTGAAGGATTTATGGTGAAGGGTAAGAAAGAACTGGTATGCAGGTTGAAGAAGTCTTTGTATGGATTAAAACAGTCACCAAGGATGTGGTATCAGAAATTTGATACCTATATACAGGGACTTGGCTTCACCAGAAGCAAGGAGGATCACTATGTTTATTTTAAATTAATTGGTGACCGTGTTATTTATTTGTTCTTGTATGTGGATGATATGTTGTTGATTGGAAATGACAAAGAAATTATCTAAGATTTGAAGACCCAACTGTTCTCCAAATTCGACATGAAGGATCTTGGTGCTGCAAACTATATTTTGGGCATGGAAATTAAGAGAGATCGGGCAAAGAGGAAGCTCTGGTTAAACCAGAGGAAGTATGTCGAGACTATATTGCAGAGGTTCAATATGCAGGATAGTAAATCGGTGAGTGTTCCTATTCCTGTAGGTGCAAAGCTGTCTGCTGAACAGTGTCCCAAGACACAAGAAGAAGAGGAGGATATGTCTCGTGTTCCATATGCAAGTGCAGTGGGTAGCCTGATGTATGAAATGGTCTGTACTAGACCAGACATTGCACATGCAGTGGGAGTATTGAGCAAGTTTATGTCAAACCCAGGGAAGGATCATTGGACAGCAGTGAAGCGGGTTTTCAGATATTTACGTGGCACTAGTGATTATGGCTTGTGCTACCAAGGAAGACGAGGATTAGAAAGAATGTTGGCCATTCATGGTTTTGTTGATGCAGATTGGGCTAGAGATCTGGACCAAAGAAGATCTACAAGTGGGTATGTGTTTATCCTATTCGGAGGTGCCATTAGTTGGATGAGTAAAAGACAGTCTGTAGTGGCACTTTCAACTACAGAGGCAGAATACATAGCAGCCACTCATGCAAGAAAGGAAGAAGTTTGGTTGCAGAAATTGTGTTCAAGTATGGGATTGGTACAGAAAGCTATAAGGATAGACTGTGATAGCCAAAGTGCAATTTTCTTGGCTAAGAACCCTGCTTATCATTCAAAGACAACGCATATTGATGTTCAATATCACTTTGTTAGAGATATGGTTGAGGCTAAAAGGGTGTTGCTGGTAAAGGTGGACACTTTGAAGAATGTTACAGATGCATTGATGAATTCCGTGAGCACTCAAAAATTCTCTTGGTGTAGAGAAACAATGGGTGTTGAAGAATTGGCCAAATGACTAAGCTCTCCCGTGGCCCCCTGTGGAAAGAAAACAACAAGTGGGAGAATGTTGGGTATGTGTTATATTCTTTCCACATCTAGTCGTAAGTGTTGTACGTTGCGCCAGGCACAGCAGGGGGGTCACAGGGGGGGCGGCAACCCCCCCCTGTCAAGGTCTGGGGCATCACCCCGGCGAAAATTTTTTTTGGTGTGCGGTCCCACTCATACGTAGACCCACCCATGTTTTGTGCATGATTTTGCACATGGTTTTTTGGGGTACGATGGTTTTCGACCCTTGGTATTTTTTAGATCCGATCAAGGGAACTACGGTTATGTTCTAATCCAGGGTTAATGGATTGGGTTTTATGTATGCTTCAGCATGTATATATATATGTGTTGTAACACTAAAAGGAATATAATGAAAAATCAAGCTGGTAGTCCCGATTTTGGATCCAAGGGAAAATCTCTGTGTTTATCTATTTTATGTTTTATGCTCTCGCTATTGTTTATTTTCTGTTATAATATTCGTGTGTAGATAATTTCTGTTCAGGGTTAAAACCTACAAGGTGGCCACTAAACCTCTTCTGTCAGGTACCTCTGATTACGAGAGTCTCATGATGAACTCTGATCAACCTCTAACCATAGACATCAATCTTCAGACTCGGTCCCGTCAGTACAACAAGCCTCCCGCTACGTCTATCCCCGAGCTGCCTCCTTCGGTCTCTACAGAGCCTCTTTCGACACCTAATGGTCCCTTGCAGATCGCTCAGCCTAAGGCAGAGGTTCATACCAAGATCCCTAAGGGACCACTCCACTGAAATGCTGCTTCTAGGAAAGATGCCCATTCGTATAGTATAGTAGATGATTTAGCACAATCTCTGATGCCATTTCAACACTGGAACTCCTTCAATCATTCCCTTCATAATGAAAAGCTCTAATATCTTCCATGGGCATTGTAGATCCTTCTGACGATCGATTAATTTTCTTTTATGTTGACCAGTCAGAACATCCTCCTCTTCCTGCTTCCTTCGCCTTCCAAATCCCATTCAAGATCCGGAATGCCAACGTTTCCCGGTGCATCATTGATGACGGGGCATCCACCTGTGTGATATCTGCTTCGGTTTGGAAGCAACTTGGATCACCTGAGTTGGCTCCTTCCACGATCACTCTCCAAGCATGGGATGGTCACACCTCCCAAACCATTGGCTTATTCCGTAATTTTCCTATTACTCTTGCGGGCAAGACCGTTTGCGTCGACGTAGAAGTCATAGATGCCCCTTAGATTACAATATTCTATTGGGTCGTAGCTACACTTATGTGATGTTTGTTGTCCCTTCCTCGGTCCACCGCAAGATGTCCTTCCCTCATAATGGAAAGATAGTCACCATTGACCAGTTGACTTATTACGAACCAAAGTCTCAGACCTCCCCTGAGTCCACCATCTCTTCAGTGACCAATAAGAAAATTTTCGATCCGTTGACCAGTGTCTCACCCGGAGTATACAAATATTCCTCATTGCTTGGTACATTCCCTGTTCTTACTCCTCCTTTCTCTGATCCCAGCTCATCGAATGTTTTCATGATGCAATCTTCTCGAGCTACCCTCAAGCGGCCCGCCTCGGCTAGTCAGCACCCTCCTCACCCTCCGCAGCCTACGCCTATCCCTTCGATTCAGCCTTCTGGACCTCATCCTCCTAGCCCTTCAGCTGGTATCCATGAGCCTCTTTACCCTCCTGTAACGGTTCCTCCAAGCCTTAACCATTTAGGAGCCATCCCGCCTGGCCATTACCCCTCTGGTCAAACACCATTCCTAGCTCCTCCCCCAGGAGTGTACACAACACCTGTCATGGCCACCCCCTCTCTTCCTAACCTGGCCCTTTGGATTCCTGTCTGGTACCTTGATCCTCCAACCGCTACCCCTCCTGGTCAACCCAAACCTTATCTTGCTTTGACCCCGGTTCAATTGGTCCCCATGACTTCTCCCATTGAACCAGTGCCTCAACCACCTCAACAGGAACCACCTCCTGTTGCGACCGCTTCGGGTAAGAAGGGTAAAGCTCGCAAGAGGGCCTCCAAGGACAAGGTTGCCCTGAAAGAACCTACACCTCCCTCACCCGCAAATCACTGTGATTTGGGTGATGCCGTCGGCCATGCCACCCATAACTGTCCTGAACTGCCCCGTATCAATCCCATGGTTAAAGTTGTGTTCCCTGATTCTACGATCCCTGAAGCCTCTGTTTCTTCCTCGACTACAGCCAAGAATCCTAAAACTATTCACACCAACCAACCTTGTGCTTTGTGTGATCTCCATGGCCATTATTCCCACCATTGTCCCTGCCTTACGCATTACCGTGACTCTTTAGAGGTAGTTCGGGAGTACGAGATTGAACAAAACCAATCCACCTCTCCCATACTTGTGCAGTATGTTGCAGGCCAGACTAAGGATTTACCCACTCCTATTGACATTCCCCCTCCTAATTTCGAGATGACGGAGCCTATAGCCACCATCCTTTACCTATAATCATCCATGAGACCCTCAGCGGAAGCTCCCTCTGAATCTTCCCCTGTTGTTTCGCTTGACCTCCCTTCAGCAATCACCCTGGGCTCAACATTAGTAGATCCCTTATCTATTTTTTCTTACGTCATCCCCCTATGATGATTTGCATATGAACCTTTCTCATGATGATGAGTCAGGTAGCTTTGCTCCATCATGTGGTCTCCCTTCCTCCAGTCACTCCATCTTCTATTGTGATGATGACATCATGGAAGTAATGTCCACCCCTGACTTCATATTTCCTGCCCATAAATAGGATGGCACCATCTGTGCCTATGGTGACTTTCGTGGCCTGAGCACAAGCTACACCTCCAGTAGCTCCCACACTTCACCTCACCGTCGGCATGTGAGTAGTAGGCATCCTACCCAGATCACTCCCTCCCGCGAAGTGCTTTCAATTTCTACTTTGCACCCAGGTTGCCAGCATTGTTCATCATCCTCCCATATATTTTCTTGTGGCACCTTTTAGATGGACCTCCCATCCACACCTTATATTTGTTTCGCCGATGGTGCAAATCGCTACTCCCAAAATCTAGCCTCGGCAAGTTGGGCCATTTTTACCCCCTTGCATTTGCTTGTTCTCTCGAACGGTGTATGCATTGGTACTGCTACCAATAATCAAGCCGAATATGATGTAGTGCGAGGTTTATTAGCCGATTCCCTTTCACATTGCATCCTCCACCTTCATGTTTGTTTAGATTCCCTGCTTCTTGTCATGCAATTGAATGGTGTCTATCGTGTGCATAATCTTATCCTTTTTAGAAGATATTTACGAGTGAAGATTTTGATGCGTGAATTTGAAATCATTAAATTCATTCATGTACCTAAAGCACAAAATCACTATGTAGATAGCATTGCAAACCATATTCTAGATTAGCATTTAGCACACGCATTTAACACAAGACAATAACATAAAAATATCAAAACAATGCATATCCATAATATGTGTTGTATAAAATGTTTTAGAGTCCATCAAATCTGATACATATGACATGCCCATAGCATGTTACAAAACTCAAAATATGGGGCACCACCTACCCCTACACCTAATCACTATCTGGAGGATCCTAAGCCAATGGCTTTGCTCCTGCAGCTCTTAGATCACGCATACCCTGTCCGGCCATCACTATGTGCCGCATTACCCCTCGCCACTCTGAGGGTAGACCATTACATGGCTCTATGTATTGGTCATCCAAGTCTTGCCAACCATGCTCTGAAACACCGGTCAAAAGCCTCTCGTATCTACGATGGATGTCCTCCAGGAGGGTTGTTGCATCCTCATTTTGTGGCGCTCTCGATCCACTAGGTCCTGCGGTCACTGATACTGCAGGTCGTCCCATATACCTGGCCGGTTTTACCGGTGCTATATATGCATACCAAAAGTAAAAGAGTCAGTACCACATACAATATTCTATAACTTTACGTGCACATAAAAGATTAGCAATTTTTCACTTACCATCGGGCCCCCATATTCGACCAAACGGCAGTGGCAGATTTGGGTCCCCACAATAACTCATCCCACTATAGGGATAGTCGTCTATATACAGTGGCATCTGATCCCAATGAACAAAGAACTTAGGTCGGAACACCCGTCCAACCGCCCCACCTCCTCCTCTGCACAGTAGTCGCCCCCACCAGCGCATCCTAGGCTCTCTCGGGCCCCCATCTTGGAGCTGTATGCGAGGTTGAAGTGTCAGGATCTTCTCAAAGAAGAACGAGCACAAAATTGTACCATATGCACAGTCATGGTTCACTTTCCGCTTGCATAGCGACAATTGTCGTTTCAGTGACAACAGTATGATCTGGGCCCACCCATATTAGTTCCCACTCAAAACACTCTCCACAAGCATCATATGCCCTCTAATGATGTGGTGGAGTGCCTGGTTGCCTAGGATCCACAGCACCGCTGCAGCCACAGCACGGGTCTCTAACCTCTCCAAATCCCCGATGGGTATCCGAGTCCCCTTGACTTGGAGACCTGGTCGACAATTGCGCTCTACAAACTCTATGATATCCGCCCCCGCGGTAACGTTGGCTAAGTATTCACTACCATCCCAAGTGGTGGAGACCAGTCAAGAAATATATATCCTAGACCGTCATCTCGATCCGGTGCCCCTGCACTATAAAGACCTCATGGTCCGGATCCCAATAGCTGACAAACTGGACCAATAAGGGCTCTCCAGCTCTCATCAAAGGGTTCTCCACAAACTTCAGAACCCCAAACCTGGCCAATGCACTGTGGACACCGTGTAGTCAATTTAGCGTCCTAAATTGCTAACATAAATTATCAACCAGGGCTAGTAAACTGATGAAGTGTGGTGCACTATATGTGCTTAAGTGACCTCTTCCTTACTTCGTTGTATGTGTTTTTTTTTTATTGTTTTTGGGAACAACACATTCTAATCCTAGCTTGCAAATGAACATGAAATATAACTCAAGACATTACAACTTAATCTGATTCATTTAGTTCAAGATTTGTTGGAAGAGCTTGTGAAAAAGATTAATTTTAATGCAATGAGGATCTTCTATCAAACTTAAAAATGAAATGAAATGACAGAGCTGAACTAAATGTAATCTACCTCCGGACTGCTCTAACTAAATTAACATGCAACTAGTCTATGGAATTCTACAACCCATCTTGTTCATGATGAATGATATTTTGGAAGAGTTTGTAAAACAGTCCTGGCTGTATTATCCAATGCAATTGAACATAAACATAAAACTGAAAGCAAATACAATTAAAATCTAAGACACCACAACTATTTCTTACTCATTGTTATGATATTTTGGAAGAGCTTTGTAAGAGTAAGAATGGCTATGCCACTTAGTGTAAACAAGCAACTAAAACCTACAATACCACAGTTATGCCTTATTCATCATAATGATATTTTGGAAGAGTTTATTAGAGTAAGTCTAACTATGATAATTAACGAAAGGAATTGCAACTAAAAATGCTAATTAACACAACATAATACAACCAAATATTTTTCATCTAATAATGATATGTTGGAAGAGCTTTTTAAGAAAAAGAATGGCTGTAAGATAATGAGGATCTTTTAATCTAATTGCAAAATAGAAAATGCTAATTAACTCAACATAATACAACCAAATCTCTTTCATCTAATATTGATATGTTGGAAGAGCGTTTAAGAAAAAGAATGGTTGTAAGATAATGAGGATCTTTTAATCTAAAAACTAAAGTGCTGGTAACTCAAGATGTCACAGTTAAATCCATTTCATGAATAAAGATATGTTGGAAGAGCTTTTAAGAAAGGATTAACTATAACATCATAAGGATCTATTAGTTAAACAAATAATGCAAGACATGAATTAAAAGCTAACAACACATAATTAAAAGCTACTTATCTAGAAAGCATGTAGAAGCCTCCTTGGATAGCAGGGGCCCTCTGCTACCAATTTGGTGAAGTTCTTCAGCTCCTTAAAGTTGTAATCAAAACAGCATCAAAGAACTGAATTTCTCTATTGAAAAACTCACAAATCTACATCCCATTCCATCTTAAACTTTGTTACAAAATACTCTCTATTCCTTTCTCTCCTTCTCCTATTTTTCACTATTTTTTCACTGCCCATGATAGGAGAAAGCTTCTCGTATTTATACAAAATATGAGGAGTTATCTCATTAATGGGAGTCCATGAATCTCTCCCTCCATCTCTAGAGTTACAATCAAAATAGGAAATGATAAGACACATGTCTTTCTAGAGTTTCAACACAACTAAGAAATGAGACACATATCCTCTTAGAGTTTCAATACAACAAGGAGATGAGACACATATCCTCTTGATCCCATAATCTTCTCCAACCAAATTCGAATTTGGCCTTAGAGTGCCACATAAGGGTCTTCTAGAAGTCTCCTTTTGACCTACACATGTCACAAAACTCATAACACATATAAAGATATATGAAACTATGTTAATTTTCTAGTTTCTAATCATAAATTCACTTTAAATACATAAAATAAATAACTTTGGAAGACAAGGATCCTAACCCATATATTTATGAAAATGGTTACTTGATGTAGGGTTTTAGGTCAGATGGCTTATGAAATAAGAGCTAAATGGTTATAACATAATGGAAATATGTATGAATATGGAAAACACTTTTGAGACTCAACAGACACCTTGATCCTCCCGGATCTCCGACCATAATGTGCCCAGGTCTCTCTCTCTCTAGTTGATCCGTAATTCTGCCATATCTGCACAAAACCATCATATTTGTCAGTGTACAGATAGGAAAGACTGTATCTCAACATAAAAACCCAGTGCTTAGCCAAAAAACAGCACAGAAAAACCCCTCTGTGACAGGTCGCACTTTTCAGGCCCAAACCTGGGACAAGTCATAGTTTTTTTCTCAAAACCTGCTAGCCAGGTCGCACTTTTTGCCCCAAAGAGTGTGACCCGACCGTGAAGAGGCGCAAGGGTCTGTTCCTGAGCCCTGGGGTTCTAATATGAACTTTCAATCCACTGAAAAGAAACATTAGGGTTAGGCCTCTTACCTGCAACTGACGGATCTCGATTACAACGGTCGGTTTGTTTGCTACGATCGCCGCAAGATTTAGGGCCTTCTCTCCTCTCTACATTCACCACAGCTCCACATGCAAATGAGTGAATTTGGAGGGAAAATTCCTTATTAAAAGAGAAACCCATGATTTTTCTTTCGCCTGTTGCGGCCAAACCGTAGCTTAGTTTGCCAAACCATCTGTACCATTAGAAAGCTCTCACCGATCCCTCAAATGTGTATCTATTATTTTTTCGTGATTTAATACTTCACTGGGACACATTTTGTCCAAGACAGGTCACTTCACCACTCCTCAAAATTGAATTTCTTCACCTGCCACACTTGTACTTGGGGGCACCCCTTTTCCTTCATACTTGTCCATGCTTGTGCTGATCTTCGTCGTGAGTAACCATAATGTCCTCATGTTTTTACGGTCCCCATTGGACCTTTTTTCTGTGTGGCAGCACCATCGAGTCGCCCTTGTTTAGAGCATCTGAGTTGAGTCATCATTGCATTCATGGAGTCTATCCTGAGTCCCTTTATATCCCATTATAGTCCTCCATCCTTCATTGCTTGGTTCCTCTCTCATGTCGCATATTATGGCCTTCAGTCCCACTATCCCCTATCCCTCATGATATTATGTCAGTTGCTGCCAGGTCATCCATGCCCTTTATGCTCTAACAAGGGAAGTCGTCCGTCTGCTACTCAGCACCCCCCATTTCATCATCATCCCTGGTTTCAGTCTGTCAGTCGATCTATTATTATTTTCTCTCATGCCTTTATTGAGGATCCCTTATTGCCTCACCTATGGCAAACCTCCTTCTTTTGACATCAACTCATTCATTCTAGAAGACAGGTCTAGATGGCGGTGTACCTCGGTTCAAGCTTCCACTCTTGTCCAGTGCCTCGGATCAAGAAAAGGGACTCCTTATTGCCCTTTGATTTGATTGCTTCTCAACTCTAACTCCTTTCAGCATGATCGAGATCCCTTATACTTGATGGTTCAGTGATGTAGCAACTGATATCGGTGATTCTTGGGTGTGTGTGAGATGTCTCAACCCTCATGAGGGGGTGGCCCTACAGGTAGCCCCCCACATGCCCGGATGACCTCTTCATTACAGCCTTTGATGCAGCTCTATATATTTGATGATTTCGGCCTCAGCCGCTTGCAGCCCCTTTTTGTTTGCATGTATCAGTCAGATTTTTAGAGCCCTTTCCTATTTACAGGGGCATCTGGGTTGTATTTATATCTCATGTACTCAGATATTATTGTACAAGTCCTGGCTGTTATCCCAAGCATAATATGTATGTGGGATTCATTATCATGTTGTTTATCTGGCTCATGTTTATGCCAGCATGTACTATATTGTTCAGTCCCTTGTTTACTGGACACCTTATTCTTTGTACTTTGTCTCGACGGGCATAGGTATGCCTCCCCCACCACCTATAGCATAGGTCCTCACTCATAAAAGAGACTTATCGCACCTATAAGTCCCGCCTCCTCAGGGTCTAGTCCTTTCAGCATTTTGGTCTACCTTATACTTCTCTCTCTATGACTTCCCCGTCAGTGTCTAGTGATTGACCTCTTACAAGGTACTTTGGTCATACGAATGGCTCCTAACGCTCGCACACTGGGGGGAAATTTGTTACACCATTTTTTGGTCATATAACCTATTATCATTAGATGGACCCAAGTACACCATGTAAGGCCAATTTTACCCTAAGTAAAATTGCTTTCACTATGAAAATAACTTAGTAAACCACCTTTATTAAGTTGTTTATGGTCTAAACAGGAAACACCATGAGGAAATATTAAATAAATCTACATTTGTTTGATTTTCCTCAAGGAATAATTATTTAAACAATAGTTTAATTAACATTCATGGTTATATTTAACCCAAAATAAGGAAATTAATTAGATAAATCATTATTTATCTTATTATTTTCTAAGAATAATCATTTAAACCTTATTTAAATAATATTCTTTGTTAAATATGACTAAATCACCCTTAAATAATTAAATAAATCATTATTTATTTGATTATTACTCAACCTCATCCTTAAAATGATAAATAAATCATTTCTTTATTAATTATTTACAAATAAAGGGATTTGACCCAAGTCAAATTCCATTTCCCTCCAACAAATATAATAAAATATTCCCTAAAAGTTGGATCTTGATTTGGTTAATAATATTTCAATTATGCACTAATATCTAGACTAACTCAATATTTTGTTATAAATAGAAGGGTTTTCCCATTCATTTACCATCTTTTTTGCCTAAAGATCACTTTGAAAATATACTTTTGGTCTAACTTTGATCCACCATCATAGTCATATTTTGCTACCATTTTTGTCTGGGTTTTTTACACCATCAAGAGAGAGGAATTTTAGATCTGAAGTGTTGAGGACTTACAAGAACCCATCCCATTGAGGAGAACTGGGAACACCCTTCTATGTTTTCCTCCCAAGTGCCATTAATACAAAATTCATTCGACATATTCTTGTCTTTTCTATTGGATGCATGGAGTAAATCTTCTTTTTTCTATTGCTTAATATCTTTTGATGCATAGATCTAGATTTTTGTAGCATTTATCTTGATCACCTAACTGCAGATCTGAGGAAATTAGCAACCATTTTTTATGTTAGGGCTATTTGTTATGCACAGCTAAAGTGGTATTTTTTCATACGCTTGGAATTAAGATTCATAATAACAGGGTGTGCTATGGTAGGTAGGTCGAGCCGCTTCACGACCTCTGCTGAAATGAGGTTCTTTTGGCTTCCGCTATCGACAAGAAATTGCAGCGGAGAACCCTTCACCCACATCTGCGAATGGAAGAGGCGCTCCCCCTCCTCTGGATCCTCTGGATCCTCCCTATGGATCTTGGTGGTGGCAACAATGGTGTTGGGATCCGCATTAATGGTCTGCATCCCTTTGTCATTGCCTTTGTCTGGTTCTGACTCAAGATCAAAAAATGCATCTAATTCAGGTGCCTTTAGTTCGGCCACCAATGACTATTTGGCCTGACACTCGTTTGTGTTGTGAGTGCGGCTGTTATGAAATTCACACCACTTCCCTGTGTCCTTCTTTGGATTTGTGGTGTTGTTCTAAGTCGTACCGCTTTGGCCTTGCCCCTTGTTCGTCGGTTCGGGGGCACCTTTCAAATTCGTAGATCCAAAGTCTCGCTTCTTCTGCTTAAATTTCTGCTCAATCTTGGTGGCATAGCGATATGTTGTGCCAAGCAATGTAATTTGGAGGAACTCCATTTACTCCTGAATGTGTTTGTGCAGACAGCCGCGGTACTTGAGCACCAAATGTCTCTTTGAATCTTTAATACCCAAATTTTTACGTAGGGTATGGAACAGATTCGTCAGTTCGTGCACATCTTGATCCCTTTGTTGCCGCAGTGTGGTCCATTGGATGTATTTGTCCTCATATCTACCCACGGGGTAATATTGTTCCTTGATGTCGTCTCCAAGTGAATTCCAAATGGATGTGGCTGAGAATAGAGAGGGTTCCCCTTCGTCCTCTTGCTCATAGTAGGTTTCCCACCAGTCTTTGACATGGGGGACGGCTTTGAGGAGTGAAAAAATAATCTTTTCTTGGTCAGAGAAATCATGGACCAAGAAATACCCTTCCAGCAAATTTAACCATCCATCTATGGTGTCTACATCTATTTGGCCTTCAAAGATAGGAATGTCAAAGTTTACTTGTACCTTGAAGGGAGTGGCGCCTCCAAAGTGGTCGTCAGATGCAGATGTGTTGTAGGTGGGCAGTCATTGAAGGGTCTGAGCAAAGCTATCCATCATCGCGTTCCTTTGTTTCTTGAGGGCCTCCTCAAGCAATATTTTGATAGGATCTCCTTCTCCCTCGTATTTCTTTTCTTCCGCCATGGGAGGTCGTCGGGGTTTGCGAGGCTGATCTTACAAGGGTTCAACTAGATCGAGCCCTAAATCCTTATACCCTGACCGCATTGGGGATATGCAAAGAAAAAAAAAAAAGCAGACCATTCTGATACCCCTAATCCGTATTTATACAGGAATGCAACAAATAACACATATAGCCATAGATACAAAGATGCAGTGGAAATAATGCTTCATTTCATTAATATCAAATAACAGAAATAAGCTTAAAAACATAATGGAAACAAGCTAGGGTGCTAGTAGCGTACCTCTGAGAAGAGATGTGGCAGACGCAGGCCTCTGAGCTATGTTACATTGAGGCTCTAAGGCCTATTACAGATATAATGGAAATAGATGAGCTAGGGTACTGGCAGCATATCCCTAAGAAGAGATGGGACAGCTACAAGACCCTGAACTGTCTTAAAATGAAGCTCAAAGGCCTATTTATTGTTTAGAAACAATGTAAAACCCGAAACATCCAAAAACCTAACCCTAGGAGATGGATCGCCAAAACTGTGGGCCTGTTTGTGTAAGTTGGTGTTTCAACTTCCCGGGGACGTAACTTTGGCATCCGATCTATGTTTGACGCGTTCAATAGCTCATTAGAAAGATTTGTTTGAGGAATACAACTTTAGGTGTGAGAAACATTGATCCATGGACCTGTGTTGCTCCCGGTTTTCCCAAAAAACGTCTTTTAGGGCCTCAAAACGGCTCCGGAAGTTCAAGACTCGAAAAACTGCTAAAAATAGTAAGTTGTGCTGCAACTTAATATATGAAAGAGATGATGGTGGGGGTTCAAATGGAATAGATGGGTGGCCACTAATGTCCACCTAGATCATTAAGGCCCCAAAAAGGCTCTAGGGGTGCAGGACCCGAAAACCTGCTTGTTGGAGAGGTAAATCCCCTCTACAGACAGAGGCGATCCCTACTAGCCCAGATCGGGTCTAGCAACAATCAAGTCACACTAAGACGCAGGTTCCTAGTTACAAAAATACCAAGATGCAACAAGAGGCCTACCTTAAATCCTACGTTGTTGTCATTGCAGAGAAGATGATGTTCCTCGTCCCTCGCTTTGGCAAATCACAATCCTCCTGCCTAGTAGTTTCGAATACTTGCACGCGAAGAAAAAACAACAGCAAATCTAAAATCCAAAGCCTGTAACTATATATCAGTCAGAGAAGATATAAATCATATTATAAAACATGAACACATGAGTGGAACCATAATCAGAGTCGCTTATTATTAATAAGGATGAAAGAAAGATACAACCCAAGCTCTAACGTCGAATCTTCCTTCGGCGGGTCGACAACAGAGCACGTCTCAGTAAAGCTCGTTGGGAAATGGGACAAAGCTTTCTCTCTTTGGCTAGGCTCTCAAAGGCTGTCTGGCGATAGTCTCCTTGCTTCTGATTCAGCTTTCAGTACTATTATGACTACTAGCTTGCAAAGGGAAAATGACAAGCTTATATAGATGGTGGAAGGGGAGTTGGGATCCCTACAATCATGGGATTCACACTATCCTCAAGGAAGCTTCCATGATAGGTGGAAAACTACTTCCCCTACATGGAGATCTGGAGCCAAACCTCCCAACTCATTTTAGAGACTCGTTCAGGAGTTTGTTGGAATCAAAATTCTGCCATTTATTTTTAAAAAACAATCCTTATTAAGCTTGGCGTGAGTAATACACTAGGACAGAGCGCCAATTGGCGCACCCTCTTTGGTGAATTTTCCCCATTGGCGCGAGGGCTGAACTGGCTAGTCGCGCCTGTTGAGCCCCAAGATTGTTCTTTCTTCCATCATACTTCACTCCATTTTCTTTTGTCCATTGTTATCCCAGGCTCAAATGATCATTGAAATTAGTTAAAATTGCTTTAAGAATGAATTTCATGGCTAACTTGCTAAGTTTTGTGATTTTGTCATTGTAATACATTTTGAACTGAAACTAGCTACAGAATGCAGACATTTCGTAGCTAGTTTCCAATTCTGCAGTTGTCTTCACGTTCAAGCATGTTCCAGGTGTCCTCTCAGGAAAATCCACACATGGGTATATTCCATATCATGTCCTCAACGTTTGTTGATCACCATGAAGAATGAACGGAATTCTGGACGTGGTTTTGTACGTGGGAACTCACACAAGGAGGCAGACTCCTAATAAGACAAGGACAGTCTAGATTTCCTTTGTCACTTTACGTTGCCATATTTAGAGTTCTAGTACGATTTTGATATGAAAAGACAATGATCCCCGTATTATCTCAAGTTCTGTTATGTAGATTTGCTATAAATGTAACTCGGGAAACCGAGAGACAAGTTCTGGATTTTGATTAGATTTCATGGATTGACTGTTATATTTTTGAAGACCGAGAATACTCTGTTTTAAGTTATTTTCCTTTAATGAAGAAGACAGCATTTCCTTGAACGCATTGAGTTGATTTTGAGCTAGATTTCGTGCTACTCTGGTGGTAGAGGGCCCCTGCCTCCTGAGCGGCTTTACTTTTGCAATTTAGATAAGTATCTTAGTTTGCTTTCCAGTTTTTGAAGTTTACGTTCATAGTTAATTTCATTAATCATTATAGCTATACTTGTTCTAATAAACTCTTCCAAAAGATCATTACGATGAATAATAAATGGCTATAGTGTTATAGATTTTATTTGCAATTTCTTTCGTTCATTATCACAGTTAAACTTACTCTAGTAAACTCTTCCAGGATATCATTATGCTGACTAAGGCATAACTGTGATACTGTAGGTTTCAGTAGCTTGTTTACACTAAGTAGCATAGCTAGTCTTACTCTTAAAAGCCCTTCCAAAACATCATAACAATGAGTAGGAAATAGCTGTGATGTCTTAGTTTTTAATTGTATTTGATTTCAGTTTTATGTTTGTATTCAATTGCATTGAATTGTACAGCCAGGATTGTTCTACAAGCTCTTCCAAAATACCATTCATGATGAACAAGATAGGCTGTAGAATCCCATAGATTAGTTGCATGACAATTTAGTTAGAGCACTCCGGAGGTAGAATGCATTTAGTTCAGCTCTGTTATTTCACTTCAAGTTTGATAATGGCTTTTTAGTTTAACACTGTTCACTGTAGACTAGTAGCACTTTAGTTTAGTTTTAACTCAGCTCACTGTATTAACATTTCAAGATTAGTTGCCATCTATTGCATTTCGAATCATATTAGTTGTTAAATTTAATACTACGGGCTTAATTATTTACAAAAATTCTTTTGTTCCAAACTCACATTAACATATAATCATCTGAACAGAAGATAGCATTAGTCTAAGGCCTAGAGTATTTTACAACCTTTTTATCATTTCACAAATAAGCCTTTTCTCAAAGACTGTTCTAAAAAGAGACCTATAACTTTTGAGTAAGGCCTAGTGGTGTTAAAACTGAGTTGCAGAACAGAATTAGAAGCTAGTTTAGAGTAGAAACCTTACTATGTTACAAATGTTCTTTTCCAAATATATTCCGATAAACCTTTATTCATGGATGAGCTGTTGTACATTCTAAGTTATTTGTTTGATTGTTGATTTAGGAGAACTTCATTTACACTTATCATTCCATTTCTCAAGTTCATTTCAAGTTCATGTTGTGATTTGTTTCTTTGCCATAGAGTCATTATCAAGCTTTATATTTGATGTTTGCTGGCCATAGTTAGGCTTTGTTCTGTTTTAGTATTTGCATTTTTCATTTTTCATCCATAGTTTAGGCCAATAGCTTCTTTTCACCAGCACTTAGTTCTTTCCTTTTTTAACATAAAACCATAAAACCAAAAACATCATAAAACACTAAACACAACGAAGTAGGAAGAGGTTACCTAGGCACATATAGTGCACCACACTTCAGCAGTTTACTGACCCTGGTTGAAAATTAATGAACTCAATTTAGGACACTAAGTTGAGCACAAACAGCGCCAAGGTAAAAAGATCAGTTTTTAGGGTTTTTCAAAGGAAAATTTCTTCAAAGGAATGATTTTCCTTGTCAAGGGGGATTCCATGAAAGTGGTTTCAGGTTATGTCACTGCTCATAGGTCATAGAAAATTCCCTCCAATGTGTGGGATAGTGGATTGTAGGGAAAATGACAAATTACTGTGTAACAGATGCCCCCTAAAGCATGAGGCTCGAGAGAGAGAGAGAGGGGTGAAATTCTTTATGAGAACGTGTCCAAATGAAAACACTGTCGTCGGAAAACCTGCATAGACAAGTACAAATGATATCTCAAATACATGATATGTGGTATGGGCGCAGCCATCCATAATAGAGTATACAATAATCAGGATCCATGGTATGGATGCAACCATCCAGTAAGGATCAGGAAAAAGACTCAAGTATGGTCGCAGCCATCCAATTAATGAGTCATGTAGCTAATCATGATAATCCACAAAATCTGCAACCTATATCCTATCAGACAAAATCCAGGGTCTTGCGCTCCATCTCGACCCGAACAAAGTACATGTCCAAGCATGTGAATAAGTGAGCTGAAGTCGAACATGCAAGAACATCGTCTGATTATCGACCAATGATGAAAGTCATTAACAGACGCGAGAGGTACCACCAATAATTACAATGGCCCTCAAGGTACTATAGGTACAATCCACAGAATGTGAACAGTGAGCTGGCATCGGGCACCCGGAGAATCACTTGATCGAAGGCCAATGATGAAAACCTTGCGTCGAATGCGAAGAACCTGCCATTAAGGCATGCAAGCTCCAAGGTACCAGAAGGGAGTCTCTAGATCAGCTTCCTGGATAATGAGCTGGAGTCGACAGGAAGTGACCTTGATCGAAGGTGGGCCATTGTGTTTCCCACATCATCGACATGAGATAGAGGAACATAGTGTTTGTGAATCAGGATCAGTAGAGAATCATAGGAGGGTTGAAACTTGTAGAGACCAACTTCTCTTGAACATATCGGCGGCACGACAATGGATTTTGCAATATTTGACATCAAAAGATCTGAGGTCATAACGATGAGGCAAAGAGAAGATGAGTGGTCAAAAAGGATAACCCAAACCCACGGAGGCAAGCAGATAATGA
The DNA here is from genome assembly GCA_034641835.2 of Pinus albicaulis. Lineage (NCBI taxonomy): Eukaryota > Viridiplantae > Streptophyta > Pinopsida > Pinales > Pinaceae > Pinus > Pinus albicaulis. The sequence goes on from MU968480.1 coordinate 31,085,351, forward strand.
GATGAGATATGCCCAACCCGACATGAATGCAGACAAGTGCCATGTTCAAGAGCGACATACTACCAACACGACGGTGATACTGGTTCCATTTTTCCCCACCATTTCTGGCGATTACCCCAATTATTTTTGAAAACAAGCTTGAAGGGGATAGAATATGCTTGCGATATAAGTTTTTCCTTCGAACAAATCCTAGTACATTTAATGAGCCCTAGGAAGGAGGAACTCGAGTATCGTCATAATGATAGAATCCGATGTCATCAGGTTTTAACGAGTCTGACAAAGGAAGAACTCGGCATCTTTTCATGTTTAGAGAGTTTGAAAAGACAGCGGAAAAGTAAAATCCAACAGTCCCTTTTCATAGATAGTTCCTCAGATCCGGAAAGGTAGAAAACTGTGTCTGAGAAAACCTCCTAGTCGCGATAGGCTAGGGTATTCCTTTTTCGTAAATAATCTATCCCAGCCCAAAAAAGGGGTAAACGTATACTCGGTAGATGTCGTTTCGCAGCCAATTTAATGAGATCAAAACGACAAGCGACTCGAAAATATTTTCATGTTTAGAGAGTCAGAAAAGAGCTGAATAATGACTCCAGAAATGACTTTTTTGTGTTTTTACCGAGTCCGAAAAAGTATAGAATACAACTCGTATCGTCGTCCAAGCTGCGTAAAAACCTGTTGCTGCACATGAAAGCGAGCGTAAAATCCATTTTTCGACAAAATATAATAAAATATTGGAAAAATGACTTTCAAAACCTAATTTTGACTTTGAAAAGTTATAAATATGCCAAAAATAGTAAAACATATTCACTTTTACTTTTTACCTCTTGTGAGAGTAACAGTGAGCTTTTGTTGTGCAAACTTGCGGCGGCAATTGTGATCAATCCAGTACGTCATTCCAGTTCTCATTTGTTCCAGGTAATAGGCGCTCTCCTTGGCTTTGTTTTGATTCATTTTTTATAGATTTCCATTATGTTTTTCGATCCCTGAGGGGACCTTTGCAAAATTAGGGCTCGGCCAATTGGCGCGGGTATCGTGCACGGACCCGCGCCAATTGGCTCCTCTTTGCAAAGGGGTCGCGCCAATGGTGCAACTCAAATTTTCGCCTAAATTTAACAAAATATGAGCCAATCAGATGAATCTCTGAGTGTTCCAGAGATCTAATGAGGTGTTTATGACCATGTTGGTGCAGATACACGGCCATAATGGTGATCAAGTGGAAGGAAAGGGAGCATGGTGAAGAGGATGAAATGGCCATGCATAATGAAGCATGCATGAACGCTCTTTGAAACTGTGGTCTAAAAAATTTCTTCCTAACACCATGTTTGAGAGCACAACCTGAGATACTGCAGTATTTGATCAACATTTGGGACGAGAAAAAATAAGTGTTCAGGCTTCGGGACCAAGTATTGGAACTTGAAGTCTCCGACGTCTATTTCATAACTGGATTTTCCCACAGAGGTCCAGTGCCAATCATGACAAGAAGTAGACCTTCTGGTGAGAAAATGGAAATGGTGATGGCAAGAGTGTGCCCAGGGGCACGGACAGGATCAGGTAGTGGGAAGGTCGATATCCACATGGTCCCCGATCTATCACTCCGAGTAGTGCTTCACACCATTACGCGGGCTGCAGGGTCACAGGCACCGCATGAGGCAACTAAAGCACATCTCCTCTTAGCATCTGAATGCATGAACCCGACACTTTTTGATTGGGCCACTGCCATAACAATGAACATAAAACAACAGCTGACGAAGTGTAAGAAGGCCAAACTGAAACAGTTTGGGTATGGTTCCATCCTGGTATCGTTCATCCTCGAACGACTACCAATTTTCCAAGGCCAGGGGGCGATAGTCGTCGAGCCATCATTGAGGGAGCCAAAAATGGCTCGATGGGCAGCACTCATGCCCAGATCAGGCGGGGGCCAACAAATGTCATGGAGGCCCGAGTTTTTTGCATGGCTACGGTGACAGCTGATCGTCGTTGAGGACTGGCCCTATGCCGGTACCGACTTCACGGGAGACCCAGATCTTCCACTCCCAGAGGGGGATGACTGGGATGAGGAGTTGGGTAAGACTCTTTTTTATTTTATGTTTTTTATGATTTTTTGTGATACATGCCTATTCTAACAAACAACTCTATGTGTATGCAGATGTTGGCCCAGAGAGGCCCGCTGGGATGTCGCCTATTGCACAAAGGACCCCTCTCGCACATGACCCTCAAGCTGAGGGTGGCGAAGGGAGTGAGCTAGTCCAGAATTTGGAGGGAATCACCCGGGGGATCCCAGATTATGCTCAGCTAGAAGACGTCCTGATGGCTTATCAGAGGCACACGGTGGGGGTGCCTAGTCGCCTCCATCGATTACTGAGGCGATTGGTGCCCGCGGTGACATGCTACCATGAGCACCATGCTGATTAGTCATCTAGGGATTTTATATGCATATTTTTTGAGAGACATGTTGTCTCCGACTATTATTAAAACATACATGTATATTTTTTTATTTTATGTGATGTACACAAACTGCAAAATTCTGACATATATATATATATATATATTTCTGGATGGATATTTTTACATATGATGATGTTTTTTATAAGTTACGTAAATGTCTATCTAAAACCATATTAGCTACTGCATCTGTTAATGCATTCATGTGCAGGTATGTGTTGATATGTAATATAATCAAAATTTCTTTCCAGTAAACGAACACATAGATACAGTCATAAAATGGATGGGTTTCTTACTGAATAATGACCGTTAAGTTGTAATAATACAAGTTGTGAGTCCAGATATACAAGTAATTCACGAATAGCCTCGGTTAATAATTCCAACACGGCACTATATTCCACGATATTATTTGTAGTGGGCCCTAGAAAAACACCTTGTAAGTTGACTAAATCACCAGCAAGATTGTAGATTACCCAGGTTGCCGAGGACAGATTTCTGGTACTGCGGGAGGCACCATCCGCAAAACCAACAAAAGGAGTAACATACATGTGCACAACCAGGAAGACAAAACTAGCAGAAAGATGCTTACAAAGCACACCACACCACACATACACAAAAATTAACACACTCACTTATGTACACACACACCACACAAGAATAACTCAAGTGTAGTACTTTTTGAGGTGTAGCCCATTCCTAGGTTGCGCCAGAGGAATACCTTCATAGTCGATAAGCTCATAGGCCCCATTTTTTAATACTCGCTTGACGATATAAGGCCCATGCCACATGGGTTGGAATTTTCCTGCTCCAAGTTTATCATGTGCTTGGTCATATAGGAGGACGAGGTCCCCTTCAATGAAATAACATGGAGAAACCGATTGATCGAAGTGGGCTTTGACCCACTTTTTCTGTGCCTCAATAACCAAGGCAGCCAAGTGGCGGGTGTCATCCAGTCGTTCCAAATACAAGAGATGCTCTTCCTTCGGAGAAGTGTCGGGCAATAGTTCCCAACCAACTTCAAAGAAGGAATTTCACATTCAACCGGGAGAGTCGCTTCCAGACCATACACCAGCTGGAAAGGTGTGAATCCAGTCGCGCTCTTTACCGACGTTCGATAAGCCCAGAGAGCTGAGAACAATTGGAGATGCCAGTTGGATTTGTGGATACCAATTGTTCGTTGAAGCATCGTGACCAATACCTTGTTCACGGCCTCAACCTGGCCATTCGCCTTGGGGTAGTATGGCGTTGAGTTGTCATGCTGCAAGCCCAACTTTGATGTTAGCTACACCATCATGTAATCTCGAAAATGAGTGCCATGATCAGTGAAAATGGCCTAAGGGACTCCGAAACGCGTAATAACCTGGTTGAAAATAAATTGGGCAGTTGTCTTACCGTTGGTAGCTAATGTAGGCATCGCTTCGGCCCACTTAGTGAAGTAGTCCACGACAATGATTATATAAGCATGCCCCCCGGCCAAATGAGGGTTACATGTCATAAAATCTATGCCACATTTAGCAAAAGGGCCTACGGTAATGACAGGATGCAAGGGTAATGGCAGCGCGTGCATCTTGCGCTGAAAGACCTGGCATGCATGACATTTTCGAACTGCAACTATACAGTCTTTGAAGATAGACGGCCAGAAGTAACCCGCACGCAGAATCTTCTGGGCGGTAGCATATCCGAACATGTGACCGCCACAGGCGCCACTGTGACAGTCATTCAAGACTTTCTCAGCCTCTTCCAGGGTCAAGCACCGGCGGAGCACAGAATAAACTCCGACGTGATACAAGGTATCTCCAACAATGCGATAGGGTTGAGATTGATTCTGAATACGACGTCGGGCATCCTTCGTCAATTTGGACTGGAACGTGGATGTTTGAAGATACACAATAATGTCACCGTACCATGGATCACAAGTGTTTATAAGAAAGAGTGTTTCATCCAGGATATGATCCTCGGATTGGGATGGAATGGAGTCTGTCGGGAGAGAGCAAATAAGATCAGCAAAAACCAATGGTTTCATCGATTTAGCAGTGGTGAACTCTAAATCGAACTCCTGAAGGATGACAATCCATTTGAAGTACTTGCCCCCCAGAAATTGTCGAGATAAGATATATGTCATGGGGTTGCAGTCAGAAACCACGGTTACCGTACGCAACAAGATGTAATGGTGGAATCGCTGAATGGCCTGAACCGCAGTGAGTGCCAGCTTCTCGACATGGGCATAGCATGTTTTTGTGTCGAGAAGATTCTGAGATAGATAGTAAACTATGTGTTCATTTCCATCATCGTCATCATGTACTAGAACCATAGCTATCGTGCTAAACGCAGTGGCCAAATAAAGGGTAAAATCGTGATGATAGTTGGGGGGACGTATTAATGGTGTGTTGACGAGCAACGTTTTAAGCTTATCGAAGGATTTATGGGAAATCTCGTCCCAATGGAAGCGAACGTCCTGTTTCAAAAGTTGCGTATATCCCTTGGCCACTTTCGCATAGTTCAGAATAAAGCGCCGCAAGAAGTTAGCTTTCCCTTGTAGACTCTGTAGTTGATGTAACAAGGATGGGGATGGGAGGTTAAGAATGGCCTCGACCTTGAGGGGGTCAAGGTGAATTCCGTCTTTGGAGATAATAAATCCCAAAATACGGCCAGAATCCACGCAGAAGACACATTTATGAGGATTGAGCCTAATATTGTAACGTCTACAGCGAAGGAAAATCTAGCGGAGGTGTTCAGGATGGTCCTCACGCTGAGCTGAATGGGCCAGCAAATCGTCCAGATATGGCTGAAAAATGTGACGTATGTCATGGAAAGCATAGGAAATAGCACACTGGAAGGTGGCCCCAGCATTTTCCAAGCCAAACGGGAGCTTTTTGTAAGCAAAGGTACCCCACGGACAGATAAAGGCAGTCTTATGTTGATCAGTGGGTAAAATATTAATTTAATTGTACCCGGAGAAGCCATCCATAAGGGAATAAATCTCACTCCCCGCGCATTCATCGATGATTTGATCTATAAAAGGAGTGGGATAGTTGTCTTTAGGACAGGCCCGGTTGATGTCTCGGTAGTCAACACAGACCCGGATAGTGCTCTGCTTCTTATCTATAGGGGCAATATTAGAAACCCATTCTGTGAGGGGAATAGGATAGATAAAGCCCGCGTTAAGAATTTTTTCAACTTCTACCTTTATGGTTGCAGCTTTTTGGGGATGCACTGGGCGTAGACGCTGACGCACGGGTTTCACACCTGGATAGGTAGGAATATCATGCACGACTATACTGGGATCAATCCCAGGCATCTCTTCATAGGACCATGCGAAAACATCTATGAATTCACGAAAAAGGCTCGTGTATACCTGAATCTTTTGGGGAGAACATGTAACTCCCATGTGAATGTTCTCGACTATCCCCGGTTTGACAGAGATGTCGATAGGCATAGTTTGGGTGATATTACTCATATTTCCCTCTAAAATAACCTCATGAGTCAATATAGATGTTTGAAGAGGCAGAGTGGGAACCTAAGATGCGAAGCGCTCTAGACAATCAGACATTGCCCCCAGGCCGGGCATGAATGAGGAACGATGATGTGCATCGCTCCATGGAAAATCTTCAAGAGACATCGTTTCAACGATAGATTCATCAGAGGGAAATACTTCTCTTAAAGGATCAGACGAATCTGGTTTGCCGAGCCAAGGGGATTGAGAATATACATCTAGATCCATGCTCAAAGGAGCATGATCAGGAGGAGGAGGATCTGATGCAGCAACAATTTCACAATAACTAATTTCAAGTGGATTTAGAGGCATCGATTCTCCAAAATATGTCACCTGTTCAGGCGAAGGGATGATCCAAGGGTCGTCTAACCTAGAGATCATGTTAACTTGAACGGTGTGCGGGGGTGGCGCGGGAAAAATACCCATGAGGACGGGGTCTTTGAAAATCCCGGGTCCTACACTGTCGGGGGGATTGGGGATCTGATCCACGTAAGGTACGTTGTTCTCAGAGGATGAGGTGAAGAGAGACAATTGATTGACAGTGATGATCTTTCCCTCATGAGGAAACTTTAAAAGTCGAAAGAGGGTGGATGGAACACATAGCATGGCATGGGTCCAACTGCGACCAAGAAGAAGATTGTAGTTGAGCTTAGCGTCAACCACTTCTACTTCCACGTTGACTGTCTCACCTTGTAATGTGATCGGAAAACTCACAAGAACACCCAAGGGTTTAGATTCCTGACCATCAAATGCCTCAAGGGCATTGGGAGATGATGTAAGCGTTGGAGAGCCAATGGCCTTCCAGCAGGCAGATGACATAACACAGGTGGAAGCACCCTCATCCACAACGGCCCTATGGATGTTGAGACTGTTGATCCCAACTTGTATAACAAGAGCGATTTAATGTGGAAGCCGAGGGACAAAATTTTCCAGGTCGAAGGTGAGAAGACTAGAATCGGCAAGATCAATTCCACCGATTGCAGATAACAGAGCTTTCCATTGCGATGGGAAACTTTGAAGCACTTCCAACGCAGACATTGCGGAAGGTGCTTGTGCCAAATCTTCAAAAATGTTGTAGTGCTGAGCGGAACAGGCGTTTGGATTATAGGAATATTTTCGCAGAAAACCTTTGGAAGGTGGCCTTACAATGGGTTCAGTGCTAGGCTTCTCAATTTCTAAATGACCAGAGACAGGAGGGGGAGGCGAGACATTAACGACTTCCTTCCCAGCTGCCTGGTGTGATTCAGCATAATCCTTCGAATGCATGGCTATCGAAACAGGAACAACACCATTCATCATAAAAACTTGGGACCCAAATGGCACAGATGGTGAAGGTTGCTCAACCATCTAAGTCTGTTGAGATGGGAACGGTTCTTTGAGAATAGCTGGAGTCCCTTTGGAGCCTTTGAAAATTTGACTGACTTCAGATCGTTAGGGACAATCTTTGGTATAATGGTCTCCTTCGCAAATAAGGCAGGCGTACTTCGGTTTTCGTTGGGAACCGTCGTTAGCACGAGGTTTGGAGGATTCCAGTTTCAGGGCATTGGGTTTGGATTTTCCTTTGCCCTTGTTCTTTCTTTTGGAGGTATTTTCTGCAGGATTGGCCTGAACGGCATTGACTTCCGCAGTTTTACCAGAATCTGAAGGGGCGGGAAGAGCAGGAGAATTGGAAGAATTAGACTTTTGCTTCCCATTAGAGGATTTCCAAGAATTTAGAGAAACAGAACCAATAACACCATCCACCGATGGGGTAGTTGGTGCTTTAGAGGTCCCTGGCCGCGAGGCATCAGTCAAGATATCATAAAGCGTGCCAGATTAAGAGTACACCAGATCGAGGTACTGGGCACGTGCAATGGCTTGTTCTTCGGTCACACATGCCCCCATAGCAATATCTTGAGCGATTTTGTTAACAAAGGAGGTAATGAACAAATGTGTTAGAAGTTGATCAGGAATATCAAACTTGATCAGTCGACGATGATGTCACCACTCATGAATACGATCTGAAATGTGGGTGGCTTTATCCTGCTTCAAAGAAGTCAGGAGATGAGTCTCGACTTCGTAACGAACTGGTAACTGAAAACATGTTAGAAAATCCATAGCTAGAGTGATAAAGTCTTGAAAGATACCATGGGGTAACTCTATGTACCACTTAGCAGCAGCACCGGTAAGAGTGCGCCGGAAAAGATGTAGACGAATTGAATCATCCACCCAAGAGTTCAAAGAACACCACAAATGGTAGGTCATGACATGAGCTTGGGGGTCCTCTCTAGCTTTACCCTCAAATTTAGGACAGTCACCAGGCACCTTGGTCGGAACCGGAGGCCAATATGGATTGTGAATAATTGAATCATTGGTCAATTTAGATACATCCGGCAATTCCAATGTGGCAAGGAAAGGTAACTGAGGATTGAAAGGCATGCCAGGTCCTCGATAAGGACTCGTACCTGTACTCCACCCAGGTTGAGCATAAATTTTCCCCCATTGGTTCTGTCCCAGGGGATTCTGACCGTAGGGGGTATAAGCCGTATAATTAGGCTGATACGGTTGCTGATAACCAGAGTAAGGGGGTTGATAACCAGGGTACTGGCCCTGATTATATTGAGGCGCCATTTGAGTAGTATATGGATTTGACTGCTGAGTGTAGGTATAGCCTGGTTGTTGAAGGTAATATCCAAAACCTTTGGGTGGATTGTATATCGGTCGAGACTGACCCTGAAGGTAATAACCGCCTTGGGGTTGAGCGGGCTGTTGGTAAGTGGGGCCCTGTTGAGCCTGATAAGTCGGGTGCACAGGCAGATTCAGCTATGGCACAAAATACATCGGCTGTTGCGCAGGGTTGATCGGATGTGCAGGTTGTCCCGGTTGAACAGGTTGACCTGGCTGAGTGGGTTGCCTTGGTTGAACAAGTTGGCCCAGCTGAACAAGTTGTCCTGGTTGAACAGGTTGGCCTGGCTGATGAAGGACACCAAGTTTCCCCTGGTGAGTCAGTTGGCCTGGTGGCGAGATAGGGCCAGGTTGTGTTTGATAACCAGGTTGACCTGTGACAGGACCATAAGATGGCCCTTGCTATGCATCATTTGGACCGATGGGAAACTGAGGTTGCTAAGGTTGCACCATAGGTTGAGAAGGGTTGATTTTCCCCCCAGGACCGTACACCGGTCCAGGTTGATACCCCGATTGGCCTATGGGTCCTTGAGGTTTCCCTGGTTGGACCACAGAATGAGGCTATAGAGGTTGACCTTGAGGGTTGTAGGACTGCCCTTGCGGACCGTATAACAACCCCTATTGGCCTGAAGGTTGGCCTTGGAAAGGTTGTCCTTGTGGGTCATACAAGTAACCAGGCTAGCCCGAAGGTTGACCCTGGAAGGGTTGTCCTTGTGGGTTGAAGGGTTGCCCAACCTGGGCAGACAGAAAACCATTAACATACTGATAAGCCTCTAAAGCAGGAAAACGCAGAGGGTTTCCTTGCTCATAATATTGATATGGAAAGACATAAATGGGTGTACCATCCGGCCCATCATGGGAAAAATAAGGACGGTTGGGATCTTGGGAGGATTGACCAACCTCGAATTTTGATGGCTATAAAGACAACTGATACTCCTTAGGATAGATATTCTCCGGAATAGCAGATGCTATGTAGACGTCTTCAGGAAGGGATAAGGACCTGGTGGATGAAACAGAGACAGCGAGTGTAGATGTAGCTATGCAAACCGTAGACCTAACAGGCACTGATGTGACTTGAGGAGATGACGTGAGAGGTGTCCCGAGAGATAGCCCTAACGAAGGAATGATCGGCCTCGTGGATGGAGTCGATATTCCCATAGAAGCCATAGCAGCTACAATCTGACTCAAAGATCTATATCCCGCTGGAAGCGAGAGACCAGGAGAAGACATGACAGAGGAATCGGGGTTGTGTTCTGGGAAAAGCTGGTAATATTCACCAGATGTAGGGATTTCCTCACTAGGAGAAGGACTAGGTGAGTCCATATCTGACCCTGTCGCTAGATCTCTTAAAAGACAGCGAGGACTAGGAGGTATAACAGCAGCTAAGAAAGGCGACCCTGACATGAGAGGAGGGAAGTGTTCCCCTACTCCAAATCCAAACCAAGCGTTGGACAAGGGCCAATTGAACTCAACTGGTCCACCAAAGGGAAGCTCAGATAGAACCGATCCCCCGTCAGGAAACTCGAATACAATAGGCTGCTGGTTTTCAAGAGAGGACTGAGAGACCTCTGATGAATCGTCTGTGTAAGGACTACCAGTAGACGAAACTAAAGGTTCCACCACTGTGACAGTAACGAAAAAGAGGAAAATATCAAAACAAAACACACGGGCAAGAACCAAGGCAAACAATTAAACAACCAACAAGCAAACTCTAAAAGGGAGTGTGATCGCAGGTGATTAATTTTATGACATTGAAACTTAGAAATTTCACTGTTTCATTTTTTAAGAGTCAAGAAATGAGAAAAGATGACTCTATCTCTTTCAGTTTGGAAACAAGCGTGAAAGGACAAGCGCTTGATGATCCTTTCAAATTTAATGAGTCAGAAAAGATCGAAATGACTACTCTAGAAATCTAGGCAAAAGGGTGTACCAGATATCCGTGAATTGCAATATACACCTTGGTTTCAAAATGAAAGAGAAATCAACCAAGGACTTGACGTACGTGCAGGCAATCTCCCCGAATGCTGTGTCTGGTGTATCACGGGTATAAGGCAGTAGATCGGCTTCCTACGAATAAAGGATATCAACCTAGTGGGGTCTCCCTTTATATACGCAATGGTACGGGGAGCACAAGTCCATACTAGTGTTTTCTAAAGCCAAGAGGCGAACGACAGCTACTAGGTTTAACGACACCGGAACACGTCACTAGCCTAGACCTCTAGATATTTCATTAATGTTTCAATGCTGCCTTAAGGTAAATTGAATTAATTTTAGAGTTGATATTCAGTTATGTTTCAATTTCCAGGCCCTATCGAATGTTATGTCTCAAAATCCTCTAAATTCACACTACATGCCACAATATATCACTTTGTTCGATGAATAGCTAATTACAGGAAGGTGGAGAGCTTTCAAACAATAACAAAATGATCACGAAAACAACCACTAGTGTCTCTAATGCACGCTAATGAAATCAAAATCTTTTCTTTTTAGAGTTATATAACGCTAAATAATGCAGAAAATTTTTCAATTCACACTAACTAATCAAAAAGCAAAAGAGATTTGTTTTTGTATTTTCAATGTTTTAAGAGCAAAATGCACTAAACAAAATGAAAACTAATGAAGAGACCAATTGGATAAATGATAGCGAAAGAGAAAATAAGCAAGTTCACTCAATGCAAAACACACAATCAGAACTCAAACTGATGGAGGAAATCTCTCAAATCAAAGAGGAATATCCCAAAAGACTCATACAAGCTGCGTGATCTAGGCTCGAAATGAGGCAAAGTGAAACTCGAATGAACAAGAGGAAAATCACTCAAGTACCTCAATGATACAATGAAAACCAACCAAATGAATGCAAGGAAGCAGAAACGAAGTCAACTAAACAAGCGAAACCCAAAAACTCCCACGGGAGGTTCAGCACACAATAGCACCTAGATACCCTAGGGCTAAAATGTAAAACCAATAGTAGAGGGAAAAAAACCAGAGGATGGAGGTCACACACAGTCAACCAAGACTTCAAAGCACTCAGGAAGTCGAAAAAATGACACCAAAACCCAAAATCAAGCTCAGAAGGCTAAGAAAAAAGTAAACCCTAGCATCACACAGGATTGGTGTGGCTTTCTGGCTAAAACTAGTGCCAGAACAAGATTGGCGCGGGGGCTGAACTGGAAACAAGCACCAGTTTGCGCGACTGTTAGCTCAAAAAACGCGCCAGTCGAGTTTACTAAAGGCAAAAATAAAAAATAAAAAGCAAACAAGGAGCAGATCAAGTATGGTGGAGGCTGAACAGAGGCTTTACACCAGAAAGAGACAAGCCAGAAGAGTAAACCAAGCAGACAAAATCCAAAACAACCGAAAGAGACAAGACAAACTCCAATCAATGTCTCCCCAGTATGGTCGCCAGTTTGTTGGAGAGGTAAATCCCCTCTGTGGACAGAGGCGATCCCTACTAGCCCAGATCGAGTCTAGCAACAATCAAGTCACGCTAAGACGCAGGTTCCTAGTTACAAAAAGACCAAGATGCGACAAGAGGCCTACCTTAAATCCTACATTGTTGTCGTTGTGGAGAAGATGGCGTTCCTCATCCCTCACTTTGGCAAATCACAATCCTCCCGCCTAGTACGTTTGAATACCTGCTGTTAGCACTCAAATCTACCTCAGGCTGAAATGAAGTAAAACTCGAGGCTACATCAAACCACGCTCAGCCTCGTAGCTAGCCCTACGAGGACAGGAGAGGGCTCTCTCCGTCAATCTCGAGAAAATAAGCAATAGAATGCGAGATGACTTACGATAAGAACTGATTTTAGGCTAGTAAAGAGATATGTATGTTTGATTTTTGGTTTTTTGAGTTTTTGCTGGAGTAATGGGAAAACAAATTTTGGGTCCGGGGATAAGGTCAGACCTTTGCAGAGTTCAAGCTGGGGCGAGGTAGGTGATGATCTTGATGCTTTAAATTGGATTTATGGATATATTAGACCGACGAGGAGCTGAAGAGGGCAAAGAAGAACTTGGATCCTCTCCAAACAGCTGAAAACATATAGAACTAACCGAATTCAAAGGCTAAGCACTGTAAACAATGGATTCAACCTTATTTCACTCATTCAATTTAGTTCAGAAGCATAATGAAAGGATGGCAACATTAAACATGAAGAAACTTACAATAAACAAAGGAGAAACATCATCAAGAACAGAACACCACAAGGATCCCAACAAGTGCCGCAAAACCCCTGATCTTTCCTTAGCCAAAATATGAAAAGTATGTACAATAGTATCAAAAGTATCCCAAGAGTCCAACCTGTAGAATGCCTCAGAAATTACAATATATAGATCACTCTAACCCTTTCCCCACCTCTAGGGGTCGAATTCCCTCTTCAGGGATCAGTTTCAACCAATTCTAATCATGGAACTACAATCTAGGCAGCTAACAACTTGCCTCTAAAAGAGTGGAAACTGATCCATTACATGATTTTTTACTCATTTGAGAGTGAATCTTCTAGAAGAGATAAAAACAAGCCAAAATTACATGCCAAACATGAATTTACATCATAAAAACCCAAAAATTCTACCCATAAGCAAAACTGGTCCATAATAGGCGAAATACTGAGCTGGCAGCTGAAAACTCAGAAAAATCTCTAGGTGGGTCGCTCCTGAACTGCGTGGGTCACTCATGTTCCAGGCTGATTTGGAGGTAGCTCCCGACATCCAAATTGAGCTCATGATAGCTCGTTGGAAAGCCCTGGATGTCTACTTTCCAACCCAAGTGGAATTTCTGAATTTGGAGTTGATTTGACCCTCCAAAACATCATTCTCCCAGAGGTACTTCCTGCTGGTGCAAAAGGTGGCAGCAAGGTGGTTTTCATGGTGTTTTTGAGCTGTTTGACCATCCAGATTTTTTTGAAATGATAAGTTGACTTCAGAGGATGCATAATTAACCATGAAAAATCCAAAAATGTAAAAATCTCCTCCAGAAAGTGTCTCAAAAAAATGCGAGCGCATGAGCGCGCGACCCACGTAGCTACAAAACCTGTTTTTAAGACCAAAAATTTGAAAATGACAAAATTTTCTCCGAATTTGCCCAAATCCGGAGCGGAGGTCCTCCATCATGTGTCTTGCCCAGTCAATGAAGCCTCAGTTAAAATCCGAAGTGGATGAGGCCTTTTCCGCCGTCGAAGTGCCTTGCGCAACCTCCTCTTCATGATCCTTATCCTCGCTTTGCAAACATGCATGCGAGCCCAGTAATGGCCTTTCATGTGGCGAAGCATGTCTTTGTCTCGATTGGCCTTTGCCAACAGCTTCTCCAGATGTATATTTACCCGAGTGAGTACAGTATCTCGGTCAGCTGGTGTCATGTCACTGGGCCTCTTTCGATTCCACTGCCTGTCCTCACGGATTTGGCGCACCTCATAAAATGTGAGCTCATCCTCGAGCTGTTTGTTGCGCTGCTCCAAATAGTTAATCACCCACTGAGCCTTCTGCAATTGGTCTTTCATCTGGTCATTCTCGGCCCTTTGCTCCTGGATGATTTCCCTCAGCTTCGAGCTAGGAGAGCCCGTATCAACATCGATGACTGTCATATCGGTGTCCCGGCCTCCTGATGGGCCCTCATCATGCATGGGCCTCTTGCCCCTGTCTTGTACCTGTACCTGCACTGGAGAAGAAAGCGAGACCCTTTCCACATCACGTGAAGATAATACTCGCCGTGTCGATGAAGCCGGCAGGACCCCTTCCACCTCACGTGGAGATAGTACCCGTCGTGTCGCTGCAAATAAGGCCCTGTGGCCTCGCTGATATGTCTGAACCAAAGGAGTGATGATATGCTCAACCTCAACTCTATCCGGCTGGTGTGAAGGCTCTCCCGCATCATGAACTGTCTCGGGAGGCTGCTGTGGCACTCTGAAAAAGTCTCTAGAAATGAAATCCTCCCAAGTGATGCCCTGCTCCGCCAACTGATGTAACACCAAGATTTTGATCAAAGTGAAATGATATATACTCCTGTACTGCTGCACCGGGCTCGTCTTCTTCTGCACAAATGTCACCATCCTCTCTATGTTGCGGTGTATGAAATACGGAATATTCATCATACGCACCCTTGTGAATTGCATCAGCAAACGAACATGGTATGAGAAAAGACGAGCATACCTGCCCTCACAACTAAAATACTGAATAATGAGCCTCATGAGCGGTGCATACTCATCTCTCAAGAATCTAAATGGAAAAACTCTGCTCAAGTAAGCCCTATATCCAGTTTTAATGTATGGCTCATAGTGAAATTTCTCTAACTGCTTACCCTTGCTCCATTCCTCGCCTATGTTCGGTATACCAGTGGCTTGAGCAATGGTCAAAGGTGATACAATGAAATCAACCCCAGCAAGGCTTACCCGATCACCCCGTAAATGAAGAACAAACAGACGTGCTAATTCACGATGAGGCCGGGTTTGTGCAACCATCTCACAAAATCTGAAACATGACAAGAATCAAAAACAATCCATAGCTAATGGACATGCCTGCAACCGAGCCAAAGAAGTAGGCTCCTCTCTGCGATGATCACCACTTCTATTTTCTCTGCGGGAACCCCGTGGCACATTACCTTCAGCCACCGAATCACTGCCTGACCCTGGCTCATATTCTGACTCTGTCTCTGACATATCTCCGATCAAGCTTTTGGCAATGTGTATACTGATATGAATGCAGTGAAAGCAAAATTAGGATGTATGTTTTAACACCCAACCAATATTCCCACCGTCAAAGCACCATCAAGGAATCAAATCATGGATAAAATCTCAGCTTTAAATGGATTGGAAAAGGCACAATCTCTGTTTTGAATGCAAATGAAATTTTGACCAAATAGGAGCAGGAAACCTTCAAAATTTTGAACACATCTAGTCAAAGGAGAGCATGGCATTAATAGTAATATGTTTGTCTATGAGTAATGACCATAAAGGTTTCAATGGGCAATTTGAAACAAAGTCATGAGCATATTTTTACATTGGGCAGTGAGACTCATTACAAACACAGTCACCATGGCACAAAGGGTTTTATCATGGTATAATAATAGCAATGGTTAATATGGCTAAATGGGCATGAGAGCAATATGATTTTGATGTTATATAGAAGGCTGGACATATCACTTCCATAAGATAGCAAACAAACTCTTTCAAGCATTCATTTTCATTTCAAACCCTGAAAACAATAATGCTCTGACTGTGGGGTTTTAAATCCTCCATTTGAAAATTTGAAACCACCAATGATGCCACAAATGTGTTCAAAAACATCAAGCAATTGATAGAAACCTGTTTGAAGGCAGTTTGAGTCGATTCCAAGCCAAACTGGGCGCTCAAACTAAATTTCGAAACCCTGTGTCTGCGTAGGTCGCGCAGCCTCTGCGTGGGTCGCTCGGCCCAGGTGGGTCGCGCCCCTGGCAAATTTACACTGCTGAGATGGTCTGCGTGGGTCGCGCTGCCCAGGTGGGTCGCTCTGCCTCCACGTGGGTCGCGCAGCCCCAAAACTCTGTCCACGCTCTTCAAAACTCTGAAATCGGCCCTCCACTTTGCAAACACGATTTGGGAGCTATGAATTGGTTCAAATGAAACTTGTTTGGCTTTTATACATGTCACAAATATCTTCACAATCAGATTTTATTTCAAATCTAATTTCAAACCCATATTACAAATGTTTTTGTAATTTTCACTTTTGGCTTTTTCAAATACAAACTTCCTTTGGCTTTTTTGAGGTCGATACTAATGATTTTGCTGTCTTCTTGCAGGGGTATAGCTATCTTGGCTAGAGAAAAGACCAGGGGTCTGCTTTTGACAATGTCTTCATGGCGGAACAATTACAATTTATTACAAAATGATAATGACAAATTTCTAGTTCCAAAACAGAGTTTTGGACTAGAAATATATTTTTTTTTTAAATGCTGATGATAATAAAATAAAAATCACAAGTGCTGGACTTTCCTCACCTTGCAGGCTTTATGACTAGTATATAAATGACTCAAAACCCTAGACACCAAGACCTAGGACACTTATTGACATTTTTAATGACCATATATATAATGACAATGACTATGAATAATTTTTTGAGGAAAATTTTTAAAATAGCGCTGCAGGTATAAACATGAGGAAACATAGGACGACAGACCCCTTCGTCAGTTCATGGCATGATCCTAGTGAAATGCAACAAAGTGGAACAAGCGAGACACCTAATAATGAATATGCGAAAGACGAAATGATCACTGACGGAGGGCTGCAAGGGCCGACTCTAACACCTGCATGCGAAGAAACAACAACAGCAAATCTAAAATCCAAAGCCTGTAACTATATATCAGTCAGAGAAGATATAACTCATATTATAAAACATGAACACATGAGTGGAACCATAATCAGAGTCACTTATTATTAATAAGGATGAAAGAAAGATACAACCCAAGCTCTGACGCCGGATCTTCCTTCGGCAAGTCGACAGCGGAGCATGTCTCAGTAAAGCTCGTCAGGAAATGGGACAAAGCTCTCTCTCTTTGGCTAGGCTCTCAAAGGTTGTCTGGCGATAGTCTCCTTGCTTCTGATTCAGCTTTCAGTACTATTATGACTACTAGCTTGCAAAGGGAAAATGACAAGCTTATATAGATGGTGGAAAGGGAGTTGGGATCCCTACAATCATGGGATTGGCCCTATCCTCAAGGAAGCTTCCATGATAGGTGGAAAACTACTTCCCCTACATGGAGATCCAAAGCCAAACCTCCCAACTCATTTTAGAGACTCGTTTAGGAGTTTGTTGGAATCAAACTTCCACCATTTATTTTTAAAAAACAATCCTTATTAAGCTTGGCGTGAGTAATACATTGGGACAGAGTACCAGTTGGCGCGCCCTCTTTGGTGGATTTTCCCTATTGGCGCGAGGGCTGAACTGGATGGTCGTGCCGAGGCCAAAAGATCAGTTTTTATGGTTTTTCAAAGGAAACTTTCTTCAGAGTAATGATTTTCCTTGTCAAGGGGGATGCCATGAAAGTGGTTTCAGGTTATGTCACTGCTCACAGGTCACATAAAATGCCCTCCAATGTGTGGGATAGGGGATTGCAGGGACGGTGAAAAATTACTGTATAACACTACTAAAAATAGTAAGTTTTGCTGAAATTGAAAAGCTGTAATAATTGATGGTGCGAGTCCAAGTGGAATAGGTGGGTGGCCACCGATATCCACCTGGATCAATTCGTTATTTATATTACCTAGTATATGATTTTATCAAGTAAATATTGGTAATATTATCCTATGGTTTACTCATATTTAATTCCCCTTATGTTGAGGTTATGGGCATACCAGTGTCATTACATAAACCCTAAATTGTCATGACACAAATTCAATCAATCACAACATGTCACAACTATCTAAACTATTATCTGCTCAAAGTGGCCTTATAGCCTTGGAAGGACACCTCCCTTCTATCTCTATCCACAATTCCCCAAGAGACAATATCATTGTGCTCACCAAACTTCTTACTGCAACTAACTCTACTACTCTTGCAACATCACAAGAAAGTCTAAGTGAAGAACTATTGGAATTCTTACTCTCATACTCCAACTAATTATTCCATGTGTCCATTGCTAGCCCCCATGCTTTAACATAATTTGATAATCAATTTAACCATCACACCTAACTAATAACAATGCACATCCTCAATTCATCCTTATTAATTTATACTTGCACTCTCATCACAATGCTTAACCTCAATAATTGTCATCATTATCCAAACTAAATCAATAAGTTTGTCTGTAATTTCCTAGTATCATGCCTCTTTATAATCATGAACATACTCACAACTCTATTTATCCACACATAATTTCAAAACAATGCATCCTCACTCTAACTCCCCCAAACTATCTTTAAAATGAAGTTAATCCAATAACTACATTATCTACTCCATATCCAAGTCTCAAGAAGATATTAAAAACTCACACGACTTCTAGCTCCATAGTATCATTATTTCTATCATGTAATCTTCTCATGTCACTCTGGTGACCACAACTATATCATCCACAACTCTCAGTCTGTCCCAAGTCTATTCAATCCATTTTTCACCACCATCGTTGGTCAAGATTCTCCACTCGGCATCTCTCTACTTGGATGTAGAACATAATGCTCTCTTACACATCAAAACTTTTTGTGCAAGTCTATGATGAGGAAAACTCTACTCACCCCATATCCTCTTAATGTGCTACCTAAGGCCTCTATTCCAGCTAGGTCATGAAATCTATTTGTTCCTTCCTCCTTAAGAAGTAACATTAGTGTCAAAAAAATCTCAAAATATCTCTATGCTCTTATCCCTTGAAAATCACATATGTGTCAAGATATCCATCAACTCCAATCACAATCATCACAACTACTAGGTCATCCATACTCCAAGCTAGCTCAATAACATCCTTTCCCATCTAATGTATCCTATCAAAGGTGGATGGTCGTCCCAACTCACTCAAACTATGACCCACCCCAAATCATCTCTTGATATATCTCTTAACTAACTCTACTATCTCTATCTTCTTTAAATTGAATGATCATTCTCCTAAACCATCCCACTCTCCAATATTTAATATGATGGATAAATTCTCATGACTCAACTAAACTTATGGCCAAGTGTCTCCACACTAAGACCTCATCAATGGTTTAACTAAGTCTACCCAACTCCCCTAATGGATAAATTTGAACATCTTGTCTCAAGCTCTCTTTCTATAATATCAAGACTATAATCCAAAGTGGCACAACTCAACCATAAGCATTCCCAAAGAAAGCTACACTTTGCCTCTCCAAGTCACCTATTTCTTTTCTCAAAGTTCCTATTGTAGCTCATTTTTACTTTATCCTCATATGTTCAAAAAAAGAAAATTTATATATGTATTAAAAAAAAGAACAAAAACAAAAAATCAATTCTTTAGCTTTAGGATTTTGATTAAGTGCTAATGTTGGGTTAAGCATCAATTGAGATTAAAATGCATTATTAAGTTACTAATTTCAGTTGGTCTGAGTGGATTAAAATATCAGATGCAAGTGAAACATCGGATGATTTCTCGGGCGCAATGGAAAGAGGGTGTCGAGCCCATCAAATGGTGGAAACCCAATGACACAACTTACCCAACGTTTATTCCATTTAGTGCCCCCATAAAGCTCATCAATGATCTTGGTTGTGTGCAGATCAACGATGGACATCGATTACTGGAGCACCCCGACGGATTTCCTCCATACTGGTGTGTGCCCCCATAGAACTTCTATAAGTGGGCGCAGACCGCCCTGTCATCGCTCCATCATCATTCCTTCACCACCATTTCACTTTCTCTCACCGCCATGTCACTTTCCATGTCACCCTGTCACTTCATCCAGTATTTTCCACCACTTCATCATTCATACATGCCACATGCACATTTATTCCCGTTTTCCTCTTATTTTTCATTTTTCTCCATAAATCTCGTTACCCTCAGTCCTTTCATTTTATTATTTTTTGTTCTCATTCTCCATAAGTTGCATTTGTATAGATCAAAGCTCAAGTCAACATCAATAATTTGGTAACCAGGTATTTACATGTCATTTCTACTTGTCCAAGTTGTCATAGTTTCTAGGAAAGCAATGTTAGTAGGGTCTTCCTCTCACATTCCCCTCATGGACACCGAGAGGGATGTTTTTGTCCCAATTTTCTCCCTGGATTTCATGGAACTTCGTCGGAATTTCCTAGTAAACTAGAAGGAATCCCTTGTGTATATTGCAGTCGTCAGGTCTGGTATTTTAGTTGCCATAATTCCCCAAACCTACGTTTTCCCAGAATTCATCAATTGGCTAGTCTATGCTCTTTACCCACGATGAACAAATTGGGTGAAAATATTTTCCAAGTACCCTCTCTCTTAATTCAGAAAGCCCTAGTTTTTCCTTCATCAAGTTCTTACACTTCATTTTGAGAGGAAACCTTCTTTCCAGCCTTTCAGAATATATCTGGGGAAAACTATCCCAAGATGACTTTCTTTTTAATTCCCACTAGACAACATTTTCCTTTGTAACCCACTCATTTTTTCTTGAAGCCTTTAATGAAGATGTAAGACAAATTATGAAAATTATTGCCAAGGTTTTGGGAGGAGAGGATACACATGTCATTGAAAAATCTATTCTAGGAATGGTTAACTTAATGTTGCAATCTAAGACAATCTTTGATATACCTGCTTTTTGGGAAAAAATTGTTAATTCACAATTAATAGACCTTGCTCTCACTAGATGTTTTAGATTTCCCTCATTGGTAACATACCTCTTTTTGTATACTCATGTGGAGATATTTATGCACCTGGGACTGAATATAATGGACCTACATAAAAACAAGCAATCAGTGGTGATTTGGACAGATAACATAAGAAGTAATGCTAATTATGAGGGTTTTATATATTTCACCATGTTAGCATAAGAAGTCACTCCTTGACTGCTTAAGGAGTAAGCCTTACACATCATAGTTCATTTTAAATTTTAAAGGGGTTGTTTGAGTGGTGGGATGGATTTCTCCAAGATTTTGAAATGATTTTATCTTCTTTAAGACATTCATGCATTTGGAAAGTTGTGGCAAGTATAAATTGTGTGGGTAAAGGTAGTATGGGGAGAAGAGTACACAAATGGAAGAAATATGAATAGCTGGTACCTATTTCAGGAAATATTCCTATCCTAAATCAGTCACCCAGCTATGATGATGATATTTAACACAAAATTTGTTTATGTTAAACAAACAACACTAGAAAATAGATTGCATGTATTAAGTACTCCAAAAATCCTTTATGAAACATTCACTGATGTGTTATATTACACACATATAACTTACAAAAAACTGAAAGTAGATAATTTACTGTTAAATCCTTTAAGAGCTTCTCACTCACACTTCACTAGTTGTTGCAATTTATATTTTAAAATAAATTAAAAAATAAAATATACACACCACACATTAGATGTTCCTTAAATAAAAAAATCCTCCAGCATGAAGCAAAAATGTTCTTTATATTATTTTTAGTCTTTAGGTAGACTAACGTCCAACCTGGTTATATTATTTACAAGTGCTATATATAGCAAGAGATGAACCAACTCCATCTCTTCTAAAAAGAAGGAAACATTAATTCTAACATAACCTATGTGTCAAAAGACATTACATCCTTATCTCCTCGAAATCTAACAAAAAGGACAAATGGAGAAAGAAGAAGAGAAGAATTTTGGGCTGGAATGTTAAGTGTGCTATCATGCTACCCCTTTTTTGCTGAATTTTCTCCTTGTGTCTAGTGTCTTTAATAACCATGTAGATTCATTTAATAAGACCTCCAACAACCTCATAACTACCTCTCACCGTCACTTATATTATTCATTTAGTTATGGGTTCTTATCCATCCTTAACTTGTCCGGAAAAACTTGCCGACGGGTGTAAAAATTCAGTTATAATAGGTGCTGGCGTAAATTCTGGTAAAAACCTGTAACTGCGCAAAATCTGGAATGCTACTGGAAATTTCGATAGTGCCCTGTTTATTTTTCAAAAATACACAGAAAATGCGGAAAATTCTGTGCTAACTTTTATTTCATGACACCTGGGCTGGTATTCAAAATTTATAACTGATTAGCAAAAAGGAATTAGTACCAAAAACCTTTTTACCTTTCTTCTAAGTGTGCTGCAACTTCAACCAATTTATCTAAATCAGTTTTGTTGTCAGCAGCTAATGTTCTGGATCAGGTAGCCGTTGTAGTGGCCTCTTTGACAGGGTTTTTGTCCTCCTTAGCACCCTTATGTGTTTTTCTTCTTTTTTTGGGCTCTGAGTGATGTTCTAAAAGGCTATTTTTCTTGCTTTTCTTAATTGATTTTTCTAGTTTCTCTTCTTCTGAACCTTCAAGTTTTTCTTCAATGTCAATAACTTTTGTTAATAGGTTTGGCTTGAGAAGAGCCTTGAATTTCAATCTAAAATTATTGCTCTCTCTTGTGTGCCTCTTTCTGGTGCTAGAAATAGGTTTAGCCTCATCCTTCTTCTTCTTGATGCTAATTTCATAACTAGCATCCTTAAGTAGTTTTTCATCTGATTGAGTATGTTGATACTCCTTCTGCAACTTTTTATGAATAGGTGCTTCTCGAAATTCCATTAGCACTTGCGCCTTTGACTTATCTTCTGTTGTAGACCTCCCTCTTATAGCTCTACTGTAAATATCTGAAAATGGAGGAACAGGGGGCACCATCTTTATGGAATTGGGCTTGCTTGTTGAGGAGCTCTCTCCTTTTTCCACCTTTCTTTCAGTTTTTCCTGCAGAAAATTTCTTACCTTTGGCCTTATTATGAATGTTTTCTTTCTGGGCCTTTATTTTGTTCTTCTCTTTGCAAGTTGAGGGTCTGACTGTGGAACTGGAGGTGTAGGTGCATGTTGGCCAGCCCTGTAGAACAAAAAATGGTCCCAGGTCTGGTTTTTCTTCTTCAGATCTTCTTCAACCAGAACTTTTATCAAAGCTTGATGGTACAAGTTGTACTCAAAAACATCATTATGGGTTTGAACCCTTGATGACATCTTGGTCATGATTTTCAATAGGAAAAATGGAAGATTCAGTGTCTTCATCCCTGTAATATGAAATAGAAACCTAATGTGATAGAGGAATAGCACAATATACCTCCTTTCACATCTGAGGTATATCTTGATAAGATTGATTGCCTCTTCCCATTCATTCTTAATGTAGCTGCTTGGGATTCCTTTTTCCCAGTTTGGATCTCTGTGAGCATCATTGAGAAAGCTATTGAGATCACCTCCTGTAATGACCTGTCCCTAGAACCACCTTTCACCTTCTTGAGGAATGTTAAAAGCTTCTGCAATGGAGTCTTCAGAAACCTGCAAAGTGAGGCCAAAAATTGTAGCCTCTTGTCCATTAAATGAATTAGCAAACTCTTGGGCAACTCTTGAATGTGAGTTTCCCAACCTGGTACAAAGAGGATACCATATTGACTGCATAAATAGAATTCTCACCCTCGAATTAGCATCAACCAAATCTGCACCCTGTGGCTCTATTCGATTTATCTTACCACATGTTTTAGTCATCTTCAGAAAATTAAATGATTGTGTCTTCTACAAATGATAGGTGGAAAAATATAAGGATTTTACCTTACAGGTGTGGCCTATATTATTCTCTGGGATCTTGTCTTAAATCCAAAATCCTTCTCCAATTGTGAATCTCAGCAAATTCGAAATTAGAAACTTAGACTTCAAATGACAAATTCATGGTTTTTAGGTGGTTTTAAAACTAACTCTAGGTTCACCACCCAATGCAAATCACTCTCCATCATTAAAAATATTCATGATCATGATGTGTACCATGTGACACACCATCACCACCTTCAGTTGGCTGTGTTTTCCGTATGGGATCTTCAGATATCTTGTGGCAAGTGTCTTTGATGACACACAGTCACCACCACAAACTGTGTTGTTAATTGGCTGAAATTTCTGGCAGCAGTGTTTTGCGGCCAATTAACAATTATGGTGTGTGGTGTAATCACCATGATCTTTCCTGACTCAGAAAAACACGTACCTAAACTTATATATGATTGACTTGGCGTAGACAAGCATAACTGGAAATGGTTCAATCATTAACTGCGGGTTGACACATGTGGTATAACGTATACAACGACTTGACCCTAGCTAACTGATTGTAATGCGACACCTATCATCAAATCTTAAAGGATTTAAAAAATATTTGATACATATTAACCCTATGACAGGCTAAAGCGGATGCGCTTTTTCGCTTTATTTAAAAAATGGAGTATGCTTCTGAAAATTCCAGCAGCATCAGAAATAAAAATAAAAAGACAAAAATAAGAAATAACAGACTATCTGAAAGGCTAAAAAACTGGTGCTTCCGAAATTCCGGCAGCACCCAAAAAAAAAATTTAAAATTTTGAAAAATTTTGAAGTTTAATCCTAAAAACAAAACTATGGAATGGACTCATAACTTAGCAAGAAACTCTGCTAACACACCACTTATTTCTTGTTAGTTGCTTCTTCTATTATAAACAATTCTCCTTCACCTTATATCCTACCAAAGTCTCAATCTCTCCTTCGGTTTAGCAAAGATGTTAAAGTGGGTGATTGGTTACTGTTTGAATATCATGCTAAAAATAGACTATATGGAGTATAGGCTTCCCCTTACAAACTCCCCACATGTGTGCCTATGAGGTTTTTTTCTATAGAGTTCATTAGAAAAATTCTAAATGTTGATCAAGTGAATTTTATCCCAGCAAAGAAGGGGCATTTTTTCAAATTTCCAAGGATAATTGGGACTTTTATTGTGAATAATAGGCAAGCCATGGGAGAGGTGCGGAAATTCCTTGAAATTATGAAGCTAAAACTAGGTGAAAATGATCATATGCCCCTCACCATATTATTTCAAATAAAAGAGTTGAAAATTCCTATGCTCCTTATGTGCATGAACCTCCACCAGATATATAAAAATTGGAAAATGGAGTTCAGAAAAGTGCACCGAGAGGAATGGAGGTTCAGATTCCACATCCAAGTGAGAAAATTTTGAAAAGAGGCTGTGAATATATTATTGATTTTGAAGATGAAGCAAGTAAAGGTTCAAAGATGGAAAGGTTGCTAGAGAAGGAGACAGAGCTTGGATCTCTGGGTGGTAGTTCCTCATCCTCAATGGGTTTTCAATTACAGTTGGGAGATTTTATTTGTGCACCTTCTTCTCCTATTCTAGAAGAAATTCTCAAAAAAAAATTCCTGTCAGAAAGAAACACGAAGGTGAAGGAAAATATGGAGTCTCACTTGGAAGCTCAATCCATTTCTGAATATCAAACTAGATTATTGTCTTCCATAGACCTTGAGAGAAGTTAATTAAAATTATCTTTCTTTCACCCTTCTGCTTTTACTGTTTCATCATCAGGTTTCAAGACTTTCAACCTGACAGTAGATGCAAGAGAAATCCCATTACCTGAAAAGATCAATTTGCACAAGCAGACTAGTGAATTAATATATAGTGATTTCAATAAAACATCTTTGGTTGCTAGCAAATCATAAGCTTTTTTATGGATAGTGGTGAATCAATTGAAGTTGGAAAAGAAAAATTCTAGAGCTTTGACCACACAAAATGAATAACTCGAGAAGTTGATTGTCAAATTCGATGTAAACCCTAAGGATAAGAGTGTTGTTCAGAAACTTTTGCAAGGAGATGAAACCGAAATATAGTTACTAAATAAGAAACTTAAACTGCTTTATGTGGAGCATGTTATGGGCGCAAAAGTAGCCGAGGTGGAGATAGAAAAAGAGATTTTAACGAATGAACTCCTGCAGATAAATAATGAGATTACTAATCTTATGAAAATGAATTTTGCTTTACAACAAAAAACATATTCTCATGTTTGCACTATATTAATAAAACAACACTCTGAAGACCCTGCAGATAAGTTTACTAGAGTAATGACCAAGCTTCAAATATCATAGAATGAAATGAAAAATATCCAAAGAAATTTTGATGATGCACATAAAATTATACAGGTGACCGAGAGAGAACTAGCCATGGCCTGGCCTCAGAAACTGCTTCAAAATATCAAAAAATATATATTTTTAGATTGCTTCTCATGAGATAAAGGAATTGAAGGAGAAAGTGAAGGGAAACATGTCCCTTATTCAAGCTAGATAAATAATATGGAATGACATTATTCATATAGTGAGGAATGTTTGGGATTATTTATCAATAATTGCTGAAGAAAAATCCATTGTTAGAGATCTGGAAAGTATAATTTCTGCCAACAAGAAAAAGCTCCATCAATGTGCCGAATTTTCCAAAAGGATGATTGATTTCCTTAACTCAAAATCATCACAGGAGTTAAGAGAACTGAAAATTGAAGATAGAACAGCATTGGTGCTAGAGATAAATAAAATGATTCTAAAGAATTTATGTAGGAAAACAACTGAGACAAGCTAACAGAGGTCAAAGAAGTTGTTTTGAAATTCAATACTGATTTTGACAAAAGAAATAGAGCACGTCTACCTTCATGTTGGGATCAACAGGGAAATATACTTCCCTAGGAGACTTATGAAATTTTCATAGTGGAGGATAAGATAAAGATTGGTTCTTCAAATGAAAAAACAATAGTTCTAAAGGGGGAAACAATTGTAAATTACTTGCATAGGGATTTTCAGTTGTTTTGGTTAATGAGAACTCTTTTTGTCGACAAGCCAACTTATAGCAGGATCACCAACTTCCGAACAGCACACACCAGGTTTGTCAAGAGTCTGAATTGAAATATGTCAGTTTGGAAAAAATTTAGAGAGTGAATGTCTCCTACAACAACAAGTAGAGAATTTGTACCTTCAAATGCACCAGAATCTCAGTCAACTCAATGAGTTCATACCACCTGTTACTGCAACAGAATTTTTGGAAATATTTTTGCAAAATATGTAATTTTGTTTTAGGTAGTTAACAATTTTTTACAGTTGACAATTTCATAACTATCCTTATTGTAATTATTTTATGAAAGACAATTTTCAAGGAGTGAGGGTTCCGAGTTCTGGACCTCGGAATTTTGTATCTTCTTGGTGATTTTAATAAAGACTTCGAAGTGATTCTAGGCATATGTTGAGTGTGGTATGTGTTTCTTGTAACCTTTCATTTAATGTTATTTTGTTATAAAAGAGAGTAACGAATTTTGGCATTACAGTTTCAATGAAACTTTGATATGTATAAGTTCAAGTTAAAAAACATTAAATATGTGCTCCTCTTTTCTGTATTCCATTTCATCTTACTTCCATATTTCTACTAAATTTTAAGACAAAATATTCTACTTCAAGTAGCCTATTATCTAAAATGTTTTTTCAACATCTTTCATCCACTATAATACAATTTAAAAAAAAAACCATTCATCATCAGAAGGCCACTTTGAAAGAGTGTTTTTCCCATAGAAGATTTAAAAGTGTTATCTATAAAATTAATATTTATGGGATTTTTAAAAATGGGACAACAAATTAATCTTTTAAGTGTCCTGTATAAATGTCTTGGGCACTGACCTCTTCTCAGCCAGAGGTTGTCTTCCAAGGTACAACAACACCTAAAAACATTAGAAATATCTGAAGACAACATACCTCCACATGAAAAATCCTTGAGCACATGCATGCCACACTTACTCTCCATATTGATCCTATGTCGCAAAAGTTAATAATCATCCCCATAAAAATTCTCATCATGCTCTTGGCTAGCCCATATCTCCAACAATATCTCCAACCTCGCTAATTACCTCCATCATCGAGTCACCAAGTCCTCGTGTCCACCCCCATGTCCAAATTTGGTACTTAATAAACCCCATGTGATTATCCAAATCCCCTTTTCAAAGTCATCAAGGAGTATCAAATCATATTGAAGTCCCTCATGAATATCATCCAAACATCTCATGACAATTTGAAATCATACTACCATGCCATTTTTCTCGATGTGTTGGTCTACTGGGATGACCTCAATCATCATGGCATGACAAACACTTGTAAAATCTATCTCTTAGCCAACCGTGACACCCAAGCAACTCATGGAAAAATCATACATGTATCTCTTGGAAAAACTAAGAAATTGGGGTTGAACCCTGATTTTAGATCAGAACACCAAATTCAACCAAACAACAAATTTCAGTGCAACAAAAACCCCCAAAACTTGGCCTACTCAAACTCCAAATTTTGGCTCACCCCCGCCTCAAAATTTGGTCTAGCCAAAAGGCCAAATTTTAGAATAGCAGAATTCAATTCCAGGAAACCCAAAATTTAGTCCTTCCTAAACCCCAAATTTCACTTAGTATCCAACCTCAAATTTCAAACTAAATTTTTCAGAATGGAGAAACCTATAGTTTGATTAAACAATATGTGGTTATGTTAACAACACAAAACACTTGAACCACACACCTTTCTGATATGTCAAATAACAATATAACATATGTTTTTATTGCATCATTCCACTTCACTCCATCCCAAAATACCCTCAATGGTTCTCAACCATATACTTGCTCTCTTTTGATCCCCATTTTGTGTGCCCAAATCGTGTGCTTATTTGCTAGCCAACCCATCTCACTTGATTCTGGCATGCCCGTACCAAAAAACTAGCTGAATCCTTTCCATGATACAACACGGGATTCTCACGCTAAGTCTTTGGTGGATCCAAGTGAATATTGGTGGCCACCCACATATTCCATTTGGACTCCCACCATTGATTCTTTCAGTTTTTCAATTTCAGCACAATTTACTATTTTTAGCAGTTTTTCGTGTCCTAAATTTCCGGAGCCATTTTGAGGCCCTAATGATCTAGGTGGATATTGGTAGCCACCCACCTATTCCATTTCGACCCCCACCATCGATTCTTTCAGTTTTTCAGTTTCAGCACAACTTACTATTGTTAGCAGTTTTTCGGGTCCTGAACTTCCAGAGTCGTTTTGAGGCCCTAAATGACGTTTTTTGGGAAAACCAGGAGAAACATGGAATTTCATTTAATGTTTCTCACATATAAACTTGCATTCCTCGGATAGATATTTCTAACAAGGTATTGAGTGCATCAAACGGATATTGTATGCCAAAGTTACATCCCCTGGAAGATTGATGTACCAATTTACCCAAACAACACCCATAGTTTTGGTGCTTCATCTCCTAGGGTTAGGTTTTTGGATGTTTATGGTTTTCCATTGTTTCTCAACAATAAATAGGTCTTCAAGCCTCAATGTAGCACAGTTTAGAGGCCTGTAGCCGCCACATCTCTTCTCAGAGATAAGCTACCAGCACCCTAGCTAATTTATTTCCATTATGTCAGTGAGCAAATTTTTTGTTATTTGATATTAATGAAATGAAGTTTTATTTACATTGCATCTCTGTGTTTATGTGTATTTCTGTATATTATTGTATTCCTGCATAAATTTGGATCAGTGTATCAGAGGAGTATGTTATTTCTCTGTTTTTCTTTGCATGTCCCCAACGAGGTCAGGGTATAAGGAGTTAGGGCTCGATCTGGTTGAACCCTTACCAGATCAGCCTCACAAACCCCATTGACCTCCCATGGCGGAAGAAAAGAGAGATTAGGGAGTAGGAGATCCTATCAAAATATCGCTCGAGGACGCCCTTGAGAAACAGAGGAACGCAATGATGGATAACTTTTCCCAAATCCTTCAATGGTTTCCCACTGGCGGCACATCTACATCTAGCAGCCACTCTGGAGGCGCCTCTCCTTTCAAGGTATAATTCAACTTTGACATTTATGTATTTGAAGTCCAAATAGATGCAGACATTGTAGATAGATGGTTGAATTTTTTGGAAGGGTATTTCCTAGTCCTTGATTTCTTCGATCGAGAAAATATTATTTTTTCCCTCCTCTAAGTCGTCCCCCATGTCAAAGACTGGTGGGAAACCTACTGTGAGAAAAAGGACGAGAGGGAAACCTCTCGGTTCTCAGCCACACCCACTTGGAATTCATTCTGATATGACATCGAGGAACGATATTACCTTGTGGGGAGGTATGAGGACAACTACATGCAATGGACCACGTTGCGGCATAAAAGGGATCAAGATGTGCATGAACTGACGAATATGTTCCATACCCTGCGCACAAAGTTGGGTATTAAAGATTCAGAGAGACATTGGTGCTCAAGTACCGTAGTTTTTTTCATAGATGCATTTATGAGGAAATGGATTTCCTCAACATTACCTCACTTGGCATGGAATATCTCTATGTCGCTAAGATCGAGCATAAATTTAAGCAGAAGAAGCGAGACTTTGGATCCATGAATCCGAAGCCAGGAAAAGGTGCCCTAAACCACAGATTGAAGAGGTAAAACCAAAGCAGGGTGACTCAAAACAACACCACAAATCCAAAGAAGGACACGAGGAAGTGGTGTGAATTTCATAACAGCCCCACTCACAACACAAACGAGTGTCAAGCCAAATAGTCGTTGGTGGCCGAACTAAAGGCACCTGAATCAGTTGCATGTTTTGATCTTGAGTCAGAACCAAACAAGGGAAATGAAAAAGGGAAAAAGATCATTGAAGTGGATCCCAGTGCCATTTTTTCCACCAACAAGCTCCAAGGGAACTGCCTCTTCCATTCATAGATGTGGGTGAAGGGTTCTCCACTAAAATTCCTTGTCAATAGCGGAATCCAAAAAAACCACATTTCAACAGAGGTCGTGAAGCGGCTCGGCCTACCGACCATAGCACACCCGCAACCATATACCATTGGGTGGCTTCACAAAGGAAGAGATCTTTGCGTTCGCCAACAGTGCCGCCTTCTGTACAACATCAAGCCATTCACGGATGAGGTATTGTGTGATGTTTCTCCTCTTGATGTGTCTGATGTATTATTGGGCCAACCATACTTGTGGAAGCGACATGTTGTGTATGAGTCTAGGCCTTGTGTTGTTGTTATTACTCTTGGAAATAAATTGTACATGATACCAGAGGTAGTACCGTCTCTTGCCATCTCTTTGAATACTGCAAAATAACGCAGTAATATTTTTTTCCCAAACAAGGAATTTTTTTTCATTACAATTCACCCACAGGGCAAGAAGAATATTGTGGCCACAGCCTCGAAACAGGGCTCCCCTTCACGGTAGCAGCAGATGGACAAATTCGTGGATGAATACGAGGACATTTTCTCCTCACCCACAGAGGTTCCTCTACACTATCAGGTCAAGCACTCCATTGATTTGACCCAGGCGCGTCGCCGCCTAATATTTCCATATCTCATGTGACCACACAGACAGAATCCACACATGAACTGTCTAAGGCTTATAAAGAAACTAAATTTACTGAACGTATCCAACACGACTACCCGTGGGTCCATTACATCTTCGGTAAATCAAGTACCAAGTTCAGTAGAATTTTCCTCATCTCATGGAGGAACTCAACGCAATGGGGACCATTGCTTCCTAAGGGGGGAGGAATGATCCAGGTGGATATTGGTGGCCACTCACCTATTCCATTTGGACTGCCACCATCGATTCTTTCAATTTTTCTGTTTCAACACAACTTATTATTTTTAGCAGTTTTTGTGTCCTGAACTTCCGGAGCCGTTTTGAGGCCCTAATGATCCAGGTGGATATTGGTGGCCACCCACCTATTCCATTTGGACCCCCACCATTGGTTCTTTCAGTTTTTCAATTTCAGCACAACTTATTATTTTTTAGCAGTTTTTCGGGTCCCAAACTTCCGGAGTCGTTTTGAGGCCCTAAACGATGTTTTTTGGGAAAACCGGGAGCAACATGGAAATTCCTACAATGTTTCTCATGTCAAAATTTTTAGTCCTCAGATATATATTTCTAACTAGGTATTTAGCATGTCAAACGGATATCGTATGCCAAAGTTACGTCCTCGAGAAGATTGATGTACCAATTTACCCAAACGGCGCCCATAGTTTTGGCGCTTCATCTCATAGGGTTAGGTTTTTGGATTTTTAGGGTTTTCCATTGTTTCTCAACAATAAATAGGCATTCAAGCCTCATTGTAACACAGTTCATAGGCATGTAGCCGCCACATCTCTTCTCAGAGAGAAGCTACCAACGCCCTAGCTATTTTCTTCCCATTATGTCTATAATCATGTTTCTGTTATTTAATATTTAAGAAATGAAGTTTTATTTCTGCTACATCTTTGTGTTCATGTGTATTTATGTATACTATTGTCTTCCTACACAAATTTGGATCAGTGTATCATAGGGGTCTTCTCTTTCTCTTTTTTTCTTTGCATGTCCCCAACGAGGTCAGGTTATAAGGATTTAGGGCTCGATTTGGTTGAACCCTTGCAAGATTAGCCTTGCAAACCCAGATGACCTCCCATGGAAGAAGAAAAGAGAGACAAGGGAACAATAGATCCTATCAAAATATTGCTCTAGGACACCATCGAAAAACAAAGGAACGCGATGATGGACAACTTTTCCCAAATCCTTCAACAGTTGCCCACCGGCGGTGCAACTACATCCAACAACCACTCTGGAGGCACCTCTCCTTTCAAGGTACAAGTAAACTTTGAAATTCATGTATTTGAAGGCCAGATAGATGCAGACAATGTAGATAGATGGTTGAATTTTCTAGAAGGGTATTTCCTGGTCCATGATATCTCCGACCGAGAAAAGAGTATTTTTTCACTCCTCGAAGTCATACCCCATGTCGAAGACTGGTGAGAAACCTACTGTGAGCAAAAGGACGGGAGGGAACCTTCTTTTTTCTTGGCCACACCCACTTGGAATTCGTTCTGAGATGACATCAAGGAAAAATATTACCCTGTGGGGATATATGAGGATAAGTACATCTAATGGACCATGTTGCGGCAACAAAGGGATCAAGATGTGCACGAACTGATGAATATGTTTCATACCCTTCGCACAAAGTTGGGTATTAATGACTCAGAGAGACATTGGTGCTCAAGTACCGCAGTTGTTTGCATGGATACATTTAGGAGGAAATGGAGTTCCTCAACATTACCTCGTTTGGCATGGCATATCGCTATCCCGCCAAGATCGAGCAAAAATTTAAGCAGAAGAAGTGAGACTTTGGATCCATGAATCCGAAGCCAGGAAAAGGCGCCTCTGAATAGCAGAACAAGGGGAAAAATCATAGCGGGGTGACTCAGAACTACCCCAGAAATCCAAAGAAGGACACGAGGAAGTGTGAATTTCATAATAGCCCCACTCACAGCACAAACGAGTGTCGGGCCAAACAATCGTTGGTGGTCGTTGGTGGCCGAACTAAAGGCACCCGTATAAGATGCATTTTCTGATCCTGAGTCAAAGCTAGACAAGGGAAATGACGAAGGGAAGCAGATCATTGATGCAGATCCCAGTGCCATTGTTGCCACCACCAAGCTCCAGTGGGAGTGTTGACTATATTAGCCCCTCCATTCAAGTTTTTGGCCTGTTGTCCCATTTGAATCTGTTTAAAACCTCTGTTGTGGCCTAAGATCTTCATATCCTACCTATCGCTACCATTCCCGCCCACAAAATGCATTGGACAAAGGCTAAAAATCCATATTTGTAAACATATTTGGCTTAGCACCTTTCGGCCCTAGCCCCATCACTTATTCCTTCCACACGACCTGGCCCCGAGACCAAATGCCAAATCCGAAGGCGCTTGCCGCATACAACTATCGGGCGTATTCTCAGCCATCCGATCAATTGTAAATCAACGATCTCACAGCGTACTCACCTTTGTGGTCCCCGCCGCGCCTTACCCCTAAAACCAGCCTGATTTTTCTGCACCACCATTGTTGGGCAGGTGGTATTCCTCCTTCGGCCAGCGATTCCATATGCTGATCACCGCGTGTCCCTCTGTACAGTCCCAAAACCACTTCATTTCGCGCGTTATCATTCGGTCGTAGTCACGCAGCAGAATTAATGTCAACCATCAGATCCATAGGCCTTCATCCAATGGCCATCGCACTCTGAAGATGCGCGCGAATTAACCAAAGCTTCCATATCCCCTAGTCCACCGTCTCCTCGCCTCCCGATATGTGTTTAACCGTTGGTCTCACCTGGAGATCAAACGGTCTCGATCATCTGCCCATGACATGCCTT
The DNA here is from genome assembly GCA_034641835.2 of Pinus albicaulis. Lineage (NCBI taxonomy): Eukaryota > Viridiplantae > Streptophyta > Pinopsida > Pinales > Pinaceae > Pinus > Pinus albicaulis. Next base: position 31,119,501 of record MU968480.1, read on the forward strand.
GGACCCAGCTTCCCACCACGTCATTATCCTAAGTGTCAATCGCATTCCCCCCCATCATTCATATATTTCACCCATATATCATATTTTAATGTTTTGCGTTGGAAGCTGTTACCAGTCTGTGCTTCGACCTGTCACTATGTTTTCACCACCACCCCGCCTCATCTCACCACTTCGCCAGCTTTCTCGATCATCTCCATTAATTCCACCACTTCGACAAGTTTGCACCACCATGCCCATGGATCCCGTCATGTCATCATCCTTGTGTCCGGTTCTCTTTAACATGTTTGTGGGTTTTGCAGGATGCAATGACGAAAAATCGCCATTAATCTCTGCCTCCATTACAAAAATCGAAGATGCATCTAAGGATCAGCTTGTAGAGGCAGAATTTATGAAGAAAGGCCTCGGACAGTTGCGGTGACATGGACTTCATTAACGAAGCAGGATGGAAATCTGTCAAAGCCCCCAGAGTAATTCAAAAAGGCAGATTTTTTCAGATGAGGTATTAATGGTGCAGATAAAAAAATATTAGTGGAAGATGGAGAAATTCAACAATCAGCATTCAATGTTTCAGGCCCCAATTTAAATATTAGAAGGCAAAGAGTACAAGTGCATAAAAATCATATCCTCTGGGTGTTATTTCAGCCAAAGTTTCTTCAGGAAAGTACAGAATGTTCATGTGGATCTATCTTTGCACCGTGTTCCTGAAGATATTTTCTTCCTAGAGCTTTTATTTTTGCAAGCAGGTTGTCAAGTACAGACAATATCACCTAGTCATTCAACAATATGGGCGCAAAATGTTTCCGCCATTTTGTTTTAATGAAACAATTAATTGTTCTCACCTACTTATTTTATTAGTTTCTCTTCTCCTTCCTCTATAAAAAGGAGGAAGAAAGACATTGTAAGGGTTCCAGATTTTTATCAGAGAATTGTGCAGTGAAAGACAATTTTTGTAAGCATTTTGTAAAAACTCTAGTATGAAGGCTCAGAGCCCGTAGGGTCTCAGTGAGGAGGAGTTCTATCTGTTTAGAGGATTTTGGTCTTTGATATCCCACAGTCTGTAACTTTTTCTAATGTGTTTAATACAACATTTCATTCATCCATTTTCTTGTATCATGTACTGGAATGCGAGTGGCTCACTAATTTTAGGTAAGGATTTATCCTAGTTGATACCCATGCTCGGAATCAGTCAAGCACTTTAAATATGGCTCAGGCATGATATACTGTTTCATGTTCATTTCATTCATCTTTTTGCTATATTAGTTGCTTTGGGAGGGTGCTTTTAAAATGCCATTGTCATATATGGATTCTTAGAATGATAAGCCCATATATGGTTCTGTTGTGTATCTGGGTATCAAACCAAAGTTAACTAATATATTCTTATATTTCTTTCACTGCATACACCTTCTGATATTTGATTTCTGTGGTATATTACTTGAATCGACCCTCTCTACAATAAATTGTCTCTTAACTGTCTGATGCTACTATGTTAGAGCTTTGCATTTTGTCTTTGCAATATTGCTTTCCCTGTGGCAGTTTCTGTAAGTTCTGGTCCCATTTAAATCAATTTCCTTGTTTACAAGAGATAGTAGGAGAGCCTTTGGATTGACACCCAAGTTATATTATGTGCTCCTTGTTATGATAAGATGTCCTAGGCACTGGTCTATAGCAACTCTAGGCTGTCTCTAGGAGTGACAATATCTGTCGACAACAGGGAGGATCTCAAGGATCCATAGGAGGGGGAGCGCCTCTTCCATTCATAGATGTGGGTGAAGAGTTCTCCACTGCAATTCCTTGTCGATAACGGAAGCCAAAATAACCTCATTTCAACAGAGGTCGTGAAGCTGCTCGACCTACTTACCATAGCACACTTGCAGTTGTATACCATTGGGTGGCTTCACAAAGGAAGATATATCCGCATCTGCCAGCAATGACGCCTTCCATACAGCATCAAGCCATTCACGGATGAGGTATTGTGTGATGTTGCTCCTCTTGATGTGTTTGATGTATTATTAGGCCAACCATACTTGTGGAAGCGACATGTTGTGTATGAGTCTAGGCCTTGTGTTGTTCTTATTACTTTGGGAAATAAATTGTACAGGATACAAGAAGTAGTACCGCCTCTTGCCATCTCTTTGACTACTGCAAAACAATGCAGCAAGATTGTTTCCCAAACCAGGAAATTTACTTTCATTACAATTCGCCCACATGGAAAAAATAATATTGTGGCCACTGCCTTGAAACAGGGCTCTGCTGCATGGCAGCAGCATATGGAGAAAGTCATGGAGGAATACAAGGACATTTTCTCCTCGCCCACAGAGGTTCTTCTACATTGTCAGGTCAAGCACTTCGTTGATCTGACCCCAAGCATGTCGCCACCTGATATTTTCATACCTCATACGACCAAACAGACAAAATCCACACATGTACTATCTAAGGCTGATAATGAAACTAAATTTATTGAACGCATCCAGCACATCTGCCCGCGGGTCCATGACATCTTCAACAAATCCAATATCAAGTTCAAAAGAATTTGCCTCATCTCATGGAGAAACTAAACTCAATGGGGGCCATTGCTTCCTAAAGGAGGAGGAATGATCCAGGTGGATATTGGTGGCCACCCACCTATTCCATTTTGACTTCCACCATCGATTCTTTCAGTTTTTCAGTTTCAGCACAACTTATTACTTTTAGCAGTTTTCCGTGTCCTAAACTTCCGGAGCCATTTTGAGGCCCTAATGATTCAGGTGGATATTGGTGGCCACCCACCTACTCCATTTGTACCCCCACCATCGGGTCTTTTATTTTTTCAGTTTCAGAACAACTTACTATTTTTAGCAATTTTTCGGGTCCTAAACTTCCGGAGTCGTTTTGAGGCCCTAAACAATGTTTTTTGGGAAAACCGGGAGCAACATGGAAGTTATTTTGATGTTTCTCATGTCAAAAGTTGTAGTACTCGGATATATCTTTCTAACGAGGTATTGATCGCGTCAAAAAGAGATCGTATGCCAAAGTTACGTGCCCATGAAGATTGATGTACCAATTTACCCAAACAACGCCCATAGTTTTGGCGCTTCATCTCCTAGGGTTAGGTTTTTGGATGATTAGGGTTTTTCCCATTGTTTCTCAAAAATAAATAGGCCTTAGAACCTCATTGTAACATTGTTCATAGGCCTGTAGCTGCCACATCTCTTCTCATAGATAAGCTACCAGCGCCCTAGCTAGTTTATTTCCATTATGTCTGTAAGCATATTTCTGTTATTTGAAATTAATGAAATGAAGTTTTATTTCCGATGCATCTCTGTGTTTATGTGTATTTCTGTATATTATTGCGTTCTTGCATAATTTGGATCATTGGCCTGATGTGTCTCACATTTTTCCCATGCTCCATTTGACCGAACACGCCATTGTGAAGAAATGAAACAACCATGCTAGGTAGTTGATTGGACCTCCTCATCACATAATAGTGAAACCCCAAATTTGGGTGTCTTACACCACTTCATCTTATGCAAGGACCCAATCATTCATCTAGGCTCACCCATGCTATGCAATATTGCATCATAGCTCGACGTGACACCTAAATCATCTAGAGTATGCTCAAGTGCTCTTGTGCACCCAATGCAATCAAAGTTATAAGGGTCTTACACAATTGTAATCATATAATTAGTGAAATAGTTAGCAACAATAATAATCATAAAAAACTAATAAAGATTTTAATAAAATGTAAAATTCCCAATTTTCCATCAGTTAATTGCAATATTAGATTCCTTACTTTCCTTAATTAATTAAGTAAATAAAAGGGTGGAGGGACCCATAAACCCCATAGATGAATAAAATTCACTTTTGATGTGTTTATGTGGGTTATTTAGAAGTAGATCAACATTATGGAGTAGTGGAGCAGCTTATTAATGAAGGAAGAGTGGAGATCATGGATCTTTAATGAGAAGATCATGGAGATAGTGGAGGAAACAAAGTAAGATAATGGAGCAATAAAATAAAGAACATAGAGCACTAATGATGAGATAGTGGAGGAAGTGGTGCATCTAATGCACACATGATGGAGAGAGTGGAAATTAAATGCAGAGATGATGGAGATCGTGGAGAGATAGTGTAGTCTTCATGGAGGCTAGTGGCCACATGTGCAACACAATTATGAGGTGGGCCAAGGCTAGGGAAGGCTCACAAAGCATAAAAGGAAGATGAAGGTAGCGATAGAAGGCATATTTTAGAATTGGATTTTAGATTTGGAATTTTCGTTTGATATTTCTTTGCACGCTTCAGCTGTTTAGCTAAGTCTAGAGTGTTGTTTAACACACGGGTGTTTCCGAGTGGAAATGCCACCCTTACCCACGGGGGACTTCGAGTGCCTACTCTAGGAAGGTTTCTTTGAGCTTCCATACATCATCAGGAATTGGTGCCACATTCATCCCCTCCCTACATCACATTTAGTCTTAGGGATTACGCATTCCTGCTTGAGGTTTTGAGAGGAAGAGATTTTTTCTGTCACTTTCAGCTAGGAAAGCGGTGGAGGATTCATCCTTTCACCTTGTGCTTCAATAACAGTCTTCCAAGAGCAGCATATTCATATTTTTCATTCGAACCATTATTTTATAACTCCATGTAGCAGCAATTCCCCCAGAAATTGTGCAGTCCAGTCCTGTAGATCTGAAGGAGGAAGGAAGTTTCCAGTATTTCAACTGGAAATCCTATGAGAGACCATCTCCTCGCTTTGGGCGTATTATTCCGATCTTTCTTGAGTTGAATTGCATCATCTAGCAGTAGGTTATTTCTTCAGCCTCCTTGACAGTGCATTCCGTTCTAGTAGTTGTGTATTTAGCAGTTGAAATAGTAAGAGGAGGAAGGGGAAGCTAGATCTCAAGCCTCTAACTTGGAGATCTGAAGGAGGGATCAACCCTATATGAATTGAGCTGATTGTATTTCATTGTAGCCATATTTATCTTCATTTCATGCAACATATCTGCATAACCAGCATTTATATAGTGAAAACACTAAGAGGGTGATTTTCCAAGATTGTTAGATCTAGAAATCCTTTCTGGGTTATTTTGGGTTTTCATTACAAAGCCCGGATCTGAAATCTTAGCATCATCTAAGCTCTGGAATAGCTATATCTACGCATTCCATTTCAGCCAGCAGTTATATTTACATCATTTTCAGAAGGGACATGGCAGTATAGCCTCCAACAGTCCAGTTGTTACGCAGTGCCTTTGATGAGAGGGTTTCATGGTCATTCTAGCCTACTTGTTTGGCTTGAGTGTCTCGTATTTTTAGCACTGTTGTACTTGTATTCTCACTTCCTAATAATAAAATGGCTCAACTATTATGTCTATATTGATGGTTTATTTAGTTTATGTGTACATTGTTGCAGTTCCAGTTATTTTGTTTATATATTCCTATCTTTCCCATTTTGGAATATTAAAATGGTATCAGAGCATGATCTTTGGCTCAACTTGTGGGCACTACATCTTATGACATCAGAAGAAGAAGAAAGAAGAGATCTACACTGACGGAGGGATTAAGTTTTGCCACATTTATCTTTAGATATATGCAAGATCTCTCCAAGGAGGTCACACAAACGAGAAGGGAGAGGAAAAAAGACACCTCAAGAAGGTTTCAAGATGAGGAAGGTCCCAACACTTCCTATCAACATCATAAACAACAGGCAAAGCAGAAAGCTCCACAACAATCCACTATGCCCACTTTCTTTGAAGAGGAAGGTGACTGGCATGGAGATGGAGGAAAATTAGATCATGAGACTCTAAGTGATTATCTCAAAGAGTACAAATCTCATTCTAGAGCATTCAAGGAGAATCTAACTCTCCAACAACGTTTATAACTCAAAGAAGAAAGGAGATCACGCAGTAGAAATAGAAGAAAGAGGCATAGATTCTTCTTGCCTACATTTGATGGATCATCTACAAGCACAGTAAGGGCTTGGAGGAAGGAGTTAAATGAATTCTTTCATATATACCCTGTAGAAAAAAAAAAGGTTGTTGAGATTGTAGTGCTGCACCTTGAGGGTGAATTGAAAGGATTGGTGGTTCAGTCATTTGAAATGTGCAGGAGTGATTGCTTATGCATATTTCACTCAAAGATTGAAGAGGAATTTTGGTTGAAAGAAACCAGAGACACTTCCCATCATTGATGAGATAGTACATTAGGAGCCAAAGGAATATGTCATCGTTATTACTCTGAAAAGGGAGAAAATACCACCACCACCATCTGCAAAAGTAATTGCATCAGGAGAAAGAGTATTTGCATCTTTGCAAGATGGTCTTGAGATCTTGACATTGAGAGTCCCATGCATGATTCAGGAGATGCGTGAGGAGGAGGAGGCAGATTCCAGCACTGTTACAGTAGAAGAGGAGCAACCATCACCATTACCAGCAATTGGAGAAGCCATTGCACCGGTTGGAGGGGCTCTTGTAGCTGAACAAGATGTTCCCAAGTATCAGCTTATCCAAGGTTAGCAAACATTTCCATCCCATCTTATTTCAGTACCTCAACTTGAGATTTGTGGGGACATGCCATCAGGGCAATTGCATAACCAAGGATTAGAGCACCTTGCTTATGTAGATAAAAAAAACTATCACTGCGCAAAGGACCCTTGACTTGATCAAGGAGGAGATGTATAGCCATCAATGTTTTTAATTATTGAGCTACACACAATGCTTTGTGTTGAATTGTGGAGTTTTGGAGAATGGGATGAACCTGGTCCTAATTAGTACGATGCTGGGCTATGAGTTCAGCATTGTGTATGGCCATGAGACAACAGATGCATCACCATGTAGATCAGCAACAGTGATGAGATGAGGGCCCCATTATTCTTGGAGCATTCTGAGGACAGCTTCACTCATGAAGCATTGGAGGGACATATGACCCATGGTAGACATCTTGTGATGGATATAATTTTCCATTATCAGGATGGATTCTTCTGAATGAGCATCTCACAGCTCAAAGAGAAGTTTCTGCCCACAGCATATCCAGAACCTTATGGGTTCTATTGGGCCACCAATGAAAGGATCTCATGGAGAGACCTCAAGGGAGGTGCACTTCAACATATCATGAAGTGAAAAGATTATCATATGGATGAGGATGGTATTCTACCTTGGGTGGATACCAATTTGGAGCATGACATGATTCATCGCCCATAGTGGGATGGATGGATGAGGAGGATGAGCAAGGGGTTGACAAACCACTTGCAGATCTATGACACGGGGCAGCAAGAAGCATGTTTGTGTTGCTTTCTTTTGGGTGAGTATGGGTACTACCCAACATCTCATATTTGTATGATCCATGCCATGTATATTACTGGTGTCATGCAGCAGTAGGAGGCATGGATGCGTTGGTTATTGTTGAGAGTGTTTGGCCATCACATGACATATCACACGTCCATGTATGTGCTTTTATTTGGGACATTGCATAACTCTCACATGATGTGGCAGCAGGGAGCTTGGTTGTATTGGGATGATGTGACATTCTGCATGTCAATTAGTATGTTGTTGCTATGTGATTTTCACCATGATGATGTAAGGTGGCAGCAAGAATCCTTGTTGCTTTAGTTACTCTTGGGAGAGTATAGGTTGAATTTCTCCCATACCTTGCATGATGATGTAGGATGATGGCAACAAGATACCTTACTGTGTTGGCTTCTGTTGGGAGAGTATGGTCATTATACTTGGTATGATGATGATGTGATGTGGCAACAAGAGGCATTGATGTGTTGGCTTATTTTGAGAGAGTATGGTTCTCATACTTGGATTGATGATGATTTGGCATGGCAACAGGAGGCATTGTTGCGGTGGTTACTATTGGGAGAGTGTGGTTTGACATTTTACATGTCCATCCATATGTCTCTACATATTTTGCACAGTGTTGGGATGATGCTTGGAGCCAACAAGGGCAAGAGGGCCAAGGATGGAAGCATGGAGAAATGCAATCTACTCTGTGTAGCATGGGTTGGAGAGATAGTTTATGAGTTGGGACTTTCCACTTGGGGAAGAGACCACTTCACCTTATGTATCTCATGCATAGAGGAGGATCTTGGACAGCATATGGTTGCCACTTGGAGACTCATTGATGAGGAGAGGCATCTAAATTTTGAGTTGGAGGCCATTCTAGAGAGGTAGCTATGGAGGTGGGCATGCATAACACATTGGAGCAAACGGGGAGGCCTTCCATATGAGGATGCCATTTGGAGGGAGATGGATTGTTGTAGCATCCACTTTTGCAGTTGCTTGAGGACAAGCAACATTTTGGCGGGGAGGACTGTAATATTCCCAATTTTCCATCAGTTAATTGGAATATTAGAATTCTTACTTTCCTTAATTAATTAAGTAAATAAAAGGGTGGAGGGACCCATAAACCCCATAGATGAATAAAATCCACTTTTGATGTGTGTATGTGGGTTATTTCGAAGTAGATCAACATTATGGAGTAGTGGAGCAACTTATTAATGAAGGAAGAGTGGAGATCATGGATATTTAATGAGAAGATCATGGAAATAGTGGAGGAATCAAAGTAAGATCATAAAGCACTAATGATGAGATAGTGGAGGAAGCGGTGCATCTAATGCACACATGATGGAAAGAGTGGAAATTAAATGCAGAGATGATGGAAATCATGGAGAGACAACGCAGTCTTCGTGGAGGCTAGTGGCCACATGTGCAGCGCAGTTCTGAGGTGGGCCAGGGCTAGGGAAGGCTCACAAAGCATAAAAGGAAGATGAAGGCAGCAATAAAAAGGCAGATTTTAGAATTGGATTTTAGATCTGGAATTGTCGGTTGACATTTCTTAACTGTTTATCTAAGTCTGTGGTGATGTTTAGCACACGGGTGTTTCCGAGTGGAAATCCCACCCTTACCCACGGGGGACTTCAAGTGCCTACTCTGGTAAGGTTTCTTTGAGTTGTCATACATCATAGGCATTGGTGACACATTCAACCCCTCTCTACAACACATTCAGTGTTAGGAATTACGCATTCATGCTTGAGGGTTTGAGAGGAGGAGGTTGTTTCTAGCATTTTCAACTAAGAAACCGGGGGAGGATTCATCCTTTCACCTTGTGCTTCAAGATCAGTCTTCCAGGAGCAACATTTTCATATCCGACATTCAGGTCATCAGTTTATACCTCCATGCAGTATCAGTTCCCCCAGGAATTGCGCAATCCAGTCCTGTAGATCTGGAGGAGGAAGGAAGTTTCGAGTGTTTCAGCTGGAAACCCTGTGAGGGACCATCTCCTCACTTTGGGCATATTATTTCCATCATTCTTGAGTTGAATTGCATCATCTAGCAGCAAGGTATTGCTTCAGCCTCCTTGAAAACGCAGTCCATTCCAGCAGTTGTGTATTTAGCAATTGCAACAGTGAGAGGAGGAAGGGGAAGCAAGATCTCAAGCCTCTAGCTTGGAGATTTGAAGGAGGGATCAACCCTCTATGCATTGAGCTGATTATATTTCATTGCAGCCATCTTTATCTTCAGTTCATGCAATAGATCTGCATACCCAATGGTTATATAGTGAAAACCCTAAGAGGGTGATTTTCCAAGATTTTTAGATTTGGAAATCCTTTTTGGGTTATTTTGGGTTTTCATCATAGAGCCTGGATCTGAAATCCCGACATCATTCGAGCTCTGGAATAGCCAGATCTACGCATTCCCTTTCAGCCAACAATTATATTTACATCATTTGCAAAAGGGACATCGCAGTATAGCCTCCAACAGTCCAGTAGTTACGCGGTGCCTTTGATGAGAGGGTTTCAGGGTCATTCTAACCTACTTGTTTGGTTTGAGTGTCTCATATTTTGAGCATTGTTGTACTTGTATTCTCACTTCCTAATAAGAAAATGGCTCAGATATTCTGTCTATATTGATGGTGTATTTAGTTTGTGTACACTGTTGCAGTTCCAGTAATTGTGCTTCTATATTCCCGTCTTTTCCATTTTGGAATATTACATAAAATAGTAAATATAAATCTTAATTTTAAAATAAATATTAAATATTAATTTAATAATATATTAGAAAAATAATTTTATTAATTATACTGAGTGGTGGTAGGAGTAGGAGAGTTATTTATCACCCCAAAGGAAATTGAAAACTTCATTTTTGTGTGGACTTGGAGCAACATCAAATAGCCAAGTTGAGGCCTATGGTTTGTATCAAAGTCTCCATTTGGCCTTCTCTCTCAATGTTTGCAAAATTCTTTTAGTAGGACATTCTTGAATTTTAATTTATCATCTCCAGTGTGCCCCCTTCCCCACAAACATTAGACTTAATATCCTTCTTCAATGATTTTTTAGTTTATTGTATCAACTTGAAGAATATATAGTCCTTTGTGTCTTCAAGGACAATAACTTTGAGGTAGGCCACTTATCAAATTGTGATAAAAGGTTTCAACAAGGGGAGCTATTGATTAATAAGGGAAACCTCTACTACCCAAATCTCTAATGAGAATTGTCATGCATCCATGTTCCATCTAAGAACTTGTCTCTTGGCTACATGTTTGGGATGATGCGAGTATTTTGAAATGGTTGATTCTTCATATTTTAAAGTTGATAGGATATGTTGTTTTAAGGATTGTTAGAGGAACCCTCATCACCGACTTGGTAGTTATGTTGAAATTCAAGGGTACAATTTTCCTACAAGGGGAATGTTTCAGTTCATATGCTTCAACAGTATCAATCAAAGCATCGGACAAGGTCCCTAAGGGTGATTAGAGAGGTTCTTAAATCCGTAGAGGGATTGAGGAGACATGATTTGCATCAGGGTTCACTCATTTGCTAGACTAAGTGTTCACAAAGTCAATCGTCCCAGTTCAAAAGTTTTCAAGAGTGTGCATTCATTGGGAGTGTTGTCGAGGCTCATTTCCAAGTTGCAAAGAGGTTAATATAGGATGCAAGAAGGAGGGGATGAGGACTATGCATATATCATATTTCTTAAAAATCAATATAATCTGCGAGTTTCTTCCTTATTTGTAATAATGGAGAAAGTTATTGATCACCAAACTCACATCAATAGATGGAAGATGAATCAAGGTTTATGAGGAATCAAATGGAAGAAATTCAATTGCAAATTACACATGGAAAAATACCCTTCTTAATCTATCATCTCAATGAACATAAAGAACACTAGACTCCTAGACCTCAATGAAGTCATTGGACAAGCTATGGTGCTAGACTCTAGAGACAAAGGCACAAAAATCTAAACTTGGTTTTATATCGAATGCTAGTTTTCTATGTATGTAAGACCTTTTTGGAAACTATACACAGAGATATTTTAATCAATTTGTGTTGTATATAGGAAACAATTTTGTCAAATTATTAGGCCACATTGAAACTAAAGATATTGTAGAGGTTGATATGCCAATTTTTGCTTCTTAAATGTATTCTTACATGTTTTATATAATTTTTTAATATTTTATATTTAGAATTAAAAATAAATTATGAGCTTTGCTATAATACCATGGGCCAATGCTCATGAATCCCACATGCCTAAAAGCCATCTCTCATTTCTCACAATTGTGAAATATTTTATAAATATTTTATTTGAATTTAATTTTATAACATTTTTTAATTAATCTAAAAGCAAAAAAATTATAATTACTTTTAAGATATATCTAAACTCCCTATCACATTAAAATATATAATATATAAAAAATAGTTAACAAATACTTAATACTTACAATATAATAATATTCTTAATCGTGAATATTCACCCCACTTTACCATGGAAATTATTAAGTTGTTGATAGGCTTTTTTACAATACCATGGCTTATCAAAATACCACATGCCCAAAAACCATCTCTCTTTTCACAAACTATATATATATATATATATATATATATATATATATATATATATATATATACCCAATGAAATGAAATAAAAATAGAAATTATATTAAAAAAATAAAATTAATAATTATCAATAATTAAACTAGCTTATATTCATCTTAAGCTTTGTATCTATCAAGTTCTAAGAGGGATCAAATCTATCAAGGTGTAAACTTTTCCCCAAGTTTTGCACTCAAAAAAAAAAAAAATTGCACCTCAAGAGATTTATCATCTATGCCCTTGGCTTTGGATCTATCAAGTTCCAAGAGAGATCAAATCTATGGAGGTGAGAACCTTTCCCCAAGTGTTGCACTCAAAAAATTGTTTTGCACCTCAAGAGATTTGATCTAAGCACTTGATAGATCCAGATTTAAAATGGATCTAAGGTGATAGATACTAAAAATGAACCATAAATAAAGATTACTCTGAATTTGAAACTGGCTTAAAGAATATCTTAGTCTAAAATATAAATATATCAATATATAACTAGGTTAATTAATACACCCATCTACAAATTCAAGATATGTCCAAAAGCTTCAAGGATCAAGAAGGGCCAAGGGAGAACCTGGTACCTACATGTCACACCAATATATCAATAAGATGGGACTAGGGGATCTCAAGTAAATTGTGTGGGTAAGAGTAATTAAATCAAATGAAAAAATAAAAAGTTATATTTTTCTATATCTACAAGATGGGGTGGGGAGATCTCGTGTAAATGTAAATTGTGTTGGTAACAATAATTAAATCAAATGAAAAAATAAAAAGTTATATTTTTATATTTTCTCATTGCCATGGTATCAAAGACACATGTCTAATTTATTTTATTCCTATAAATAAAGTAGCAAACATCCATGTCAATTGGGTCTATTTTAGGTGATTGGGAGGAATATCCTCCCCACCAAGGTTTAATTTGTGCAATGAGATTTTGATGTAATGGCTTTGGGCCTTGTTGAAAATGAATAGTCCCCTAAGAAATAGAAACATGAAGAAAGTAACATAAATACATTTTAAACTCAAACCTTAGATTCATGATTATCTATCATATTTAACCCCAACTCCAATAGTACTTATTAAATCCAAACAAGGCAAGGATATATGCTAATATTTCATATTAGATCCAAAATAATGCTAATATTTCATATTAGATCCAAAATAAGCAAAGATCTATGCTAGTATTTTGGATCTATTTATATTAAATCCAAAATAAGCAAGGATCTATATTTTCTTATTAGATCCAAAATAAGCAAGAATCTATGAATCTATGATTTCTTATTAAATCCAAAATAAGCAAAGTTAGATTCAAAATAAACAAGGATCTATGCTAGTATTTAGTATTTCCATATTCCTAATTAGAATCAAAATTAGATCTAAAATAAGCAAAAATCTATTAGTATTTTGAATCTATTTATATTAGATCAAAAATTCTATACTAGTATTTAGTACTTCCATATTCGTAAAAGCCTCAATAGAGGTTTGAGTAAGTCCATTGACCTGAATGCAATGCAAACTAGAAATATGATCACCTCAACATATGAGCACAGAAAACTTTGTCTATTACAGCAAAAGGAATGGAAGATTGGAGTGATTGAAATATTTATCCCTTATTCTTTATATACAGTCAATATTTTAATGCAATAAAAGAAATTACATATTTGAACAGAAAACTGTGTCTATTACAGCCAAAAGGCATGGAAGATTGGAGTGAATGAAGTATTTATCATGTCCATATTTTAATATAGTAAAGGAAATTACGATATTAGAGACAATGCACAGAAGCACCTAGGTAACTCTAAACTCAAACACGATAAATTTCTCAACTAATACTCTTGGATGAAGAATAATAGTAAAGTTTTCTTGACGTGTTTAACAAATTCTTCAAATTCTTCTTAGTCGCCTAAATTACAGTTATGTTCACACTGATGCAATTGTTCGCACTGAAAATCATGTCCATTCTATATATAATACTGTGATTTAGGAAAACGTTCCAAGGATAATATAGGAATATTGTTAGGCCGTTTGACCACATGCTATTTGGTAAATTGTCCACATGAGAAATATGAAGTATCCTAATATTCTAACCGCGATTGTTCAAAAAGTAAAAACCCGTAGAAGAAAAATTCTTTGAAATACATTTGAACACTGTAAAATATATGAATATGTATCTTCCAATGTTATCTGAAAATGAAATTGCACAAAGCCTTCCTTTAGAAGTACAATAGTTTGATCGACCGTTATAGAAGTCTCTTTCAGTTCGTCTCCTACAGAAGTAATCTTGCCTGCGTGGAAGCTCTCTTCAATTTCTGTATCCTTTTCAAAAACTTTGTATACCGTCTCTCACTATATTCGCTTGGTAAGTTGAAGTCCAAAACTTTAAGAGCAGGAGTGCTCTGAAGCAAGCAACCTACCACGGCGACTTCCCTTTTGTCTAAATCAAATAAATCTACCCCCAAAAATTGAAGATTAACCAGTGGAGAGCTTAAGCGTGCTGGTACATTATCTCTGGCTAGCTCCTGCATTAAATTAGAAAGAATATACCAGTCAACTTTGCCCTCAATGAGATTTTTCCAACAAACAAATATAAACCATTCAATTATGCAAAATACAAAGAGGAATTATGTGGCCTTTGCTGATGCCCACAATAGAGCGGGGCACTTTGCCCACCATAGGATGCACATAAATACACCGCACAGCATTGGACTCCATATTGACATCGTACCATGGAAAGCGAGGCTTTAACCATTGGCACGCGCATTGCTCATGCATAATGAGAATAAGAGTAAGAAGAAATTAGCATAAAAATGAATTCCTTACCATAATAGACATGCCACGAAGGCCCAAACCCTCGAGATTGGGAAGCCTCTCGAGTAGTTTGTACAAAGGAACACCAAGCCACTCTTCTTCCTTAAAAAGCGATGGCCAAACTCCAATCTCAAGTTCTTTCAAAGTTTTGAAACTCCCCACTATCTCAAGAAATCTCTCTGCCGGGAAATTGTGAATATGCCCCCTCCCCCTTTCATACAAATTCATTGACAGTTTGATCAAATTAGTTCCAGGCTGCATTTTAAGTTGATATACCGCATTAGAAAACTCATGAAGCAACACCCCGTTCACTCTAAGATCTTTTATCAGGTACGCTTCCATAGTTATAAGTTTGGGAGCAGAGATGACAGGTTTCCACAGCCCTTTGCATCTCAGTAACTTAAGATTTTGCAAGAGTGGGCAAAGGGAAATAAAGCGGGCTAAGGAGTCATCTGTGATTTCAATATTAGTAAAGTTGCAAGTAATGAGATGGCTGAATCCAGAGAAATAGGCGGGGAGATGGGAGAGAGTGTAGTTAGAAAGTGTGAGCTCGGTAAGAAAATTGCAGGAAAAGAGCGCAGGAGGCGGGATTTCACTTACAGGGGAATCGCACAAAGTTAGTCGTTGGATATTCCTCCATGCTGCGTACTGCACCCATTTTGATATGCTTTGGCGGTTGAATCGCCACTGACTGACAATGCCATTGCGCCATTCGCAACTCTTGTTGGATAAATGAAATGCCTCCAGATCAGAAGAATGCAAAAGTAGAATATTGGAGATTATATTCTCCACTGTTGCGATGGAAAGTGGATCAGGAGTAACAGTGCCCAACAGAAGATAGGGGGATAGAGTGATTTGGCAGATTTGGGTGTAAAGAAATCTCCATCTCTTGGAGAGGATGGAGCATCGGATTGCCTCTTTTATTGGAATCTTGGAAAGGATAAGGCAGAGCAGAGCATCAGGTAGCATGGAAATTGTGTCTGAAAAGGGAGGCATAATGACGCACTGCGGGAAATGGTGGGTATAATAAAAATTATACAGAGATGAGCGCATGCCAAATCGAATTGATACCTTACTAAACAGATATTCTATGTGAAACTCCAAATGTAATTATGTAGAGGAAGGAGGACGGAGTCCTTGAAGGTGATTTGCACAATGGCGGGAGTTTTCTTGGCGCCCTTTTCTTCAAGTTTGCTTGTAAATGAATTTGAACTTTTCATAAATAAAAACACTGGCGCCGGTTTCGTTTCTCAAACGAATTAAATAGCTTGGTCAAGGGCAATGGAAAACAAATCTCATATGCAGTTTTCCCATTGAGGATATCTTTAACCAGGGATATCTGAAGGTTGATCTGGACTGTTCTAGTCTGTTTTTATTGTTTTGTGTGGATTCGGCGGTAACAACTTCCCCAGGTAGGCAATTGTAGTTCAATTTAGTTAGGTAAATAAATTCATAAATTGGGTGGGAATGAGTAGCTATTGTAACTAGGGAAAAGAAGGGAGAGTTTCTAGGGAAAAAGGAGTTTTATTTTTTTTTATTGCTGCTTCTTCTTTTTTTTTTATCTGGAGTGTATTTTGAACGCTAGCCACTAAGATTCTCTAGACAGAATTAGTGACACCATAATAGCAATAAAATGAGGCATTATGTGTTTTAATGTGTAACTTGAAATTCATGTTTTTCTAAATGTTTCTTTATTGAAGTCTTATGCTTGTTATCTAGTTTTCAAGGGCCAAAAATTTTGATCCTCTGGAAGCTTCAGGTGTTTGTATCATTTTGGTATCAGAGCGAAGTTAAAATAGCCCAGAAGAGAATTTGTTTTAATTGGGGAAGGAGAGGCAGGGAATTAAGACAGTGAGGGAGAGGCATTGCTAAGGAGATTAGCAGCCCTTGAGGCTAGATTCTGGTGAGATGAGTTAGAGGACGAACTAGAGAATGCCCCAACCCTTACTGAAGTAATCAACCCCATGGAAAGACTGATAGAAGCAATCTCAAAACAAGGAACGAAGGTGAAGGCCAAGGTTTCAAACTTTAAGGGTGACTTGCATCTTGAGTTGTTAATGGATTGGCTGCAAGAATTAGAGAAGTGTTTCGATCTGGAAAACATAGATGAAGACAACCCTAGGAGGGTGAAATTCATAGTCACTAAGATGAAGTCACATGTTGCCTTATGGTGGGATAATCTTCAGAATGCCTGGAAGAAACAAGGTAAGGAGAAAATCAAGTCATGGCCTAAGATGCTAAAAGAGTTGAAGGCCAAATTTTTGCCTCCAAATTACTTGTAGACCGTGTTCAAGCAATTCCAGAACTCGAGACAGAAGGAGTTGTATGTTAATGAGTACACTGAGTTGTTTATGAAGGTGTATCTAAGATGTAGCTAGTCAATAAATCACTTATTCAATCAAGATTAACCCGATCATACATCAATTTCGAATTGCATGCATAACACATAACCTTCTTCTACAATTAATTGTCACATGCGGAAAGAATAGAAGCAATCTCACATCAAATCAATCACACACATTAACACAGTATGTATGGGGAAAGCTTATAGCTGAAAACCCCCAGCTATAGTATATTATAAATGGAGAGAACATGCAGCAAATACATAGTACAAACTCCTCACAAGTACTCAGTACTATCTCCCAAAGCTACACAAAACTAGCTTGGTTTTGAACAAGTCACAGGTTCAAAACACACCCACTACTTCTCTGCCTCTATTGCGCAATCAAGGCTGGTCTAAATAGAGATCCAGGTTCGAATCTCACTGGCTCCAACTGCGCAATTGTCATTGGTAATTTCCTCCAAGTGTAATGCAAATCCCATGCAAAACTGATCCTCCAACTGATAGCTATACTCACCCTTTCATCTACCTCTTCCACTTGGTCTCCACTGAACTGTCCATGCACTGAGTTAAACTGATGTGTTCTTTAGTTGAATAATGAGTTAATAATTAGTGAATTAAATAATATTTAATTCACACAACTCATCTCTAGTGTA
Source organism: Pinus albicaulis (assembly GCA_034641835.2). NCBI lineage: Eukaryota > Viridiplantae > Streptophyta > Pinopsida > Pinales > Pinaceae > Pinus > Pinus albicaulis. The sequence continues at coordinate 31,137,139 of MU968480.1, forward strand.
TTAGCGAGTTAAACTAAATACAACTAGTTCAACTAGTTAACCAGAACACCACCTCCATTAACTCCTCAATCAACTCCACCAAAACTCTGCCACATGAGTCTAACAGAAGTCTAACATGCAATAGCTCACTTAACTCATAGGAAATTCGAATTTCCTTATGTCAGCTGCATGCCCCACCTCTGGGGGTCAAACTGAAGTGCTCCAAGAGAGTAAACTGCTGTTTATAGTCAAAATATTATTAAGGGTAAATAATATTTGACTTCCATATTTTTAGGAGATACAGTCTAAAAATAGCCTGGGTCCTAAAATTAAGGGTCTCATCTATTTTTACCAACATGTCGCATACTTCAAGAATCTCCAACTGGAATTCCCAAATTATGCTCCGTATGTCTAAAAATAGACATAGTCTAAAAATAGACTTTTCGACAAAAATCACATGTGTGGTCCCCACCTAGTTTAAGTGATCACTTTCCAACTAGGATCAGGAAAGATGTTTCAGGAGGCCTCCTTCACTGTTTCTTGTTGCCATTTTCAACACTCCCTCTCAACAAGAAAGGACTGTCATTGCATGCGACATGCAACTCCATGCATTCGCCCTGCAACCTTCACAAGCGCCATGCAACTCCATGCATGCGACATGCAACTCCATGAATTCGCCATGCACCCTTTGCATGCGCCATGCAAACTCATGCATGCACCATGCAACTCCATGCATGTGCCATGCACCCTTTGCAAGCGCCATGCAACTCCATGCATATGCTCTGCAACTCCTCTGAAACTGAATAGGCTCCAAACAACTCAATCAGTCTTGATGCATCTAGCATCTATCATCAAAGTCTTCGACTTCTGCTTGGCCAACTGCACATGTCATCAGGAACCACTGCGCTGTTGAACTCTTTACACCCATGCACTCTTGCACTTGTTGTCAACTCTGATCCGCGCTCCAGTATCCGACACTGTCACTTTGATCTGCCTGCATCACTCCAACTGATCTTGCTACTGCTGTGCTGTGGGCACCTCGTAGCCAGGTTCAATCCATGAGATCCACACCATCTCATGAATCTGCCCAGAAATCTCCTCTTGGGATCAATCATGCATGTCGCCCCACCTCATACCTGGTGGTATAGCTGCATGCACTCCCTCTGCCCGTCTGGCACGAAATTTCTCTGCATTAGTGGTTTCTCCCACTCCATGATCCTCTTGTGGCTGCTCCACATCCCGAGGTTCACTATCACCTGCATGCAAAACCCGCTCCCTCTCAAGCTTCAATTGCATGTCTTTCTCGCCTGCATGCAACACTTGCTCCCTCTCAAGCTTCAGTTGCATGTCTTCCTTGCACTTCCCATCAGCAGGAAGCTCCGTAGATATCCCATCTACTTCAATACCTGCATGCAAAACTTGCTCCCTCTCAAGCATCAGTTGCATGCCTTTCATGCACTTCCCATCAGCAGGAAGCTCCGTAGACATCCCATCTACTCCAAGTCTGTAGAGATTCTTTGCCCGAATCCCAAACTTCTTGACTTGTCCTCACGCTGCATGTTGAGAGGCTCCCTCTCAACCACCAAGTCACTAACCTCTGCTTTGCTCCTCAAAGCTTTTCATGCATCTTGTACCTCAGTGCATGTAGATTCTTGGCTCGCGCACATTGCAATTGTCCCGCCATCGCAAAATTTTCTAGCAAAAGAGCTGATTTTAAATCGATGATATCTCCCTCATCCGAGCTCCGATTCGATCGATTTTTTTTTTCAATTTGGGTGTTTTTCCGCAAGGAATCCAAATATGCTATTTGTTTCTGAAATATTACACAAAATATTTTCAGATATTCCCTACAAACTCGCGCACCCAAAAATTCTCGCTCTCATTCCATGTAGAAAATTATATACAATATGCATGTATATTTCCGGCTTTCTCCATCTTGATGTTTCTTGAGTTTATCCTAAAACTCAATCGCTTCCGATCTACACTTGAGAGCTAATTATTTCCAAACCAGAGATTGACTGCATGGGCATTCACCAGATCTTTCACCTTACAAAGAAGGATGAATATTCCGGAGGCTACCTGGCCCGCATGCAGGCTCTGTCCGAGGAAATAATAAACAATCACCGTAATAGATCTCGACAATTAATATTGCTCCGATACCATGTAGAAATTAGCTGAATAAATCACTTATTCAATGAAGATTAACCCGATCATACATCAATTTCGAATTGCATGCATAACACATAACCCTCTTCTACACTTAATTGTCACATGCGGAAATAACATAGAAGCAATCTCACATCAATTCAATCACACACATTAACACAAATACCTAAGGAAAGTTTATAGCTGAAAACTCCATACTATAGTATATTATAAATGGAGAGAATACAAAAGAATACATAGTACAAACTCCCCTACAAGTACTCAGTACTATCTCTCAAAGCTACACAAAAACTAGCTTGGTTTTGAACAAGTCACAGGTTCAAAACACACCCACTACTTCTCTGCCTCTATTGCGCAATCGAGGCTGGTCTAAATAGAGATCCAGGTTTGAATCTCACTGGATTCACTGCGCAATTTTCATTGGTAATTTCCTCCAAGTGTTATGCAAATCCCATGCAAAACTGATCCTCCAACTGATAGCTATACTCACCCTTTCATCTACCTCTTCCACTTGGTCTCCACTGAACTGTCCATGCACTGAGTTAAACCATGTTCTTTAGTTGAATAATGAGTTAAAGAATGAGTGAATTAAATAATAATGAGTCAAGAAAGGACTCACATTTTCATCTAAGCAAACCTCCTAGAAGATAATGAACAATCCATAACTAGATATGGCAATGGAATTCGGCTCCAACTCCAACATGAGTCGACTTTGGTCAAGTTGCGCTCAGTGGATGAAGTGTGTCAAGTTGCTCTGAAAGCTAAAGAGAAATTCTCTCGGGGTATGGGTAAGACAATGATAAAAAAAAATACCATAACGTCACTTAGCGGAAGCTGAGTCAAACGTTGTAAGGAATGATGGGTCTGGAAATGAACAAGAAGTGAAACCAGATTCTAGAGGAGATAGTTTTAGAGGTAGGGGAAGAGGGAAGACCTCGAGCTATCATGGTCATTGTTAGTGTCTGAGAGTCACCAGTGATCAAATGTACTCTTTCAATGTCTGATAGGGTCCTAGGTCAAATTTTATAGTTTCAAATAAGTTTTCAAATAAAATTTGATCATTGGTTTGTGTGTCTAGGTATATTACTACTCCCACCACATTCATGGTAAGTAAAATGCCATCCTGGTCTTGGTCATCAATAAAGTGCCTTGGTCACCATTTTGGTTATCACATCATGATTATGCATACTGCAAGGTTCAAGGTCCAAATCATAAGTTTTATCAACGCATTTCATGTCATCATTAAGGCAGGTCATTAAAAGTCATAAAAAAAAGTCATGTCATCACCTAGGTCACCATCATGGGAGTTAGTAATTATGGAAAAGAGTGTTCTAAGTGATTTCTAAGGTACATTTTATACATTATGAAGATGCACTTTGCATAATAAAGTTATAAGTTGCTCTGCATTATCCTAGCATTCATTTTTTCAAAAGCACCAATGATGTCACCTCATGACTCAAAGCAAAAATTGACTTCTAGTTTATAAAAAGACCTTTCAAACATTCCAATTTCTCATTTCACCTTCATTGAGCACCTCTCTATCATCAAGATTCATTACGGCCACCGGGGCATCGAAACTCATCTTCAAAACAACGTGCTTACCTCCTACGCTACGCTTTTCCCTGCTTCGCTACGCTTTTGCACCCATGTTGTGCTTTTGAAATTGGAGGGCAAGCAAACATCAAAGGGATTCATTTTAACATTTCAGAGGTTCCAGCATCTGTTTGGAAAGTAAGTACGCCTTTGTTACCTCTCTTATGCATCATTCTCCTTGAAAAACACAATGAAAATCCCTCTCCTAGGGTTTCGCTACGCTTTTGGCTTCCATGAAATTTTGCTTTATTACAATGGTAAAACAGCTAGGTTTACTACTCTATTACCCTATCCCATATCTCACATACCTCTCCTAAAGATATCCCATATTCCTTCCCCTCATTTCCCTCACTTTCCCTACAAACCCTAGCCTACGCTGCGCTTTTGGCTAGGACTGTGTTTTGGGCATTTTCCCACCTTTCCTTCACTCATTTCATAAAATTTCACCTCCCTGCACTCCCTAACACTTATCCCCAACTCCTAAAATTTCTCCAAGAATTATCTCAACCCCTAACCCCTCCATTCCCTTCCCTCAAACAATAGTCCCTTTTCCCCTATTTTTTCACCCAGGCCTTCCTCCCTACCTACCTAGGGTTTTATCATGCAAACAGAAAACATGGATAGTGACAAGAAAAAGTACAACAAAGGTGGACAAGTTTCCAGGTTTTAGCCAACTCAGATCCAAGAAATCATGGCCTCACCTTTCATCAAGAAATCCTTTGTAAATGTCGGTTGCCTAAGGTTTTGTGTAAAGATTCAAGAGGTAGGCTACCATGCCAAGTTGACAAGCATCTTTGCCACTAATTTCAGGAGGGATAAGACCAATATAGTAGGGGTGAAATTTCAGAAATCAAAAGAAGGAGGTGATTGGCATCATTTTAGAGTTTTGTGATCATTTTCTAGGGTTTACATTGCACACAGGGACAATCCTACTTCAAATTTACTTTCTAAAGTAATTAAGATGAATTTGACAAAAGTGAAAGAGTTGCTTGTGAATAATAGACCAAAGAACAAAAAACCCCTTCAGTTTATGCACAGGTGTTATGATTTGAGAGAAATGCCCAAAATACAGTTGCTACAAGTTATTTGCTGGACTTTTGGATAGCTTGACTTCAAGTCCGTGTTTCAGGGGTTTGGAGCAGGTTTTTCCAGTGTTTGATGACTCTATTTTGTAGCAGACATCATAATATTTCCAACCATACCACTTGCAGCCCAACACTCCTCTGGGAAGGCCTCCAAACTCCCTCTCAAAGACCACGTTGCGCTTCTTCTCAGAGCACGTTGTGCTTCTGCAATTTTTTAGTGAACAACTTAAAACTTGGATTCTGAGCAAATGGGAATGCAGTTTTGAAAATTGGAGGAAGGTTTTGTTCATAACATATCAAAGAACAAAAACCTCTCTAAGTTTTTTAAAAAGGTTTATGATTAGAGAGATATTTCTCTACCTTTGAGCCCTATTTTTGCATAAAATTTTGGTCAAATTTTGGAATTTTTAGAAATTTGGATTTTTTATGATGCACAAAAGCGCAACGAGCTCTAGATGCGCTTCTTCCCAAGACCTCCAAATGAGGAATTTCTTGCATGGTTGGATATATCTTGATGATTACATGTCAGATATGTACCTAGGTTGCCATGTCACTACACAGGTTGGAAGGAAAAGTCAAAAAACCACCTCAAAAACATGTTTCTGCCACTATTTTAGACCCCTCGCTGTGCTTCTAGGAGTAGTTGTGGGAAAATTGATTTTTGGGTGCCATGGAGTATGATTTTTGCAGGCTTGAAGCTTCAGGAGGCTAGTGGACACACTAGGCTATCCTCAACAACTTTCATTTCAACAAATCGATCAAGGAAACCCCCTCAAAATTGATTTCCAAGCAGCTCGTTGCGCTTCTGTCAGACACACTGTGCTTCTAATAAATTTCATTGCGCTTCTAATAAATTTCGCTGCACTTCTGATAAATTTTGTTGCGCTTCTATCAACAGTGTAATTTTTTTATTTTTATGAGTCAAAGTTTACTTTTCATGATGTAATTAGTCATTTTGGGTTTTCACATAATGTAACTAAGTGTAATAGAGCTGGTAAATGTTAATTTGATGTGATTATGATGGTCATTAATGTTAGTAAAGTCAGTCAAAGCTAAATAGGGATTTTGTTCTTAATCTCCCTAGTTTTAGGTTTGGTTAGATAAAATGATGTAAATTGTTCCTATCTTGATGGATTCGACCCTTGAGAGGGGGGAATGTAGTTTTTGGTGTATATGTAGCTTGTTTGAAGTCAAATTCAAGGATGGACATCAGTTAATCAAAGGCTTGGAGCTTGTGTAGAGTACATTTTGGCAGAAATACAAAGACAGTTGCAGTTATTATCTTGGGATTCATGTGGTATGATTTAGTAGCAGTGTTTTTCCTCTGTTTCATCATTATATTGAATGTTTAGCTTTCCTTAATCGATTAGCATGCTTTCGGTGATTATCTTGTGACGTCTTAAACATAAATTCGTAATTTGTATGCTATGTTTTTATGAGGTTTTCACTTTGATGTCTTTTTTCCTCTGATAAATGAACTCATAAACCCTATGCTCATTTTGATTTCTCTATTTCTACCCTATACCATAATGACAACTCAAAAGTGTTATTGAACATACCTACCTTGCCCCATTATATCCCTGCAACTGAAAAATTTGAAACCCTGACCTAGTTCCCTAGAATTTGAGTATGATCCAACAAACCCTAAAAATAAAACCCTAAGTGAGCTAAATACCTAGCCTAATATCAATATTTCCCTCCAGTCATTTTGTTGGCTATGATATTATAGAGAGAGACCTCTCTGATTTTTTAGGACTAGCTACCAAGTCGAAAGTGGTATGAGGTTATCTCCTTCGGTCTCCATTCTCAGCCTTTGGACATTGTGGAGGATAACAATCACCATTAAAATGCTTCATATGCAGAGGACACAAAGCAGTAGACTATCCACAAATCCCCAAAAGTGCATTCGTATTAGAGGAGGAGGTTGTAGTCCAAGAAAGTGAAGCATAAGAGGGAGAGACCTTAATGTTGCAAAGGAGTCTGATAGCAGGAAATAAAGAGAAACCAGAATTCGATTAGAGGAGGATTTTTTTCCACACTAAATGAAAATTCCAAGATAAAGTATGCAAGGTAGTCATTGACAGGGGATCTACTGATAACTTGGTAAGTACTGAAGTGGTAGAAAAGTTACAATTTTCTTGCATTCCAAAGTCCAATCCCTACCATATTTCTTGGTTGAAAAGGAACATAGTGTGCTTGTCAATCAATCTTTTTTGGTGGCTTTTAAAATTGGTCCTTATGAATTCAAAGTGTTATTTGACGTAGTCCTAATGGATACGTATTCTCGATGGATGCATGCCATTTATTGTTGGGGAGGCCCTGGAAATATGATCATAAAGTAGTCCATTATGGTCTAGATAATACCTATGAAGTTCGACATAGTGGAAAAAAAACATATTTTGAAGCCATGGAAAGAAGAAGAGGCCTCTGAAATTACGACAACATTGCCATTTGTGACAATGGGTTATAAGGAGTTTTACAAGAAATCTAAAAGGGAGATTTTTTACATATTGTATTTGTTAGAGTCGGTCTTTTCATCCCTCCGTCAGAGATCATTTCTCTAATTGCATTTCATTTTTAGGTGTCTCATTCAATTCATTCAGTTGCATTCTGTTAGGGGCATGCCATCATCTGACGGAAGGGCCTTGTTACTCATACCCCTCATGCCTTATCCTGTTGGCTCAAGTCTGTTCATCAAATCAATTTTAAAGTCATTCATAGTCTTGTTTTGGCCTCTTGGTCAGCAAAGAGTCATTTTAGGGTTTTTAGGTCTTTTTAGGTCTAGTGTTTCACAAATTTCGTCTTCAAAGTGTCCAATAATGCCAGCAGGCCAGAGGCAGACTCAAAATAAGTTTTCATTGCAAAATTTCATCGTTACATTGATTGATCATGACTTTTCTTCAAAACTCTGTTTTCAAGAAAATCGGCATTTTTTCCTTTGTAATAAATGCTATGTATATTTTCAAAATTCTTCAGTTGTCAGATTCTTCAAGGCGCAGCCCTGGTCGTCTTTGCCAAAACATGCCAATCATCCCTGCAAAAAATCGACAAGAGTTTCATCATTTCAGCCAAAAAATCAAAGGAAACAACAAAAAACAGAGTTTATATTAAGAAGTGAAAAATGCCAAAGCTAAAACATAAGAAAGTGGGTTTTTTCAAAACAAAAATCAAAGCCATGACTATAAGAGATATTTTCACCATTCAAATGTCATTTGCAAACAAGAAGTTGTTAAAGACCCAAAGCAAAATCGTGGAAGAGTGAAATGATGTGTTAAAGCTGGACTGTGTGTTGGAGATCAGTGCGCGACGCATTGGGAGGAAGGCGCGGCGCATACAAAGGCTTTTCACTATGTAAATCGTAACTGTCGCGGCGCACTCACCAGGCGCGGCGCGTTGGGTTGTGCGCGTGGCGCACAGAGCTGCTACTCCAAATTTCTCAATGCCTCCGTCAAAATTCCAAATTTCTTGGCCCCTCTGCTTCATGTAAGTTCAAATCATTTGGTTATCGCCATTATTCAGTGTTGAGTGTGGTTTGAAACGTTGGTTTTGTAAGTTTAAATGGTGAAAATATAAACCCTATATTCATATCCAAATCTGCTCCTAGGGTTTGTATTTGAATTTTAAAGGGGTGATTTTTGTGCCAAGTGCTTTATAGCCCATTTCCTACCTGTGGTTCCTTTCCTCCTCACTATAACACTATCACCCATATCCCTTCCCTAATTCCCTTATAAAACCATTCATATCACTTGTTTCTAAAAATCCTATTATCCCTATCCTAAACCCTACCATTCCCTATCATTTTCCCTCTCCCATGTCATGTGCAAAAATACCCAAATCCCAGATTTCTAAATACAGTCAAGTGACTGTTAGCACACCATAATCTCACTTGACAGTCCACCTTTCCCCATTGTCCCATATTCCTCACAGTCCCTCATTTCCTTTTGGCACATTTGGCATTGAAAACAAAACACCAATTTTACATTTTCAAACCAATCAAACATACACATTGCAAACACCATGATGGACACAGATTCATCATATGAGCAAGACAGTGACTCTACCACAGAGCTTAATGTACCAAGAAGGCCTCGTAAAGGGGGCAGACACGTCAGAGAAGAGCCCACCTCATTGACTCAATTACAGGCCTGCCCACTTGCAATGTCATGCCTTCAGCAACAGTCATGCTTTCAGTATTGTGAGATGATTTCTCAAACTCAGCATCATCAGGAGTTGGTTCGCTTGTTTGTTTTACATTTGCATGACGGTCATGTAACTCTGGCTGGTGTAAATTTCACCTTGACACCAGAAACCATTTCTCAGGCAACAGGAATACCGAATGTAGGTGAACAGTGGAATAAGAGACAACAGCTAGAGAAAGTGTATTATGAGCCATACATCAGGCCTGGCTATATGAGGCAGCTCAGTAGGGTGTTCCCTTTCAGATTCTTGAAGGAGTCCTATGCGCCATTGATGAAACTCATCATCAGATACTTCAGTTGTGAGGGTCGGTTCTCGCGCCTTTATGCTTACCATATCCGATTATTGATGCATTTCATGAGAGTGAGGATAATGAGCATTCCATGTTTCATGTGTCAAAACATAGAGCGGAGGACTACTCTTGTGCAGAAGAAGACTCCCGAGCATCAACATAACAGCATTTATCATTATGCGCTCATCAAGATCATTGTTGTACATTAGCTTGGATTACAGGGCATTGCATGGGAGGAGTTCATTTCCCGTGACTTCTTTACAGCCCCTCAGCCTCCTCCAGAGATTTTTCATGATGCGGGTGAGCCTTCACATCAGTTTGAGGGTCCTGAGACAGAGCCTATCAATGTTCCAGTATGTGTTACCTATCAGAGAGGCACCAGAGCCTTATTTGCAGCAGTACGACGAGTACTATCTCCACCCGGGGTGGAAAGGGTCTCGCCTTCGACATCAGCACAGGTGCAGGGACAGGACAGAGGCAAGAGGCCTATGCAGGATGAGGGCCCTTCAAAAGGCCAAGACATTGAGTTTACACTCATTGATGTTGATTTGAGCTCTCCTAGCTCAAAGATGAGATAGGCCATCCAGGAGCAGAAAGCTGAGATCGACACATTGACCGTGAAGTTGCAGAGAGCTCAATGGATTATAAACTACTTGGAACAACGGAATAAACAATTGGAGGATCAACAGACACTCATGGAGTTGCAGAAAATCCGTGAAGACCGAGAATTGGCCCGAAAAAGACAAGGTGACATGACACCCTTTGAGCGGGAGATTTGGCTTACAAGAGTCAACATTCATCTTGAGAAAGTATTGGCGAAGGCAAACAAGGACAAGGACATGCTCAGACATATGAAGAACCACTATTGGGCCCGCACACATGTTTGCAAAGCGAGGATCAAGATCCTGAAGGCGAGGCTAAGGAGGGCACTGAAACGTCAGAAAAGGCCTGATCCACTTCAAATCTTGGCTGAAGCTTCTTTGGCTGAGCATGGCAGCTGATGGGGGACCTTCACTCCAAATTTCAGCAAATTTGGAGTAAATTTTTTCATTTTTGAATTTTTGGTCACAAAACAGATTTTCCTGCCCAATGCGTAGCGCCACCTTGCGCGCGCTTACGTTTGAGAGATCTTCGGGATGAAAAATTTACATTTTTGGTTTTTCTTTAAAAATTTATGCATGCTCAGGAATGACCTAAGGATTTCATCAAGTTCTGGGTTGCCTAAAGGGTAAAAAACACCTTGAAATTAGCCTTTCTGCCACTTTTTACACACACAGGAACCAGTCTTGGGAGATTGAAGTTTTGGAGGAGAAAATGACATCCAAATCCAGAAATTTCACTTGGGTTGGAAATTAGACAGGCAGGGCTTTCCAACGAGCTATCATGAGCTCAATTTGGACTTCGGGAAGTGCCTCAAAATCAGCTCCAAAGTTGTGCTACGCATAGAGATTTTGGGCGCGGCGCATAGAGAATTTTGGCCTATTTTTCACTCTTCAGCGCAGAATTTCGCCCAGTTTTGACTAGTGTCACTTTTTCATGTAACTATTGATCTACCTTGATGTAATTTCATGATTATGATGTAAATTTGGCACATTTTTACTTTTTCTAGAGGAATCATTCACTAAAAAATGAAAATTAAATGAATGAATCAGTTTCCTACCATATAGAGGCAAGTTGTTTGATTGCCTAGATTTCAGTTCCTAGTTTAGAATTGGTTGAAACAGCTCCTAGAAGGATGAGCTCGACCCCTAGAGGCATGGGAATGGGTTAAGCTGGTCTATATTATGTATTTTCTGAGTCATTTTTAGGGTTGGACATTTTGGATTGCATAGGACTTCATTGTACATCCATTCTGCAATTTTGGCAAAGGAATAGACCAGGGTTTGCAGCCCTCTTTGGGATCCTTGTGGCTCTGTGTTTTGATGATGTTTCTCTCTATGTATCTGTAAGTTTCATTGATTTTATTTGTGTACCATTTCTCTGCTCCTTTCTTCTTAAATTAAGAAAATCAGTGTTTAAAGGTAGAATTCAGTAGCTTGCTCTGCCCTGCCTTTCGTTTTGTTTAATTTTACATGTTTTCGTCTGTTTGAGGAGGAATCTTGAGACCCTCTTGTCCTCTTCAGCCCCTCACCAGTATTATCCTTCCATTCTATCAATTTAAAGCATCAAAACACTTGCTTTCCTCGCCCCAATCAGAACTCTGCAAAACTTGGCCTAATCCCCGCACCCAAAACTGCCTTTCCCTTTTTTCCAACAAAACCCCCCAAAATCAAACTCAAACTCCTTTATTTGCGTACCTAACCTAAAATTAGTTGTTGTTTCAGTCATCTCAAGCCCCATTGAATACTTTTTCGTTGAGATTGACTCGGAGAGAGCCCTCTCTTGTTCTGGTAGGGCTAGCTACCAGACAGAGCGTGGTTTGATGTTACCCTGACTCTACCTTCCTTCAGCCTGAGGTAGATTTAGGCAATAACAATATTCAAAGAGGAAAAGAAACCGAAAGGATGAACACCCCCATGAGGGTTGCAATAATTGTTTACTATATATTCAAATGTAACCCCTGTTGTAGCTCCTAGAGACAACCTTGAGTTGCAAAAGACCAGTGCCTAGGACATCTTAAAATCAAAGGTTAAATGTAGACAACTATAAGGATGCCTCTGACAGAATATGGAATAAGAGAATAATGGTTTTGGTGGTTCAAGAATGGAGAAGACCTTGGAGTCTGATTCATGTGAATTACCCTATACTATGAGAGGGCTCAAGAGGTTGTATGACTCGGTAGCTTTCAAATGGGCCAAGTATGAAATAATGAGCAGAGGCTTTAAAATATGCAGAGGTGTTAAGAAAGAAAGGAGGAGGAGGAACCCGTGAGAGACAGGCTTAAAATTCTTAAGAATCTATCTCCCATGAACTCAGAAGAAGTGGATGCAAGTGGAATATGACCAACAACAGATATTTGTGGAGCGCGAATTAAGGGAGCACAACAATTTCAACACATGAGCGTTATACATACACGAATTCATGGATAAAAATGCATACCACTGACAGCTACATTACACAAATCATCTAAGCAACAGAACATTGGAAGATGATTATACATAAACAGGAGATGACTGATAAACAAGAGAATACAGATACACAATACTCATTTCTCCATCTGGAATCCAAATAAACAGCGTTGTATATCATATTATATTCAAAACAACTCTCCCAAATATGTATCTCAGAGCATAAAGAGCACAGTTACACAGGACTACAACAAAACTTCTCCAAAATTCAGAACCTTTCTTTCATCTATGAACTCCGTACATATAGAGTTCTCCTTGAGGGTTCATGATTGAATAATGATTCATGATCGACCCACACATGTGAAAATAAAAATATACTAACCAACTAATAGAGTGTGCATTAATAAATCACTCCTGCAAACAGAAAATCAAAACAGAATCAGGTGAAATCGAGATTTCACCAGCAAAACATCATAATCAAACAGTAAAAAGAAACAACATAGTTGGCCACGAAGGCCAAATTTCGGAATCTTCAAAAAGGGGCAACAGAGAGTGGTCGTGAACAGGTGGGGATTCTGGTTTCCATCACCTAATTCCATCTTTTGTGGAAAGCCTCCACTCCCTCATTCTCATGATTTCCATAATCGTCATGAAACAACATGTCGCGTTGTGTATGCCTAGCTCTTCAGTGAGGGATTCATTTGACAAATTTAATATACCTCTGTTGTGTTTGTCCCGCCTAAACCAATGTTGTGTTTGACTTGCAAAAACCGGAGAGCGAATTTCGGAGGGGGGCATGGATGGTTTGTGGTACTGGATTGGGGGGTGTTAAGCAAACTCGACCTACTCCGATTTGTATTGATGGGGAGCGAAGATGATGAAGAAATGTCGGGGGCTTGGCAGTGATGGGATGTGTGAAAAATGGATGGAAATAGCGGAAGTAATGGTAGGGCCGATAGTATTAACACACGACAGAAATGGTTTAAACTGAAAAGAGCAGGTCAGAGGTCGGGGGATGGCTTTAGATGACGTGACAAGGAAGGCGGGGCCCTAGCTCATATTGCAAATCGCAATCAGAGGGTTTTACACATGAGAAAGAGGGAGTAAATGTTATGGTTAGCGGAGTGCTAAGTGCGATGAAGGGAAGGTGATGTGGCAAGGGGGAAGTGGGGCCGCCCGCAGATTGCAAGAGGGAGAGTTTAGTTGTGAGGAGCGGGAGGTAAATGCCATAATCTGTGATTTGTGATGTGTGGTGGCGGGAAGATGACGTGGTGAGGCGGAAGTGGGGCTGCCTGCAAATCGCAATCGGGATTATTTTTTATGGGAAAGTGGAGGGTAGATGCTATAATATTCGAGGAACGAAGTGCAATTACAGTAAGTGGAAGGTGATGTGGCAGATGGATGGCAGTCCCACTTACATCGCAATCGGGGAAATGGTGCAAGAAAAATGAATGTGGAAGTAAGGTTTGTGATTTTCGATGGGCAATGTGGGGAGAGGTGACGTGGCAAAGAGGGTAGGTCCCACTTTATATCGCATTTCGAGGTTCAGGAGCGGTCATATTTATGATAGGAAATGAAAATTGTGGAATGTCGATGCGATATAGGTAAGGAGTTAAGTAAGGTAAATGATATTACATATATTATATGTAATATATAATATATGTAACGGTTTAAGGGATGCGGCAATTAACACAACTTTGGATCATAATACCTTGACCACGACACTTTTCTCTTTTGATTGCGGGGCTTTCCGCCCGACCTGCGGTGGAATTGCTTGGCCTTCCCCTTAAAAATTCACGCCTCTGCCCTGTGATTTCCTTATAGGGACCACTTCTCCATGTTGAGTGCGGTCACAAGCCAACAACCCCAATCAAGCTACCTATAGGATTACCACCTTCAAGGAGTATTACACATCATTTTGACTTAGTCTTAGGATCAAAACTTCCTAATAAAGCTTACTATAGGTGAGCCCCTCAAGAGAATGAAGAAATGAGAAGAAATATTTCAAATTTTCTAGTAAAAGGGTTCATTAGGAAGAGCATGGGTCCCTGTACCACTCCAAAGGGAAAAAATGGAGGCTTTATGATCTGAAATGTGAGAAGTTCTTATTTCTAATACAAAGATTGACTGTAGGGGAATTTACTGGATATGTCACCTTTAAAGAAAGGATGAGATCCAGAAGCTATCTGGCCCTTTATAGACTCTGCCTAAAGAAATAATAGAATTAATCACTAATGATCTGGAAATGAAACTAATTGTTTGCTGGTGCAAGGTATTCATTTTCCATAAACGTATTTGTGCAAACTGTTTAATATGTTTTGCAATTGGAACAAAGTGCTTTTGGTGAATTTATGAGTCTTTTGTGTGTAGGAGGCTTATTTCTTTTTACTTTTTAACATCTTTAACTTTGGAAAAACACAGCAAATAAATCACTGAATATAACACAACATATTATAAGGCAGTTCACCCCTCCTGGGCTACATCTGTCGGGTCCAAGGCCCCCAAATGGGCATGTCCTTGCTCTTATTATGCTCAAAATTAGTTATACAATGTGAATAAAGCCTAAACAGGCAAAAATAGCTGTAGAAATTAGTTCAGAACACTGAAAACAGTAAAGATAGGCTTTGTTTCACCTCCAAAGGTTAACCATAGCCCAATATAGCTCCAACACTCCCTAGGCCCTGATGGATCTCCAAGCTTCTCTGCTGAAAAGGTACTTGAAGATGATCTCTATTGCCTCTGCAACCTACACCATTGGCTCTGGAATGCTCAAATTACCCAAAATCAAAAAAAGAAGAAGCTCCAAATGGTCTCTCCTAGCCAAATTTATGAGCAAACCAACTTTTGCCTAATTAGGGCTAAAAAACCTCCACTAATTGTGGAGAACTGGAGTTAACCAGAGCTAAAATTGGTGAATCCTGCCAAAAATGGCTCGCTCCTCCAAAATGGGCAGAACCGTTTCACTTGGCAATAAATGTTAGGCTCCAATGGTCACATGCTAACCGCAACTACCGGAGCATATAACGCTAACAAACCTTATCACAACACCGTGGCATTTAACCCCGCATTTAATGTTTTGAAGAGTGGCCATATGTTACAGTTATTACAACCATTAACTCCCGTCACAGTTTGAGTTTAGTTCTAGGTTTCGGCACCAGGGTTTTATACTGTGTGGGGGCTAGCCCTTAGGGGCTGGCCCCCTTTGTCGCCCATTTGAAACCTTCATAAAAATTAAATATTACCTTTACACCATAGCTGTTAAGAACTAACGCGTGGTCCGATTGGTTAAAACGCTGTGTTGGATGGTGGGAGGTCCGTGTTCAAAACCTGCGGACTAACAAAATTTTGAACACCAATTTCTTCCATGGCCTGGGGCCACGTGGCGCCCACTAATTGGCCACCCACTTACACAGTCAACCAATTCCTCCAATTAGAATATGCCAAGTGTTAAAGACTGATTGGCCAGAAGGGAATATTTTGTGGAATATTCTAGGAATATTCTGGAGAATATTCTTGGAATATTCTTTTTTTAAATATTTTTTTTTTAAAATCAAAGTCAACCCAAGTCAAACTGAACTTTTACAGTTTACTGAAAACTTCAAAGCTGCATAACTTTCACATAAAATGTCAGATTTGAGTGTCGTTCATGGCGCCAGAATCGTATAGACGAGCATTATCTGGTCGCTCAGGTTCCAACCAATTTTGAGCAATTCCAATTTTGAGCATTTTTACAACTTAGAACATGATCATGTGATCACACCTCCCAAATGGGAAACTTTTGGACCCACAAAAGCTCTCTGATTACAAAAAATGAAGATGAGGAGACTAATTCTCCACTCTTCCAACTTTGAACCACTAAAATCTTCCTGACTTCATCAAATTGAGCTTCTCATAGAAAGATAAATTTTTCCTTGAATCCACTGACCGACCATTGCTAACATTGACTGAGTCATGACGCAAACTCTTGAATTTTGCAGAAAAACAACTATAATTTGCAGAAAGCATATTGTTTCTACAATGGTAAAACTTCAAAGAAGACTGAAAATAAGATTCATCTTGCCAATTGTTCACATGGCGAATTTTTGTTGAATGAACCCCGTTCTTGTGCCGAATCCCAACCAAATTTTCTCGCCATCCCAATCTGCCATTCTGAAACCAACATTGACCCATGCTGAACTGTGTGCCCTCTTTTCTTGCATTCCTTTCCATCTCATGGACTCTTGCACTGCTTTTCACCGACACTTCGTTCACTGCACCGATCGTCACCAAAGGTACCTTGTGCAACATAATGTCATCTTCTTTCAAAGACGAACTGTTATCAGACTGAAACATACCATCATTTATATCAAAAATATCATGAAAAGGTAAATGTACAAAATCTTGTCGTTTAAACATCAACAAAGTCAGATTTTGACTTGCATTAACTATCCTTTTCAATTGACCTGCATGGGCTAAAGAAGATTCTAGCTTCTTCTTATGTGCTCTCACAACGTACTCTTTTCCATCCTTGAACAAGTGATACTTATTCTCATGGCGATGGAAGATTTCCTTTCTGTCATATAAATATGGACTACCCAACACAACCCCTGTAATGTCAAGCGGTACTACATCCAGTTCAACCTAATCAACATACTGAGCTGTTATGGCAAAGCGCAAGATACACTTCTTTGAGACTTGTAAGTTTGCTCCTTGCATATCCACCCAAGTGGATAAGGCTTTGGATGTGGAATTGTCTCAAGTTTCAGTTGTTTGACCAAGTCTTCTAAGATGAGATTAGCTTGAGACCTACTATCAAAAAGTGTGTCTATCTTTGTGTGGTTTGAAATTATCCTCACATGAAATAGCTCTATCCTCCTCTTTTCATTTTGAGTTTCTTTGTGACAGTTTAATGTGCTAGAACTGGGATTTGTGTCTTGTACAACCTCTTTTGCCTTTATGTTCTTTAATACCATGGCGATACTTTTAGTTTCATCACTTGATTCTGACCCTAAGTCCTGTTCAACAGTTGCAATAGTTTTTCCCTTTTTCTTTGGTTTTGTCTTCGTTTTTATATTTCTCTGGATTCAGCTATGGATGAAGCTTCCAACAGTGATCTTCATCATGGCTTGTTTTTGAACAGTTCTTGCAAAATAATTTTCCTTTTTCCTTTCTGGAATTTGCAATCCTTTTTCTTCCTTTGCTTTTAAAATCACTACCCTCATTCAGTGCATCAAAAGTGTTTTTCCCTCTAGCCTCTAAATACGTAACTTGTACACAAACTTCGTCTAGACTAGTAGGATTAAACATAAGGATAGTATGTATAAGGTAATTATGCAAACCACCTATATACTTCAACAAAGTATATTGACTTTGTAAGTCTACTCCTAACAAGAGTGCTCTTCTCCTAAACTCTTGAGTGTATTCTTGAACACTTTTTCCTTTAAGCTGTCTAAAGTTTTGCCAATTCATTATAGCCTTCTGAAGATGAGCAAGAGGATTAAATTTCTTCTTGATTACAGTAATAAATTCAGTCCATGATAAAGAAATATTACCATGTTTCTTGATTTCCTCCCTGGTTTTGGCTTCCCACCATACCAAAGCTGCTCCTTCCATCCTTAATGAGGCTAGCTGAATCTTAGTGTCATCATCATGCAGATTTTGAATCCTTAAATAGACCTCCAGTTGTCTGATCCAATTATCTAATTTCTGGGCATTAACATCACCATTAAACATTGGAAATTCAAATTTGACATCAAGCTTTAACAAAGTATTTTTACCAGTTGTTTTTTACTTATGGGACTGATTTACGGAAGTCGAAGAAGATGATGTTGAGGAAGAGGATGATGATGGAGATGAAGGATCACCATTTCCTCCATTCCCTTTCTTTGATTGATCATTACCCTTCTTTCCTCTTGAAGAATCCTCTCCTTCTTTTTGGTTTTTAGACTCTTCTCCAGCAATCCTATCATTTCTTTCTTGATAGAGGATCCTTACCATTTCAGTCATATCCAAGAAAGCTTTTCGAAATACCCTTTCTTATTCCCTAGGATCCATCTCTTCGGGAGTTTCACCTTCTCTTGAAGACATGCTTGTAGCTGCTTCTAGGGCTCTTGGAGGTGGTTCTCTAACCCTTCTTGGTTGTGGATTAGTTTGTACACTAACCAATTTTCCTTCACCTCTCTTGATTTTTAACCTAGTAAGCATCAAAACTTGCAAACAAATAACTTAATATTTGCACACAAAAAATGCTGGGTAAAAAATCTAGCTCAAAAACATAAGCTTCAATACCAATCTGATCTGAAATGTGAGAACTTCTTATTTCTAATACAGAGATTGATTGTAGTGGCATTTACTGGATATGTCACCTTTAAAGAAAGGATGAGATCCAGAAGTTATCTGTCCCTTTACAGACTTTGCCTAAAGAAATAATAGAATTAATCACTAATGATCTAGAAATGAAACTACTTGTTTGTTGGTGCAAGGTATTCATTATCCATAAACTTATGTGTGCAAACTGTTTAATATGTTTTGCAATTGGAACAAAATGCTTTTGGTGATTTTATGAGTCTTTTGTGTGTAGGAGGCTTATTTCTTTTTACTGTTTAACATCTTTAACTCTAGAAAAACATAGCAAATAAATCACAGAATATAACACAGCATATGATAAGTCAGTTCACCCCTCCTAGGCTACATCTGCTAGGTCCAAGGCCCACAAATGGGCATTTCCTTGCTCTTATTATGCTCAAAATTAGTTATACAGTGTGAAGAAAGCCTAAACAGCCAAAAATAGTTGTAGAAATGAGTTCAGAACACTGAAAACAGTAAAGATAGGCTTTTGTTTCACCTCCAAAGGTTAACCATAGCCCAATACAGCTCCAACACTCCCTAGGCCTTAATGGCTCTCCAAGCTTCTATGTTGAATACGTACCTGAAGATGATCTATGTTGCCTCTGAAACCTGCACCATTGGCTCTGGAATGCTCAAATTACCCAAAAAAAGGAAGAAGAAGAAATTCGCTCCAAATGGTCTCTCCTAGCCAAAGTTATGAGCAAAACAACTTTTGCCTAATTAGGGCTAGAAAACCTCCACTAATTGTGGAGAACTGGAGTTAACCGAAGCTAAAATTGGAGAATCCCACCAAAAATGGCACGCTCCTCTAAAATGGGCGGAACTATTTCACTTGGCAATAAATGTTAGGCTCCAGCGGTCACATGCTAACTGCAACCGTTGGAGCATATAATGCTAACAAACCTTGCCACAACACCGTGGCATTTAACCCCACATTTAATGTTTTGAAGAGTGGCCATATGTTATGGTTATTATAACCGTTAACTCCCACCGCGGTTTGAGTTTAGCTCTAGGTTTCGGTTCCAAGGTTTTATATTGTGTGGGGGCTGGCCCCCTTTGCCGCCCATCCGAAACCTTCATAAAAATTAAATATTACCTTTACGTCATAGCTGTTAAGAACTAACGTGTCCGATTGGTTAAAACGTTGTGTTGGATGGTGGGAGGTCCATGTTTGAAACCTGCGGACTAACAAAATTTTGAACGCCAATTTCTTCCATGGCCTGGGGTCACGTGGCGGCCTCCGAGCAGGCCACGTGGCGCTCGCTGATTGGCCACCCACTTACATAGTCAACCAATTCCTCCAATTAGAATTTTCCAAGTGTCAAAGACTGATTGGCCAGAAGAGAATATTCCCAGAGTATTTCAAAGAATATTCTTGGAATATTCTTTTTTTAAATATTTTTTAAAAATGAAAGTCAACCCAAGTCAATCTGAACTTTTGCAGTTTACTGAAAACTTCAAATCTGCATAACTTTCACATACAGTGTCGGATTTGAGTGCCATTTGCGGCGCCGGGATCGTATCGACGAGCACTATCCGGTCGCTTAGGTTCCAACCAATGTTGAGCAATTCCAATTTTAAGCATTTTTACAACTTAGAACATGATCACCTAAGCACTTTACATCTCTAGGGCTATCAATAAGATCATAGTGAAGTATATGTATACACCACCTCGTATGGATCACATATTAGATTGCTTTGCTAGTGAAAAAATATTCTCTAAGGTGGACTTAAGGAGTGGTTCCCATCAGATATGGATTAGAGAATGGGATGAATGGAAAACAACGTTCAAATCCCAAGATGGATTGTATGAATGGTTAGTTATGCCATTCAGATTGTCTAATGCTTTTGCCTTCTTTATGGGAACTATGAACCATGTATTTAGACCTTACATCAAGAAATTTTTCATTATTTATTTTGACGAAATTTTGATTGTTAGTATAAACATGGAAGAGCATTTGAATAATTTAAAGATAGTATTTAGTACACTTACAAAAAAAAAATTATTTGTAAATCTTGAGAAGAGTGAATTTTGTATGGAAAAATTAGTTTCCTTGGGAATGCAATTTTTGCAAATGGAGTGAGTATGAACTTTAAAAAATCTAGAGCAATATTAGATTAGCATACTCCTCAAATAATTACAAATGTGAGGAGTTTTCATGGGTTGGTGAAGTTTTACAAGAAATTTGTTAGAAATTTTAGTGGCGTAAGTGTTGCCTTAACTAATTGTACGAGGGGAAAGTCATTTTCATG
The DNA here is from genome assembly GCA_034641835.2 of Pinus albicaulis. Classification (NCBI taxonomy): domain Eukaryota; kingdom Viridiplantae; phylum Streptophyta; class Pinopsida; order Pinales; family Pinaceae; genus Pinus; species Pinus albicaulis. The sequence goes on from MU968480.1 coordinate 31,158,039, forward strand.
AACCAAGGCAGCTAAAAGAAGTTTTGAACATCTCAAAAGAAAAGTAATTAAGGCCCCCATTCTAGCCCTACCAGATTTTGATAAGGTGTTTACCATTGAATGTGATGCATTAGTTGTAGTAATTGGAGGGGTCTTAAGCTAATAAGGTCGACCAATTTCATTTTTCAGTGAGAAAGTAAATGATGCAAAAATAGGTATGGTACCTATGATAAATAGCTATATGCAATTGTCCAAATCTTGAAACAGTGGAGACACCACCTTTTGTACTGAGAATTTATCTTGTTAACCGATAATCAAGCACAAAAATATATAAATTCTCAAACTAAGTCATCCCAAAATCATGCTAAATGGGTCACTTTTCTGCAGAGTTGTACATTTGCAATACAACATATAAGTGGAAAAACAAATGTTGTAGCTAATGCTTTAAGTATGAGACATCACCTACTTGTCACTATGTCTTGATCCTTTGTTTTGGGTTTCAGTACATTCTGGAGGTTGACCACATTTTGAATAGAAGTAACTATTGGGAAGTCACGAAGGAGACAGCTGGAGAAGAAGAAGGGACTCGCCAAAGACTAGTAGTTGCAAAAGGAAAACTAGAGAAACTAGGACTAGGCAGTCACAACCAAGTTGAGAGGAACGCTGGCAGTTTAGCAGCCGAAAGAGGGAAAAGGTGAAGCACCCGAGGGAGAAGTGGCAGTCCAAGTGAGTGCAAAGTTTATGTATAAATTATATGCACTAAGCATGCATATGTCCTAGATCCACCTGATCTCACACTATTTAACTTTATGCAAGATACTGAATCTATTCCACTTGTTAATCTTTTGCGGAAAAATTTAATTGCACACACATGTAAAGCATAAATAAAAATAATTGCATATAACACAGTTTTTAACCAAGAAAGCCTGAAGCTAAAAACCCCAACTATATATTATGTAACATGGAGATCATATGAAAATCTCATACAAAGCATACAAAGCTTATCACAAGCTCTCAGTGCAGTACAATCACTACACACTAATCAGGCCCGATCTTGCAAATCCATGCACCGATTTTTGCCACCTGCTAGCCTACCTCTACTACACAATCCAAGTTGATTACAAAGACCAATTCGATGTAATCCCACTCTCATTGACTGCGTGATTATCATTGGAAACTCCAATGTATATGTAGATGCAATTCATGCATCACTATGGTCACAAAATATAGTCCATCTTGCCCTTTCACCTATCTCTCCACTGTGTCAAATAGAATCTAATCTATTTTTCACATTTGACCAACCATCTACAAATAGCCTCTTGCTACATATAGAATATGCTCACCATGTCTAAAAATAGACATACACCTAAAAATATACTTTGCGCCAAAAATAGCCTGTAGGCCCACTTATTGAAGGCAACTCTTTTCACTAAGCTCATCATCTTGTTGAATCTCAACACTCCCTCTCAACAAGATAGGGATTATCTGCCACCCCGATCCTGTCTCTATGGTATTCAAATTTTCTCCTGGTGAGCGCCTTCGTTAGAATATCTGCATCCTGATCCTCCGTAGGAATGTAAGAAAGCAATATGATCTTCTGCTGCACACAATCTCTGATATGATGGTACCAGATGTCAATATGTTTAGATCTATCATGAAATATTGAATTAAACGAGAGTTTAATGCAACTTTGATTATCAAAATATATCACAGTAGGATCTAAGTGTGAACCGAACAACCCGACCAGGATCTTCCTCATCCATATAGCCTCGCATGCAGCCAAACTTGCTTCCATGTACTCAGCCTCCGCTGAACTGAGTGCCACGGATCTCTGTTTCTTGCTGTACCAAGAAACTGTTGTAGACCTGATACTAAATATCCCTCCAGATGAGCTCTTTCTGTCTGTTGGGATCCCTGCCTAATCTGCATCCGTGAATCCATGTAGCTTCAACTCATCCGACTGTCTTTACCACAATCCATACCCCGATGTGCCCCTGAGATACCTCAAGACATGCTTGCCTGCCTTCCAAAAGAGCTTGGTAGGCTTAACGATAGCTTGTGAAAGCTGGCTCATAGCATAGCATATGTCCGGTCGTGTATTGACTAGATACATGAGTGAACCAACCAACTGTCGATAAACAATGGCATCCACTACCTCTTCTGATGTAGCATCCTCTTTCCTCCAACCACCAGGAAGAGGAGTGTCGATAGGCTTGCAGCCTTGCATGTGAAACTTCTCCAGTATCTCCCGGGCATACTTGCCTTGAGACACAAACATTCCACCCTTCCGCTGCCAAATTTCCAATCCCAGGAAATAATGAAGGAGGCCCAAGTCCTTCATCTCAAACTCCTTTGCAAGATATTCCTTGCATGAGTGTATCAACAATTCATCACCTATTAGTATCAAATAATCTACATAAAGTACAATGATCAACAACTTACCCTCCACCACAATCTGGTATAGGTTCGGATCTGCCTCACTCTTGGCGAAACCAAGTCTGGTGAAATAACTGTCTATCCGTGTGTACCAAGCACGAGGTGCTTGTTTCAGCCCATACAACGCTCTTTTGAGCCTGCACACATGCTACTTGCTGATGAAGATTTTGAATCCTTCAGGATGCTCTATGTACACCTCCTCCTCAATGACTCTGTTGAGGAACGTAGTCTTCACATCCATCTGATGAATCTGCCAACCCATTCGCACTGAGAGAGCAAGGATGGTCTGTATCGAAGAATACCTTGCGACTGGTGCAAAGGTTTCTTCATAGTCAATCCCCTCGATCTGTGAGAAACCCCGGGCAAAAAATCTTGCCTTGTACTTCTCAACGCTTCTGTCAGCAGCTTACTTCACTTTGTAGATCCATCTCGAACCTACCACTAATTTCCTTTCCGGCCTTGGGACAACCTCCCATGCACTGTTTCTGACAATCGAATCATACTCTTCCACCATGGCATCTATCTATGCGATATTTTCCACAGCTTCCTCGAAAGAGGATGGTTCTGTCACAATACACTTGCTCATCAGAGCCATGTATCCAGTAAATCAGTCAGGTGACTGTCTTTGTCTGCGCTGTGATGTAGGTGCTCCTACATTCTGCACAGCATCAAGATTCAATCGCCCAGCTTCTATAGTGCGCTTCTGCCCTCTAATGTTTGGCGCTGCATGAGTGGTTTCTTCCACTCCATGAACCTCCTCTTGTGGCTGATCCACATCTAGAGGCTCATCTTTAGGAACAAGTAGCTCCTCATCTGCATGCAAGTATAGCTCCCTCTCAAGTGACAAATTCATGGCTTTCTCCTCATGAAATTTGATATCTTGTCGCACGACAGTCATCCGACTGTCTGGAAAATATAAATGATAATTGTGGGGTCTTTCTGTGTACCCCACAAATATCCCAACCTCTGCGGTCGGCTCCAGCTTCTTCCTAGCATCCTTTGTCACATGAATGTAAATAGGTGAGCCAAAAATCTTCAAATGAGAAGTATCAGGCTTCTTACCAGAAAACGCCTCTTCGGGTGTGCTCATGCCAAGTACTCTAGGAGGACAACGGTTTTTCACATAAACCGCAGTGTTGCATGCTTCAACCCACAAGTGTATGGGAAGGCCCTGATCATGCAGCATCACCCGTGCAGCACCCACGATCGTTCTGTTCTTTCTCTCCGCGACCCCATTCTGCTGTGGGTTATGAGGTGCTATGAGTTCTCTTCGAATTCCTTCTGCGCTGCAAAAGTCTTTGAATTCGCTAGAGATGTATTCACCACCATCATTGCTCCTTAGAGCTTTCACCTGCTTCCCCGACTCTTTCTCAATCAGTGCCTTGAACTCACAGAACTTTGAGTATGTCTTGCTCTTCTTCTGCATGAAGAAGATCCAACACTAATGAGAAAAGTCATCAACAAATATAACATAATACTTGTGCTTTGATGTCGAAGCTACTGAGAAAGGTCCACACACATCTGTGTGAATTCTCTCAAGGATCTCCATGGCGTGACTATCCTTCTCATGAAAAGTGGTATTCACAAATTTTCCCAAAGTACATCCCTTGCACTGATCTGACTGCGCAAGTGTACCCTTGCGAAGCCCGGAAGAAATCTGCTGCAAAATTTTCAAAGCGCCATGGTGAAGATGGCCCAATCTCCTGTGCCACAATTCGCCCTCATCCCGGCTCACCACTGCTTCTGCTTTGCTTGCCATTGCTGCGCAGCCATCTACCTACAATTGATAAAGGTTCTTAACTCGAACCCCTATCCTCCGGGTTTCACCAGTTGTCCTACTGCGCAGGAAAGCCTTTCCCTCGCTAAAAACAACATCATAACCCTTGTCTTCCAATATCGCCACAGAGATCAAATTCTTCTTCAATCCTGAAACATGCATGAAATCCTTCAATAGGTTTACCAGACTCCCTCTCAAAGGAAATGGTCTCGATACCAGTCGCACTGTATCTACCATCATCGCCCATCTCGATGTGCACTCCAAGATCCTTTTCATTCAGATCACTAAACAAATCTTTGTCTCCGGTCATATGGAAATACACACCACTTTCAAGAAACCACACTGATCCCATCACACTTGAAACCAAGCATGCAATCAATGAAAAATCCAGCTCAAAATGCGAGGCTAAGGCCTCTCCAGCTGCAGATCCAACAGCCTGCTTATTTTTCTTCTTCTGTGGACAATTAGTGGCGTAATGTCCGTGTTGGTGACAGTGAAAGCACTTCACCTTGGACAAGTCCTGCTTCTTGCCTTTCACACCGGATTGAGAAGGATTTTTCTTCCTTCCCTTTGCTGGCAGCCAAAGACTTATTCATCTTCATTCTTCGATGAAGATCCATCCCTGGTACCCCGCCTTATCTCCTCCTGCACAAGATCCGACCAAAGTTGCTCCCATCCCGGTAGTTTCTCCCGACCATTGACAAAGTCCTCGTAGCTATGCCAAATCTTCGGAAGCCCAAGGAGAGCCAAGCTCACCAAGTCTTCTTCATCAACAATAACCCCCACACTTCCCAGCTCATCCTTGCAGTGGACAAACTTTGTGAGGTATTTTGGTATACTGTCGCCTTTCTCCATTTTTATTTTCCTGAGCTTGTCTTTAAGCGCCAACTTCCTCTGGTCGCTTCTGCTTTGGAACAAGTCTGTCAAAGCTTTCCACATTAAGAATGGAGTAGCTTCACCATGAAGGGTGGACACTATGTGATTCTTCACACCTTCCAACAGAATTCTTCGACACTTCGCTACCTTCTTTTGCCATGCGTCAAGTGCAGCTGCATCGCTAGAACCAGGCTTTGGAATATCAACATCTATGAACTCCTTCAACCCATTATCATCTAGCACCGCCTCCACCCTGTCCTTCCATGCAATATAATTCGAGCTGCCATCAAGGGCATACTCCAATCGCAATCCGTTGAAAGACATTTCAATGAATTCTCAACTTCGACACCAAGAAAACACTGTAGCAAATTCGAATTCCACCAGCACAAAACTCAACCGCTTCAATAATTGCAATCTGCTCCAATGATCAACTACTCCGATACCATGTAGAAATTATATGCACTAAGCATGCATATGTCCTAGATCCACCTGATATCACACTATTTAACTTTATGCAAGATACTGAATCTATTCCACTTGTTAATATTTTGCGGGAAAATTTAATTGCACACACATGTAAAGCATAAATAAAAATAATTGCACATAACACAGTTTTTAACCAGGAAAGCCTAAAGCCGAAAACCCCAACTATATATTATGTAACATGGAGATCATATGACAATCTCATAAAAAGCATACAAAGCTTATCACAAGCTCTCAGTACAGTACAATCGGTACACACTAATCAGGCCCAATCTTGCAAATCCATGCACCGATCTCTGCCACCTACTAGCCTGCCTCTACTACGCAATCCAAGCTGATTACAAAGACCAATTCGATTTAATCCCACTCTCATTGACTGCGTGATTATCATTGGCAACTCCAATGTATATGTAGATGCAATTCATGCATCATTATGGTCACAAAAGATAGTCCATCTTGCCCTTTCACCTATCTCTCCACTGGGTCAAATAGAATATCATCTATTTTTCACATTTGACCAACCATTTACAAATAGCCTCCTGCTACATATAGAATATGCTCACCATGTCTAAAAATAAGCATACACCTAAAAATAGACTTTGCGCCAAAAATAGCCTGTGAGCCCACTTAGTGAAGGCGACTCTTTTCACTAAGCTCATCATCTTGTTGAATCTCAACAATTTAAGAAGTTCGGGGGGGGGGGGCAAGAAGGGGAGAGTCAGGAAAATATGAAAATTTGTGTTCATGGAACTGTTCAAGCCCATTATGTTCTTTAAGATCTCATTTTTTTATTGCTCTAGAATATTAGTTCTTTGTTGTGTTTATGAGGCCTTCGGGATAGATGAAGTTTTGTAATGTTGTAATGCTACGAGATTTAATAGAAGAATAGATTATAGGGATATATGTGTGTGCCTTTGTGCATGGTCTTCTGAGGCTTTTTCTAAAATTTTAATATGCTTGTACCTGTGTGATATCTTCTCTCTAAGTGTGCTTGATCTATTATGGTTGGGTATCTAATTGTGGTAAGTTTTGAGCTTATGGGATATTGATAACCTCCATATGGTTCATTCCTACACACGATTGTGGCACCTTAACTAACTTAGGTCACGGCACACCTCGAGTGATATGCCTTATTAATCCTAGATAAGGTGAAAATGTCGGCGTTGTCCTAGATTATGATGGAGCTTTTGTCGACCCCTGTGCTCGAACCTAAGGTCTCAACCCATCCATTATTTTTACGCCAACAAATGGTTCTGTTTTCATGACCTGCAAATTTCCAAAGGGGTTTGGAATATGGTGTCAAGAATCTTTAAGAAGGAAGTACAAGATTTGTGGCATGAACAAGTAGAACGGTTCGCCTCTCAACAAGCTCAACTCCTTCGAAGAATCCTTGAAGTAGCTGAAGTAAGAAATATTGTACGCGGAACCTGTCAGTGATGAATATGAGATATTCTGGTGCAAGTTCCCAGAAGAGCTCTACAATTGGTTATGGGGACTGCAAGTAAAATGAAATACCAGTGTACAAAACCGACCTCGTCGTACCTAGACTCAAGCAGATCTTATTAAGCTACATCAGCTTGAGACGAATCTAACGCGAGCTATGGATTTCTGGGTGTATACCACTTTAGAGGGATACATTTTTGAGTTTGACGTGGAAGATCATCAGTCCTTCTCTAAGGCTAAGGCTGTGTTTAATTCAGGTTCATGAGGAAGACTGTTGAGGGAAATACCATTGTGGGTTAAGGTTTTATGGTGGAGGAAACTTGTTAGTGTTCCAGAAACCACCCATGGTAGCTTAAAAGGCTAGTACTAGGGGAAGGATATAAAGGGAGGGATGCTACCTAGTGGGGACGTATGAAAATATCAAAGAAATGGATGCAGATGACTTCCGTAGGGCCAAATATTTGAGGGCACAAAGGAGAGCACAAATAGCTTAAAAATGGGGGGAGACATCTCTATGGGAGATTAATAGAAGGTAGAAAGAGATACACCAAGCAGAAGCGGAGTTAGGAGATTCATGACTAAGAGAAAGAGAAAGAATTTGATTGAAGTTGTGGAGTGGTGAGGATAGAGATAGAGTGGAGGTTAGCCTATTAGGAAGAGCATAGATAACCATAGCGACATTGGGTCAAAAAAGTGACATGGACCCCACCCCTCCTGCATAGATGGGAACGTCAGATGGAATGGGCTTCATAGGCCCCAAGGAAGGCCCAAATGATGACATGAACTTCACCATGAGAAGAATATTTGCTGATAATGATGTGTCTCCCATGGGTAATGATCCACCTCCCTGAAGCTCAGGTAGTATCTCCCCAAACCTTCCCCTGGTACTTTATCATAACCCTGATCAATTTTTACCTAATTTAACCAAAGTCATAAAGTTTCACGGTGTGCACGCTACCTATAAGGTTGGTACTGTAGGTTTTAACCTTGCATAGAAATTATCTGCACAAGAATTCTTAAAGATAGAAAATAAACAGTAGCGAGAGCATAAAACATAAAACATATATACACAGATATTTCTCCCCTGGGTCCCAAAACCGGGACTACCAGCTTGATTTTTCATTAAATTCCTTTTAGTGTTACAACACATATATATACATGTTGAAGAGTTCATAAACCCCAATCCATTAACCGTGGATTAGAACATATCCGCAGTTCCCTTGATCGGATATACAAAATACCAGGGGCCGAAAACCATCATGCCCCAAAACCATGTGCAAACCAATGCACAAAACCATAGGTGGGAGCACCCACCGAAAAATAAGGAGAAAAAAATTCCCGGGGTGCTACCTCGGACCCCGCATAGGGGGCTACCCGCCCCCTCCGAACCCCTGAATAGGGGGGGCTATCGCACCCCCCCCCGCACGTGCGACTAATCGTGGAAAGAATATAACACATACCCAACATGTACTAGTATTAATAAAAGTAGTCACAATAGTACATGTCTCCAAGGTTGATCACAACCAGGTTCTTAAAGATTTATACTCCTCCCACAAAGTCAGTCAACACATGGTTGGATCCTTCACCGGGTATCCCGAGTTCTATGGTAGGGGGAATGAAGATGTAGAGTAACATTGGTATCTATGTGAATCCATCTAGAGGGCTTGTCAGACTCCTGATGTTGTAAAGATGATTGAATTTCAAACCATTCTTTGAGAAAGAGCATTGAGATGGTTTATTAAGTGGTCTGAATTTCACTAGAATTTAATGGTAGACCAAGTCAAGAAAGAATTTGTGCAGGAATTCAAACTTTCCCAGACAAACCAGCAAGGTTTGTCCGAGTTATGGGAAATCAAGCAGTGGGAAGGAGAAACTTCCTAGGAGCTAATGCAGAGGTTTAAGGATGCAATTAGAAATTTGAGCTAGCAGATTGACCCAAAGCATCAACATGATTGGTTCATTAAAGCATTATTACCCCTTTATTGCACATCATTGACTCAGCAAAAAAATTGATACTCTGCAAGACTCCTTACAGTAGGTGACTCAAATAGAAGCTATGGAAGGATACCCACATGAATATTAGGGGAGAAACCTCACATGACCCCTCTATACTAGGTCTACAACATCAAATTGTAAATTTGACAGAGAAGTTGAAGGACTTGCAATTATCACGGCCTGCACAACTGCATGTATGGTGTACCAAATCCCTTGTCGAGCAGCATCATGCTGCGGAGTGCCTAAGTTTGCGAGGTTCGAGCATTACATATACACCACCAAGGCCATCGACATCTTTACCCGTCGTAGGAGTTGCATAGATCAGGACGTAATGTTTATACAAAAGGCACACTCAATTTCATGCATTTTTAAGCTAGCAGGGTGCAACACACACCGAGTACTGTGACATATGAAAAACATATGGGCATATCCCTCATTTCTATCCAATTCTATAAAAGTATTCCAATGTTCCAAACAACCCTTTTTGTGAATTATGCTTTTTACCAACTCACCATACTGATCAATGTAGAGCATTGGATGCCCTAGCTAATTGATTGGCCTATCAGATCAATGAGACTCCTTGAGGACGAGGAAGCGAAGGAACAAGGGGGCGGGGGGGGGGGGGGGAGATAGGAGGCAGAGGCTCAATCTGTTGCTACAATTGTGATCAAGAAGGGAATGTCGCAAGAGACTGTCAGCTACCCAAAATACCTTGGTGCTTTCAGTGCAAGGTTAACACACATGCAATGAAATACTATCCAGATTTGGAAAAGCTCAACTGCCAAAGGGGAGAAAATTTAATCAATATTGAGCCAAGGATGATAGAGACAACTCCCCTCTAAAAAATCAACATAGTCACCCGTGGAGGGAATAAGACTGGAGCTGATGTTGGAGCCACTAAACAACCCAAAATCGTAATATTGACTTCACCAAAACTCTCATATGACTGAAAAACAAAAGTGATACTACAAAGAAGTCATATATACTTTTAAAAAATTGAATTTAAGCAGTGGACCTCAAGGAGAACAACCATGATTTTCAACATCTACGATCCCGAACCTACCACAATCCAATTCTTGACCCAAAGCGGAATGGTTCAGGGTATTTCTACAAATTATGAATGATGATCAGAAGCTCAAACAATTGCGAAAAAGTAATATTTTTTTTCAAGGAGGGAGCGGTCGAGAAAGGAGTCATTTCTGCCAACTTACCCAAGAGACACTCTAGGAGGGTGCGAAGGAACAAGAAGAGAATAGGAAGGCAGTTTCAGATTGATCCTAAAATTGCGGGATTTCAAATGAAATATACAATGTTGGATCTCGGCTCAGATGTGAGTATCTCATCAAGAAAAACCTGAGAAGCCCTGGGAAGGCCAAAGTTGGAATTTTCCCAAATTCAACTGCATATGGCGAATCAATATTGTATCCTTCCGGTTGGAAGGCTGAAGGACGTAGAAATTGACATTGAAGAGGTGAAAAATTATGTTGATTTTGAAGTAATAGACATTATGGGGAACAAAGACCCCTACCCGACATTGCTTGGAATAGAATGGGATTTTGAGAATTACGCGATAATTTATCTAAAGAAAGAGTTGATGAAATTTTAAGTGGAGAGAGTTAGATTGATCCAACCCCTAGATCCATACCAAGGACCAAGGTTCATCGAGCCGACAGATGACAAGGAAGAACTTGAATTGTTGGATCAGTTTTATTGGCTGACAGAAGGGAGAAGAGAAGATCATATCAATTTGATGATAGAAGGATCAATTAGCTGGAGGAGTATTCAAAGCTCGGAGGCCTGCTCCGAGGCCACTTGGGATGACTGCTATCATGGCGAGTACGAGATCAACACCAGGTGATGCACCACGATCCATCGCATCAACTGGGTTGGTAATGAGGTACGAGAATTCCCTATTTTCAATGGCATGTGCTCTGTTAACAATTTCCTTAACTAAATTGATGCATCCGTCTCTAAAGAACACAAATTTCCCTTACTGGATGTCACCTTGCAAGCGACACCAACAAGGTGGTGGGGATCCCACCACAACCATCTCATAGAATGACAATGGATTAAGACAATGATGAAAGTTATATTTTGGAATTCATAAGATTACCCATATAACTTCATGAAGTGAAGGGGGAGCTCCAACCCTCACTAACACTTGCAAGAATGTAAGGCCAGATGGAACAGGGAAGGACTTCCAGAGGACTTGTGGGTGCATAGCTTTGCATGCACCCCAGGGAAATTTCCGAAGGAATGGTATTTGAAAGTAGAATTAAGGAGAGAGACCAGTAAATGGGATTATTTGGCAAATCAATTCATCAACGACTTTTCCTTCAAGGACAATGACGGGAGGATATCCAATGCTTTGCAGGTCATCAAGTGTAACACCCCCTTCCCACATCTACCCAAGTAATCAGCCAATTGGGGAAAACATGTGACGAGAGGCTACTAATATGATATTCAACCTCCTAAATGACATTAAGGAAGTGGAACCACGGAAACATGAAAAACACACCTTACACATCATCAAAAACATCCTTAGGAGGTAACCCAAAATTCTAGGCCCCTGAACCTCGATGGAGACTAAATTCTTGACCAATTTGAGCCTTAGGCGTCGCGCATGCCAAGGCAAGGTAGCGGCTAGAATCTTATAGCCACATGCATGCTAAGACAAGGTAGCATCCAAGTTTCATTTTGATTATCTATGTGTCTAGAAATTTGGGATTTGTTCCGCCTTTTTAGCCCCAGAGCCCAGGTTATTGCCCATAACTTCATGAAACTACAGGAGGTGATAAATAACATTAAAAAAAGGTACACAAGCAATCACATCATCATTAACTCATATGGAACCCTCCTATCCATGACATACATTTCTTCAAACATGTCACAAACATTGCATCTACAGGTGTAAACAACATTTTTAAACATAGGGGTCTCATACTTATCTGATAATCGTTAAGAAGCATTGCTCCCTTACATCATAAGATAAAATACAATCTATTTGACCATATATACATTGTGCATTTATTTACAAGTAAAAACATGGATAGATCCATACATCGTCACTGATAAAATACATGCTTATAACCAGCATAATAACAACAAAAATACCATGGACACAACAACAATATAAACCACATAATAACCAGTGCAATTATACATCAAATACCAAAGGAATGAGCTTCTCACTAATGAGTGTAAAAGCCAACTGGAGATGGGACTTCCACGTTCCACCCGACGATATATTGTCTGAGCCAAATATATTTTCATCCAATTACCCTCTTGTCATATTCCAAGCATGAATGTGGGACTCAAACCAAAATTACCAACCAAGGAATCCCTAGGCTAAACCACTATTGGGTCAATTTACTCGGTAAATGAACACAAGCATTTAATTATCAATCCGAGTTTTTAGAACTTAGAAGCATCTCCAAAATATATGGATTTCAACTACAATCAATTTTAGAAGATGAATTATTAATAATAAAGGAAATGCATATTACAAATAAAAATCTTAACTAAATAATTTCTAATTCAATCATGTAACAAGTAGCAAAAGAAGCTCCTAACTTAGGAGAACTTGTTTGTCCTTCTCTTACAAAACTACTTCATGAATTAGAAACCAAAAACCACTAATTAACAATAGATCAAGATGCATGAAAGAATAACTGAAGAGGCTCCTAACTAAGGAGATCCTGACTATCCTTCATTACATATTCATTCATCATTTATACCATTGTTAGAAAACAGGAACTTCAGAAAATAATTTAAAAGCAGGAAAAATGAATTCTAGTTCTAACTCTTGATCAAATAGAAGGAATGTTTAACTTAAACATTGGATTGCCCCTTCATATGCATAATAGAAATTATAATTATATTCATCAGGAAACATAGTAAATCATCATACATCTAATTAACTGAACAAAACTGAAGCAAAACTAGCTAATTTAACCAAGAAGTGTGCTTAGCTCGGTGTGGGGGCCCTCCACCCTTACCTCGCACTGGGAGTACTTTCAGCTACTGAAACTTATTCAACTCTCATGCGCAATAAAATGATAAATTATGTCTTCAATTAACTTCAGCAAACAAGAATCTCAAAGTCTCCAGTTTTTCCTACTACCTTCTTCTCTCCTACTTGGAGAGAGAGCACTCCTATTTATACATGAGTGCTTTGAAAACAAGATAAGCAACTCATAATTACGAATCGACTTTTCTCTCAACCAATATACCTATAATTACAAAGTATGATCCCTTCAAATCCTCACTCATCTCTCACAAATCTTGGATGAGATATATTATCCAAATCTCCATGATCTTCTCCTTGGAATAAGCTTGAACAATTATCCTTTGAGTTCTTGAAATGGTGGAGGAAATATTTGAGAAGCTTTTTGAATAATCCTTCAAAATAATCCTACACATTACAAAGCTCATCCACATTTGAGATATTAATTAAATATGTTAATTTTCCAATAATTAATCATACATTCTCTTATAATATTAAAAATAAATAAATTGGAAAATAGTGAGGTGAACTCATGAAAATGGTATGATGAATGGTTAAATGAGGTGATGGAATGTGAGGAATGGTGAGGATAAACATGATGAAAATGCGACAATTACGAGACCCAACATACCCCCCAACTGAACTTGTTGCATGTCCTCGTGCAACCTTGCATGGATTTAATTTTTTTGGCTTTGCATGATTATGGTTTCTAACATTGTATCATTCCTGAATGTGAAATAAATGTACTACAACTAATATTTTCTATGGTTTGTTCTTGTGTTAACAACCATGAATATAACAAATATTGGTTCTTGTGTTAACAACATTTATTTCTTTTCATTCTTCTCCTTTTTAACACATGTACTGAAAATTATAAGTCATGTACTGGAAATGGTAAGTCATTAATATGCATAAGAAAACCTTTTCTCATATTTTTGAATCATGCCAAAATAGATATCAATGTATTTGAATCAACTGCAATAAAGTGTAGTTTGAAAGAGTCATGTTGGTCAACAATATATGAGGTGATGAATGGAATGAAATGGTTATGAATATTCCCCCCAAACTGAATATGTGTTATGTTTACGAAAAAGGAAAAAGATAAGGTAATATGGTGAGGGATTTTTCCAAGTTCATTTATTTTCAACATGTAAGAAATTGTTTGATTAAAAATTATAAAATAACATACCTTCACTTACCCAAAACATTGATGATCTATGCAATATAAATGTAGTTGCTTTTGTTTTTGGATTAGGAAAATGTCATGGTGTTGGATCATGCGAATATCATGTTGTTGGATCATGTGAAAGAATCTGAAGTGTTGCTTGGTTGCATAAATCAGAAGATGATGTATGAAAGTGGAATTGTCATACTCTCATATGGTTGAAGGAATTTTGTTGAAACTGCTGATTGAGTCATGAAAAATATATAGTCTTCACATGCTTCAAAAACTTGATGGTACAATTCTAGTCATGCAATTGAATGTGTCAGTGTCGAGCATGAAAAGAAGTCATTGGATTACCGACCATTAATGGATGTCGTTAACCAACGCAAGACAAACTCACCATTGATGTTAATGAGTGCCAAAGTACCCAAGTACATCTTGCGAAGTGTGAATAAATGATCTGAAGTCAAGCCTCTTGCAAGATCCAACGATCAAGGGACATTGATGTATTCCCATGACTATCGGCGAGAGAACTTGTCATTAGGGCATACAAGCCTCCAAGTACTAATGATGACTCTAGTATTTATCCCAGATAAGGTGTTGAGGTCGATGGGTCGAGACTTGTTAAAAGGTGGGCATTAAGGAATCCCACATCAGTCAACGCGAGTTTGTAAAAAATGATTGGTAGGACTATAGATAAAAGATCTCATGGTCAAATTAGTTGTTATGGCAAGGAAAACAAGGCAATGTAGAGACTTGGATGGTTTATTTGTAAGGAAAAAAGATGAACTGAAAAGAAGGTGAAAATGTATGCGACTCAGAAAAGTAGCTATGGGTGAAGTTGGGATGGATAAGGCAATGAATGAGTGGAATCCAACATAGATGAATAATGAACTTTGAAGGAGGAGTATGGATAAAACATATCATGGCGCAAAAAGGTTTTTTTTTGTATAATGGAAAATGTCACAACATTTGTAATGAATTTTTAACACCTCCTTGCTTCAATGATGTATGAAATCTCTGGAGATCTCGTCTTCATGATATTGGATCATCTCCATACCTGGTAAAGCTCAATACAAATCCCGCATGAAAACTATGAGATCTTTTGAAAAACATAAATGCAACAACTTAATGAAATTCATTTTTCTTACTTATTTCCTTTGCGTGCAAGTTCCTTTGAAGTGACTCGAAAAAATTGTTTTCAAGAAATTTCCATCTGTGAAATGTTTTTTTTTTTTTTTATATTTTAACAATGAAATTATTATTAAATATGAAACTCATATTTTTTAATTGATTTTTTTTAATAATTATTATATATATATATATATATATATATATATATATAATTGTTTTTAATTTTATTTTTTAATTCTCGATGGATCATGAAAAAAAATAAAAAAATAAAAGGCAATCACCAAAAAAAATTACAGAACAAAACAAAAACCAACAAAATACAATACCTGAAACAACTCACTCAAACAAGGGAGGATTCAATGAGACTTGAACTCCAGCCCTCTGACCACAAATTTTAGAAGACTGACCATGGGATCATCACATACATGAATAGTAGTGTACTACACAACAATATTTTTCCCTTCATTGGGTTTCGAAGTCTGAACAGTACTATAGCTTCGGCTCCGTGGAAACTGAACCTCTTCCTCCACATCCTTCTTGGAAGATCCAGAGAAATAACAGGGGTTGTCCTCATCAATTCTCTCCACGTCAAGATGATGATTGCGCAGATGATGATCAATGGCCCTGGAAGCGCTGAAACTCCGAGGAAAGGGATTATGATCCATCAATTTTTTTATTTTTACAGGTGTCGGTCGTTCCCTCTGAGACGCTGATATGATGAGCTCTCTGTAATCATCGTCATCCACCCTGCCATAAGAAGAAATAGTACTGAAGCCCTTTGGGAGAGTCATGTTTTCCCCAGGTGCCCCTGCAATCCCAACATAGTTGTTATTTCCGGTGCACTGGGTTATTTTACAGGCATAAACATCTTGGGCTTTGGTCAAATACAGGATCAGAGACAGAGCTTTGATACATTTACTGAAAGTTCCCAGGTGCCATGCTTTTCCCTTTACCTCTGTTTTTCCCTCTAGAACCACATGTTCCATGATAAAATAGCAATACAAATTTCAAATACCAAAGAAAACACAGACCAAACAATGTATTTGATCAGAGATCTCTCAGATGTTGCAGGCAATTCCTCAATTGCCTCTATATATATGAGATGGCATGCCAGAGGATTAGGTAATGTAGCAGGTGTTATCATAGCATGGAAAAATCCCCCCGCGTGTTGGTTTCGTAATTATAGTGAAAGCGTGTGGGTTTCAAACTTATGCAAAGTAGCAACTACGAGTAGAAGACGGGATTCAGACGGACACGAGCAGAAGAACATGAACATCATCACACAAAGCACTGAAGTTCCACTTATATTCTCTCTAGCTCTTTCAACTGCATATGTTTCTTGTTCTTGCTCTGCTATAATAGAGGGAAAATAATGTAATATAAGTGCATCCTATGTTCAGTTAGACCTCCTCCTGTGTAAATGTGAAACTGCTCGGGTGGCAAACAAGATTGAAGAGGGAGAAGGTAGAAGTGTCCACGCCAAATCCAAGGATTGATAAATGTCACCGGTATCATATTCTCCTTGTGTGACAAATTTGCGTTCAAACTTGTCCAAAGACTCTCGGTACAGTAGATCCTCTGATGACAAGGCCTCCTCTCCAACCACGGCCTTTATTTCTTGTACATCTTTTCCAATTGAATAATTTGCATATAGTTGATTTGAAACATCTGCATGATCTCGTCGAGTCATTCCCTTCCTTATAGCACTATTCATCAATCACGAGAGAGACGAAAGAAAATTGATTGGTGGGTATATCTGTCGATTATGAAGTTGCCTATCAATATATGTCTGCCCTTCTGTAATGTAACTCATTAGATTTAGAATTGGGTGCGACTAGTGCAATTTTTAGAGCCAACGCATTAAAATGCCTCCTTGACATTTGATCCAGCGAAATCAGAATTGATTATGCTGGAGAATGTATTGGCACGATCTTCTCCTCATTCCACGGACAGAAAGCCTGATTTTCTCACGCAGTTTCGATATTTTGGTCCCTGCTGCTCACGAATTGCGCTTTTCTTCGTTAAACTGAAAAATTTTGGCAGGTTGTTTCTTCTTTTATCAATATCCAGGCCAGCTCCGCTTCTTTTCATTTATGATGGGCTTTACACAGTCGACCTGGTGGCAATGGTTTGTAATTTGAAAATGTCACGGATCTGGGAATTGTTGCTACAAATCTTGGGAATAGATCCAATATTTTCTCCCAAAAATTCGAATTTGTCTAACAACTGAGCCATATCAATCAGATTCCCAAGTGCCACTGAACTCATTCATGTGCGCAAATAAACTGGATCTAACAACCACATTAATTATTAACAAATCATTGTTTAATAACCAAGCTATACCTCACCGTTTGACATGATTCATACTTCACAAATTTTTATTGCAGATTTAATGTTGAGTAAGGCCGAAGCCGAACCATGGAAAAAAAATCAAATTCGATGTTATTCCCGCTCGACGAATAACACCAGCGCTGCATAAACCAGTTGATCCTTATTTTCTTTTCAGTATCGTTTGTTACAATATGGTTTGTTTGCTTGTTTGAATGTTGTTGCAATATGGGTTTGTTTTATTATATTTGGTTGTTTTGCTCATTTCAAAATGTTTTTATTTTAATGTGTTGATTTGTTTTGCATGGCTTTTATTTCGATTTTTTTTTTTGGTTTGTGTTGTCAATTATTTTTTTTTTTTTTTTTTTTAATTGTTTTGTTTTATTTGTTTTTTTCTTTTAATGATTTCTTTTCTTCGTGCTTGGGGTTTTCTTCTTATGGTTTGATTTTGTTTTATTGCTAATGAGTTTTATAATTCTTTTTTAATGGTTTTCAAAACAAATTTTTAATTATATATATATATATATATATATATTATTTTGTGAATTTTTTTATTTTTTTATTTATTTTAATTTTAATTTTAATTTTTAATTTTTATAATAAACTAAAAGTTAGAAAGAAACTAAATTTTGTTATATTCCTAAAAAAATTATTGATATTAATGAAATTTTTTTTAGCAGATGGACACAAACTGATTTGCGGATCTAAAGATGACATTGATTAAGCATATTGCAAATCCTTCATTCTTGAAAATGTTTATAGGCATCCTACTAATCGTGTAAAAAAGTAGGAGGAGAACATACTTATTCAAAATTGAAGAAAATAATATCCTACCTACTCTATTGCAGACAAATAAATTTTTCTTTCAAGTATAGGAAAATTTCCAATGCATCCATTTGCGTAACAAGATGAGAAGTAAACTCACATCCAAGTTTGAAAAATATACTTTAATGAAAGCTTGGACATGAAAATTTATCGGAACATAACGGATTTGATGAGAAATAACATTGAAAAATGAAGTGGTGTTGTGACCTAATGGCTAATTGAAACCAAGTTTTAAGATGATCTTTGTTGCTTGGCTCTCCTTAGTTGTCATGTCACAAAATTCTTCATGTGTTACTTGTTCAAAATCTTGAATGCACGGGGGATCTTGTGATATACATGCAAGAAATTATTCAATTTCGGGTTCTAATATTTGATCTTCATCGCATGTCATCCGTGACTCATTCATCTCCTTACTAGAATAAGTTTCTAAGTTTTCCTCTTGTGGGTCCTCTTCATGGATGCTTTGTTCCTCTTCTAACTTCTGAATTGAAGATTCATCCCTAGTGATCACTCTAGATTGTGGACAAGGATTTAAGAAGATCCTTGTGGTGGCATACCCTCCTTCTTTAAATGGCTTCTTTAACATCATGTTTTTTTAGATCTTGTTGGGCAAATGGATTTTGCAGTTATTGTTGTTGTTGTTGTTTTTTTGGTTTATATATATATATATATATATATATATATTGTTGGGGGTTTTGTTTAATGAATCTACCCTTCTAATTTTTATGTAAAAACATAAATAACCATAATGAAAAGTGTTTTTATTTTTATGTTTTGTTGTTTTTTTGTATTTTTTTTTATGTGCTTTCTAAAAAATCTTCCTAATTGAATATGTTGAAGTATGCTTCCCCGGAAATGGTGCCAAAATGTTGGGTCAATTTACTGGGTAAATTAACACAAGCATTTAATTATCAATCCGGGTTTGTAAAACTTACAAGCATCTCCAAAATATATGGATTTCAACTACAATCAAGTTTAGAAGATGAATTATTAATAATAGAGGAAATGCATATTACAAATATAAATCTTAACTAAATCATTTCTAATTCAATCATGTAACAAGTAGCAGAAGAAGCTCCTAACTTAGGAGAACTTGTTTGTCCTTCACTTACAAAACTACTTCATGAATTAGAAACCAAAAACCACTAATGAACAATAGATCAAGATGCATGAAATAATAACTGAAGGGGCTCCTAAATAAATAGATCTCGGCTGTCCTTCATTACATATTCATTCATCATTTATACCATTGTTAGAAAACAAAAACTTCAAAAAATCATTTAAAAGCAGGAAAAATGAATTCTAGTTCTAACTCTTGATTAGATAGAAGGAATGTTTAACTTAAACATTGGATTGCCCCTTCATATGCATAATATAAATTAGAATTAGATTCATCAGCAAACGTAGTAAATCATCATAAATCTAATTAACTGAAGCAAAACTAGCTAATTTAACGAAGAAGTGTGCTTATCTCGGTGTGGGGGCCCTCCACCCTTGCCTCGCACTGGGAGTATTTTCAGCTACTGAAACTTATTCAACGCTCATTTACAAGAAAATGATAAATTATGTCTTCAATTAACTTCAGAAAATAAAAATCTCAAAGTCTCAAGTTTTTCCTACTACCTTCTTCTCTCATACTTGGAGAGAGAGCACTCCTATTTATACATGAGTGCTTTGAAAACAAGATAAGAAAATCATAATTAAAAATCCACTTTTCTCTCAACAAATATCCCTATAATTACAAAATATGATCCCTTCAAATCCTCACTCATTTCTCGCAAATCTTGGATGAGATATGTTATCCAAATCTCCATGATCTTCTCCTTGGAATAAGCTTGAACAATTATCCTTTGAATTCTTGAAATGTTGGAGGAAATATTTGAGAAGATTTTTGAATAATCCTTAAAAATAAACTTACACATTACAAAGCTCATCCACATTTGAGATATTAATGAAATATGTTAATTTTCCAATAATTAATCATACATTCTCCTATAATATTAAAAATAAATAAATTGGAAAATAGTGAGGCGAACCCATGAAAATGGTATGATGAATGGTTAAATGAGGTGATAGAATGTGAGGAATGGTGAGGATATACATGATGAAAATGCGACAATTACGAGACCCAACAACCACCTCACCCTCATCAATCATAAACCGAGCTTTACCGTGATCTGCACCTGATAAATAGACCAACACAAGCATGTATATGATTGTGATGAATTTTCATGTCTCCTAGTCTCTCAGGCTTTACCACAAATCACAATCTGAATCAGGGGTCATTAGGCCCTAAACAGAGACATACACTCTAGGATTTACCATATATCCAAAACTTGGGATTCCTAGGCCTAAATAGAGAGAAAACCACCTCTTAGTATTTACCACAATACAAACTCGTATTACTAGGCCCTAAACTGAGGCAACACATGAACCGATTCCATAATCATTTGGATATCCACCTCACTTAGTTTCAAATCCATCTGGTAATCCAACTAAACCAAAACATGAGAACTCCACAACACCAAACTATCCGAAAATGGAAAGGCTAGGCTGAATACACTGTCACACATGGAGAAACCCATGCCAAGACAAAAAATACCCACATGCAACACCATGCATGCCAAATATATCAAGAAAATCATAGATGCAAATAAATACCTACAAAGAATCTTATTGTAGCTGCTTGATTATTGCTCCTCCTTGCTTGCTTCCTCCTGCTTCTTGCTTTCTAGCCTTTCTTGCTCCAATGCTAAAGTTCTCCAAAATATCCAAATGTCCAAGAATGAGAGAGAGAGAGAGAGAGAGAGAGAATAAAGAGAGAGCTCCAAAAAAGAAGTGCTAAAAGGTACCAACTGATCCTCATAATATTTTTTATAGAATATGCCTCTATTTTCTTCATTTTCCATTATTTTCCTCCTCACATGCAACCTATGACCTTTCATCTCCCTTTTCTCCTAATTTCCATTATTTTCATAAATAAATGTTCCAAAAATTCCATTTGCTTTTTAAAGCCTTTGCCATTGCCCAATTTCCGACGGCCACTTCGTCGCTATTCCGACACATAGTCATCGCAAGAGCGATAGTTCAAGTCCGGACAAAACGTGGTTAGCCATTGCGTCGTAATTCCGACACTTTTCAAAAGTGTCGCAATTCCGACACTTTTTTCGACGTTTCCAAACAACCGTCGCTCTTCCGACGTTTTCCAAACCGTCGCAATTCCGGCGATACGCGGTCCGACGTTTTGAATGTCGCTCTTCCAGCATTTGTAAATTGTCGCTCTTCTGACATTTGTAAACTTTCGCAATTTCGACAATATGTGGTTCGACGTTTTCAACGTCGCTCTTCTGACGCTTATTAAAGTGTTGCAATACCAACGCTTTGTAGAGGCATCGCAATACCGACGCTAGGAAGAACTGTCGCAATACTGATGGGCATTTAAAAATTAAAAAAAAATGGAACGTCGCAAGACCGACAAAAAGGGAAAACTTTCATGGTGTCGGAAGACCGACGCTTATAAGGCGTTAGAAGAGCGACGCTTACAATGCGTCGGTATACTGACGGCGGTTTCAATTTTTATTTTTATTTTAAATGAAACTTTAAAACAGGACATAAAATGGTTATAAAACCCATTTAAAATTATCCTTCATGCGGAACTTTACATTCATTCCCTTGCGGATTAATCCTCATTAAAAGCTCGCATATAAAATGCTTTCCATGTCCAACTTAATGAATCCTAATACTCGGGCTTTATAACTTTGGAGGAGAGCATGAGTATTGAAACTGGGTATTGCTTCTCCAGTGAACACTTGATTACTTACTGTAATGGGTTTTACATATTAAAATTGTATTCATACTAAGAGAAGCCAAAATAATAGAGATTAAATTTTCTAGATCCAAACACCCAATTTCCATAAAATCAAGAGAAAATTGGGTTAAAACAGTTTAGCAAATTGACATTTCAAAAACTAATGTCAGGAACAAGAACTGTAAGCTACTTAAACCCTAACAAGCACTTTTGAATTGGATTTTCATGGCATGTTGTCGGTCCCATCTTAGTTATATTGGAATTACACCTTGCAATTTGATAAGAGTTTGTATTGCCTAATGAACAAAATGCAACTTTAATTGCAACCAAAAAAAGGCAATCCTCTTGCAGAGTCCATAAAGGTGGTAGTTCTATATGGCCAGGCTTCACTTGAACAAACATGTTTGCCATTACATTTTCAGTCTGCTCTGCCAGACAGAGCTGAGGCAAGGATGAAATGCATGCTTAAGAGTTCAACTTTCAGGGAAAAAACTTGAGAAATTTAAATCTAAAATTCTCAGTAACACCTACCTTCATTGGCAATGGCACTTTTGGTACATATAAATAGTAGTAAAAATGAATAGATGAGAAATAAAAGAAGAAAAAATGGACTCAATGCCTGGCTTGGACCTGCAAGATGAGAAATAAAGGCACGTTGACAGGCCATCTCACATAGACCTGTCAGGACAATTTTATGGCAAACAACAACGCAAGCCACACATCTCAAAACAGAACCCACACAATGCAACATAGCAAGCAAGAATGCTCGTCTTGTACAAGGGTAACCCAATAATCACTAGAATGTTATATCGAAATGTAATAACTTGTGATGGCTTGGCATTGATGAGAACACCCTAACACGTTTATTCCATTTCCCAAGGGTATTGCTTTTTGAAGGAGTTGGACTAACAAAATTTGTTTTTATCAAATGTGCTTGCTCAACTTGTTATCCAGATTCCATAGTTCCAATATTAGTAAAGGAAAAATCCTGCAATATATCTGTATTAAAAAAAATGTATATAAGCTTCTAAAATACAGAAGTGGTTGGAATCCAATCTCCTTTAAGGCTAACAATTTGTATTCTGATTCGAAGGGAAAAAATATAATGACAACTTTTGGTGTTCAAGCAGTCACTTAAGATTCTAGAAGTTTGTACTACTAAAGCAAATACATTCTTTCTGCCATAGAGCCTAGGAAAAATTAAAATATTAACACTACAAGCAAGCCTTTCAAACATTTCTCGCCCTACACAAAATCAATCAAAGTCTTCTGGGTTGTTTTCAGAGGTCGAGATGTACACAGGAGGCGGAGACACATACAGGGAAAAAGATTCTGCCAATACCTTCTTCACTTCAGGAAACATCAAGCTTATATATGGTAGCATATCCTTTGGCTCTGTTACTAAAGAACACATGTTTCCAACAATCTGGGCTGCTTTCTTTTTAGTATCTGCACTTCTTTCCCTAAGACCGCGGTGGACTATAGGCACCAACAATGCTAGTGATGGAGCATCAATAGTATTGACAAACGTTGTCTGCAATGATGGTAAGAGATAAAGGAATACAAGATGTTGGTAATAAATAAACAACATCAAATCTCGCAAAAAATGGTATAGAAGGTCTGACACGAAACTTTAAAAAATACCTGCAGAAGAATGTCAAGGGAATGCTTTGTGTATTCATTGGGATATGAGATACTCAAGAGTATTGTTGAAACTAGTGCAAATATTTCAGGGTTCTTTATTACACTACCAACCTGTTGATGCAGTTAGCACCAGTCAAATAACAATTATTTGAATAGAAGAATAAGCAATAAATTTTGAACAAAATAGAGACGATTGGAATTTACACTCGGATACAAGGCATGTTACCTGCTGTAAATCCATCTGAGTAGTGGATTGAACCTTTGGGTGTGTGTCTGTTAAAACCTGTAATGTCCATGACAAAGAATTAGACCACTGAACCAAAAGAATAAGATAATTAGGTAAAACAAAGATTGTGATAGTTTAGAACCCTAAGCAATCTCAAAGTTTACTTCAATATTTCTTCATGGATCTAAACCTCAGTCAGTTTAGGAAAAATTTTTGGAAGACGTTGTGATCGTTGTTGAGGTGCACAGTAAGCCATTTCTCCCAGTAGCTGGACACTTAACTTATGTAACATAATAATGATCAAAATAGAACAATGATCAAATAGTGCAGGTAATACAAGTTCCAGCTAGAGATCAAAACCCAAACCCCTAATTTAGGCAGATTAGTGCCTACGCGCACACACAAATAATATTATTCTTCTAGATGTGTATATAAAAATCTCATGAGTGCCATTAGGGAAAATACTTCATTTGAAAAAATGTTTGCATGTGCTATAGTTAGAAATATGCAGGACTGTACAAGCACACCAAAAATTTAGCCATACAAAAAATAATTGTTTATGCCATAACTGTTGTGTTGTTAAAGGATGCTAGTTATATGAAAAAAACAAGAAAAAAAGATCAATTTTTTCAGTTCCACCACCTGTAGTTAAATAATAAAAGTTTCCTACATCTCCACTAGCTGTTGCATAAGAACAACACTTAAAAAATACTGCCATGTAAAATAATACAAGATAATTGTAATAATGTCCAAAAAATGACCACAAAAGTAGGTAAAAGGGACTAAGATAGCACATCTAGTTCAGGTACAAAGTAGAAGTGTAAAAGAATCTCCTCGAACAACGCTGAAAGCATAAAAATATTAAGGCCTACAAGCAAACAAGAAACTAATTGCTAAATGTCTAGTTATGAGAGACTGTAAGAGAAGAGAATGTGCACAGACAATAAAGATGATTGAGACTAGAAATCTAAGTGCTCAGTAAAACAGAGAGGACGGAGAGGATGTCAAGGCCTGCTATAGGGACAAACAAGGAGGCTTAGATATGGGCTTGCCCTCAGCTTCATCAACCACTGTGAATGGACTGATCCATTGGTGGATGATATCCTACAGGGAGTGACCAATGCTCAAAAGCACCTGCCATATATCATTGGTGGTAACACAAAATAGAGGAAGTCCATTTCTTCTAACAGTCAAGGCCATGGTCATATGGAGTAAAAGAACTTATGGATATGTATCTATCAACAAACATTATAAGATCCAACAGTTAGCAAAATTGGTTGAACATCCACCCAAGGCATAGTTCTGATGGGGAAGGCATTGATCATGGGTTCAAATCAAATTAACTGACTCAGAATAGCTACCCTCTATCTAGATGTGTCGAGGAAGGAGAGGGGATTACACAAGGATTTCCTTTCAAAACAAAAAGCCATTGCCACTGTAACTATACAATACCACAATCAACACTTTGCAGCAATTAACCATGTGCTAATCTATAATTATAAACTCAAACACATATGCATGAAATAAAATATGAAGTTGTGTCAGATTGCATGAGTGAACGTCAGAGAGTTTGGAAGATTCAAATGGATGACCCTCGCTTAAATCTAGCACACCTCAGGACGAAGCCCTAGAATTATCGCTGTAAGAGGAGGGTCCCGAAGCGGAACATAGAGTCTTGCAGGGTACATTGTGGGACAAGCTACGTTGTAGAGGACAGAGTGAAGTAATCATACCTGCGCTAAACTCAAAGACACGAGTCACCAAGAAGTGCAACATGCCAATGGAGTTGTCCCTAAAGCACAACTGAATGGTGATCCTGCACAAGATGCCAGCAAGATCTAGAGGATCTGATTTTTAGCATTTTAGAACACGATTTGATTTTTAACTTTTTAGATAGTTGTATTATATAGTGTAGTTGAGACATTAAAAGTATCAAATTTTTGTGCGATTATAGACTGCATGATTAATTATATTATCTGGTTGCTCAAACTCAGTTAAGATTGAAACTTTGTGACTAAAATGAATTGTTCGTTACATTGTTGACTGGGAAACATATTCTGTATTGAAGTGTTATCTTATGAATTACTGACTATGGCTCTAATAAAGTTGTTACCTTGTGAATTGTTAAGAGGAAAATGTTGAAAAATACCTAATTGTGTGAGAAACCCTTGGGAAAAACTACCCTAGCACTCTACAATGGTATCAGAGAAAAAGTGATGCAGGGGCATTAGACACTAGCCAGCAATGTAGGAGGATTGTCCGCATGTTGTGGCTAGAGGGGTTCAAAATTATTTAAATTTGTAACAGCAAGGTGTCAACACCTTAGCTGTCTGTTGCGGTTAGGAGTAGTTCAATAGCTGTAGAAGTCAAATAGTTTTGGTTTTTTTCATCTGTTCAGTTTCTGTCAGAAATTATGTAATTAAGATTTTAGGTTTAGAATAAAAACGGTCCTCAAAGAGGAATCGAGGAGTCATACAGTGAAATATATATCGTAACCCCGGACACAGTGAAAGGGGGGATTTTGACAGTGAAAGATTGAATTAAGAAACTGTATTCTCTATTGAATAAGTATTAGCCTTATTGCCTATCTGTGTGTATGTATCGAAATTCTCCGAAGAATGATTCTTTTGAATTGAGAACTCTGTGCATAAATTGAAGAAGAACAATTGCTGTGTTAAATCTCCTGTAGCCCTCTCTGTCTGTGGTTGAGTGCTGGTTCTCAGTAATTAATATGAATGTGTCAAATTGATATAGAACCCCTGTAAGAGGCCGAGAGTGAGTCCGTTGGTTGAGTGAGTTTGTAGTGGTTCTCATCCCAAGTGAGGGTTATTGAGCCTTTGTATAAGGTGTTGAGCTCTGTGTGTTGGAACAAAGCTTTATAGGAGTGAAAACCTGCCATACTTGCTTTGCCCAAAGAACATTGAACTCTGTCGAAGGTAGAAAACCCTGCCCATCGAAGAAATTAACATGTTTCATCGTTAGTCGAGCGATACTGTTTGAGGCTAGACCCGGAGTTAATGAGACAGAGTTTTTACAAAGAAATGCGTTAACCATAGTAAAACTCCAATCGTGCACTGTTCTAATCCCATAGTGGGTTTCGAAACCCATTACCGCTCACGTCGCGCTACCTTTGGCTCGGAGCGAAACCATTAAAAAAAAAACATGATCCTATTATATGTTGCCACGTCACTGGGGTAATACCGCCCCATCGCGTTTTTTTGACGTGTTAAGGTCCGACGGGCAAATAACGCGAAATTGTTGTGCGTCGTCTGATCTGGAGGCCAAGAGATCTGACGATAATCGTGCGTTCAACTACATGGAAGTTAACTCCAGGTAAAGACCGACAGTTTTGTGTTGATTTAACACTGTTTAATTACGACGAATATTTGGGGCCCGTGAACCACCATACAATATGAATGTTGTGTTAATGTTATAACCCATGGTTAATTGTTATAAGTGTTGTGCATATGTTTAAAGTCGTTGAACCATTGGTTTAACGTTAAGTGATAAGGTCGGAGTATGAAAGTGTTTTGTTATATTATGTTCAAACCTTAGAGAGTGGGTTAAGTTGTGAGTCGGGCTAATACATTCGATAAAATATAAAAAGGGAAGGCTCCAAATATATATTAAGGGCTTTATAAACAAGGGACCAAGGTTATAATACAAAGTATATATATTATAGTCTTGAGCGTGAAAAAAAAATAAAAAAAAATACAAAAGGCTCTATTGTTCGGGGTTTACATAAGGATGGTCAAATACATTCATTAATCAATTTCCAAGAATTTGATAAATGAATCAGAAAGAAGAAAATAAAGTAGACTTCCTTGGTTTGAGTAGAAGCCTGTATTGAGTGAAATTATTGACACAGAGAGAGATCAGCTCTCCTTAGTGCTCGGATTCAAAATTTTGCTGTCAAAAAGTCCTGCCAGTGGAGATGGTATTTGAAAATTTGAAAAATGGAACCAACAAAAGCAATTTTTTGGGAAAACTATGCAGAGTTTTGGGAGCAGCAAGAAAAGTCTTGGAGGACGCTAGAAAAGCAACACGCAGAAAAAATCAGGAAATTAGAAGAATTTAAATGCCATAACATCTAATAAGAACAAAATGGGATGACTTCTGAAATAGTGGCAAGAAAAACAAGTCAAGCGACACTGATCATAAGCTCAAGCTTGAAAAACAAGGTATAAGAAAGGTTGAAGCAAAGACGAAAGCATGGAAATGACTGTATCCCCCTAAACAGGAGGAAAATCCTAAAGAAGACACCATGGCTAGAGGTAGCAGTTCTGAAGGTGTAATAAGTCAATTAAATCTCAGAGAACAGGATGGACTTCCCAAGGAAGGGAATACTCTTTCTGATAGTAACATTCTTCCAATTTCAAATATGCAGGGAGGTAAAGATAATTGTGTCAGCAAGGACTCTCCATACACCTCTTGCAGTGATTCCTTACTACACATCTCAACCTCAATTGCAAGAAAAAAGACCAAACGATCCACTATTAAGAATATTATAGGATCCACTATGAAGTTGCCAAACGATGATGAGCTTAGTGTAACGGACATCAAATTTTATGAAGGGATGCCTTCAGGAAATAAACTATTAATATATTTAGATCATAACACTTGCGTTGAAAAAGTATTAACTATGATGAACGATGGTTTACAAAGGATGCAGTGCCATGTTGCCAACTGAATAATAACAGTGGACAAGAAGCATCTACTTTTAGGTTTTCAAATTTACATGACAAGAAAGTGACAAATGTAGTTGCCAACGGGGGATAGTCTGATGACATTCAGGACCAAACATCCATATGAGAAACTAATGCATTTGATTTGGGCATTAGGAAGACATGTAGCATCTTTCCAACATCTAAACTATCACAGAGAAATCAATCGAAGTTATAGATAAATCCAAAGAAAATGTTTAGTCAACTTATATGAAGAAAACCATCAAATTGGTTCTATGTTCAGAAAGCGAGCAATTGATCTAACTATGTTGTTGCATTGAAATAAAAACCTATGCAAGAAATACGTATCAACAAAAAGGAGTAAGAATTTTGTTGTATATATATTCAAATAATTTCAATGCATCACTAGGATCCCTCTAATCCTTAAGCTCTGTTATTATGATTACAAAGAATTGAATGCTATATGATGCTATATTTATGATCTAAACTCATGTATACAAATGATGAATGTATAAATTTTTGAAGTGTATGTGTCATCAAATGAGGAAAGCCCTTGAAGCTCTTCAATAATATGGTTGGACATAATCATATTTATCAATAATATGTTGATCAAACGAATATCCATAGTCTCATTATGATATCAGTGTAGCATCAATTCATCGTGATCTAATCATGAGAAAACCCTTGATTTTATAACTTAAATGATAAACCCTTGTTTCCCAAATAGATTTATTCCCTAGAGTGACGAGTCTAGCTGATTTGGGCCCTGTCACGACTAGGCCACAATGGCATCCAGCCTAACAGGTGTTTTAAACCAAACAACACCTACACTGTCTATTGACACACAGGAATATGAACAGAAGACAATACACAAGAATAATTGCTTACCGTTAAGCTGCCCTTCTTCTTTGCAGATCTATTGACATCAGCAAGGCGATATTCATGCATAATCCAATTAGTCTTATTTACTTTAGGTGCTTTTTTGACATATAAAACTAGAGCCTTCTTGATTCCAACACGCCTTTTGCTGCCCTTAGCAGTGATGGGTTTATCTGCACTTGTGGCTTTCCAGTATCCTAAGACAGCAACCCTGTTGGGGCGAGAACCATTTGGATACTTCCTGTCCTTGGGAGTGAAGAAATACCACTCCTTTTCTCCAAACAGTGCCTTTTCTGCAAGAATTGGAAACATGTATCAGACCAGAGCAAATACAATTTATAATAACTAAAAGAAAATAGGAATGAAAAACAAGCATTTCGCATTGCAGGAACATGACATGGGCATAAATATGAAAGAACACTATAAAAATATGACAGAAGAAAACCCCTGTCCATATGACAGTCCATACCCATAAATAAAAATGAGATGATTCATTTTGAGATTGAAGGTTGCCATATCAAGCAAAGAGACATATCCAAGTATTAGTCCTAAGACATGGAAGGGCATTCATTTTCAGATTTGGGACATCAAAGAATTCATTTTTGAGAGGTATAGAAAACTCACACACATTTATGTAATGCCCATCTTACACTGGAAAAACCCCAAATTTAACAGATTAGCCTTTACAGGTAGTGTAACCTAAAAAAGGCATGTTCAGCAAGAACCAAACTCAACCAAAGTTGTATGTTTAAAAAGGAACAACATCAAGAAGGACTTGCAACAATACGAAAGATAGGCCTTGCTTCAGATTTTTGTTTGGTCAGATAATATTTTGGAAGTCCTTAGCTCAGTTACTTCAATTTCATTTGAGGATCCAGCATATTCTGCCTCAAGGGATCATTCTCTTACTACTGACAAGATAACATTACAATGAGATAATTTGCGGGTTTTGGGGAAACAATAATTCAAGCTTTTGTTGAAGCGGTGTTTGCACATCTGGAAGGCCTTATCTCCTCAAGTGAAAAATAATTTTGGGGTGATGATGATGAGCGAATTTTGAGTCAAATGGAGGAATTGCATTCTATTTATGAACAGAAAAATAAAAAACAAAGAAAGCACAACAATGATTAACAATTAATCTAAGGGGACAGAACTGGAACAGTTTGCAGATAGTAGTTAAGATCTGCTTAACTTTGAAGATGGGATGAGATGCATTTTATGGAACTACATTACCAAAAAAAAGCAGAGGCATTCATATCTCGAAATTAGCTTGTTGTATTCTTCGCAACGGAGGGAAGGATGTCATGCAGGGGACTCAACTCAAAGGAAACGCTTGTAATCAAGCCGGCCTTTACATTCTTAGTTTCAGACGTAATTGATTCCCGAGAGATTCTTTGTTAGGTCAACACCATTCTTAATATTTATAAACATGCTCGTGGCAATGTGTCAACACAATAGGTGGTTTATCCTATATCTAATAAGCTTAAATTCTTATCAATACATGGTCAAATGGCATTGGGAAAAAAAAAATCCCAAGACGGTGTCAGGTTAATGAAAAGAGAGAAATTTCAATTGTAATGGGATCACTCCGAATGAAATTTAGAAATTTTTTTTGGGTATGTTAAGTCTCACCTCAGCAATTAGTGTACTAATCGATTCAAGCTCCAGTGGGTTTGAGAAAAGGCAAGGATTAATGTATTGAAGGGTTGTTGTGTGAATTTGGGTCCATTTTAATTTTAAATAAATACATCTGAGCATGAAAACTTAGGTGTAAAAAGAGAAGAGTAGTTTTTGCAGAGTGGCACAGCGGAAGTGTTAAATATTGAAAGTTCTGCATCATTAATTTATTATTATTATTATTATTGTGAAGTGGAGGAGCAAGATGTGGGATGGCAAAGAAAAGGTGATTTTGGTGTTGGTGGCCATATAGTTTGGCATCACTGTTTCTTAATTTGATGAGTATCACATTGGAGAAGCGGATATGCTAACTAATGAAAATGGTTTCCATTTTCTGTCCTAAAATAGCAACATTCTTATGCCAAATAGGCCTCAAAACCTTGCATCCAATCACCAGCTAAGGTTGCCGATCATATAACAGAAATGATGAGACTAGTGCAGAAATGATGAGACTAGTGCAGAAATGATCAACTCTCTAATAGTGCTTAGAGAAAACTAAGCACTGACTATATGAGAAATGACCAAGCACTCACTCATATAGTCTCATATGAACAACTTGGTCATTTCTGCAGAAAACTAAGTGATTCCTAAGTTTATCTGAACACTCTACTCACACTTCCCACCCTCTTGATTGGATGATCCCTACAGTGCCTTTGCATTAGAAAGAATTCACTTCCATAGATATTAATGTAGTACCATCATATGATTTGAAGTGAACCTTCCGAGTCATAGGTGGTGAGATCAGACACTGTCTTCTCAAAGTGGAGTGGGAAAATTGAATTGTAACAATGAAACTAGTAGCTTTTAGTTCAGTGGGATGGCACATTGGTGATAAACATGCTATATTGGATGAGATAGATGCTCTTATAGTTTCTGAAATCTAGCATTCACTTCCATAGATTTTAATGGAGTACGATCATAGGTTTTTCTGTGAACCTTCCAAGTCATAAGTGATGAGATCATATACCATCTACTCAAAGTGGAGCGGGACAATTGAATTGCAACAATAAAACTAGTAGCTTTGAGTTCAGTTGGATGACACATTAGTCATAAACATGCAATATTGGATGAGATAGAAGCTCTTATAGTTTATGAAAATGTGGCCCTTGGCCCAAGCCTAAAACCCTGAGGTGGAATATATTTCTGGTAATGAGAGACCGGTCACCTCCATTAAGAAGTTCTATACTTCTCTGTCATTGAGCCTTTGGTTAGTATATAAATGACTTGGGGAGTACTAGTCATCTCAGGTAAGATAGTTTCTGTAATAGGGGATTGAAATGCCAGTGGTATACTTCAACACATTTATTGGATGCTTACGTGGACGCTGGTTTGAATTCCAAGCCAACAAACATTGTTTTTTATACAAGTAGATGAGAGTGAGTAATAGAAGAAATGGCAGTCTAATGAAGAAAAGCTAACTAAGGTATTGGATGAGAATGTTTTTCTTATTTGAGAATAATCATATGATTGACTTGCTATAAAAACTGATGACAGAGATAAATGGTGGTTGTGATTGAAAAAACTATGCCAATAATAGTCGACAAAATTATATAGCCAACAAGACTTTGTGATGCTTTCAATTAAGGATGCCCCAAACCAACAAATTTCATATATCAATCCAATTATTAGTCCCAACTATGCCCAGAATATGGAGTCATGCTCAATTCATACATCTTTTTCTGGTTATAGCACAATTTGTCTTTGTTGATGGCATCCAAGCTAAGTAACTAAAAACACTCCAGGAGGACCCTTGAAATGTTGTTTGCCAAATTAGAAACAGATTCCGGTGTGTCACTACTTTGAAATGTTGAAAAAGTGTTTTGGTGACATTCTGGCTTTCTAAAATGTTTTATCAGTTTCTTGATATGCGCAAGATTTCTGTTCCATCTTGAAATGTTTTACAAATTTTGGAAACATTTCAACAACAACCAACAACTTTTTGGGTAGAAAACTAAGTGTTGATGAGGTAAATCCCCTCTCCGGACAGAGGCGATCCCTACTAGCCCAACAGGGGTCTAGCAACAATCAAATAATGTTATGACGCAAGCTCCTAGTTACGAATGAAAAGACTAAGAATAGAAGCCTACTGATTCCAACGTCGTATCCCAAGAAGAAGCGTCCCTGCCCTCACTGCGTATCACAATCCTTCCACGATCTCCGCGGATGAACACCTACACATAGAAGAAACGAACAGATACAAGCATAGGAACCAGCATACGTAACTAAACATCGGTCAGAAAAGATATTACTCGCATTAACATGATGGAAAACGGAGTGGAACCATAATCATATTCATCTATTAAGTAATAAACGAATAGAAGTTACAACCAAGTTCTGACGTCGCAGCCTCCTTCGAACGGGTCTCCGGTCGTCCACGTCTCGCAAAGCTCGCCAAGGGAAAGGGAAACCTCTCCAGAGTCTCGTAACAATGGTCTCCTCGCTTGAATGGGCCTTAAGGGAAAGAAGGGATTCTTTACAGCACAAAGGCACTTGGGAATAGGGAGATGCAAAGCTTCAGCACTTCAAGACTAGCAGCCTTTCAGCCCCTTCATCAATGGATGAAGGCTATATTTATAGAGGAGAGGAGGAGGTTGGGATCCCTACAATAGTGGAAGGGAGGCCTTATCCTTTGGGAGGTTCCCCATATGGTGGAAACAAGAGACCAAAGGAGGAAGGCCGTGGTTATTCAGGCGAAACCACTCCTGATGACTCATCCACGAAGTTGTTGTAATCGAAACTTCGCCTCTTTTTTTAAAAACTTTCCATAAACAGAGTGGCGCGGGTACAACACTGGGACAGAGCGCCAATTGGCGCGGGCTCAGTGTTAATTTTCCCCCATTGGCGCGAGTACATAACGGGCTACCAGCGCCAATGCAAAAACATGTGTTTTTAGGGGTCTGCTCAGGAAATGATCAACAGAAGGAATGTTGTCCTCATGGAAAGGGATGAAATGATGGTATTTGCAAGGCATGACACTGCTTATTGGTCACA
The DNA here is from genome assembly GCA_034641835.2 of Pinus albicaulis. Classification (NCBI taxonomy): domain Eukaryota; kingdom Viridiplantae; phylum Streptophyta; class Pinopsida; order Pinales; family Pinaceae; genus Pinus; species Pinus albicaulis. Next base: position 31,192,396 of record MU968480.1, read on the forward strand.
GAAACAACCCTCCAATGGGCGAGATGGGAATTGCAGGGACGGTGACAAATTATTGTGTAACAGATGCCCCCTAAAGCATGAGGCCCGAGAGAGAGAGGGGTGAAATGCTTTACGAGATCATGTTCAACTGAAGCCCCGCCGTCGGAAAACCTGCGCAGAAAGATACAACTGATATCTCAAGTACATGATGTATATGTGGCATGGACGTAGCCATCCGAAACAGAGTATGCTATAATCCGGATCCAGGGTATGGGCGCAGCCATCCAACTAAGATCAAACAAATAGACTCAGGTATGGTCGCAGCCATCCAATCAGTGAGTCATATACATAATGATAATAATCCATAATCGCAGCCTGGATTACAACAGACACAATCCAGGGTCTTGCGCTCCATCTTGACCCAAACAAAGTACAAGTTCAAGCATGCGAATATGTGAGCTGAAGTCGAACATGCAGGAACATCGTCTGATTACCAGCTAATTATGAAAGCTGTTAACAGACGCGAGAGAAACCACCAATAATGACAATGGTCCTCAAGGTACTAAGGTACAATCTACGGCGTGCGAATAAATGAGTTGACGTCGAACACCCGCAGAATCACTCGATCGGAGGTCAATGATGTAAACCTCTCGTCGAATGCGACGAACCTGCCATTGAGGCATGCAGGCTCCAAGGTACCATAAGGAGTCTCTAGACCAACTTCTCGGATAATGAGTTGAAGTCGACAGGAAGTGACCTTGATCGAAGGTGGGCCATAATGATTCCCACATCATCGACACGAGACAGAGGAACATAATGTTTTGTTGTGAATCAGGATCATACGAGAAACAGAGGAAGGTTGATATTTGCAGAGGCCAACTTCTCTTGAACATATTGACGGCACGACAGTGGATTTGGCAGTATTTGACATCAACGGATCAGAGGTCATGGTGACGAGGCAATGAACAGATGAGAGGTCAAAAGAGATTACCCAAACCCATGGAGGCAAAGTGAAGCAACGAGATGAGATGTCCCCAACCCGACACGGATGCAGACAAGTGCCATGTTCAAGAGCGACATACTGCCGACGACAACGATGATGGTTCCATTTTTCCCCCACCATTTCTGGCGAGTACCCCAATTATTTTTGATAACAAGCTTGAAGGGGATAGCATATGCTTGTGATATAAGTCCGCCCTTCGGGCGAATCCATCCTAGTGCATTTAACGAGTCCTAGGAAGGAGAAACTCTGAGAACGTCATTTCGACTAGATCCGATGTCATCAGGGTTTAACGAGTCTGACAAAGGAAGAACTTGGCGTCTTTTCATGTTTAGAGAGTTTGAAAAGACAGCAGAAAAGAAAACTCCACAGGTCCCTTTTCTTAAATAGTTCCTCAGACCCAAAAAGGTAGAAAACAAAATCTGAGAAAACCTCCTAGTCGCAATAGGCTAGGGTATTCCTTTTTCATAAATAATCCATCCCAGCCCAAAAAAGGGGTAAACGTATACTGGGTAGATGTCATTTCGTGGCCACTTTAACGAGATCGAAACGACAAGGGCCTCGGCAATCTTTTCATGTTTAGAGAGTCAGAAAAGAGCTAAAAGGTGACTCCTCCTTGAGGAACGAGTGGTGTAAAGGGTAGAAACTAGTTCCGGTAATGGTGGAACTGCTCAAAACAAGATAAAGGTCAAGAGGTTGGCTAACAAGACCACTCATCGCAGCGGTTCCTCAGGAATGGGTAAAACAACCAAGTGAAGGCATATGATCAGCCAAGCAGTTAATGACGATGGAGTGATAAAACCAAGGCTCATCTGGCAAAAACAGGCTGATAAAAATGGCAATCACAAGAGGTAAAATGGGGAAGGTTTCATTTTTACACAAGCTTGAAATCAGGAAACTCTGCTTGAAGTTGGTTTCATTTTTACACAAGCTTGAAACAAAGATAAACTATGCTTGAAACCGGTTTCATTTTTACACAAGCTTGAAACGGAAACAAACTTTGCTTGAAAAAGTTAAGCATGCCCCCAGCATGGTGACTCAATTTGAGGTGCATGCCCCCCAAGTTTCAGTCCATATGAAAGTCAGATGGAGTGAAGGTTCAAGTTACGAGATCAAGAGAAAGACTCGACTGGAATTTTACGAGAACTTAACAATGACTCAAATTGAACAGGAACGTGTTTCATTATTTTAACGAGGTTGACACATTAAAAGAACTATCCTCAGGACACCCTTGTTTCATTTTTTAAGGAGCTTGACACAAGACAACGAACTGTGCTCCGACAACCTTGTTTCATTTTTTAAAGAGCTTGAGACAGGGAGGAAACCGTGCTCTAACCGACTTACATCAAAATGAACAAGAAGGCGGTGCTTCCAAGAGTTCCACTCCCGATGGAAGGAAAACATCCTGGAAGTCGAGACCCAATACCCCAGGCCCCACTGTATGCCTGGCCAAGTCTTCCGAGTGCGTGCAGGGTAAGTAGACATGAGTTTCCCTGCGGTGGACGAATACCATGGTGGATAAAAACCGGAGAAGAGGTGATGAGGGGACAGTTTTGTTAGGTGCAAAGAACGAAAGGCGATCAATGAGTGCAATCCTTCCTTCATGTGAAGCAGACCACACGAGGAGGACGGCGCTCCCATGGCATGGGTTGTTCGCCCAGCGGTTGAAATCCGAGGGCTGGAACAACCATCACGTCCGCCGCTGGACGTTTACCTGCGTAACGGAGGTACGCTTGGAAGGATCCCTAACGGTTGACTCGTTCTTCTGTTGAATGTCAACGGATCTACGTAACGAGCAAGCGTGGCGAGCAGCAGCACGAACAGCCCTTCGCCCAGGCTCAGCGTGCGCCCCCATGCACCGAAGCCGATCGGGCCCAGCAGGTGGAAGCCCACGTAGACGGCAACCAGCGCCACGCCCGACGGAAGCGAAATCTTTGATCGTTGAGTCAAGAGACGACCAAACTACTCGGAGGAGCTACCATCGAACCAAGATGGTTTTCCCCTGGTGTTACGGAAGAAGAAAGAGCATCCTCTACGACCTCCATCTCGAAGGTGGGAGGGGTATCCTCCGGAACCTCCATCACCGGAGGCGGAGGAAACGACTTAGTGCAGAGCGAGAGAATCTTTCTCAAATGCGAAGAATGCGAAATGGGAAGACATGTGGGGTGTGAGATCCCTCTTGACAAATAGCAGTGCACCCTGCCGTGGGCGAAATTTTGTCCTATAACTCGTTAAACGACCAACAGACTTGGTGGGGGCAGTTAGTGAGTTGAATCTACGGGGAGTGGGATCGACCAAGGATGACCCTTGACTAATCGTAAGATCAGCTAGCGGAGGACTCAAAGAAAGCCGATTATAACCAGGTGGAAGGCGTGGTGTAGAACCGGCTGGGTTGTCCAAGACTTGCTTGGCTTCATCCATATAAGGACAAAGGTGAATGGCATGGTGCCCTTCACGCTTACGAGGATTGGTCTTCCATAACAGCCAAGACCTTACTCATTCCAGCTGAGGCGGCCTTTGTGACTCCCGAAGCCAAAGGCAGGTGGTGACAGACAGGACCATGCTTTGAGCACCTTGGGAATGCCAGGGCAGTCTCGAAGAAGATGGTCTCCCGTGCACAACAGGCAAGGGAACTTGACTTTCCGTGGAGGGTTGGAAGGTTTATCGGGAGGAGATATTTCAGAAGCTTGATGCATTGCACGGGTTCAACGAGACAAGACGCCAATTGGCGCGGGCTGGGTCATTATTTCCCCATTGGCGCGAGAGTACATAACGGGCTACAGGCGCCAGTGCTTTCTAAGTGTTTTTAGGGGTCTGCTTAGGAAATGATCAACAGAAGGAATGTTGTCCTCATGGAAAGGGATGAAATGATGGTATTTGCAAGGCATGACACTGCTTATTGGTCACAGAAACGACCCTCCAATGGGCGAGATGGGAATTGCAGGGACGGTGACAAATTACTGTGTAACACTAAGCAACAAATTTAAAACACTTAGGAATCACTAAGAAAAAAACTCTCTGTAAATTTTTGTAGATGTTCTATGCTTGATGCAACTTTTTGTTATGTTTCTATTATAAAGATAACATCAAGTACAGGTTGATCCTAAAGCTTAAAAGCATTATTTCACTTTTATCCAACAACATCATTATGTTCTACGATTGCAATCCAAGGTTCGGTCAACAATTCTAAAGGATTCCTGTAAACCTCCTCCATCATTTGTTTTGTATCACCCTCAGTTTCCCCCACACACTATCTCAGAGGACATTCTACAAACTTGTTTCTTGCCTATTACAGAGTTCTCTCCTTACTTGAAAGTTTAGATTTGGTGGCCTCTTCTCATTGGTTCACAAATTACAACCCAGTTCAACATCAGCCCTTGTATATATTCATAAATATAAAGTAGTTGTAAACGAAAGAATTGCGAAGGAAATCCCTATCAGCCTTTTAGTCTTATAACCTACAGGAATGACCTCCAATAGGGCCTATGAACCACAACCCATTCTGATTTTACTTTTTGTATGGTAAATAATTTGCGTAGGCCCTTTATGGAATACAATTCCAGTTGATTAGCTTGAGATCATCTCTCCTTCCTTGGTTACTCTGCCAAGCCCATTGTTAATTAAAAAAAATCATAGATGAGTTTTGAAACTCTAGCCATTGGATAAGGTGGTAGACAGTACATTCATATTCAATGATACAATGTTTCCAGGACTAGAAATTAGCCTTATAAATAATTTAGTTTCTGCCAGAGGTATATTTTTCCCAAGAACAAAAGAGATTGTAAATATGGTTGTAGAGGGCTTGGTTAGTTTATATGATCAATTTTACTGTATGCATAAATACCAAGGCCCAAGAGGCAGAGTAGGAGGCTGCCATAGCCCCAATGTCATTGAAATTTCAAGACTAGGCAAGGTCCCGAATTGTTGCGCAACAGAAAAGCATCTCTAACCATTCCATTCTACTCACCATGGACTATCATGGCTAGGAGGAGAAGTCCAAGTCTAAACCTTATTCCTTGGGGAAAAGTAGGTCCATGTTATGTCTGCTCATTTTCATTTACAAATATAAATGCGCTACTGTCCTGTAGCAAGGCCATTAGAGGTACTTACAAGCCACATAAGGCCACAACTGTCTCCAACAAGAACACATAAAGAAGAAGGCTTACAGGTGGGAGGAAGGGTGGATTTGAGCAGGGATAGGTGCCCTAACTAGGGCCGAGTTATTCAAAAAATACAAATCACATTTTAAGGAATTGGAAGAGAAGTTTGTGGAGAACAGATATAGGATTGGGTTTGAGTCTTGTGATAGCAATATGTGCTTGATGGTGTGAGGGTCACCTTTGTCTAAAACACCAAAAAGGGAGGTTGTTACAACAATAGTTAGAGGGATTGTTTGGAGAAGCGTTAGGCATAGTGTAGGAGTGTTCCTTAGCAAGTAGCTCCAGGAATTGAATGTGCAGTAGCATAGGGGGTGTCTCCATAAGTAAGGGAAACGTTCATATTGTTGGTTGGTCCATAAGTGTGGTAGGGATAGTTGAGGAGCAACCTCACCCTAGGGTAGTGTTTTCTTCCTTTAAGTGGACAAAAAATAGAAGCAACTTGTGGGAGAAGTTGATACAATGATGAAGCAATGGGATAAGGGCTAGAAGAGTGCCCTAACTGGTCTTATAGAAGCGCATAATTCAAGGGCAAGAGGTTAACAACAGAGAGTTGCAGATTGCCTCTTGGATGATGGCTTGAAGGGTGTCCTAGGAGATGACTCCAGGGAAATGAGAAAATCCCCATCTATTGCAAAAGGGATTTCCCGTCCTGAAGAAAAAAATTATAATAGAAAAATCATGAAAAGAAAAGGCTCAAATCTCTCTTCTAGACTGGTGACATGGCACAAGGCCACATGGACCACTGTGATTGGTTGACATAACACATTAGAAGCATGATGTTAGCATCTAAAATATCTAGGACATGTGGCTCTCCATGATAAAGACACATGGTGTGTGGATTTGAGTTTTTCAGGTGGTTAAGTGGGCCAAAAATAGGTGAAATGTAGCACCACTTAGAGAAATATAATCTCTGGTGAAGATTACATGGACACTGCTATTGTCCTTAATAAGACTATTAGATATGTTAAATCTCTCCAGGTAAAAGTGAACAGATTGGAGGCTAATCAGCAGGAAAAGGTGAACTGGGTTTGACCCCAGTGTGACTAGGTGTCTCTTGCAGAACTCCCAAGATATAATGAGAAAGTGGATGCTGCCTAAAAATCACGAAGATGGCTTCACCAGCTTAAAATAAAAATAGAAATTCTCTCGCATACTTGTTTACATTCAATGATAGCTGTAGCCAGATTTTGATATAATCCTAGTTTTAAGCATGCTGGAGATTGAGGTTTAGCATTAGCTATAATTATATCCACATGGCTAACTTATCTGGCCCTTATGCTGAATTTATAACTCCCTTCAAGGGAGATGTATCATCCATGCCACATGGAAATTGTGCCAATGTTTGGGGTGGTGATTGTGCTGATAAATTATCACAAATTAGATTTATTGATACTTTCCAATTACAAGCACCTGATTATTACAATATTATGTTCATGTGTGACTATAATATGAACATATGTGGGTTTAATTTTCACCCTGTACTAGTACATAGATTTTCGGAGATTTTGCCCAGCAATGGCAAGGCAAAGAAAGAGACCAACCCTGAAAACATGGCCATGGAGAAAAACACAATTTCTGAAGTACTGGCTGCAGGAACATCAGGCCTCTGGGATGTTAATTTTCCATGGTACATGGAAACTATTCCCTCATCTTTTACAACTATGCCAAATATGGGATTGATTCAATTTTGCATGATAGCCCTGGACAACTATGGGGGTGAGTTTATTGATTGTCCTGTGGTTGAAAATGAAGATAAAATTCGTGTGAGTCAGGATTTACACAATATATTCTCAGACTCATCTACATGAAAACACTACAGACTTAGATTCTCTTTTGAGTTTTGATGAAGAGGAGAGTAGCACTGGTCACTCACCAATTGAATATTGTGGAAATAAAAAGGCATGTACAAAAGTTAGGGATGATACTAGTGCTGGGATTTCTGCAAAGAAAACAGGTATTAATCAACAGGAACATAAAGAAGAAGAGGCAGACTTTGGACCTACTATTATTGAAGAATCGGTTGGCGAATCTAGCATAAATGACAACTATTTTTTGTTTGATAACTCCCTTCTAGTCACTCCGACCCAGGAAGTGGACATCCAAACCAAGAATTGCAAAAATGCCAATGAGAATGAATGCAAAAACAAGAATATCTGTGCATTGAGTGCTATTAGCATGCTGACTGAGGGAAGTACAAGGAATAGCGCACTTAGATGCAGACAGTCACATAAATCTCTTTTAGGGAAATCTGCTTCTGCCAAGTAATCCAAAAAAGAGAGAATTAAAGGAATGGTCCAACTTCTGAGAAATATAATCTCTGGTGAAGATTACATGGACACTGTTGTTGTCCTTAATAAGACTATTAGATATGTTAAATCTATTTAGGTAAAAATGAAAATATTGAAGGCTAATCAGCAGGAAAAGGTGAACTGGGTTTGACCCCAGTGTGACTAGGTGTCTCTTGCAGAACTCCCAAGATATAATGAGAAAGTGGATGCTGCCTAAAAAGCATGAAGATGGCTTCGCCAGCTTAAAATAAAAATAGAAATTCTCTCGCATACTTTTCTACATTCAATGATAGTTGTAGCCAGATTTTGATCTGATCCTAGTTTTAAGGCGTTAAATATTGGTGTGTTGTGGTTTGGTTTCATATATATATTGAACTTACAAATTGTAGGGTTTTTAGTCATAGAAATCCCGCTTTTTAATGTATATTGCACACGTCCTTACTGAAGCTCTGGTGGTATTGTAATGAGTGTGTATGGAATATATGATATTTTTCGAAGCATGTATTTCTTGGTCTTCTTTTCCGTTGGATCTATCAAAGTCGGATGATGACTGCATGTGCTTAATATTGTTTGAAGGAAAATGGTAGGAAATGGTGATCAATTTTTCTTCTTGTAAAGACCAAATTGTGATGATGGAAATCAACTGCCAAATTTTATGGAAAGCATGTTGGAGACTGAGGTTTGGGGAATTCGTTATGTCTTACATTGATTTTTATTAAAAATAAAACTAAATCTACAGGCATGCCCTATTCAAGGAAAACAAGTAGCCCAATTTATTGCTCTGTTTCAAATCCTGGGCATTCTAAATGGTAAAATCACTTTTCAAAATCTGGAAAAATTATTTTTGGCCATACCATTTTGCCTGCTGATGGAGGAAGGGCCTGCTTTATGGATTTTCTTGCGCGACGGGTGGTTCTTTGCAGCAAGGGCCCGCTTTCTGGAGTTTCTTGCGCGACGGGCGGTTCTTTGCAGCAAGGGCTTGCTTTCTGGAGTTTCTTGCGCTACAGGAAGTTCTTTGTAGTAGGAGGCGTATATCAAGTAGGGTTTGAGTCGATTAGAAAAGGAAAGGAGCTGTAGTACTGATCTACAAAGGCGTATATCCAGAAGGGTTTGAGTCGATTAGAAAAGGCAAGGAGCTGTAGTACTAATTACATGCAGGGTAGCTATAGTGATTAATGTAAAATTTTGAAAGGCCCGCCATGATTAATCTGAAACCTTTGTAATTCATTTGAAATTCCTATTAAAACCATAGTTTATGGTGGTAATGATCCACCATATAAATAGGTATTAAAACCTTTCAAATGCCAACTTAGGTTTGATTTAAAAATGGCATATAATTTTAGTTTAGCTTGTACAATAGTAAGGCCATTATTTATTGGTTTGAAATAATAAACAACATGCAAAAAACCCACATAATTAGTAAATTATTTAAAGACAATAATTCCTACATATTAAAATATAAAGTTATAACATACCAACTCATACTCGAACATAACATCTGTATCAATATTCTTCTTCTGTATCTTCTTGATCTTCATCCAACTGATCGACATCTATACCAACATCTGATTCAGAAATGGTGTTGAAATGATCAACCATGTCATCATCATCATCAATTATGTCATTTTCAATAATATCCTCATCGACATCATCATCAATAATTGTTGCCTCATCTCCTATGCCTAGATCATCTTCTAACATATCTTCTTCGTCTATCAAATCATCTTCCTGCTCATCTGCCACTACATCATCTTCTTCTTGATCAATATCATCTTCTTCCTCTACAATATACTCTAATGGCCTTCCTCTTGGATCATATATAATAGCTAATGACCATTCGTTTTCACCTGGAACCTCTGAGTAAAAGACTTGTTCGCATGGGCTTGGAAAAACATAGCGATATTTTCCTGCTTCAAAATGCAATTTTTTAACTATTGGAAATCCATTGTCATGTTGAATAAGTGTTCTATCATCATCACGTACATTCATTCGTAGCCTATACCATTTGACGTCGAACAAAACTATTTTGAAGGAATTAAAGTCACACTCAACTATATCATCTAAAAACCCATAATATCTATTTTCAGATTCTCGAGGATGTCTGTCACTCCTAGAGGAAACATTAGTGACCTGGAATACAGTAGTTATCCCACTATCAGAAGTTTTCCTGTTATCATCCAACTGTTTAACACGAAATTTACGACCATTGCACCACATAGCGTTGTGGTGTTTCAACTGAAATATGCCAAACATGAAAAAGATGCATTCTCAATTAATAATTAATCATATAATTTACACAGCATGAAAAATTATCTGAAAAATCAAACTTGTTGTTACATTATAAATATAATATAAAATAAGTAATGAATAAAATAGGTGAATTAATTGCTTACCTTTCTATCTTTCAAACCATATGCTAAATCGATTTCCCTGTCCGTAACATTTCCATCTCCACTACGATATGCTTCTCTAATCAATTCAGACAATAGTTGCCATGATAACCTACCATCGTTACGTGATTTACATGTTTCAATCCATTCACTCATCCACTCAAGATTGTTTGCAATGTATAAAAGTAGTGCCTCATAATCTTGAGCACCTCAATAAAAAAACAATAATTCACCAATATTAATAAATATTACTTATAACCATGGTAAATTATATTAATTAATAAAATATGAAAGAATAAGACCTAAATGAATATAATGATCATATACATGATGTAAAAAAATGAAACATTATATTTATTATACATAATAAATCTTTTACCTCTCACTTTCTTCATTCTACCTTTTCCCAACAGGTGCTCCACTTCAAATTTTTTGATGGAGTTCACATCCCAAATGCAATCCACCACCTTCATAGCTGGTGCAGCTAATATAGGAATATAATGACTAATATACACCATGGATTCATATACCACATATCCCTCCACCATAGAACCCTCAGGTTGTGCTCTTTGTCTAACCAAAGCCTTCAAGGATTTCAGGTGCCTCTCGACCATCCACATTGACCTTGTGTGTACTGGTCCACACATTTCAATCTTCTCAACTTGGTATATCAAGTAGTGTTCTTGTGCATTGAAAAATGTTGGAGGTAGATACTTTTTCATTTCACACATTAGCCAAGGAATTTCTCTCTTCCAATACTTTATTTCATCTTGATGGATTTCTTTTAATGACAACCATCTGCAAATCATTACACAAGGTTATTTTAATGAAACATAACATATATTTCATTACAATTAAATTAATACATCATTTCATTAAGTACGAAAAGAAATTGTAGCAATTAGATTTTGTGTATAAATCAAAACTACTTACCTCATGTATTTACTAAGACCATATATAACTTGTTTGGGAGAAATACAGGTAGAACATACTATAACAATAAAAAATGAATCGTTATTGGTTTCCAATTTAAACAGAAAAAAGGAAATTTAAAATATGTATTCAAGCAATAACATAGAAAAACGTATACCAAAAAAATTACCTTAACAAAGGTATGCCAATCATGTGTTTTCACCCCACTGAAGTCACCTTTCTTCGTTAAGATATTATTTATGTTTGAAGCAAAACTTGTTGGAAATTTAATTCTTCTAACGACCTCTTTTACATCATTGCTTTTTTGTTCTGTTAATAACCATGGAATATTATTATAATTTCGACCTCCATTGTTATTTGATCCGTCGATCACACTTTTCATTGCATGATTTGATTTCTCAATGTCAGCACAAATTTTGTCAATTTTATCTCTATCATGTGCACCATCTATGGTTCTCCATAACATTTCTGTCACATTCTTCCCGACATGCATTGTATCAAACAAATGAGCTATTTTTAGGTCCTCATAGTAGGGAAACCTCGCGAATTGAGAAGGATAACATTTCATTCCAGGTGGAAGTACAATATTAGTACCTTCACCGTGACGATGACCTTGATATCAAAGAATAAAATAAATCAGAACAATAATTATAAAATACAATAAAATAAATTCATTAGTTAAAACAAAAATTCCAAACATTACATAAACAAATAATATATATATATATATATATACACAAATTACGTACTAGCTGCTTGACGATTATTAATTCTGTTATATTCCAACTTCCACAACTGAGGTGTCATTCTTTGTGGTTTTAATCCAGTTTCTTCTTTATCATTGAAAAGATGTTTTTCAGTAGTACGATACTTATGGTTCCTAGAGAGGAAGTGCCTAAACTCATCAAACACCATCTTTCTTAAGTTTGGCGAATGACGATACTTCATCTTAGGGCCACAAACTGGACATGCAAATCTACCCTTTGTTTGAAGACCTACAATAGATGGATCAATAACAATTATACTATGAGATCATTTTTAAAACATGCAATATGGTATATCTAATTTAGATAATTATGTATTATATTAAAGTGCAACGAAATATTACATACCACAAACATGTGTTAGTTCTGGGGCATCATGAATTGTCCATACAAGCATTCCACGACATTGAAATCTCTTTTGCTTGATTGGTTTAGTGATGTCATACATAGTGATGCCATGCCATAACTATATTAGCTCATCGATAAGAGGCTCAATATATACATTCATATCTTTGACCTGGTACTTACCTAATTGTTCAAAATTACGGTACATAATAATTACTACCATGATATATGTATATATAAGTAAGTAAATAAATAAATAATATATTTATGCAAACAACGAGAGAAATGAAAATGTTACATTCAAAAAAATAATGTATCAAATACCTGGAATAATCATAGTCAACATTATGTGCTCCCTCTTTATTAACATCCAAGGAAGAATGTCATTGTTGATAACGAAAATAGGCCACACTGAGTAAGTAGATCTAAGCTCTCTGAATGGATTAACACCAGCAGCTGCCAATGAAAGCCGGACATTACGAGGTTCATTTTTAAAATCTACATATTTTTCCTCGATTTCTCTAAATGCAGAACCATCTGCAGGCATTCGAAGAACACCATCTCCACTCCTATTCTTTGAATGGTAATCCATAAACTGTGCTATGCTCTTACACATGAACATTCCCTGCAAACATGGAATTATGGGAATATGACGAACAACCTTTTGCGACACCTTTTTGGTTAGTTGATCTGTTCGATATCTACTGGTACCACATTTCGGACATTCTGTTTTCGACGCATGTTCTCCGTAATATATAATATGATCTTTAGGACATGCACCTATAGTGTTATATTCCATTCCAAAGTGTTTCATAATAGCACGTAGATCTCGATATGTTTGAGGTAAAGTATTTGGCGATGGTAACAAATATTCACCCAACAATCTACAGCATAAACAAAAACTAGTTAATGTAAAGATTATATATATATATATATATATATTGAATTATTATTTTACACATTTATTACAACTAAAAAAAGGGAAAATAATCAACATTTACATATATGTGATCATATATACATATTGCATACCTTAGGAGTTGTGTCATACATTTGTTCGACAAATTATTCATAACCTTTAAGTTCACCAGCAATAATGTAGCAGAGAGAAGAGTTGCATTTGAGTGTTCAAAAAGTCGTTCAATTGACCTTTTAATCAGAGGTGCATCATAAATACCGTCACTATCTCCACCATCATCATCTGACTCACCATACAAGTCTTGCAGCATTTGATTTGTCCCATCATTAATGTGAACTGTCTCATTATTGTCATCATGATCTACCTCCATGGGATCATTAAAATTACCTTCATCATTCGCTTCATGTTCTTCACCTTGTACAACATCATTTCCAATACTAATATTTGTTGCAATATTCTCTTGTACCGGTGCAACATCATCTAATCTACTAATATTTAGCTGTGGAAGCTGGTTGATCATCTGCAAAAAGTTGGGGGGCAACTGTGCCTTTATGAAAATTACAAACATTAATCATTAAACATTAGTGCGCATATAAAAAATATTAAAATAATATAAAATTTTACGATATAATAAACATGAAGATAGATAATTAATTACCACGGGACAATAGTCATTCGATCCATCATCAATGTGCCCATATTTCCTACAATGCATTGTTGTTGTTGCTATTAAAACTCTAACATTATTTCTCATACAACATTTTTTGCAAGGGCAATAAACTCTACCATCACCCCTTTCACCCTTTTGAATTTTTTTTCCACCTCTAATGTTTTCTTCCATTGATGAAAATTATCCTATAAAGAAAATAATAATTATATTTAGCAATTATCTCTCTCAATGGTGTAGAAAACCCAAGACATGTTGAACTCAATGGGAGCTCAATAAGCAAAAAGAAAATAAAAGTGGGCTTTTTACAAATTGTGGGCTTTTTACAAAATTGTGGGCTTTTTACAAATTGTTTATATTTTTAATAAAATTGCGGGCTTTTTACTCCCAATAAAAAAGTGTATATCAATTTTATATTTAATATAAAATTGTTTATATTTTTAATAAAATTGTGGGCTTTTTACAAATTGTTTATATTTTTAATAAAATTGTGGGCTTTTTACTCCGTCGAGCGCCTGGCTCAGCACCTACACTAATCACCACAGGATCGAGGTGAAGAACCACAAGCTAAACCAAAACCAAATCCAAGTCATGAGGGGAGGGGCTGAGCGCATGCGTTGAGGCCCAATTGATTGTATGAGTGTGCATAGCCTTGGGCTCGTAATCGAAACATGTAAAACCTCAACTCGTATATAAACACCAATATCGCTTATACGCTTGGTGAATGTGGGATTATCCCACCGGACACCCTTGCCACCAACCGTCACAAGAGCGACACTCTGCCACCAACCATCGAAAGAGCGACACATTGCCACCAACCATCGCAAGAGTGACACTTTTCCACCAACCGTCGCAAGAGAGACACATCACCTAACCGTCGCAAGAGCGACACTTTTCCACCAACCATCGCAAGAGTGACACTTTGCCACCAACTGTCGCAATAGGGACACATTCTTCTAAATGTCGCAATAGCGACACCTTCCTCTAAACGTCGCAATAGTGACACCTTGTCTCTGTAACATCCCAATAACGACATACGTCAGAAATCCGTCACAATTACGATGCTATTTTTCAAACGTCGCAAGACCGACACTTGCCTCTAAGTGTCGGTATTGCGACACTTGTCTCTAAACGTCGGTATAGCGACAGTTTCGTGCGGGATTTGAAAAAGTTGAAAAAAATTGGGGAAATTTTTGACATTTGGTCAAAAGTGTCGGAACCAAGTGTTGGAATTTCCGCCAAATGTACTAGTTGATGCTCCTGGTCAAATGTATTCAATTTACTAATTACTCCATGGTTCCAAACATTATGTTGCAACCACCCACTTTGTTTTCCTCGCCAATTTGATGTTGTCATAGATCTCCTAGATCCCATACTTTACATTGAAGTTTTCCATCCATCCATTGGCTTTCATCTATTTGTCTCCATTGTGGTTCTGTTGTGGGATCTAATCTCTCTGGGTCCCACATCTTTGCTTTTTGTTGTTTCTCCCCTTCTCTATTGATGAAATATCTTACAGTCAACTTCATGCTATCAATTTTCACCACCTATCTTCTATTATACCATTGCTCAAGCATTTTTTTCATTGGAATTTCCAACTTATTCAACTCAATGTCTAGCTCATGTTGAGCCCAACTACTTAATTGTGATAGTATTTCAAAACAAATTGTGGCTTCAACTACCATTTCTTCATCCCCATCATTCTTTTCAGCTAGCATTTCAGTGTTTTTTATTTTTTATTTTGTGGGTTTTCTTTCCCATTGAGAGATCTTCCTCATAAGTAATCCATCAAGTGTAGTCTTTGTGACTATTGTGGAATATTTTAGAATTATTTAGGAAGAATTTACCTTCTTGACCCTCATTATATTTCTTGGGGAATGTGACTCCTCTTTGGTTCCATAGTTTTGGTTTTATTCTTATTTATAGAAGTTGGTACATCATTTTTTTTTCATGAGCTTGTTTATTTGTTGATGTTATGGGCTTTCCACAGTTCCGTGCTCTCTTTTTTTGTCCACTTGCCTTGTGAAAGCAATATTTTGGAGCCAACCCAATTCTCCTACTTGTTTTCACCTTCAAATCCATGTATTCTTCCTTGGATACTTTTTTAATTAGCATCAATACCTTGCTCCATGTCCAACACATCCTCCTACAGGGATATGCTATCGTTATTACTCACTTGTGTTTGTAAACATTTTATGGCTTCAATTGTCATCCCACTATCCAGTATCTACTCCAAGATGTATAAAACACTTGGTTTACTCTTCCATGGTTGTTTCAAGGGAGATAATCCTTCTTTCATCTTATTACCACCTTTTGGTTGTCCTTTTCCATTATACTTCACTACGAATTCTACTCTTCTTGCAATCTTCAGCTTTGGGAATTTGCTTGACAACTGAGTGAAAACTACCTCCTCTTGATGTTCCTTGTACCATTGCTTGGGTACCTACATCCACAAATATTTCTATTGAACCAAAATATTTAATTGCAACAATAATATAAGCATCTTTGGCCTCTTGACTACAACTTTGTGTAGCAATTTCCAAGCTAATATTCAAACATTGGAGCAACCACTCCTAAAACAACATGGAATAGAGAAGTTTCTCTTCTCCTCTCTCTCTCTTGGGACAAAAATCCCTTCTTGTAGGTGCTCACTCATGGCTACATTATCTTCAATATATATTTCTTGGCTTCATTTGAGGGGTAATCTTTCCTCCTTCCTTTTCATATCAGAATCTTGATTATGTCTTTCATCTCTCACATGGCTACTAGGTGTCATGGTCACTCTTGACAACTTCTTGTATGTCATTCCTCATTGTTTGACTTCGAGGAACAATTTTATTTCTCCTTTCTTCTACCTTTGAGAAACTTGCTTATGAGAAGTCATCTCGTCCTTCCTTGAGGATTTGCCATCATCTGCTACCTTAAATGGGCTTACTTGGATCAAATCAGTTCTCCCATTCTCATTTTGGACCATTTTTTCATTCTCCTCCCCTACGAAACCTGCATTCACATAAAATCCTCAAGTTTTAAAAAACAAAAGGTTGTTTAAAATCAATTTTCCCTGTTGATTTCTCATGATACTTTCACTTTGTGTCTCATCATCATATTTTTTTTGTAGCTCCCTTTGCTACTATAGACATTGCATAAAATTTTCAAGACTCTTAAACATACTCTTATTATCCTCATCCTCTTCTCCCTCTAGTTCACAAGTACGAACTACTCCAACTTCAAACTTCACTACTCTAAGCTCTTCCTTTCTTAAAGAAGCATTTGTAGGTGCTTCATCTTCTTCCCTATATTTTTAGGGATCTTATTCTTGAAATTTTTTCTTATGATAGGAAATCTATGCTTTTGGTCTTCCTTCTCCCTCTCTTGCAGTAACATACTTATCTCACTATACCATTCCTTCAACTCAACAATCTCTCTGTCAAACTCTACTTGTTTTAAATCTCTTCTCCTGGAGCCTACTACTTTGACATCCTTCTTATGGCTTCCTGCCTTGGAATATTTACCATTATTCTTGTGTATTTTCACTAAACTCTTCATATGACCATCAATGGTCATATTATTGAGCTTCTCCATGTTCTCTTGTGGGCGAAAACTCATCCCTGTAACAAGTATACTCTCACTTGTTATCTGAAAACCTCACCTCCACTTGTCTGTTGGTATTCTTATGGCTCCCTCCTCTATAACCTCTCGAGAAGCCTTTGCTCCTCTCTGTATTTTTCACCTTGCTCACTTCTTAAAGTTATCTCCTCTTGAGCACCTCCTCTATCCCGTTCACTCTTCAACGACAACTGGGTTTTCTTATTTTATTTCATCCTTTCTTGCTACAAGGATTCTCTTCCCGTTCTCTTGGGAACTTTTTTGGTTCTCTACAACTATTTTTGGTTGTAGTTATGCCATCCACATTGTTTCTACCTACAATTATCAATTTTCCTGGTAAAATTATATAAACTTAATGACTAGTTACTTGTCAGTGTTTCCTTCACTTTTGAGATATTTGTATCTTAGGTCTCTTCCCGCTCTACACTTGGTTGGTATTTCTCCTTCTTCTTCTAGCTCTACTCTTTACTGAAAAATTAGTTAAATTTTGAGGTCAGAAATGGACCTCAAAACAAAAATTTAAAACAAATATAAACTTTATAAGAACTAATGAGATTCAATATGATGATGTCAACCATGGGGGATGATTCACCATTTTTAGGATAAAGATTAAAAATAAAAAAACTTGTATTTTCAACTTATCTCCCTACGATTTCACTCAAATTTCAAGTGAAAGCACTCATGACAGGCCCTACTACATGAAAATTGAGAAATACATGAAAAAACATATATGATTGCAATCACATTTTTTCGTGTATTTCATATTTTACGTGTAGTAGGGCCCATCAAAATTATGAAACAAGGGTAATCCTTCGATGAAAATTTAAATTTTACATCTAACAAGTGCTCCTCCTTGAAATTTGGGTAAAATAAAAGGGAGATAATTTGAAAATATGAGTTGAAAAAATAGTTTTTTTCTTTTTTCCCTCCAAAACTTGATGAGGTAATCTAATCTTTTTTTTTTTTTCCAATATTATTTTATAATATTCCTTAGGAGTCCCATATTAAACCTAAAAATTTATCTAATGTTTCTTCATTGTGTTGTTCTAACAATTTTGTGCCCTAAACTTCTCTCTTTGAGTAGTTCCCCTCTTTTCTCCTTGACTTGTTTCCTCTACAGTCGCTTGTTGAGTTCTTCCTTCTTAGTTGTCCCTCTCTCTCTAAGGTTCCTAAATCTTCCTCCAGTTTTTATGTGCTTCTCCTCTCTCTTCAATGAGAAACCATCTTCAAGTTCAGTGCCTCTTCTCAAGAAATATTTGTAAGGATTTTGACTCTGCAAACTTCTTACCCTTTCTCTTTGTTTACTACTCCCAAAGATTAACCTCACTCTAATACCTTGTTCACGCAATCCAAATGTTGTGTTGGACCCCTTTTTACTTTTTCTTTTTTTTTGGCTGCAATGTGTCACAATGGCTCTTGACCTTGCTCCTATGATGGGGAAATTACCATTGGTTTTCCCTACATATAGGCCAAATACCAACCTTCACAAGCCTGTGTTATATTTCCAAGTCCCCCTTTATATTTCTTATTACAAAGAAGTAAAACCTAACAAGGTTTCACAAAGGGTGGGGATTCGTGGTTTTATTCAAAATTTGAAACACCGAATAAATATTAGGCCTGACTAAGGGTTCCACCCTGAGCCATGCTATCAATTTTGTTGGGTCCCACCCCAAGTTGGGGATCAAGGTCCCGATAGCGGAAAGGTTAACCAAAATTTTTAGAAATGCCAAATGTCCAACTTGCAACATATCTAAGAATGAAACAAAGGTCTAAATAAACTCAAAAAAAAATAGAGACATCGTCATTTAAAAAGCTGATAAGGGTAATGCAACAATAATTATGTATAGAATTGAATATATATAAAAAAATATGGAAGAAAGCCTAAACCAAAGCGGCTACTATAAAATTATTAATAAAGACCCTAGTTTTGGACAGGGTACCAATATGTATAGCATGTTGGACAAGGTACACCTATGTCTAATTTTTGGTAAACAATATGCATTTTGAGGAGTAGAGCGCGTTGTGCGCAGATGTCTAAGAGTCATATGATCCAGATTTTATGCAGGAACGCAACAGAATATAGAAATAACCATAAACATAGAGATGCAGCGAAAATAATGCGTCATTTCATTAATATCAAATAACAGAAATATGCTTATAGACATAATGAAAAAAAAATAGCTAGGGTGCTGGTAGCGAATCTCTGAGAAGATATGTGGTGGCTATAGACCTCTGAACTGTGTTACAATGAGGCTCGAGGGCCTATTTATTATTGAGAAACAATGGAAAAATTGAAATGTCCAAAAACCTAACTCTAGGAGATGAAGCGCCAAAACTGTGGGTCCCGTTCGGGTAAATTGGTGTTTCAACTTCCTGGGGACGTAAATTTGGCATCCAATCTCTGTTTGACGTGCTCACTAGCTCGTTAGAAAGATATATCCGAGGAGTACAACTTTCGATGTGAGCAACTCTTGGTTTTCCCAAAAAACGGCGTTTAGAGCCTCAAAACGACTCTGGAAGTTCAGGACCCGAAAAAATGCTAAAAATAGTAAGTTGTGCTGCAACTTAAAAACTGAACGAACTAGTGTTGGGGGTTCAAATGGAATAGGTGGGTGACCACCAATATCCACTTGGATCATTAAGGCCCCAAAACGGCTCAAGGAGTGCAAGGCCCAAAAACCTACTAAAAATAGTAAGTGGTGTTGAATGTGAAAAGTTGCAAGAATTGATGGTGTGGGTCCAAATGGATTAGGTGGGTGGCCACCAATATCCACCTGGATCATTCCTCCCTCCTTAGGAAGCAATGGTCCCCATTTCATTGAGATCCTCCCTGAGATGAAGCAAATTTTGTTGAACTGGGTATTAGATTTGTTGAAGATGTCATGGACCTGTGGGCAGACATGCTGGATGCGTTTAGTAAGTTTGGTTTCTTTACCAGCTGCAACATCAGGCGGTGGTGCGTTGGGGGTTAGATCAATGGAGTGCTTGTCTTGACAGTGTAGAGGAACCTCTGTGAGTGAGGAGAAAATGTCCTTGTATTCCTCCATGAATTTTTCCATCTGCTGCAGCCGTGTAGGGGAGCCCTATTTCGAGGCTGTGGCCATAATATTCTTCTTTCCCTGTGAGCGAGTTGTAAGGAAAATCAATTTCCTAGTTTGGGAAACAATCTTACTACGTTGTTTTGCAGTAGTCAAAGAGATGACAGGAGGCTGTTCTACCTCTGGTATCTTGTACAAGTTATTTCCCAAAGTAATAATAACAGCTTGAGGCCTAGACTGATACACAGCATGTCACCTCCACAAGTATGGTTGGCCCAATAATACATCAGCTACATCAAGAGGAGCAACATCACATAATACCTCATCCATGAATGGCTTGATGTTGTACGGAAGGTGGCACTGTTGGCAGATGCAGATATCTCTCCCTAGGTGAAGCCACCCAATGGTATATGGCTGCAGGTGTGCTATGGTCGGTAGGCCGAGCAGTTTCATGACTTCTGCTGAAATGAGGTTCTTTTGGCTTCCGCTATCGACAATAAATTGCAGCGGAGAACCCTTCACCCACATTTGCGAATGGAAGAGGCGCTCCCCCTCCTCTAAATCCTCTGGGTCCTCCCTCTGGATCTTGGTGGTGGCAAAAATGGCACTAGGATCCGAATCAATGATCTGCTTCCCTTTGTCATTGCCTTTGTTTGGTTCTGTCTTAGGATCAGAAAATGCATCTTATTCGGGTGCCTTTAGTTCGACCACCCGTGACTGTCTGGCCCGACACTCGTTTGTGTTGTGAGTGGGGCTGTTATGAAATTTAAACCACTTCCCTGTGTCCTTCTTTTGATTTGTGGTGTTGTTCTGAGTCGCAATGCTTTGGCCTTGCTCCTTGTTCTTCGGTTCGGGGGCACCTTTCGGATTCGAAGATCCAAAGTCTCGCTTCTTCTACTTAAATTTATGCTCGATCTTGGCAGCATAGCGATATGTCATGCCAAGCGATGTAATGTCGAGGAACTCCATTTCCTCCTGAATTTGTTTGTGTATAAAGTCGCGGTACTTGAGCACCAAATGTCTCTCTGAATATTTAATACCCAAATTTGTGCGCAGGGTATGGAACAGATTCGTCAGTTCGTGCAGATCTTGATCCCTTTGTTGTTGCAGCGTGGTCCATTGGATGTATTTGTCCTCATAGCTCCCCATGGGGTAATATTTTTCCTTGATGCCATCTCGGAAGGAATTCCAAGTGGGTGTGGCCGAGAACAAAGAGGGTTCCCCTTCGTCCTCTTGCTCACGGTAGGTGTCCCACTAGTCTTTGACATGGGGGGCAGCTTTGAGGAGTGAAAAAATAATCTCTTCTTGGTCAAAGAAATCATGGACCGAGAAATACCCTTCCAGCAAATTCAACCATCTATCTATGACGTCTGCATCTATTTGGCCTTCAAATACAGGAATATCAAAGTTTACCTATACCTTGAAGGGAGTGGCGCCTCCAGAGTGGTTATTGGATGCAAATGCACTGTAGGTGGGTAGTCGTTGAAGGATCTGAGAAAAGTTATCCATCATCACGTTCCATTGTTTCTCGAGGGCCTCCTCGAGAAATATTTTGATAGGATCTCCTGCTCCCTCGTCTTTCTTTTCTTCCGCCATGGGAGGTAGTTGGGGTTTGCGAGGCTAATCTTGTAAGGGTTCAACCAGATTGAGCCTTAACTCCTTATACCCTGACTGCGTTGGGGACATGCAAAGAAAAACAAAGAAAGAGCAGACCACTCTGATACCACCGATCTAGATTTTATGCAGGAACGCGATAGAATACAGAAATAACGATAAACATAGAGGTGCAGTGGAAATAATGCGTCATTTCATTAATATCAAATAACAGAAATATGCTTAAAGACATAATGAAAATAAAATAGCTAGGGTGTTGGTAGCGAATCTCTAAGAAGAGATGTGGTGGCTACAAACCTCTGAACTATGTTACAATGAGGCTCGAGGGCCTATTTATTATTGAGAAACAATGGAAACCCTGAAATGTCCAAAAACCTAACTCTAGGAGATGAAGCGCCAAAATTGTCGGTCCCATTTGGGTAAATTGGTGTTTCAACTTCCCGGGGACGCAAGTTTGGCATCTGATCTCTGTTTGACGTGCTCAATAGCTCGTTATAAATATATATCCAAGGAGTACAACTTTTGATATGAGGAACATCAGTTCATGGATCCATGTTGCTCCCAGTTTTCCCAAAAAACGTTGTTTAGGGCCTCAAAACGACTCCGAAAGTTTAGGACCCAAAAAACTGCTAAAAATAGTAAGTTGTGCTGCAACTTAAAAACTGAACGAATTGATGGTGGGGGTTCAAATGGAATAGGTGGGTGACCACCAATATCCACCTGGATCATGAAGGCCCCAAAACAGCTTCGGGAGTGCAAGACCCGAAAACCTGCTAAAAATAGTAAGTGGTGCTGAATGTGAAAAGTTGCAAGAATTGATGGTGTGGGTCCAAATGGATTAGGTGGGTGGCCACTGATATCCACTTGGATCATCATAGGGTCTTTGGGGTAGGTCAAAGCCCCTTATTTTGTAAAAAGGATGGGAATATTTTGTATACTTTAAGCTCCACCCATGGTTTTAGGAACATGGTATTGTAAAAGGAAAAACTATATGAGTATAGGGATTTATTTTGGATATAGAATGCATATGGATGTAATGTTCGACCTGAATTGAGTCTGCATTCTATCTGTTTTATGCGAAATAAAATATTCCTGCAACTGTGTGCATGGAAACCTTAGAAATTTTGAAGCTAAGTGCGCAGACACCTATACTATGTGTGTGGAGGGAAGTAAGTGTTGTATTAAGTAGATTTGTTGAATGGCATCTGTATATTTAGCATACTGGTTCAGAGAAGCTCTGAATAAGCCTAAAGTAAGGATAATCCCTAAATTCACACTCCATAGCCCCTCTCAATGCAGAAACTTGGTTCTAGCATCCCCTAATATTTCCTCAAGTGAGACTTCAGTTTGCGTAGAAGATCATTGCCGAAAGGGCCGGTAATAGATGGTTTTGTTGGTTCACGTAGCCATCTCTTAACTTGGGTCTAGGCCCTTTTAATCCAATAGATGGTTCCATTGTCAGGACCGAGATCTGAAGACTCAGGGATATGTGGATGTGGCATCTGACTATAAAATAAATTCAAGATTGGGTATCCCTGAAAGAGCGAGAATTTAATGTACAAGAAAGCAGAAATCCACACCTGTCGACTTAAAAGTGGTTGCAAAAATATATTTTCACATATCAGCACAAGATATTTTTCTCATCATTCGCTAACGAGTTGCATGAGTGGCTATTAATGCTAGATGAGAATAAGACCTGTTTTAAGCACGCCGAGCCTATTGTGTGGAACCAAAGAAAATTAAGCAACTCAAGGAGACTAATAACAAGATATCAAGACTGGTTGATTATTGGATCAATAGTATTATTGGAGTCTTTAGTTCATTATTGATACATTTGTATCTTACAGCGAAGTCGAGCGCAAATTTTTCAAAGGTTCGCGATGTAAGTACTTAAAATCATTAAATCTCTGGATTAAGATGCTTTTATTTGAAAAAGGTGTATTGTGCATGGAATCAGATTGATGTTTGGGGGACGTAAATTTGGATCTACGTGAAGTGGTAAAATATTTAGGGTAGAGCGTGATAAGTAAGTCGATACTGAGTATAGTCCGTTTCTTGGATCTGAAAATGAAGAAGCAAAAAGTAACCTCTCAACCCCTAGAAGTGTGTCGCAGTTAGTATTTAGAGATCATCAGAGTGCCTCTTTGATTCCCAAGCCCTCTACTCCCATCACAAATCATCCGCATCCCCATACGGTCCCTCCACCTCCACCTCCACCTCCACCCCCACCTCCCTTGTTTAGCATGGCTTAGATAACGAAGATGCATGTTTTTAAGGGTTAGGGATCATAGGATCTCAAGAAATTTTGGTTTGTTGCAAAATAAGTATGGAGATTGCAACAAGTCATGAATTAGGATATGAATAAAGCTCAGGTTGTCACAACGATGGAGGAAATGGCATTGTCTTGCTATATGAAGTACTCTATGACACATCAGAATGCCACGTTGGATCATACAAAGGCAGCGATGAATGCAGAATTTAAGAAGCCAAAATCACAGCCACAATGTATTACAAAGATAAAATAAATTAAGCAATTGGTAACTGAATCTGTGTGGGAAGTAGCAAAGATTCAAGATGTTTCTAAGCCAAATCAACTTCCAAATCCCCAATGATCAGCACAAAGAGTGGTTTATAGTTGCGTTATTACCACATCTCAGAATACCATTATCACAACAAAATATTCCAACCCAAGCTGAAACATTGGAGATTGCAATGAAACTAGAAGCTTCGCCCATAGTGGATACCAATATAGGGGTTCAACAGATCCAGAACCAGTTGGTGAGCTTATATATGGAGCTGCAAGACTTGAAGAAAGGAAAATAAGTGTGACCTGACATGAGATCAGAATTTTTGGCTATCAAATGTAAGGTGGAAGGCCATTATAAAGATCAGTACCCTGTATTTAGAGACTACATCAACAATGGTGCACCTAACCTGTTGAGCCCAGGAAAAAGTGTATGGTGTGACTTGTGTAAAATATCACTTCAACACCCCACAAAATGTTGTTATTTGGTGTAGAATAATGTGCAGATGCCGAAGAAATTGTTTTGTAAGTTATGTAGCTTGGTAGGACATGATGACAAAAATTCTCGCAACTATGATTTGATGATGTAGCAGACTCCTGGGGCATACCGATTGCAAGTCACAAGGACGCGAAAATCATGGTTCGCCCATAGCACGTGGAGGATACCAAGGGAGAGGACATGGACAAGGAGGAGGCATTGGGCGAGGTCGAGGTCATATTATATGCTATAACTACGTTCAACCTAGACATTTTTCCAGGGATTACCAGAATCTCACTGCCCTCTCTTGTAAGTGTTGTTGAGCATTTGATCATGAGATAGAATATTGTGCCGCATTATTGGCTAAAATGCAGGAAAATTGAAATCAGTAGCCTTCTTAGAACCTGAAAATGATGAGAGCTAAAATGCGTGAAGAAAATCAAAGTGTCAACATAGTAACGAGAAGTAGTGCAGATACAGGAGAAGACAAAGTAGAAGAAAGGAAGCCTATGGAGGATACATGGGTCAGGAAGGCTGGAGAAAATAATACAGGGTTCAATGTGCAGCAAGAAAGGGAAACCTTCATGGAAGCGAAGAAGAGTTTTATGGAACCTGGAACTTTGACATTGATGGCGTAGATGCAGTTAATGCCACAAAATAATAAGCCCAAGATGGTTACTGCAATAAAGGAATTTGATCTGAAAATTCTGAAATCATTTCTGCAGACATGTATGAAGTTGCTAAGGGATCAAAAATCTGTAGAAGGATTGCAAAAATTGATTGAAAACTGCGTTGGCAAGGCGGAACCCCAACCTAAGCAGCGCGCAATAAATAAAGTATATAGAAATAAGAAGAGAACCTACATAGAAATATGGTTAACTGCGCAGATAGGAGATTACTAAATGGATCAAGTAATTATTTATTTAGGGTAACATGCAAATGTATTGCCAAAGCAGACATGGGAATGTATGGGGCGACCAAAGCTACAGTGGTCACCGATTTAGCTGAGAATGGCCAATCAACAGAAGAAAAAAAAATTCCTTTGGGCCGATTGCATGGCGTTGTCGTAGATATAGAGGGATTAAGTGTGTTGTCAGACTTTGAATTCATAGATATTGTAGACGACAACAATCTATATCTGGTGTTACTTGGATTCGATTGGGCTTATGATATGGACATCATAATCAATATCAAGAATAGAAAGATGGTATTTGAGAATAATGTTACAAGGGTCGTTATTCCTTTGGACCCCTCTAAAGAAGAGTGATATGCAGAACCAGTCCATAATGAATATGGTGATGCAGATATTGACAATATCTATAAGTTGATTGTGCAGGATGAATATTGGATCAACCCCACTACAGATGGTGTTAGTGCCAGTATTTGCATCCTGCCATCAGTGATCAAAAATCCTCTTTTCATATCATTTTAGGGGTCCCACTTAGAAATTTTTTATCATTCACTAGGTCATGGAAAAAATTAGTCATTAATGGTAGTCCTAGTCCAAAAACATCACTCTTTCTCAAAATCGATTACTTGTTGGCATCAAGTTTCATAGCTTGTTGATCATACACCATTCATAAAGTCAATATTAGTCATGTCATCTTGAAATTCAATTTTTCAACGTTTCATTAGGTCACTAGGGTTTCCAAGGTCCAATGAAACTTCATTTCCACTGCATAAGACCAACAAGTAAAGGGTGATCCAATAAAATCTCTTCACCATATGAAGATGATTTGTGAAGAAAAATTCTTGTTTAAACATGTAATTTTGGTTTTCAGATGTAATTTTTAATTTTATTTGTGTAACTTTATGTCATTCAAATGTAATAAGTATCATGATTCCCAAGATGCTAATTCAGAGTTCCAACATGCCAAAGCAAAAAAAATGTGAAATCAAAGAGTTCTCAAATTCATCAGATGATCAGTTTGTCAAGGAAAAATTCAAGTGAAAAGGTAAAAATTCAGAGTTTAAAGTGAAGTGAAGAAAGGAAAAAGTGGGTCCCACGGCCCAATTCATTCAAACAATGGATTATAAAGACCACCAAGACATAAAAAAGAAGCTCATTTGTCATTTCATCCATCGAGCTTGCACTCCCATAGCAGGAAAATTCAATTTGCAAGGTCAGAGGCTGAGTTTTTCACTAGCGATGCACTTTCAGAGGGAGGCATTGCGCTTAGAGAAGGCAACGTTGCGCTTATTCTCCACTGGCGCTGCGCTTCTGGGAAAGACACTGCGCTTTTGCTCAGTGAAGTCTCCAGGCACCAAAACTCACCAAATTACCTCAAAACTCTCCAAAACTCTCAACAAGTTCTTGTTACAGACTTTAACAAGTAAGTACACCAAATGTGTTTTCGCCTTGCACTCCTAAACAATCATTTTATAGTGTTTTATTTCTTAAGAAAGATTGGAATTAGTTCCTAAGTGAAACCCTATTTTTACACCTAATTCTTAAATTTGATGCCCTAATACCCTAAATTTCCTTCCCACACATCTAAAAACCCTATCCCTACCCTTACATTACTATTTTCTAATCCTAAGTCCCTTTCCCTAACAAACCTAAGTCCTAGGCTTCTACATTCCTAGGCATCCCCTTCCCTAAACCTGTAATTAAATTCTCATTTATAATTCCCTTGACATTTAGACCTCCCATAACCTCCTAAAGCTCCATAATCCCTTTCCCCATCTCCCTAAATTTTCCTATAGCTATCCCTATTCCCTATACCCATCTTCACTCCCCATTCCCATCCTCCTTATCCCTAGGGTTTCATTGGCCACCAAACACTATGGAGGAACACAAATACTATGTGGAAGAGGAGGGTAGACAAGGAGAGGAGGATAGAGCATATAGAAGGCCTCACAAAGGAGGAAGAATCCTAAGGTTGGAGCCTATTAACACAAATGAATTGAGGGCCTCTCCCATGGCTGTCAGTTGTTTTGAGTATGTAGGTTGCCTTTATTTTTGCAACATGATGCAAAGGGTCCAACATCATCCTATGTTGAGTAGATTTTTCATCTCAAACCTTAGAGATAATCAGGTGACCCTTACTGGTGTTACCTTCAGTATATCTACATCTTTCATTGCTACTGCCATAGGGATTCCAAACATGTGACAGAAATGGTTTAAATCCAAGGATTTAGAGGATCAATACTATGAACCATTCATCAAACCAAGATACAGGAATGAAAGGAGGAGGGTTTTCCCTTTCATCTACCTTCTTGATAGGTATGCACCCATGATGAAAAGCATCATGAAGTACTTCTCTTGTGAAGGGAGGTTTTATAGGCTCTATAGATATCACATTAGATTGTTGATGCACTTCACAAGAGTAATATTGTTCAATATCCCATACTTTTTATTCAGGAGTATAGAAAAAATGTCCTTCATTGTGCAAAAGAGAGACTATGACCAGAAGATGAATAGCCTCTTCCACCACTCATTGATCAAAATCATTGTGCTCCATCACCTTGATCAGTTGGGAATCTCATGGGACACCTTCATTGCAAATGACATCTTCACTAATCTACAAGCTCCACATGCTGAAGATGTGCCTTCTTCATCTCACCCTGCTACATTTATGCCTCCACCTCAGTCCACTTCACATACTCCATTACCATCACTGCCATCATCACCATTTTATGTCAGGATGAGTCACCTAGAAAAGTTGAGGTCAACAAGCCTAAAGAGGGTGAAATACGCATGTTGGAAAAGACATATCAGAGAGGGAATAGGCAGGTGTTTGCCCCACATATTGTGGGAGGGGCCATTCCCTCTTCATCAACAAAGCAAGTACATAAGGGAAAACAAAATATGGCAAAGGAATATGTACATAAGGAAACAATTCATGAGGAGGATGACCTTCATGAGCAGAGACTAATTTTGACCTTGTTGACTTAGATGATGAGCATGATGATGAGGCCTCAAAATTGTTTATCAAGCAGAAGGATGCCCAAATCAGAGAGCTTTAGACCAACTTAGAGAGATATAAGTTTGTCATTTCATACTATGAGCAAGAAAATGAACAACTCAAGACCAAGTAGGCCATCATGGAGATTCAAATTCTCAAGGAAAAAAGAGAAGAAAACAAGGAAAAGGCCTTGCTTGATGAGGCTTATGAGACATATGATGAAACCAATGAATAAGAATAACAAATTACAACAAGAAGACCTAGGACTAGAGGGTTGAAAAGAGCTCTAGAACTAGAAAGACAAAAGGAGGTTGAGCTTGCCAATCAGCTCACTTTGAATAAACAGTTTGCCATCATTATCAATGAGAACTGAGAGCAATGGCTTGACAGGGTCAACCAAGATCGTGAGAACCTCATGGAGAAGGAAAAAAATGACAATGACATATTGAGAAAGAAGGCCAAGCACTTCTTCAAGAGAAATCAAATTGCAAGGTCAAACCTCAAAAAGGCCAAATCAAGACTTGAAACCCTAATCAAGAAAAATGAGGGGAAAATCTTGATATTCTTCATGAGGCATCTCTCATTGCCTAATACACTTCATCAACATCCCACAGCAGGAGATTTGAAGAAATTTGGGCAAATGTTGAAATTTTTGGAAATTTATGCATTTTCAGCACTTTTGCACAGTCACACTAGCAAAAGCACAGTGCCCTAGGCGTTGTGATTTTCGTAGGGGCCTCCAACAGACAATATGAAGGTACCATTGGATTTAGAAGGAAATCTACAGTCATTAAAACAAATTTTCTAATATTTTTTAGGTCAAAGGAGCAGTCAAAAGGTCAAAAAACACTCAAAAAATGACCTTTCTGCCATGTTTTGGAGGTTGGCGTTGTGTTTTTTACCAGTCTTGGAAGAATCAATTTTTGGAGGGTCAAATCAACACCATTTTGGAAAAAAATCATATATCTAGAAATTCTACTTGACATTCTTTCCAATGAGCTATCATGAGCTTAATTTGGACACCTGGAACCCTCTCAAAAGTGGAGTTGAAGATGGTGCTGCGCTTTTGACCTTGGCGCTGCGCTTTTGACACATTTTCTCAATTTGCTGATATTTCTCAATTTTCTCAATTTTTTCTAGTTTCACTTGGTAATCGGAGTTTTTACCTATGTAATTAAGTTATTTCAATGTATTTATGGTGTTTTTACACTTACCTAGGGTAAAAACATTAGATGAAAACTTTTGATGATGATGTAATGAATCAATTTCTAAAAAGTGAGGGATGAGTGAGTTTGACCTCCCTACACTATAGGTATCAGTTCAGTTTTTGATGGAACTGCTCCTCCTCTCATGGAGTCGACCCCTGAGGTTGAGAGAGGTTGTTTGTGGTGTATATTTTGTACTTTTGGACTCATTTCAGAGTTTGGATGTTGTTGCATTGATCATAGACTAGTGTAATCAGTATTTGGCAGGAAATTAATGAAAAGGTTGCAGCTATTTCTTTGGGATACCTGTGGTATGGAAATTTAGCATTTTTTTTCTTATGTCTCATTATGTATGAATTTTTTGTTTCATGATCCATTTCATCTCTATGATATGCTAGTTTTCAAGTTGATAAACATAATACATCTCTCATTCTCTGTTTTGGGAAAATCTTCATAGTTTGTTAATTTTCTTCAGTTTAGAAATAATTCATGCTTAGCCTTACTCTTTCTAGCTCCTCATCAGTCTGATCCATCTCACCCTGAAACCCTAAAGTGTTAGGTTTTCTACCTACCTTTCCCCATTGAATCTCTGCAACCCTAATCTTATTTTCCCTGACCTAGCCTCTTTGACCTAATTCACCCATCCAACAACCAAATCAAACAAACAAACCCCTGTACTCATACCTAGCCTAAAATGATAATTCATCCAACCCTCTTGGCTGTGACTTTGTGGAGAGAGCCCTCTCTAGTTTGGTAGGGCTAGCTACCACACTAAAAGATTGGTTTGTGGTTTCCTCTATTTGGACTCTTTCTCAACCTTAGAGATCCGATGGAGTGATAACGGATGGGAGGATAACCTAGGAAATGGATATCTCATGTGTTTCAGACTTTGATGAAGAAATGGAGAATTAGCATAATCGATTGTATGAAGTATCTACCAAGCGATGTAATAGAATTATTAGATCACTCCCCTGCTTTTCATCAGAGGTATGATATTTTCCCTATTATGATGGGACCAGGGATGTTAACTTGTTTCTTGATGAATTTGAAAGTAACGTGCTCGAAGAACAGCGATATGAATCTTTGGACTTCGCTTTGAGGTCCACACCATCTAGATGGTGGGGTATGCTCAAGGAAAACATAGGAGGTTGGAAGGAATACCACAGATTTATGAAGATCAAGTTTGGTTATGTAAACACCAGGCTCACAAAAAAGTATAATGGTAAGGATGATTCCCGAGAGAATTTTTCTCATTGGACTATTGCTTGGGGTGAAGAACCTCAGCTTGAATGGGTGCACATATTCTTCCACACTTTGGATGTGATACCTCATAATTGGTATCTTGAAACGGAGTTGCGCCATGGCACCACATATTGGTACGAGTTGACTGAAGTATTTTTATTGACATTTAGATTCGAAGATGTTTGAGATTGTATTAATGATGCTCTTTAGGAAGTCAGAGAAAATTTTTATGAAATCCCACTGAGTCAATGCCTTGGGTATAGCCTGACTGGGCTGTGCAACTGGAACTTTCATTGGAATGTTATAATATGACTACGGAAGAAGACGAGGAAGATCCACACAACGTTAATATTTTTGAATCAGAAGGAAAACACAAGGTTGTAGGACTTGAAGCAGAGATACCTGACATAGCATAACCTGCAAAGATACAACAAGTAAATATAGGCTTAGAAGAGGAGCCCAAGTTGACAAGGATAAGAGATTACTGGGACGATGATACAGTAAGTAAGGTTGCAGAGTTATTGCATGAATACCAGGAGTTGTTTCCGATGAGGTTGTCTGAATTAAAAGGCATTGTAGGGAATATGTGAGTGATGAAGATCACTATAAAGACAGATTTGAAGCCAGTGAAACAATGCCCATATTGATTGAACCCGAAATACAAAGAAATTGTGAAGGAAGAGTTGGAGAAAATGTTGAAAGCTGGAATAATTGAACTTGTGGAGGAATCGGAGTGGGTTAAACCTTTGGTAGTTCAAGAGAAAAAAATGAAGGGAGAAATAAGGATTTGTGTTGATTTAAGGAAGTTGAAAAATGCATGTGTGCATGATCCATTCCCAACACCGTTCACTGATAAAGTTCTGGAAAATTTTGTCGAGCAAGAAGCCTACTCTTTTACAAATGGGTTCTTAGGGTACCATCAGATTAATATCACACCGGAAGATAGGAGCAAGACCACCTTCGATATTGAATGGGGATTTTTTCAGTACACATTCATTCATTTTTGGTTGGAGAATGCTCCAGCAATATTTTCCAGAGTCATCATCACAACATTTAAAGAGTATATCCACAAATGTTTTTAGGTTTATTTTGGTTACTGGACAGTCTTTGGACTGTGGAAGAAGCATGTTTCTAGCCTAGCTTAATGTTGGATGCCTGTAGGACGTATCAAATCACCCTGAACTTGAAGAAATTTATTTTTGTGTTCCATATGGTATATTATTGGGGCATTTTGTTTACAAACAAGGATTTATGGTATACCCCACGAATATTGTTGTTATTATCAATTTAGAACCACCAAAGAATGTGAAGCATCTATGCACAACGCTCAGACATAAAATTTACTATAGGAAGTTCATAAAGGCATACATGCAGGTCATTGCGCCACTGGAAATCCTCTTAAAAAAGGATGTTAACTTTTGCTGGGATGACATCTGCCAAAAGAGCCTCAATGTGTTGAAGGAGAAGATGGTGACTGCGCCGATTCTAGTTTTTCTAGACTGGAAGAAGGAGTTCCATCTGCATGTCAATGCGTCTTGCATAGATTTGGGTGTTTTATTAGCACAACGTGTAGAAGGAGATATTGACCACCCTATAGCTTTTGCGATCAGGAAATTGTCTAAGGAAAATAAGAACTATTCCACAACAGAGTGTGAAGGTACGGATATGGTATATGCGCTATAGAAATTCAGGCATTAATTACTAGGAGCACACTTCAAAATGTTCACCGATCATTCTGCGTTGAAATACATGGTGAAAAATCTTGTGTTTTGGGGGAATATTTGCAGATGGATATTGTTTTTCCATGAATATTATTTGGAAGTAATAGTCAATCCAAGACGTTTGAATGCAGGACTAGATCATATGTCTAGGATTGAGACAAGGGAAAAACCTACGACCATTTAAGAGGGATTACTTGATGCGTAGCTGTTTGTGATAAGGGTTGCAGATGATCACTTCATAGACATCATTTTCTTTTTTGTCTACAGGAGTAGCCCCTGTGGATTTACTACACAGTAGAATAAAGAGATGGTAATTAAAGCAGCGGATTTTTCTTTGATTGAGGGAAATTTATATAAGATGGGGCCCGATGAAATATTGCGAAGGTATGTCCCTAAGCATGAAAGACACA
Organism: Pinus albicaulis; assembly: GCA_034641835.2. Lineage (NCBI taxonomy): Eukaryota > Viridiplantae > Streptophyta > Pinopsida > Pinales > Pinaceae > Pinus > Pinus albicaulis. The sequence continues at coordinate 31,225,587 of MU968480.1, forward strand.
AAATTTTGGTAGAAACACATAGCGGAGTCGCTATAGGACACTACGTAGGAAAGGCCCCCGCGTACAATATTTTGAGGGCAGGACTATGGTGGCCCATGATGCATAAGGATTCGAGGGAATATTGCAGTGCCTGCGATGTTTATTAGAGGACAGCAAGACCATCGCGAAGAGATAAAATGGCGCTGCATCCCCAAGTCACATTATGGGAATTTTATAAGTGGGTGATCAACTTTGTGGAACCGATTTATCCACCGAGAGAGAAAACAGGTGCGCGGTACATCATCACCATGATAGATTATCTCACAAGATGGGCTGAGGCACGGTCGGTGAAGATTGTAGTGTAGACATGACTGCGAAGTTTATTTTTGAATACATTTTATCAAGGTTTGGCCGCACAAAGATCCTGAGGAGTGATAGAGGATCACATTTCTTGAACAACACTTTTGAAACATTAACGATGGAGTTTTTCATGCATCACCAGAAGAGTATGTCGTATCACCCTCAGGAAAATGGAATGGTCGAATATTTTAAGAATATTTTTTAGAATTTTATGACCAAGGTATGCAACGTCAACAGGAATGAATAGGATTTGAGAATTACTGCAGTATTATGGGCATACAGGACTACCTGTAAGAAGTTGACAGGTTTGAACTGTTTATATTACTATATGGACATAAAGTGGTGATTCTAATAGAATATGTTGGGCCTAGTCTCAGAATCGTAGCAGTAAGAGATCTGGAAGACAACGATATTAAGGAGGAAATATTGGAACAACTCCTCGCGTTGGAAGAAGATCGGTTCATTGCTGGATTTCACCAATAGGTGTAGAAAGAGAGGGAAAATTCCTGGCATGATAGGCATATTGAGTAGAAGACTTTCAAGAATGGAGACTTATTTATTTTGTACGATAGTGAGTTCACAAATTTCCTAGGTAAGTTGCAGATGCATTTGTTAGGCCCATAAATCGTCAGGAATATCTCGGATGGTAGCAGAGTTCATCTCAGGAACAACATAAAGTTATACAGGGACAACTACATCACTGGGGCTTCGCATTGACTATATGGTCGGAGAAGAGTCTTAGTGCTACACGTAGTTGAAAGAGAGCACATGACTATAAAATACTTTGTCGAAGGAAGGCTTCGTCAAAGAATAAGTATCGCACGGTACGGAGGAAGATGGATCAGTTGGAGGAAACAACACCGAAGGAGGAAGGACTGTGACACAAAGGAGGGTCTGATGAAGTTCATCCAAAATATGACCGTTGGAGCGGGAACAGTTGATGTGACAAGGAAAATTCCATTAAAGGGAGCGGGTAAAATGCATTAATGAGCATATATGAGTGAATCTTCTGTTAAATCCACATTTGTGAGATGAATTTTAAGGGGATGATGCAGTTTGAATTTCAAATTTGTTATAAATTTAGCATCCCGCTCCACATTCTGACACAGAGGATGCGGAACCTATCTCTAGGTTACCACCATATATTCTTCCAAGGAATTCAACCACTGCAAATCCTACTAAGGACACAAACGCTGTAAAATTTAAGATATTTACCCCATTTCTACCCGAATAATTACCAGTTGAGGGAGATCCATTGGAAAAAGTGTTGCAATTACGCATGGAAGACTAGGATTTTAGTCATCACAGTAAATATCCCCTGTTTGAGCCAAGTAATTACATGCAACTAGTTTACTATGAAGTTACTGGAGTAACAAGGGTAGAGCCTCTTAGGTGGGAAGCAGGACTTCAGCAAGCAGGGTTGTTGAACATACTCTATGTTCTGCATTTCGGGCATAGCAACATCAATACCATTAGTGTGTGCAAGTTTTTTGCCCTCGTACATGATGATTATCTTTGGCTACATGAAAGAGTTTCCATTGACGAATTTCTAATTCAGTGAATAAATGCGCTTATGTGTCAAGGATTGAACCCCCCCGATGCCTTTGTCAAAAAATATCAAGATAAGAAGGTGGCAGAAAAGATGAAGAAAGACTATGGCCTGAAAAAAGGATCCCCAGGGCACGCTATAAACTCTATCAATGATCAGTCAGTATGCTTCGCTGCACATATTCTGGCAGGAAAATTTATGTGGAAGTGTCGCACAGAGGAGGTATCAGCGCTAATAGTATATTTGGTTGTGCAGTGTAGCAAATGAGACTAGTTCAACTAGGTTGGGTATTTATGCAGAGAGTTTCTAGATGATTGCAAAGAATCTCATGAGGAGGGTAAGAAATTCCATTACACGTTGTTATTTCTCTTGATTGCGCTCATGTCACGGAAAGATGCAGAGGAGTCACAGTTCTCCACTATGGAACTAGATAACTACGAAGTTGCGAGGTACGCCTCACTATGACATTCAAAGTAGCCTATGCGAGAAATGGATAATAAGTTCTTTTGGGTTGGCTTTGAGATGATTCTGCGCAAGGTGATCAGTCAGAAGCCAAGGTTATCGCCAAGTATTTTTGAAGAATATCGCCAAATTCGGATTTTAAGGTATATTTTCACAATTTCTACATTCGTATGAGGAAGAATCTTGCAGAGGTATGGTAAGAGATTTTGTACTTGGTAAATAAGGATTACATCGTGCACACTGTAATTCAATGGTCGAGTCATTAGTTAACTCCATCCACGGAAGGGGCGAAGACAGAGTAGGCAGGCACCAATGGAGCGAAGAAAGATATTGCAGTTACATAATCTGGGAAGCCATCAAGAAATAAATACAAGAAAGTCGCCTTTCAGGCTCACAAGGAAATTGAAAAGGAATAAGAGCCCAAAACCGAGAAGGATGATCAGGAGACTGGGGGCAATGATCAGGGTGGCGATGACCCTTTTTTTGATTCAACAAACCTTTCATACCCTTAAATTCTCAAGAGGTTGCAGAAAATCAACGAACAAGGTGTGAGGAATAATATGAAATCATATAAGTCAGCTAGAGGAGAGTCGATGCTCCTCACTTAGGGGGACTTCAATGACATTGGTGATACAGTACAGAACATCACCGAGGATATCTAGGGAAACATTGAATACCAATACAAGGGAGTATTGGAAGAGGTCCAAAAGTGCCTCAAGGAATTACAAGTGCAGACAAGTGCGGTTAAAGCGAGCGTAGCCTAGGCAAGCGTGTTTCAGGCGAGTGTGGCTCAGGTGAGCGTGGCACCAGCGAGAATAAGCTAAGAAAGTATGGAATTGTTATTCACCTCTGAGATTCGAGCTCTACAGTTACCTGTAGGAGCTTTTGACACTACCTAAGATCGATCACATGCATCGCATTAGAAGAATACTAGGTTGAACCTTTTTGCACTCCCCATTCGATAATTACACTATTTTCACAAGGGATTTACAGAGGAGTTGTAGATCCGTGAGCAGTGAGCCTTGATGGTCATCCAGGATGTCAAGCAGGATAAAAATTGTATGGCTGATGAAAAGAAGCAGGTCGTTCAAGATCATGATGAGGAAACTACACACAGGCAACAGTTGGAGGAATCAATCGCTAAAGTTTGCAGTGAACTATCTGACCTCCAGATTTAGGCCGAGGCAGCACCAGAGGAAAAGGTTGAGAAGCTCGTGATGGTGGTAAAGGACTCAAAGAAAGAAGTAGACAAGGTCAAGCTTGAGCTTCAAATGCATATCATTGAGCTTCATATTAAGTTACAACTAGCTACTCCACCATAGGTCTAGGAGTAGTGCAAAGCGGGTATTAAAGATGCCATTAATAGTATTGAAACAAAATTCAAGGACCGCAACCAACTCTTTGTTGATGTTATGGAAATTTGTGCCTCATTGCAGGAGGACCCCCCATGTGCTAACAATTGAAGCGTAAATCCAATAAAAGCACCAGCATTTCGATCAAATCAAGGTGGCAGCACGAACTTTAGCACCTGCGCAGTGGTTTTCCCATCTTCAAGAGGGAAAGTTTTTGCAAGGACAGATCGATGAGTTGTGGTGAAAGGAACATATTATCAAAACTCGAACACAACCTTGGGAATAAAAATCCAATCAGCTATCATAGACTGTGGATAGGAAATTTAAATCACTATGACAAAACCATAGCAAAGTTATTCAGAAGACCGCATGGCCAGCCATAAAGAAGTTGTTGGATGAAGTACTAGAAGATGAGAAGCATCACATTGAGAATATTCCACCATTGATGGATGCATTGAGTAGCTTCAAAGTAAAGACCCAGGGGGCACCAGCTGAATGACTCGGGATGAGTCACATCTTTGTGGTGGGGGCCTGTTGGATAGGGTACCCCTATGTCTAAGTTTTGGTAAATAATCTGCATTTTGAGGAGCGGAGCACGTTGTGCGCAGATGCCTAAGAGTCATAGGTTCTTTGGGGTGGGTCAAAGCCCCTTATTTTGTAAAAATGATGGGAATATTTTGTATACTTTGAGCTCCACCCATGGTTTTCGGACCATGTTATTGTAAAACGAAAAACTATATAAGGAGTCTAGGGATGTATTTTGGATATATAATGGATATGGATGTCATGTTATATCTGAATTGAATCTATGTTCTGTCTGTTTTGTGCTAAAGAGAAGGCACTTGCAGCTATGTGTGTGAAGACCTTAGAAAGTATGTAGTCGAGTGCGTATACCCCTACAGCTATGTGCGCATGGAATTAAGTGTTGTATTAAGTATATCTATTGAACAACATCAGTGTATTTAGCATACAGGTTCGGTGAAACTCTGAATAAGCCTGAAGTAAGGATAAGCCCTAATTCCACACTCCATAGTCCCTCTGGATGCAGAAACATGGTTCTAACATCCCATAATATTGCTCAGGTGAGACTTCGGTATGAGCAGTAGATCATTGCCAAAAGGGTGGTAATAGAGGGTTTTGTCAGTACGCACATCCATATCTAGACCTAAATCTAGGCCCCCTTAAGCTAACGCCTAGCAACAAAATCCTTTGAGAGGTTACCAAAAAAATCAAAGAATCATCATTGGATGAAACTACTAAAAATAAAATCACTCCCAGCAGCTCCCAGCAGCTCCATCACTCCAAGAATATATGGAGCTCCTTAAATTCATAATTTTGGCATCCCTTTGACGCCTATAGTAAACACCATAGGTTCTCCAACTTATCTTCTTGCTCAATACCTTGCAAAAAAACTTATACTTTTATCCGAAAACACCTCCTCATGCATAAAATATTCCACATCTTTTACAATGGATAAAAACCCTAAAAATGAATAAAGAATATCTCATGGTTAGTTTTTAAATTGTATCTCTCTACACTATTATCCCTGTAGATGAAGCTATAAACATCATGAAGACCATCATTGATGGGGAAACTGTAGAACTTTTAAAACTTAGTCTAATATCCTCATATTTTAGTTTTAATGGAAAAAATTATGAACAAACTCATGGAGTAGCTATGGGCTCTCCTTTATCTCCCATAATAGCCAATATCTATATGGAATACTTTGAACAAAAATCCCTAAGTTATTTTCCTTACACTCCAGAAGAATGGAAAAGATTTTTTGATGATGTATTCACAAAATGAATTCATGGTAAATACAAGTTAGATGAATTCCTAGCTCACATTAACAACTTCTTAGAACACATAAAATTCACTATTGAAATTGAAAAATTCAATCAACTCCCCTTTCTTGACATCCTTGTAACCAAGAAAGATGGTAATATAGGTTTTCAAATCTTAAGAAAGAAAACACATACCAAAAGATATTTGCATGCTAACTCGCATCACCATCCTAAACAAAAAATTAGTATCATTACAACCCTAATGACAAGAGCTACCAGAGTATAATAATATGAATACCTGAATCATGAAATCAACCATATTCGTGAGGTATTTGAACAAAATGGATACCAAATAAGCACCATTAACAAAAATATCCTGCAAACCTTTAAAAAAAATGTGGAAAGAGCCACAAGCATACCAAAAATATCCCTTCCATACATAAAAGGTACCACAAATAAAATAGCAAAAATTTTAACCAATCACAATATTAATGTGGCTTTTACCTGCCTAATACCATTAGAAAAATAATTTATTTTGTTAAAGACCCAATAAACCCTAACCAACAAAAATGGGTTTACATAATTCCTTGTTCTTGCGGAAAAGAATACATAGGAGAGATGGGTAGATCCCTCAACATAAGGCTAAACTAACACGTTGCCGACATTTTAAGAAATAGAGCTACAAATTCTACCATAGCTGAACATGCATGCTCATTTTCACACTACATTTGCATGGAAGAAGCTAAACTTGTCAAAAAATAAGACCATTATTTAAAAAGGAAAATTAAAGAATCTATAGAAATCAAAAAATGAAAAAACAACTTAAACCGTGATGATGGATTAAAACTAAGAAACACATGGAAACATTTAATAAAATTTACTCATAATGTCAAATAATTAAATACATTCTTAAACAAAAATATTTAATAAAATAAAATAATCATGATATAATATTACATATATTCATAACTATGATAAAATAATAAAGCATATCAATCTAGTCGACCCAAATTATAATCCATCCTTATATATATATATATATATAAACTAAAATCTTAGCTCTATACAAAACTCATTAATATTCTAAAGATAAATGGCATTCCCCTGATGATGGAATCATTTAGAAGTGTGAAACATTGGGTTTAAAAAAATTTAAAACAATTTATTCAACACTATTGAAAAAATAGGTTAATGTCACCCAACTCACTTGGTTGAGGTATCCAGGGGTCAGCTTCCCACGATATCTTTGAAACTAGTTAGCGCACCCAACTTAGATTCAACCAACCACAACTTGACCTAACCTAAAATTATTTTTTTATTCACGCATGTTCTTCGTTCCTTTGGCCATTGGATTTCTTTAGGACTTAGCCTTTATTAGACTATGTCTTTTCCTTACTTCTAATGCACTCATAAATTGGGCTTAGAGACTTCTCACGATTCCACACATCTTCTTCTCTACCGCGCCTCTCTTAAATTCTTAGATAGGCTTTCGTACATAGCTATTCATGTTCCTACATAAATTCTCCTCCACCATTGAATCCTTCCTCCTCCCCTTTCGATAAACCTATAATACTAGGATCCTTTAATCTGTTCCACAAACTAATATTTTTCTTGGGCTCTAAACTCTATTCCCCAATATTTCCCTTTTCAAGCAATATCTTGAGTTCATTGTTATTCGCATGTTCAATTGACTAAACACGTGATAATTTTTCCTTTTGTATATGTGTTAGTGCATACATCCAATCACAAATTATTAGCTACCAATTGGGAATTAAATAGTGTTTTCCATTCACATAATACATCATTATCGTTAGACATAAATCATACAGAGGAGACACAATGTTCTTTATGCCAAGACACAAACCAACCTCTCATTCTATTCAAAATAGGGAATATAGACAGTATATTTCATTCCATAACACATGCCAAATCAATATTTTAGTCAGAAAAGTAAAAATACACATAGGGGGTGATCTCTCTATACAAATATTTAGAGGTATCTCTCTCCTCCTCAACAACACCTTAGAATTTTTTTGGATCTCTTCTAGCAACCTCATACACACAAACTTGTCTCATCAAATTAGACCAGATCAACCCCAACCTATTAATCTTCCTACACATTGATTTTATATTTTCCCTTAAACTGGGAAATATCCTAACAAACTAATACTTGTTTTAAAATTTGTTCAAACTTCCTAACACCTCACCTAGACATATGTTACATCTATAAAATGCCCACTTGGACATAAGGCCAACCCATCAAACAAACCAACAACCTAACCATTATTGATTCCTCTAGAGCAAGGACACGTGTATTTAGTTTAAAAATCCCTATTTATACTTTATACAAAGTTAAATTTGAGGGAAAGTAAAATTCCATTTGGAATTCCCATGAACTCTCTTTGGTTTAAACTAAAAGGTTTCCTAGGATTCATGCCCCTGCATCACATAATCATAGTAGCATATATATGCAATGTGTGTATGGATAGTTTCTGTTATCCTTTCACCTAAAAAATGGTAAGCAACCAGTAATTATAATCCTTCTTAAGGGGGTAGACCTACTTTTACAACAAATACAATGAATAAGACAATATTTGAAAATAATAAGGGATACAACTGCATCACATAATCGTAGTAGCATATATATGCAATGTGTGTATGGATAGTTTCTATTATCCTTTCACCTAAAAAATGGTAAGCAACCAGTAATTATAATCCTTCTTAAGGGGGTAGACCTACTTTTACGACAAATACAATGAATAAGACAATATTTGAAAATAATAAGGGATACAATTATAATCAAATAGGACCTTATGGGGTTCTAGCCTACGTAACAAAATAACAATAAAAATGCAGTCACTCAATATCTAGGGATTAATAAGGGGATTTTGGGTTAAAATGGGGCTCATATAGGGATTAACATACTCCTCCCTTGCAAACAAGAGTTGTCCTCAATGCTTGACTATTTGTGGGTTTTTTTTCATGAATGACTCATCTTGCCATATCGCTTATTTCACTAGTAGGTTCTTTCATTATATGAGGTACTCAAAATTACTTCATTTCTTGGTTTATTAATCATTCTTTCCAAAATTGGCTATGGTTATAGTATTATTTTCCCTTCTTCATTAATCTTTGGTAGAATAATTTGGACGGATATCCTATCATTGATTACCATCTTTAAGCAAGAAACATGGAAAACTAAATGTACACATGAAGATGGAGGTCACTCCAATTTGTAAGCCATAGTTCCAATTCTCTACAACACCTTATAGGCACCATAATACCTCGTAAGTAATTTATTGTCCTTCTTTTTTTGCTTGAGGGACATCTAATTTATATGGTTATAGTCCCACAAATACCCAATCCCCCACTTCAAATTCCATTTCATTACGATGTTGATCTACTTGTCGTCTCATCCTATTTTGTGCCATAACCAATTTTTCCTTCAATAAATTGACAAACTCTTATTGGTGTTGGATATGGTTTGCTATTGCTTGAGCCTTTATAGCCCCTTTCAAGGGTGATGTGATGGATGGAGGATGATATTAATAAAGTGATATAAATGGTAAATTTTTTAATGAGGTATGGAAGGACATGTTGTACCACCATTCTGCCAAGGGAAACCATTTGACCAATTGTGTTTGTTTATAAACATGCAAATCAACGTACATATTATTCTAAACATTTATTCAAAATATGAGTTTTCCCAACAAATTGAGGATGGTAAGATGATTTGTGAGGAAATTGAGTAGCCAAAAAAGAAAATACTTGAGTCCAACAATTTCTAGTGGAAATTGGATCTTTTTCATTTACAATAATATTTTGTATTCCATGTATCTTTTGGACTATTTCCATTAATTCTTCCACCATTTTACTTATTTTAAAAGGATGAGAAAGAGATCTAAAGTGGGCATACTTTTTCATTCAAATATATCGCTACCATAATGACACTTTTTCCTTTATATTTGGGTAAACATGTAATAATATTCATTGAAACTTCTTCCCAACATTGCCTTGGTATGACTAATCGTTGAAGGATCATTTGGGTCTGGATAGTCACTCCTTTATTTTCTTGGCATACCATGCATTCTACCACAAATTTCTTCACATATTCTTTAATATCTTCTCAAAAAAAATTATCCAATGGTATGTCTTCAAGAACCCTAAGAGTCATCATATAGAAGAAGTGTGTAATTCCAATAGGACCTTATGTTTGAGTTGAGAATTCTTAAATAAGTGATGTTAATACCATAACAAATAAATTTTACATGTATTTTTTTCTACTGCACCAAGGTCCTCTTGTAGCTACTAAATGATCTTGCATATATTCTCATCTTCTTGTCATTTTAACCGTATTTCTTTGACCTAGTCATACTATGGAATGGAAATAGAACATAGTAAACCATTTGTTTCTTCCTCTTTCCTTGAGAGTGCATCTGCCACAATATTTTGTTTTCCCATTTTATAGATAATTTCAAAGTCAAAATCAAACATTTGTGTGACACATTTTTATTTCTCTTTTGAAGATATTATTTTCCCCAAGAATTAGTTCATACTATCATGATCTATTTTTACTTTGGAGTGTCTTCCTATTAGGTATGGATGTCATTTATTAACTACATGTAGTATGATAAAAAAAATTTCATATATGGGTTTCAATAGGTTATTTCCTTTATGTTGAAAACTTTCAAAGGAAAAGGGTCTTCCTTCTTGAATCAAAATTTCACCAATTCCATGGTTAAGGCATCACACTCCATAATGAATATTATTGTGACGTTAGGTTTTTCCAATATGGTAGTTATACACGCGGCCTCTTTAGGTTCTTCAAATGCTTTGGTTTCTTCTTTATTCAAAGAAATTTTTTCCTTATTCAATAATGTTTTTAAAGGTGTTTTTATTTGACCACAATTATTGACAAATTTGCAGTAATATCTTATCAATCCTAAGAATCCTATGAGTTTCTTCAAGGTAATAGGGATTGGCCATTCCCTCATAGCTTTGATTTTATTTGGAACCACCTTGACACCATCATGTGATATAATATGACCCAAATATTCCACATCTTGAAACCCAAAGGCACACTTAGAAGGATTTTCATGTTTTTGTTGCTCTTTCAATAGTGTAAAGACCTTGTCAACATGTTGTACATGTTATTCCTAATATTTTTTTATAATTAGTATGTCATCAAAAAAATACTAGCACAATTTTCTAAGGAAGGGTTTGAAAATAGAATTCATTAAGCTTTGAAATGTTGAAGTTGCATTTGTATGTCTAAATGGAATAACCAAAAACTCATGTTGACCTTCATGTGTTCTAAAGGTTGTTTTGAGAATGTATTCTTACCTCATTCTAATTTGATGATTTCCAAAATGAAAATCTGACCTAGTAAAGAAAATTGTTGCATGTAATTAATTTAATAATTCATCAATGAAAGGAATAGGAACTTATCTTTGATTGTCATTTTGTTAAGTCGTTTGTAGATTGTAAACATACACCATCAAATATCCTTTCTTATAACCATCAACATTAGTGAAGAGAAAGCACTATGTCTACATTGAATTATTCTAGCCTCTAACATATCTTGAACCATATGCTCAATATTACTCCTTTGTGCATGTGGATATCTGTAAGGCATAATGTTAGTTGGTACACTTCTAGGTTTCAAGTGAATAGCATGGTCATGATCTCAGATAGGTGGAAAACCCTTAATAATTCTCCAAATACGTTAGCATGATTGTTGATAACTTTTTGAAGATTTATTAGAGTAGAGGATACATATTTTTGAACATCTAATGAACATAATTGTGAAAATACACCTTGGTGTTCATTTTTTAACATTTTTTCATGCTATTGAGCTTATTTCTTTACTAGGTTTCCCTTGGATACTATAAGCTCAATTTATTTACTTCTAATAAACTATTGTTAAGAAATAATGAAAATTAAGGGTCATTGTTACCAATGATTATAACCATTGGACCCCTAATACAACATCAAAACCACCCGTTTGGATTGAAATCATGGGAATAACCAATAAATTTCCCCCCATGTTCAACATAATCTTATTTCACTTCCCTAAACAATTTATGGTACCTCCATATGCGACCATCACTTTAAATTATGGTGTTGGATATACAAATAAATTAAGAACTTCTGCCCATTTTTAGTTGATAAAGTTATGGTTACTACCTAAATCAATTAATATTGTTACCCTTTTCCTTTTGATATATCCTTATATAGCCCATAGGGTCTTGGATAGACATTGATTGAGTGCATTGTTAAGGCACTCCTAGATGTTAAGTCATGGGTTCGATTTCCCGCCATATTCAAGTGTTTTTCTTGGAAATGACCATTATATATATATATATATATCTATATATATATATAGCCAAGTTCTATATTCTAAACTAACCTATTTAAGGAAGAAACTAGGAGCATTTAGAAACCCTAACTTCCGTGGACCATAACTATGAAAATATAGTGAACCAAGATATATAAATTTAACCATATATTTCATGGTATTTATTATCAATATTCTCCATGTTTCACCACCTAAAACTGCATAGGAAAAAAAATCATATTGAAAATTCCATTATGACTTGTTTGAAGTAGAAAAATCCTAGGATCAGGAGCTCTCATACCAAATGTTATGAGCCTTGCACCTTAAAAATTATAAGAAAACAATAATTAGAGAAATCTTCAAGGGGAGGACCTCCTTTTATAATAATACAATGAAAAAGATAATATTTTATGATCCTAAGACTAGATCTCCTTAGCATATATATAGGAGACGAGGGATACAATTATAATAAAAGAGGACCCTGAAAGGTTCTAGCCTACATAAAAATATAACAATAGAAATGTAATCACCCAATATATAGGACTTAAAAAGGGGTTTTGAGTTAAAATGGATCTTATATAGGGCTAAAAAATAGTTGGTGCATACATATCTCATTCATATACTAATAACATCAACCATCACACCTATAAGTAGTACAACTTATCAAATAATAAATTACATACACAAATCCTAATTGTAGAATTTCATGTTTAAGAACAAATAGAACATAAATGAGAATTCCCTAATATATTAGTAGATTTATTTAAGTACATGATACAAGGGACATGAACTATGTCAGGCATTATGGTCACATGATAAACCCCAATAACACTCCCAGCTACTCATACACCTTGTCTTCCTAATACTACTTTCATTCTTCAGGTACTATCCCTCCTCTATTGGATATCGTGGAGTGTCATCTTTATTGACCTAATTCAAGATTGATACAATGAATGAAAGTTTCATTACATTGAAAAAACTTCCCCAATAGGAAATTGGTAGTTTCCATCACATTCTAGTGGAATGTTACCTAACAGTGTTCTTCCACAACTCTAGGTTTAGGAAGATACACAGTGGAAAATTCCTCCACCCCTTATCATATAAAATATGGTCAATACCATATCATGGACCATACCATGGTGCTCAATTTTGGTATTTTTCATCAAATTTATTGAGATAGGTAATCATTCTAACTAAAAATATACATTTACCCAAGATCATAGTAGTGCATATTGTTGAAAACTTGAGGTATTTTTTCGCTAACAAACTATGCCAAGATACTAGTAATGTTTTTAAAAGAAAAGGTGTTATTCAATTCAGCTCGTGTCTAACGGAATGTAGGATGGTAATTTCAAAAATATCATCAACATACTAGCTTCCAACTAAGGTGTATAAATAATATAGGTGAGTGTGCTTATAGAATAATATAGGAAAGAGTGGAACATGTTTTATAACATTCACCAAATACTTTGATATCTATCACTATAGAAAACACATAGGAATAATTTTCCAATGGTTTTGTAATAGAGAAAAAAAAACTTAATTAGTTGAAATATTGGACAATAATATAACCATTCAATCATAGGTATGATAAAATAAAATAGATTATATCAAAAATATCTATATCTAACATAACATTGCAGAAAATAGGGAAATTGATCCTCAAGTTATCCTCTTAAGATATCTCATATAAATTGAAATAAATGCACAGTTGAAAACAAAATGTCAAAATTACAAAAATAAAACTATCACAGAAGAGTGTTGGAATAAGGAATTATTGAGAGGGGGGTGAATATGAAATTAGTGGGAAATTCAACTTTTCCTAATTATTATTTTTCTTTAATTTAGAAAACAGTCATGTGAGAACTCATATAAGAGTACATAAAAAGAAATGAATATACACCATCAATCACGAGAATCATACACACGTGGAAACAAATATTTAACGTGGAAATCCAAAATGGAAAAACCACCAGTCTATTTTTTATTGTTTGTTTATGACCACACACTCACAGGAGGCCCCAGCCCCTTTCAAAATATCAAGCCACAACTTGCCAAGAGGCACTGACCTCCTATATATACATGCCAAAACTTGCTTCAACCAACTATTCTATTTTTAATACAATTTCTAAACTAACAGTGGCCTACTTCTATTACATAAAAACATAAAGAACTTGGTTTTTCATTTCTTGCAACTCCTTCTCTTGATTTGCAACCACACTCTCAACTGCCCTCTTCACTACACCTTTAGCCATACTCTCAGCCCTCAATTAGTCACTATGCTCAGTAAATATCATCCCTTAATATCCTCATGCACAGTCAACCTCTATAAGAAACACACTCTCACACTCAATTCACTCCCTCAAATCTGCTTCAACTCCCAAATGTTGCAAACTACATTCCATAATTTATGTTCCTCTTTAACGCAGGGAATGATGTTGCAGCCTCTATCGATTACTCTTCTTGAGTGTACTTATGTAAGACTCTTCATTCTATTGTTACAACCCATTATTCAACCACTACAATTGTTTTAAATTTGAGAAAGGGAACAAGAGGTTTTTTCAATGCAGAGAATTAATTCTTAATCCACCTACATACTCAAGGAGTTCCTCCATTAAATTCTTCCAGTAAAAATAGCATGGCTCTCCTACGCTTGAGATGTACTTCAGCATGGAATTATGAGCTTTTGATATAATCACCATTAACACTCTCCTGCAAATTCCGGTCCTCGATGTCTTCTCATTATATTACTTCTTAATTCATTGCATTCACCATTAACTCCTTCAATGCCTTTGATGTACTACTAAACTTGGTTAATTCTTCAAGTTTTGTAGACCTATTCAAACTTACATAATCCAATTATGGAAAATAACTAATTTCGGCATAGCTTCCAAATATAGAGGGATCCTTCCAAGTATGTTGTCGACTCATTCAAGCCTTTGAACATATTCTCTAGATCTTTGTGATAATATCTTAACAATAACCTTCCATACCCATGGTCACAACATACACTTAAAACCATGTCCTAGTTCTTTGCCTAGGCTCGTGTCTTTATTTCTCAGCAAAAACACTCTTGGCATAAACATAGTAGAGCACCCATGTTTATCCCTAAGGTCATTTTCTTCGAGATGATTTTCCCCTAGGGATCACCTACCTAACACACAGACCATTCATATTACTACCGATATTACATTTCCACCACGTCCTATCGAAGCTAATTCCTTAGACTTTATTTGTTGGAAAAACACAGTTGTTTTCCTTCAATAACCTCTAAGGTCATTTCTTCTAAAGAGTTTCTTCTAAATAGTTACTTCTAAGGAGTTACTTCCGAGGAGTTTCCTCCGAGGTATTATGCTCTGAGCTCTTATTTATTCTAAGGTTACATGTCTCGTGGGACCATACCATTAACACTCTGACCAATCATATTTCCACCAGGGTGACCTGTCTTCCACGTCCTCTTAGAGATCATACCTTGGCCTTTTCTACTGGTGACTCTCGAAAAAACTTCCAAGGAATTTTTTCTTTTGAGGTTGGTTTCTTCTGGTGCCGTTTCCTTTAAGATGACGTGTCCCTGCCATGATAATGTCACATGTTCTCCAACATGTCCCTACTATTGTCCTCTCTACCACCTCTGCAAGGATCCTATGTGTCACTCACTAAGTGGTGCCAAGTGTCGCCCATTTTTTTTCCCACTTGGCCACCCAAAAGTGTTGAATTTGCATGCCATTTTTCACCCTCTCATCGGTCCACATCATGCTGGCATCATACTGCCACTATGTCTCCTTTGACCAATGAAATTATTCCATGTGTATCAATCCCCATCACAAGTATGGTAAAAGGAGGATTTGAGGCCTTACATTTTTACCGAATGATTTATAAAATTTATAAGGCTGAAAGGAAATTGTTTACAACAATTGTCATCATTATTTTTATTACACGCCATTACTTGTTGCACATCTCAATGATAATTCGAGGTGTCTCTCAAAGAAATATCTAAGGAATTTCATCTTAGGAGGTTTCTTCCGAGGACTGTTTCTTCCAGGGGTACATGTCCCTATGGGACCGTATGCCAACCAATTGTGTGTCACTAATTGCTTTGTTGCTCCAGTTTTATTCCACCTTGTCTTCCACGATGTATAGACACCTAGTCACCTTGGGATTTTAAACATGTGTTTCTATGAAAATTTCCCTATGAAAGACCTTCTGGGGAAATGTGGCCTAGAACCATCCCTCTTGAGCATAAATAAATCAATACCCTTCTACCACATGTATGCTACCTAGACTGTTAGGACCCGTGGTCAAGTCATGAGGTTAAATTTTGACCTGCTAACTTTAAACAGCCATAACTTTACCTCCATATGTCCAAATTCACACTTTAGCATACCGTTGGAAATATATTTCTAATAATTATCCAACTATGCCACTTCTAGGGACATTTGAGATAAATTATTGACACAAAAAATTATTTAAATCCTGGGAAACATAACCACATGAATCCCCTTGAACTTGGCACACCATGCATCTGTTATCCTTGTCCATTTGGCATCAATGGAAACATTATGTTCAAAAATATCCCCCTTTGGCATTTATGGCAATAGAAAAATCTCCCTTTGAAACCAAGCAGAATTATCTCCATCTCTACACTCCCCCTTGCATCAATAAACATTGCACTCATAAACTTCTTCTCCCTCTTTGACATCAATGGAAAAGGATGCACTATATGAAGGAGGTTTCCCCTAAAATTTTGTTCCTTACCCTTTAATTGAACCAATAAGTTGAGTAACTACCAAAACTTATTCAAATTGAGTCATTTGGTTGTATGAGAGACAAGACTATTTTCTTCCTAAGATATTCAAAGGGTTCTCGTTCTAATGGTTTTGTGAATATATCTTCAAGATGCTCTTTAGTAGCCATATATTCAAGTCAAAAAACATTAGAAACAATATGTTCTCTTATTAAATGCATCTTAATTGGAGTATGCTTGGTATTTAAATACATGATAGGATTTTAGAGATGTTGATATCACATTATTGTCTCACGTGATAAGAATTGAATCATTCAACTCGACCTTGGTGTCCTTTAAGGTCTACTTCATCCCGATAATTTGTTTGCAATAGGTGGTTGCAGCAATGTACTCAGCTTCAGCCATAGATAATGAGATTGAGTCTTGTTTTTTTTTGACCCGGGACACAAGACAATCTCCTATAAATAATGCTACTCTAGAGGTGATTTTCCTATCATCAAGGCTACTTTCCCAGTCATCATTAGTATAAGATTTGAATTTAAGGTAATTACCTCTAGCATACCACAAAACAAATTTTTTTGTGCCTTACAGGTATTTGAAAATCCTTTTTACAACATTGACATGGATTTCTCTAGGTCGGGCTTGAAATTTGGCCGTTAGGCCCACTGTTTGTATGATGTATGGTCTTGAGGTAGCGAGGTACAACAAGCTTCCAATAATAGACTATGTAAGTTTTTTGACCAAAAATAGGAGTTTCTTCCTCCTTATATAGTTTACAGCCAACAACCATGGAAGTATTAACTGGCTTGCATTCTTCCATTCCAAATTTCTCCAGTGGTTCTGTTAAATACTTGGATTGGGAGATGAAAATGCCATCTTTAGATTGAGAAATTTGCAGCCCAAGGAAAAAGGATAGTTCTCCGATCACAAAAATCTCAAATTCTCTCTGCATAGACTTAGAAAATCGGTCTCCCACTTATTCCAAATCACTGCCAAATATAATATCACCCATGCAAACTACAACAACCAAAAAATGATCATATTCATATTTGATATACAAATTATTGTCTGCATTCCCTCTTTTGAGGCCCTATTGTTGAAGATATTTTTCCAATATGGAATAGCAAGCTTTAGGGGCTTGTTTTAGTCCATATGGGTTCTTAGTCTACAAAAAAAATCTTTGTTTTCTAATAGAATGAACCCTTCTAGTTATTCTATGTATACATATTCTTCTAAATCATCATTGAGAAAGGTTGATTTCACATCCATATGATATACAATGATATTTTTATGACTGGAAAAGGAAATAAACATTATGATGGCTTCTAATCTTGCTACAGGTGCAAAGGTTTCTTCAAAATCTATTCCGTCTATCTAAGCATGCCATTTGAAAACTGAACTTGTTTTGTTTCTTATCGCTTGTCCTTCCTCATGTAGCTTATTTTTAAAGACCTATTTGGTGACTATAACTTGTTTTTCGTTGGGTATGGGGACAAGCTCCCAAGTGTCGTTTTTCTGTATTTGGTCCAATTCTTCACTCATTTCCTACACCTAGTAGTCTTCACTTTCCTGAATGATACTTTTGGGCTCGATTTGTGACAGGAAGGAAAGATTAGCACAAATCAGATTGCCTAGGAACTTCCTTGTAATTCTAACCCAGAGCCTATGATCACCAATAGTTTGAATTTACCGGTGTTGTTTATGAAAATACCTGGAAGGAGTTGTGGGCCTTTTTATTGTACCTTCTTCTTCATATTCATCCTTTTATTTTTCTTCTTCTTGATTTGAGAGTATGGAGGAAAAACATTCTTCTTCTTTGCTTGAATTCTCACTTTCTCTAAATGGCTTTGAACATGGTATTACTTCATCCACTACAATATCAATGCAAAATTCAACCCATTTTGTTCTATTGTGGAATTGCGTGTAGCCTTTACTCTTAACTAAGTATCCAACAAATATACCCTCATCAGATTGAGAGTCAAATTTCCAATATTTTGATCAAACCATTTGATATAACATTTCCCCCCAAATACTTTGAATTGTTTCACTGATGTTGGTCTCCCTTTCCTTAACTCATTAGGAGTATTATCACTATTAGGTCTGAGTTGTGTCCTATTTTTTAAATAAATAGTTGTTTGTGTTACTTCTCGCCATAATGTGTGTGGAACCACAACTACATCCATCATAGCTCTGGCCATCTCCTAAATTGTTTTATTCTTTCTTTCTACTGCTCCATTCTATTGTGCAGTTTTGGCCACTTAGTAACACCTCCTTATGCCATTTTCTTCACAATACTCTTCAAACTATCTTGAATTTAATTCTCCACATTTTTCTGATCTTGAAAATTTTATCTTTAGATATTTCTCATTCTCAACCAAAGGTTTGAATATCTTGAAATTTTTTAGATCTTCTAATTTTTCATTCAACGAGATTATACAAGTGGCCCTGGTAAAATCATCAATAATAAAATAAATTAGCTTTCTCCTCTTGGGTTATTTTTCCTTGTATGGACACAAGTGTCAATGTGAACTAACTCCAGAGGCTTAAAGGTTGAAAATTCCTTCGTTTTAAATTGAATTCTTGTTTTCTTTCCAAACTGACAAGACTTGCATATAAAGCTATCAATCTTTGAAAGTATTGGGAATCCTCCTACTGCTTCTATTTTTTATTTTAATTAGGCCGCCAAAATATATCTTATATGCCACAACCATGCTTTATTCTTTTAAATCGGGTAACAACTTACTCCGGAGTCATCAAACACATAAGCATTGTTGTGAGCTTTGATTGCCTCTCCTACTAGATTTCCATTTTCTTCTTTTTAGATATCATAGTCTTAGGATTGAAAGGTCACATTATAACCATTATCATACATTTGACTCACACTGAGCAAATTATGCTTGAGGCATTCTACATACAACACATTTTGAGCCTTCATATTTTCATCAAGATTGATTATGCCCTTTCCCTTAATTTATGTTGGAGAATTATTTACAAAGGTAACATTGTTTCCTTTTCCCTTCTCTTTCAAAGAAAATAATTTAATCTTATCCCCAGTCATATGTTTGAATCAACCACTATCTACATACCACCTTTTTTCTTGATCGTGTGCAAACTAGAAATTCCGCATTTTGTGTTTTTCTCGACCTTTTGCTTCCAAATTCGCTTGTCTCTATAGATTGTTGGTTGCTCAGTGTATTGTGGCTTGGAGTAGTACTCAAACCTACTTATTCACTCTCTTTCCTTGTGACTAAAATCATTACACTTAAATAATTCAATTTCATTCGTAATGGGTGAGAAAGGATTCTTATACCTAGGGAATGAATTATGAGTTCTAGAATTATGATGATTTCCATATCTGAAACTTGTGTCTCTTTAAACTTTGAAACTTTTATAATTAACAGCTTCATGTCCAAAGTTATGAAATTTATAGCAATTACCATAAAACAATTTTGGGTACCTAATATTTGAGAATTGACGAGATTGCATTGGTTTTAGGTAACTTTGGTGTCTTGCTAATTTATTTACATATTTGTGGTGTGATTCATTTGAGAAGTCAATATTCTTGTTCCAATGTTGAGTGCTCTTCATACTTTGATTTGGTTTATCTTCATTCACTCTACTTTGAAGTGCCTTTCCAAATCTTTGGGGGGCTTCGAATCATACATATGTAAAACTTGAGTTTCCTATGGAAGACTTTTTGTTTCATAATATCCCAAAACCACTTTATTTGTTATGGACTTTTCACTTCTTAAAATATGATTCAATTTATTTGTTCCTTCAAAAAAAAATTTGTCCAAATCCTTCTCATTTTTGGACTTCTCAAGGTATTTTCTAAAATATACTATTTATGATTTTAAATTGTCACAATTCTCTTCCCATTTGAGGATCAAGTCATTTAGAACCTCTTCCTTTATTTTTTCTTCCTCAAACTTGAGTTTAGAGATATAATTTATCATTTATATGGAATCAAGCATTGTAAGAGGAAACAAACTCCAATATTTTCACCATCCTTCTATTGACCAAGGAATGCATGGTATTTTTCAATCAATGTGCATTACTATCACCAAATGAGTCAGAACTATATGAAAAAGGGACCAAAAAAATGTCTTTTGTATATTTCCAACCAATTTTGACAAACCAACTTACCTTCCCCTAGACATATTTCTTAAGAATATAATCATGTCTAACTAATTTACACCTTCCATTGGCCATATAAAAATTCTCACTAAAGAAAATACAACCATCCACACACTACAACCATCATTTTAAAGAGAACCCTCTTGGGAAGGAACTCCGATTTGTTTTTCAATATAAAGAGTCTAATGACAAATGAATGATTACCACTACAAATTTGCATGAGCTATGGACTTCGTTGTCCACATGGTTAGGTTTACAATTCCTAGCATTCATGATGAGAAAATCCAAGAATCCATTTTCTCTAGGAAATTTATTCTTCTCTTCTCTACAAACCTATTCATAGTTTAAATTCCAATCATCCCTTTCTTCAAGGAAAACTATTCTTTTCTCTAAAAACCTCTTCATCAATTTCAATTCCATTATTCACTATTTTAATAAGCGGTTAATCACTCAAACATTAACCAACTAGAAGCTTCTTTTGTTGGATTATTCATGAATTTTGCAGGCTAACAATCTAACGAAAAACAACAAACTCGCCTCTACCTTTGGTTTTATGTCATTAAGTATTGACATCAAAGGATGGTTCAGTAAAAACCACTTAATCTAACCATTGAGATATTCAATCTTCTATTAACTAATCTTTGCATCTTCTCAACTACACGGAATTCATATTTCTCTTAGCCCTATCTTAGCTAAAATGAACCATTATTATGCTCATATTAGTCTAAGGAGAGCTTATTGTTTCCTTGGACCTTTTATGTCTTCTCTTACACACCTATAGAAACTTGCTGCAACATCATTATCACCTCTTCACTCTTCTCCATCTTCTTAAAAAAAATCAAGTCATCAAAACAATCCTTACTCTTGTCCTCTCAAATTCCTCGCAATTTGGCATGCATGTTAATAACTCCAAAGTAAATATCAATTGATTCATACAATTATTATTACTAATGTGCCATTATCATGGAGTTCATGTGATGATACAGAATTCACTATACCCCGTCCAATTTTCCCTTCCTTTAAGGTTCAATTCCAAGTCGTCAAAAGAAATTGTTATAGGTAATTGAGATTCATGGTAATTGTCAACCACAATTACCATGAAATTCATCTTAGTAAACCCACTACCCATTGAATATGCTCCAATAAACATTTATGCTCCCCCAACCCTTGTACATAGCCATCCAAATAATCTTACACAATGTTCCACCAAAATGCATCGATTTCCCCCATTCTCTAATTCACAATGAGCTCTCTTAGTCAAACAATTCTTCACAAACATGCATCCATTGGCCCCATTCTCTAATAGGCAATGAGTTGTCCTAGTTAACTTAACCTGATTGATTATACTAGTTATTTTTGTCCCCATTCTCTAAATGATAATGAGCTCTCCTAGTCAGCTTAACCTAATCGACAACCAATTACATTTAATAGTTTTGTCTTAGTTGGAACGTTAACTCATACATGGTGAATTTCTTAATAAACTCAACCCTCATTAATTACATGTTTATTCAAGCATTAGATGACTTAAACAATGTATTTCTTCTACAGCTATTCTCTCTATCATTCCACTTCAAGATCCAATTCATATAATACATATAGATAATGAATATTTCAAACTTCGCATATTTTCTTAGTTATTTTCCCACTTAAAGAACATATGACCCCTCTCAAAAGGGCCAATCAAATCCAAAGCTCGCTTACCTTAAATGTAAATAATTATTTTTAGATTGGAGAGGCACAAAACATGGAAGACATATTATGTGCCCGCATAAATCTATTTGTTCTAGAATTCCAACGTAAAGTTACTTTATCTTTAAAAGACAATGTATCTTTAGGGGTGGTAGTTGTTAGTGGAATCAATCTGGAAGCCTATGTATTGCATCGTAGGCTTAATATTGGGAGTACTTTTTAGAATATTTATACAAGAATTAAAAGGGAATCCTTTGTGAAGCAAAGTGTCTCAAAATCAATTTTGAGGCGAACTTACTAAATTTGGTTTCTTTATTTAATTCCAGATATATTTCTTAGCTTCTTTTGTAATGCTTTATCTTCTTAGCCATGATGCATCTTATTATAATACCAATGTTCAACCTTTTTGTTTCAAACAAAAAATGCAAATGCATCTCGCAAATCATCCTTCAAGAAATATTTTAGCATTGAACTAGAATGCTAGCTTCCTTTTCCATGGATTAGGAATTTGTTGCAACTTGAATTGATATGAATTAAACAAAAAAATGGTGATATATAAATCCATATATTCAATTCTATGCACCATGTAGAAACCTGTAAATGCACCTACAAGATGTTTATTAACAAGGAACTTAGCCAATTTGAAAATTTAGAAAAATATATTAACTATATTATATGTGCATTAGATAACACATTAAATACTCAAATCAATGATATTTAACAAGAAACAAAATAAAAAATAGTTATTACATAAGAAACATAATTGCATCGGAAAATTTCAAAAACTGGAACCTAACAAGATATTTTGAACTGCATCCTTGGTGAATATAATCCAATCGCCCTTTTGACAACTCCAAACTATGTTTGAACTAAAACATTCATTTTGAAAAAACCATAGAAATGTCCTGAAAAATAAAATGAAATATAGTTAATTGAGGTCCTAGAAAATGGCATGAACAGTAAAATGAAATCCAATGGATTGAGGTCTTAAAAAAGTACCATATTTTAAAGAAAATACATACATGTCAATGTCTTCTTAAATAGTGAATTTTGTTTTTCTTACTCTTCCCTTATTGTAAATAACATAAAGTGGACTAGAGAATCAAGGTCAAACATCAAAGGACTTTGTAATGTATTAGGAAAATTTTGACCCATAGGCCCTCTACTATAACTAGGGTTTTATTTTCCAAGTAAATCAAACACCAATTTCCATTAAAAACAACAGTGGGTGTGTATAAATAAATATAAATATTTACACAATACAAGATTCTCTAGCCTATTCACAATACATTAGCGTTGAATTCCCGATGAAACCATGAATGTATCTACCCAATAATCCACCAGCACAACACTATTTTGTAATGCCCATTAATTTAGAAGATTGACATTTAATTGTAACTATGTATAGTATCCAATACAAATATTTCTATATTAATTTACTCTCTACTATGTGGATTCTAAACTTATTGTATTATAGGTCGGGTCTCCTCCATGTGTTGCATGAAACAACGATAGTGAACCCAAGAATGTCTCCAATGCAAAATTCATTAGAAAAAAATTGGGGTCTAAAATGGGTTCCCTTAGGAATATTATAAAACAACAGTGGAAATAATAAAATAAGATTAGATTACCTCATCAATTTTTGGAGAAGAAAAAAAAACTATTTTTTCAACTCATATTTTTAACTTATCTCCCTATCATTTTACTCAAATCTTAAGTGGGAGCATTCGTTGGATGCAGAATTTAATTTTGCATCCAAGGATAACCCATGTTTCATACTTTTGATGGACCCTACTACACGAAAAATATGAAATACATGAAAAACTTTGATTGCAATCATGTTTTTCATGTTTTTCACATTTTTCGTGTAGTGGGGTCCATCAAAAGTATGCAACTTTGGTAATCCTTGGATGAAAAACTAAGTTATGCATCCAACGAGTGGCCCCGCTCGAAATTTGAGTAAATTCATAGAGAGATAAGTTGAAAATACAGGTTGAAAAAATAGTTTTTTTATATTTTATTCTTTAATGTGTTTACCTTTTTACTCCAAAAATGGTGAATCATCCCCCATGGTTGATGTCATCATATTAAATCTTGTTGGTTATTATAAATTTTATTTTTGTTGTACATTTTTATTTTGAAGCCCATGTTTGACCTCAAACTTTCTCTAATGCAATGAGTTTTGTAACCAACTTAAAAATTGTTGTAATAAATAATTCCAGCTATCCTCTACGTTTGTTTTGTCTGACACTCGTGGTGAGGTGTGTGGTTTGTTTTTGGACTTGTTGGTCTTCCATGCCTTCTTTAGTTGTCAATCTAGGTCCCCCCAAGGTATTTTTGTTAGTTTTTTTATATAACAAGGATGCATATGATTCTATACTTCAGATCTCAATCCTTAATCGGACTAAGGCACCCCTTTTTTCCCAAGAAAAACGATGCTTCAGCCCTATGTCCTTGCGGTTGTGGGTGTTTCTACCCAGAATCCTAAAATCATATCTATCTTTAAAATTTGCAGAAAAAACTCCCTCTATTAGAAAAAATGATTCCAAATCCCTCCTTAATAAATTGTTATACTACTCCAAGAAATATGTTGTTCCAAAATAGAGTGATATCTTCAATTCTTGACTGCTTCAATGACCTATTCTAGAACAAGGAGAAGGTGATTAGGTAGGATGGAATCACCTCCACCGAAACTAGTTAAAGAATAGAAAAGGGGCCTTAAAACCCTCAAAGCCTTAGGCTCAAAGAAAATAGAGACAAATTGATCCAATATAATGATGATCCAAATGGTTTTAACTCTCTTTTATTTATGGATTTCCTTCATGGGCTCCCAAATGTCAGGGGTTGTGAATTCCACCCCAATTTTGGGTTTTTGTGCCCCAACTGACCCCAACGTTAGGAAAATGGGTTTTTCCCCCTTTATCTAAACTATGGCCTACGTGGTTGGATAAGCTATTTTTTCTTTATGTAGGAAATTAATTCATAAGGGACATTACAGTCCCCCCTTGTCGACATTGCTTGTCCTCAAGTAATGACAAGTCCAAGTGCCACATAATGTCCTTTCATGTTTACTATTATTATATCAGCATGCCACTTGTCTTCCTCCTGCCCCATAATCATATTGTCGTTCGATGATGCCGTCATGAAAAAATTGTTGTTTATACCCTCCAAATCATAGGTGATTTTTGGGAAAAAATTACAGTTATGTGTTTCTGTTGAAGTAAGTTTTATGTTAGTTGAAGTTTCTCCTCTTATCATAGTAACGGTCTTTAAAATCCTGTAGGAATTTTCTCCCCTTTTGGTGGCAGTAGGTTTACAATAGAATCCATAATATTTCCACATTTTTTTGTTATCTTTACTTCATTTGAAGGTGGCTCCTTTTCATCATTTAAGGTTTTTTTTTAATGCATGGTTGGGATTTTAACAACCTATTCCTTGTGCGAGTGAAAGGCCCATTAACTTATGTTGGATCAATGACAACACAACTCCATGCAATTTTGCAATTACTTGACCATGGTAGGAGTTATTTTGCAGTTTGCGATACATTCATAGTTTTTTTCCTACTTTGGACTAAACTGAAAAACACTCCAAGCTCTCCCTTTATTGTAACTTTTGTTATCTTGATACATTTTGTAGCACAAAGGGCCATAGTAACATTGTAATTGTTCAGTGCGGCAAGGATTTCATAACAAAATTTGGTACCTAGATCAAATACATGAGGCCTTTCTGGAGAATTCCGGGAATCAACTTCATGGTCTTGTGATTTAGAAACTTTTGCTACCAAACTCTTTCCATGTTTCTGGTAGGTAACATGTCTTATGTTCCCTGATTTAATAAGGTCGGTACGTGTCACAAATAATTTTGTTGTTGCAACCTATTTTTCCTTGTGGTCTTTGTCCTCAATGTTTGACTTTCTCCACTCCATTATTGTGTAATGTAATGCCCCCTCCCACATTTACCCACTTTTACAAGCTCTCCGGGGTAAATATGAGATGAGTGTTTTTGTGACATGACTTGGTCTCCAAGTTCCAGTTATGGAAGTGGGGCCTACAAACAAGAACACATACTACCACTCCTCAAGGACACTAGATAACTCAATAGCCTGACAACCACCCCTGGTGATCAATCCCTGAGATGTAAGTCCTTTTTATAAGCTTGACACCCCAATCACACCCATAACACATTGTGCATGTGGTTGGAAGGCTAAAACCACACCCATAAGCCTTAATGAATGTGGTTATGACTGAAATATTCCAGTTCAGAGCATGTGGTCATGAGATCAGTGCCACTTTTTCAAGCTAGCCTCCATACCACTGCCCAGAACTACCTAGTACTTTCTAGAATCAAGTTTAAGATTATGAAAAGTCTAAACAATTGATACTAGGGCTAGATATTTCCCAAAACATTCCTAATACATGGTATATATTTAGTCAAACATATGATAAGCATAGAAGCTATAGGTCATGAATTCATATATAATCATAAACTTTTGACCTTCATAAAAGAATCATTAAGAAGTTACAATGCCCTCCCAAGTAGCTGCAACAAAAATTGTTAGCCCAAGTTTTCATCAACCATTCAATAACTTATAGAATCATGAACAAGATCCATAACGAGAGCACATCATATAACCATGCATATAACTAGAATATAAACCATGAAAAATCAACCACAAAGTCAACATAATAACCAGTACATGTGCTCATTAATCACAATATGAAAATAGCTCATATTAACATATGCAAAAGCCAACCAAGTTAGGGAATTCCACGTACCAC
This sequence comes from Pinus albicaulis, assembly GCA_034641835.2. NCBI lineage: Eukaryota > Viridiplantae > Streptophyta > Pinopsida > Pinales > Pinaceae > Pinus > Pinus albicaulis. Next base: position 31,252,758 of record MU968480.1, read on the forward strand.
CTGACCATAGATTGAGTTGAACCAAATATCTCTTTCAATCAATAACCCTCGTGCCATATTCTAAGAATGAATGTGTGATCTCATGGGATTAACTAAGACATAACCAAACAAGGAATCCATAGGTTAAACCACCTCCACCCTCAAGCTATTGTGATCTCAACTAAACCGGTCCCGAGATCACAAAACCAAAACAAGCTTGGATGCCTTAGAATTCCTTCACCATACCCAGAGCAATTTTTTTGACTCCACCCATCTATCGAGGGCTTCCCAGAGAAAACTATCTCCACCTGCAACCCTTGGGATTTTCCTGAGACCACCTCAACTAGTTTCAAAATATTTCGGCAACCCAAAGTTCAACCAAGAATGAATCCCATCACACCATGGTTATCCAGGAAATGGAAAGGCAAGGCTGAAACCACTATAAATCCAGGAAATACCCATGCCAATGAAAAAAAATAAACCAAATAATCAAATGCATGTACCATGCATTCACATCCTAGCAAGGAAATTACACATTCAACCTGTTACCAACAAAATATTCTTGTTTTAGCTCATGATCCAACCTTTCCTTGTGCTCCCATGCTTTCCTTTGCTTTTAATTTTCTTTCCTTTTCTTTCTTTCTATCTCTCTCCTTTTGGATAACACTCTCTCTCTAAAGTTGATCCAAATCCAAAAATGACAAAAATTTGTAAACTAACCAAAAGTTGTGAATTGTTTCTATGATTCCTTTTTATCATTGAGGTCAGTCCCTTATTTTCCTTTTTATTTTTTCTTTTATTTTCCTCTAATTTTATTTGCATACATATTTGTGTCTCTTCACCTTCCTTTTCTCCTATTTCCCTTTATTTCTTATAATTCAATGCCATTTATTGCCTCTTTTCCTTCACCAATTTCCATAAACAATAATTAGCCACAAGTGATGCCCCTTATAAATTTTTCCCACCATTCAACTTGGAATATGTGTCCCTTGACCATGGTATTATTTTTTTCATTTTATAATGCCCATTTATTTACATGGAAACTTAACCCAGGGTTGTTACATGTAATCCATTTCTTTAGGGTAAAACTCTCGTATGACATCCATTGGTTTACTGGGTATGATCCCGCATATAATTTTTCTGAGTGTAGATTCAGTGACAAAATATATCTATTCGTCAAATAAAATAATTCCATATTCCACTTGGTACATGTACTCATGGATGATTTTTTCCATCAATTCGTAAGAAAACTTATTCTTGGAGTACTTTACAAAGAGGTGGGTTCTCCAATTTCTCAAGATGTTAAGGTCTAACACTGAACCCTTTATTAATGTAATTCCCAAGGGGGCTCGTCAGAGTCATTATTAGTTAGTTTAGTAAATAAATCCCATAAGTGGTTAATCGCATTAATGATCAATGTAAGTGGTTGACCCACATTATAAAAAATGGACCACAATTAGTTAGTTTAGTCAAGGATCATGAATAAACAGGCCATAGATAATAAATAAAGTGGTTAACCCGCATTATGCAAGGAGCCATGAGTATATATGGTTTTTCATCTCATTAAACTATATATAGTCCAATATACAAAGGGAATTCTCGTCGAGTATTTTTTAATTGAGCTCTGCTATGTTGGAGGTTTCCCCCTTGAAGAGGAAAGTGGAAATTATTTTCTACTACTCATAATAAAATATTTCCATCTTGACTCATTTCTGGCATTATTTCTCTGGTATTTTCTAGAATTATGATGTTATTTGTAAGTTAAGAGAATTACAAATGGTATCGTATCACTTTCTCGGGCCGAGTGCACTACCAATTTTAGCAAAAACCAAATTTAAGCTAGAGATGTGTTATGGTTTCTTTAAACTATAGAGATTTCTCATTACATGCATCAACTTGAGTTTGGGGAAGCATACACATAGGAACCACAAGAGGTGGTCATGTCTATTGGACTCCCTTGTAACCCTTTTTGGTACCCCTTTAAGAGCCCTGCTATTGCACCAAGAGTGCTACAACTCCAAGGGGTTTCCCTACTTTACTTTATCAACCCGAGTTTTGTACAAACTTGGAGGTGACAGTGTTATATACACAGCAGATGCGTTATGTTCATATCATCCTATTCTCATTTACGAAAGGGTGCTATTTATTAAACTATGATAAAAACTGAAAAGTGAATTGCTAAAAGGAAATGACAGAAATGGAACTAACTTAATTTGCAGAAAGGAAATGACGGAAATGAAACTAATTTAATGTGCAGGAAGGAAATGATAGAAAGGAAACTAATTCTAAACCACACTTAACTTGGCCAAACGGCTAAATGCCCTCTACTTATCCTATGGTCTATCTATCATGCTTCTATCCATGTAGCTAAGCTATCCATGACTTAATTCTAATTAAAAAAGTGTTGATTTGCAGTTGGGAGGAAAAGAAAAGGGTAAAGAGGCTAATGGAGGGCTTAAGCACATGACACAAGGCTTAGAAGTGGAAAGCAAGGGTTTAAACCTTATTAGAACTTTATTATAGCGCAAGAAAGGCTTTGGAGCAGAATAATTTGAAAAGTGCAATGGTGGAGATGTGATGGAGAAAAAGTTGCAATATGTGATATGCGATATCACAATCAGTGAAAAGAGCGGTAACTATTAACTAAAACCAACTAAACAGTGTGAAGTGAGAAATGTGTCGGGTTACATGGCGGTGGGACCAGCGGTGGAGCGCGATTGCAATATCGCAATCGGCGGATCAGAGCAGTAAGTCTTAAAAGGAAAGGGCAAATGTTGTGATGTGTGATTTGCGATGGGTGATGTGGCGATGGGACCGGTGGCGGAGTGTGATCGCAATATCGCAATCAGCAGATCAGAGTGGTAAGTCTTAAAAGAAAAGGGTAAATGGTGCAATTTGTGATTTCACAATATTGTAATCGGCAAAAACAAGTGGTAAGTGTAAAGGAAAAAAAGGTAAACAGTGTGATTTGTGGTTGCGATGTGGTAAAAAATGTGATATTCGATATGCAATATTGCAATATCGCAATTGGCAAAGGAGAGCGGCAAGTCTTCAAGGGAAAAGGTAAAAGTTGTGAACTGCGATTTTGGGAAAAGGCGAAGTATGATAGTGGGAGAACAGAGGAGAAAAGGTGGAGGTCGATTTTTTGATGTTTTTGAATGGTTTTTAAGTTAGAAAGTGTTGCGACAGCTATGCAAAGCGAAAAGAAGTGATAGAAGGTGAAATTTAAGGTTTTGGGGGAGTTTTCACGAATAAAAAAAGGGTGCGGTAGCTGTGATGAGAGAAAAGGAAGGAATAGAAGTGTAACAGATTTTTTTGGAAGCGTAACACAGAGATGGAAAAGGAACTTCTCCGAAAATTTAATACTAATTCCTGCAAAAAAACCTGCAAATTCATGTACAGGAAAACAGAAAAGAATGTGATAAAACAGTGAACAGAAAGCATTTTTTTGGGTTTGTGGGAAGGTTCGCCCTCCTCAAGCTCTATTGATAGAGATGAGAAGGGAGTCTTGATCCACAACTTTTTTGGTTTTTCTCCTCTATTCTATTACTCAAAAGCAAATGAAAAACTACAACAGCAAACTGAAAGAAATAACTAAGCAACAATGAAACTATCATAAGCAGAACAAATTGAATGACAGAAAGAAAACTAACTAAATGGCAGAAAGGAAAGAATGGTAACATCGGAGAAGTTGAGGCACATGGATTGGGCCCTAACCCACAAGCCTAGCTCTTTGAAACTTAAATCATTAAAACGAAATCAGTCTGCTCATTTCATAAAAGAATAACCTCGTACATCTCTGAAAGTTTGATCACTGAGGAAAATAATAAAAAGCTCAATAGCTTGCAACAAAGTTCTGACTAGAATCGGCTGGAATTGATTAACTCTTCCTAGTTCTACATCTGCTCTATTTATTCTACAGGGCAGCTACCAAAATCTCCCTAGAAAATGGTGATTGAGTCCACTTGAATCCAACTAAAGAAAGATTAGGTGCACTCCTCTTTGAGTTGCTTGGCTTCCTCTAGAATCGAATTGTTGGAGAGAATCCTCGGGGATCCTTTGGCCACCTTTGGAATTCTAATTACTGGAGAGAATATTTGGGATCCTTTGGCTGCCTTTGAGAGTTAAGGAGGGTGGAAAATCCTCCTATAATTTCTCTTTGTTGTCTCCTCCAAGTCTTTATGATAAAATCCTTATAAAAATGTTAATAATTCTTGATTTTCTGCACTCAGCCTCATATTATGCACTCAGAGTATGTTAGCCTTAATCACCACCTATACTAGCATCATAAAACAAAATAATAATAATAATAATAATGCAATAAAAAGATATTTAAGAAGGAAAAATGGTGACTATTAACCCCTCCAATTATGTCTAATGATGGAGCTCATCATCACCCCCCTATTGAATGGTTGCTCATCCTCTGAGCAACTAATCCTCCTCCGGTAGTTCCTTCAAGGTTTTGACAACCCCCCTGATTTCCTAAGGAAGAAGTGTGGGAGTTTCCCCAAGGGGGTAAAAACCATTATTCTTTTTTGCATTCTCCCATTCTCTATTTTGTGCATCTGTGTCCTTTTCATCATCCAACCCCAACATCAAAGGTGGGTTGAGCTTCAGTCCCAACCATTGGATATTTTTGGCCTGCATGGCCCTCTTGTATAATGGTTCCCTTTCCAATGCCCCCTCAATATTTCTGGACTATGGTAATCCCTGTTCTTGACACTGTGAGGGAGGTTGCTCCATCTCCTCTGGCTGGACATCATGCATTCATCTTCTATCTACCTAGAAACATCATCAAAGTGGCCTATTACCTGTGTTTTAGTCTGAAGGTAAATCTCAACTAGTGCAGGGTCCCTTTCAATCTCTCGACGATTAAGGATCACTCCTCTTGGGCTGAACAATTCTGGTCTGATATAGAGGTGTTCTCTAGTTCTTATTCCCATGATCCCCCATTTGTCTTTTGCTCTAGTGTCCTCATTTGTTATCCAAGATGCTAGAGACATTAGCTGCATATCCCCCATTGTCAAATTGGGGTCCCAAGAATACAGATTTGTCAGCACAATGCTATGAACATAAAACTCTACCATTTTTTCCTGATCAGCCATGTTAGCTTGTTTGTATAAATCCATGAATTTCCTAAAATCTTGGAAAGGTAGGGATCCATGGGAGGCTAGATTTTTTATTTGAAATAGGAGCCATTGCTCCTTGAGATACACAACATATGAGTCAAAAGGGAATCTGTGTTGAAGGGATTCTATGCATAAGTCTACCATGGTGGCTACTTGCTGCCCTTTTTGCTGCAATTTCTCAATCAATGCAACATTCTCTGCCTGTGCCTTCTGCAACTACTCCTTCAGAATTTTTTCTTTGATTATTTGCTTCTCCCTTGGTGATTCTTCAATGATAATCGAGATCGTGGGAGGAATTTCTGGCTCTCTCTAACTTATCCTCTGACTCTTGTCAACTCTGAAATACATAAAGGTCTGCCTTTTTCTATTTACACTCAGAGGAGCTAAGGTGGAAACTACCTCTTTACCTTGAGAGGATGTGGTGTTGTGTTGTGAGTATGTTTCTTGCTCACTTTCTGCTACCTTTATGACTTCTATTTCCATCTCTTCTATTTTTCCTTGGCCCTTTGTCTTTTCCTCTTCTTCTTCTAGTTCTTCTTTTGGTTCTTCTTCTTCTTCTGGATCTTTCTCTGGTTCTTCTTCTATTTCTTCCTCTTATGTTGGTTCTTCGTCTTCTTATGTAAGGCTAGAAGTGGAATTCTGCCTCGTTTGGGTTGCTATAAAAGCTTCCCTGCTCATATTTACTAAAGAGGATCAGGCCATGGGTAGGGTGATTTTGTTCTGCGGCTACTGTTGCATGTTGTTCAAATACGCAGCCCACTCTCGGTATTGTTTTGTTGAGGGCTCCCTTCAGTCTTTTTCCCTAAAAAATTCCCAATTCACTTGTTTGGATGAGACGAGATCTCTTTTTATTAGATTGTGCAACTAATTTTGGAGCGCTTCTCTAACTCGACCTCAGTTCCAGATTTTGTTAGAGATCATGGTTTCCTTCTCTCTGTTAATTCATGATGCACTGTGTGTTTCCTCCCCTCGTTCTCCTCTACTCCACTTGATTTAATTTGTTTCTTCTACATGACCAGGTGGCATAACTTTGCAAGTCTCCCTAGTCATACTTCACGATGGTGGCCAAGCTAACTAGCTACCTTTCTACCCCTTAAACTCTTAAGTCTGCAAATTTAATTATTTATGGTTATTATGGATGCATAGTGAGGGGTGAGAAGCTATACCTGATTTTACCTATTGTTGGCAAAGCATTTGCAGGAGATGGAATTTGGAGATAAGTCTCTTATATGTTGTGTTCTTCCTTATTTTCATCATTTCTGAGTGAGCAGCTTGCTGAATGAGAAACTCTCTGAGTGCGATGTTGATATTTCTTGATGTTTCTTCCTATTGTAGATGTTACGTGGGGTTGCTCCAGATGCCGTGGGTGGCAGTCATGTATTTCCTGGGGTCTACTTTATCAGCTCCTCCTTGCTTTTTTATTTGCAGTCTGTGAACAACTTTATTTTTGAAGGAACTTCCTGATGTTTGTAGCAGTTTGTGGCTTGCTTTATTTTGCTATATTATGCTCAGGAATAGAGGAATATGGTGTATGGAGGTGATGGAAGGAGTTATGGAAATTAATGGAGTGAATGATGGCATGGATGGTAAAATAGAAGGGAAAAGAAGATGAATGCTTCCTTGTGTTTCCAGAAACCATTGATGACCTGCAAAATAGAAAAAACAGAGATGCAAATGTGTTTTTTTTGTTTTTATTTATTTATTTTATTTTTTAATTTTTTTAAAGAAACTGGACTGCCTCCAGTGAGGTTTTCAACCAAAAAACTTGCCTTGGGCGCCTCAAAGAGGTTTTCACCCATGGATCTTTACTCGCTTTTCTTTTCTTTTTTTCTTTTTTTTTTAGAGCAAGTGAGTTGCATCCATCAATGTTTTCAACCCACAAGCTTGCCTTGGGTGCCTCATAGAGGTTTTCACCCATGGATCGTTTTTTTTTTTTTTTTTTTTTAGGAGGTGTGGGAAACTATGGAGTTTCCCATCGCATACACCTCTCTGCTTATTGAATTTATGAACTCTGCCTTTGACAAAGGCTTCTTGTAAATTTTAAGTCTGTGACCATTGACAAGCAAGGGGATTCCTTCCTCATCTATGGTTATGATTTGAATTGCACCATTATCAAAACATTTTTCCATTGTGTAAGGTCCCAACCACCTTTTCATCAACTTGCCTTTGAAGTATTTAAAACTTGAATCATACAACAACGCCCAGTCTCCTTCTTGGAAGGCATTTTCTTTGATGTTCTTGTCATGCCATACCTTCCTTTGTAGCCGAACTACCTCCGTGTGAAGAAGTTCTTGAATTTTGAACTCGTCCAATCCATTTAGTTGCAGTAACCTCTCTTTTTGGGCATTTTATAGATTTAGATTTAATTCAACTTCCATTCTTAAAGTATTGAATTCAAACTCAACTTAAAGTAGAGCTTTCTTACCATAGACTAGTTCATAAGGAGTGAATCTTGTTGTTGTCTTCCAAGTAGTGTTGTAGGCCCAAGTAGCTTCTACCAATTTTTCTGTCCAATATTTTCTGATGCTACTCACAACCTTAGTGAGGATGATTTCTAAATATCTGTTAGTTACTTCTACTTGGCCATTTTCCTGAGGGTGATAGGCAGTAGAAGTTCTATGCTTAATATTGTGCTTCCTCAAAATATTCTCAATGAGGTGAGAGGTGAATTGTGCTCCCTAATCAGTGACTATTTCTCTGGGGTACCCAAACTTGTAAAACATATTCTCCCTTGGAAATTATGCTACTTTATCCTTGGTTGCTACCTTCATTTCTTTTTTTCATCCTACTTTGTCAGGTAATCAGTACATACTATGATATACTTCTTTTGTCTGGATGGTGGATCGATAGGTCCAACAAAGTCCACGCCCCACTTATCAAATGGCTCAAGAGCCACCTGAGGATGTAAAGGCATTTCATCCCTTTGTGTGGTTTTCCCCATCCTCTAGGATTGGTCACACCTGCTGGTGTATCTTATGGAATCTTGATGAAGGGTAGGTCAATATTATCCTGCCTACAAAACTTTTTTAGCAGTTCTCTTTGCATAAAAGTGGCCTCCACATGGGTTTCCATGACATGCAGGGAGGATATCAAAAAATTCTTCCTCCCTCCCACATCTTCTTATTATTTGATCAGGGCCTAGCTTGAAAAGGTTTCCCTCAATCCATGTGAAAGGGGTGATTTTTCTGATGATTCTACTCCTCTCCCATAATGAAATATTAGGATGGAGTCTCCCAGCAACCAGGTAGTTGGCTATATCAGCAAACCATGGTGAGAGTTTTGATATAGCAAAGAGATGATCATCTGGCAGCTATTCATCAACCATTCCTTTTTCACCTATAGGGAGAGCTAACCTGGACAAAAAATCTTCAACAACATTCTCCTTTCCAGGTTTATCAACAATAGTCAAATCAAATTGTTGTAAAAGTAACACCCGTCTAATTATTCTAGCATTAACATCTGGTTTTTTCATTAAATACTTGATGGCTGCATGGTTAGTATGAACAAAGGTCTGATATCCAGTTACATAATGCATGAATTTGTTCAAGGCATGGAAAATGGCTAACATCTCCTTCTTAGTAATAGTATAATTCAGCTCGGCTTTGGACAATTTCTTGTTGATGAAATAAATGGAATAAGGGATTTTGTCCTCTCATTGTCCTAATGCTGCCCCTACATCTTTGTCGGATGCATCAGTGTGGATGTGGAAAGGCAGAGTCCAATTTGGACCTCGGAGGATGGGGGCAGTAGTCAACTTTATCTTAATGAGCTCGAAAGCCTCTTGACAAGGACCGAACCAAATAAACTCAGAATATTTGGCAAATAACCCAAATAATGGCGAAGAAATCTTGCTGAAATCTTTGATGAGCCTTCTATAGTAACCAACTAAGCCTAAGAAACTCCTGACATCTTTCTTCTTTCGAGGAGCAGGTACCCTTTTGATGATTATTCTTGTATTCAGGTCTACCTATATTCCTACTTGGATTATGGAGTGTCCTAATACAACCCCTGCTTTCTTCAGAAATTCACACTTTTCTGGGCTCAAGGAGAGATGCATCTCAGTGCACCTTTTTAGTACTTTACCCAAATTGGAGAGAGCTTCCTGGAATTCATCCCCATATGGTTTGAAATCATCCATGTAGATTTCAACAAAGTCATGGACTAACTCAGAAAAGATGCTTAAGACAACGCTTTGGAAGGTAGTTGAGGCATTGCACAACCCAAAGGGTAGGACTCTATAAGAAAAGATACCCCAAGTCTTATCTTGGTCTTCAAGGCTGATCTGAATCTAATTGTACCCACCGAACCCATCTAAAAAGGAAAATACCTTCTTCCCTGCAAGGCCATCCCGGACTTGGTCTATAAAGTGAAAAGGGAAATGGTTTTTCTTGGTGGCTTTGTTAAGTTCTCGATAATCAACACAAATTTGCCACTTCCCATTCTTCTTTGGGACTAGGACAAGAGGAGATACCCACTCACTGTTGGATATAGGATATATGAACCCTGCATCAAATAGTTTCTCCAACTCTTCTTTTACTATGTCCTTCAGAGTCGGGTTCATCCTTCTTTGGGGTTGTCTCAAAGGCTTGCATCCTTCTTTGGTGTAAATATTATTTTTTCACACAGAAGGATGCACCCCTTTCATGTCCTTGTAATCCCAATAAAACGCTTCTAGATTCTCTGTCAAAAGCTGTCATTGATGCTTCTCTTCTTCATTCGAGAGGTTTGGGTTGATTTTCAGAGATATGGATGGCCCAAACTCAATAGCCTTGGTGGTTTCATAGGTTGACTCAACTAAGTGCACTTCCATCCAAGGTTGGCTTTCAGACTCTTTGACTAAGTTTTTGAGAGGAATGTTAAAGGAGGACTAGTTTTGAACAGCATGGTCGATGATTTCATCTTCATCAAGTTGCCCCCCTTCTAAGAATAGAATTTACGGTACACATAAGGGTAGTCTTATATAACTCATCTTCTTCATCCTCCAACCATATAAGGAGATCATGATCAATGGAAGGTTGGGCTAGAGGATATAACACTAGTTGTTTAGACAAAGGCCCATTTTTTATAGTCATGTTTATGGCCCGACAACTAATATAAGCATCTACAGTGGCTAACCAAGCTCTCCCTAAGATGAGGGGATAACCATTAAACTTGGTTTTTGGTTGCAAGACAAGGAAATCTGTAGGGTACTCCCAATATTCGATGGTAACCATAACATCCTAAACAATTCCTTCCGGAGTTATTGTGAACCGATCTGCAAGTTGCAGAACTTTTGTGGTTTTCCTCAAAGTCCCTTGGAGATTAAGTTTCACCATAGTTTCCTTGGTCATGATATTGATGGAAGTCCCTAGATCAATCAGAGTGTTGGGGACTATGACACCATATGCACATCAACAACTGGACTACCAGGGTCCAGGTACTTTGGAAATATCACCTTCCCCAGCATCAAATCAGATAGTTGTCCTGCCACATTAATGGCAGGGGTATCTCTCTTCCTTCTCCCATGTTTCTTGAAGCACTTTTCTTAGATGAGCCTATTGTATATAGGGGCATCCTTAAAGGCCTATAGAAGTGGTATCTTTACACACAAATTTTCCAATACTCCCAAGAGTTCAGTCTCCTCTAGGGTGTGTTGACTAGGGTGGATCAAGTGCTCAGGAAAATCAGGTTGTTGGATCTGAGTGTTACCTTCTTCCTTTTCCTCATCAACCTCTACAGGTGGATATGGAGGATGGTGTTAGCAAATTATATATTATGGAGCAATGCAACACAGAAAATATGTGGAAAATACAAGCACACAAAACACATAAAACCAGAGAGACACAGATATACGTGGTTCACCCAGTTTGGGCTACATCCACCCCGAACAGCCATTCCTTCCTTTCTATTATCCAGAAAAATGAAGAGACAAAACCTACAGCATATTCGTTGTAATATCCTCTGTTCTCCCTCACAGTCTCCCTATATATTTCCCACTCAGAGAATACACATGTAATACACAGCCGTAATACAATACCCTCATACAAAGAGAGGGGTTTTCTTCTAGGGCAAAAAACCCTAAACTAAACATAACTTCTACCGTCAGATCATCCGCCTAATGAACGGCCCAGATTGACTAGAAATTACTATACTTTTACAAGGCAATTTTACATCTGTTTTTAGCTTCGGGGGCGCTGCCCCCGAAACCCCCGCCAAGGGACCGCTGGCCCCCGGACCCCCCAGCCGGGGGGTCAGCCCCACACCCCCTGCTGCAAGGGCGTACATTTTTCCTGGGGTATACATCCAACTAAAACAAGGATCTCTAAATCAGGATGAAAATCAGGCTCCACACCCAACAATCTCCCACTTGGAGACTGATTGTAGCAACTCCACCGCTACTTCATTTGTTGGACAATGACTCCTCTTTGGACCTGGTTGTTTCTCCTCTTCATCATCATCCTTGAAGACCAATTGAAACTGAACACATTCTCAGTTTCTCCCTGGTTACAACTTTTTTTAGCATATCTGCAGGATTATGGCTAGTGTGTATCTTTTCCAACTTCAACTCTCCATCTTCCAATACTGACCGTATGAAATGGTACTTGAGATGTATGTGTTTAGTCCTGGAATGAAATGTTCAGTTTTTGCAAGATGAATGGCACTTTGGCTATCACTATATAACGTGCCCATATCATGCTTCTTACCCAATTCACCCATAAGCCTTTGTAACCAAATCATTTCTTTACTAGCCTCTGTAGCAGCAACATACTCTGCTTCTGTTGTTGAAAGTGCAATAACACTTTGGATTTTTGAAACCCAACTGACAGCTGTTCCACCTACAGTAAATACATATCATGTAGTGCTCCTCCTGTTATCTCTGTCACTTGCCATATCTGCATCAACATATCCCTGTAGAGCAATGTTTGAACCACCAAAGCATAATGTTTGATTTGTGGTACCTCTCAAATATCTGAGAATCCATTTTTCTACCATTCAATGTTCTTTTCCTGGATTATTCATGTACCTGCTTACAACTCCCACTGCATGTGCAATATCAGGCCTTGTGCAGACCATTGCATACATTAAGCTTCCAATTGCTGATGCATATGGAACTTTAGACCTATAATCCATGTCTTCTTGGGTCTTTGGGCACATCTCCTTACTAATTTTGAAATGGCTAGCAAAAGGTGTACTAACTGGCTTTGCATTGTGCATATTAAATCTTTTCAACACCTTTTGTATGTAATCATTCTGAGACAGTGTTAATTTTCGATTTTTCCTATCTTTGGTTATTCTCATACCAAGGATCTATTTTGCAACTCCCAAATCCTTCATTGCAAATGAATTTGCCAATTTTTGTTTGAGCACATTTATTTCCTACATGTTAGACCCTGCAACAAGCATGTCATCTACATACAATAACAATATAATATAGCTACCATCATTTTTCTTTTTCAGATAAACACAATGATCAGAGTGACATCTAGTATAACCTTGTTCAGACATAAACTTGTCAAATTTTAGATACCACTGCCTTGGAGCCTGTTTTAACCCATACAAGCTCTTCTTTAACCTGCACACCAAATTTTCTTTCCCTTTGACCTCATATCCTTCTGGTTGTTGCATGTATATCTCTTCCTCCAAATCTCCATGGAGAAATGTTGTCTTTACATCTAACTGTTCAAGATGTAAATCTTCCGCTGCTACAAGACTTAAGATAGTTCTGATTGAAGTCATCTTAAAAACAGGAAAAAATATTTCATCAAAATCAATACCTTTCTTTTGTGCAAACCCTTTCACCACAAGTCTAGCTCTGTACCTCTATTTTCCTCCATCTTCTTCCTTCAACCTATAAACCCATTTATTCTGCAATGTAGTTTTACCTGCAGGCAACCTGACTAAGTCCCAAGTTTGGTTATGCATTAAGGAGTCCATCTCTTCTTCCATGGCTAGCTCCCACTTCTTCCTAATTTTAACCTGCATTGCTTCTTCATAACATTCGGGTTCACCAGAATCAGTCAACAATAAATAATATAATGAAGGAGAGTATCGTTCAGGGGGTCTACTTATCCTGGTAGATCTTCTAACACCACTTTGAGGTGTTTGAGGTGCCTGTTGTTGTTGTGGTGGTTGTTGCTGCTGTGGTTGTTGATTATTATTATTTTCAGGCACCTTTACTTTTTCAGTTATCTCATCAAGAACCGTGTATTCCTTGCTTTCTTTTTCATGTTTCCTTTCCTGCAACTGATTCTTATACAAGACCTTTTCATTGAATATTACATCTCTGCTCCTAATGATTTTATGATTTTCATAATCATATAAGCAATAACCAAAATCATTAACACCATATCCAATAAAGGTACATTTCTTTGATTTTGCCTCAAGATTTGTTCTATTTTCTTTATTAATATGGACAAAGGCCTCACAACCAAAAGGCTTTAAAAAAGAGTAGTTTACCTTTTTACCTGTCCATTCTTCCTCTGGAATACCACCATCCAAGGAACTTGAAGGCCCTCTGTTTATTAGATAAATAGCAGTATCTACAACATCTGCCCAAAATTGTAAAGGCAATCCTGCATGCAATCTCATGCACCTTGCACGCTCCATGATTGTTCTGTTCATCCTTTCTGACACACCATTTTCTTGTGGTGTTATTGGAACTGTCTTCTCTCTACGAATTCCATGCTCTGAATAGTACCTATCAAACTCTTTGCTGCAATATTCACCTCCATTGTCTGATCTGAGACACTTTAACTTCTTTCCTGTCTCAATCTCAACCAAAGCTTTCCATTTCTTGAAAGTATCAAATACATCAGATTTATTTTGAATACAATAAATCCAAGTTTTTCTAGTTGCATCATCAATAAACGTAACAAAATAGCGAGAGCCACCGAGAGATGATACCTGAGCAGGTCCCCATACATCTGTATGCACAAGCTCCAATTTTTCGCTCTTCTTTTCTTTCCAAACTCTGAGAAATATGACTCTCTTTTGTTTTCCATAAATGCAATTCTCACAGAAATCCAAATCAACATTCTTCAAACCTGGCAACAAATTTCTTGAGTGAAGAATCTTCATCCCCTTCTCACTCTCGTGTCCGAGCCTATGATGCCATAATGCTGCATCTGCTCCTTAGGAAGTTAAAGCATTAAGAAAGTTAGAAATACCATTGCATAAATACGATGTACTAACCTTTATGCCTTTTGCTATTACGAGGGCTCCTTTGGTGACCTTCCAAGCTTTATCTGTGAAATTTTTCACACAACCTTCACCGCCTAACTGCCCTGTTGAAATCAGATTTTTCTTTAGATCTAGAACATTCCTTACCTCCTTTAATAGCCATTGGTTTCCATTCTATTTTTTTATAAGAACCTTACCCATTCCAACAATTTTACAGGGTTTATCATCACCCAAACGGACTTGTCCAAAATCTCCTTGAACATAGTCATGAAAATATTTCTTATCATGTGTGGCATGGAATGAGGCCCCTGAATCTACTACCTAGGAATCAGTAACTTTTTCAAAAGAAAGAATCAAAGAATCTTGTAACACATCACCTGTCACATTTGCTTCATGATTGTTTTCTTGTTGTGTGTCTCCTTCTTTTCCCTTTCGAGATCTACAGTCTTTCTTTAGGTGTCCTTTCTTTCCGCATTTCCAGCACACTATCCCCGATCTGGACTTGGATCTGCCTTTTCTTGATTTACTGTGATATCCTGAGCTCTTTCCTCTTTCCATTCTCCTTCCCCTAGACTCTGCACTCAAAGCATTACCCGATGTATCACCGGAGCATTTCCGTCGCATTTCCTCGCTAAGGATAGCACTGACAACATCATCAAACTTTAAAGTACTAGATCCAGAGACAGAGTTACTAATGGCCATTACTAAACCATTCCAACTCTCTGGAAATGAGCACAAGAATAATAGAGCTCTAACTTCATCATCAAAGTTTACCCCTACAAAACTTAACTGACTGGTAACTGTATTAAAATCATTTAAATGGTCTGCAACAGATCCACCTTCCGACATCTTCATATTAAATAGTCGTTTCATAAGAAATACCTTGTTTGAGGCCTAGGGTTTTTCATATAGTTTCGCCAACGTCTGCATCAAACCCTTTGTTGTTGTTTCCTTCGAAATATTGAAGGCGACTGATGCCGCAAGGCACAACCGTAATGTTCTGAGTGCCTTTCTATCGAGAATGTTCCATTCCACGTCTGTCATGGCCGCCGGCTTCTTTGTTTTTCCGCTCAATGGTAGGTATAGATCTTTCTGATACAGATAATCTTCCATCTGCATCTTCCATAGCAGGAAGTTTTGGCCGTTAAATTTCTTGACCCTAAACTTACCATCTTCCACCATTGCTCCCACTCGAACCAGGAACCCTTCTTTCTTGCGAGTTTATCAGCCAAATATACCTTCGGCTCTGATACCAGTTGTTAGAAAATTATATATTATGAAGCAATGCAACACATAAAATATGCGGAAAATACAAGCACATAAAACACATAAAACCAGAGAGACATAGATATACGTGGTTCACCTAGTTTGGGCTACGTCCACCTCGAACAACCAGTCCTTCCTTTCTATTATCCAGCAAAATGAAGAGACAAAACCTACAGCAAATCCACTGTAATATCCTATGTTCTCTCTCACAGTCTCCCTATCTATTTCTCGCTAAGATAATACACATGTAATACACATCCGCAATACAATACCCTCATACAAAGAGAGGGGTTTCCTTCTAGGGAAAAAAACCCTAAACTAAACATAACTTCTACCGTCTGATCATCCGCCTAATGAATGGCCCAGATTGACTAGAAATTACTATACTTTTACAAGGCAATTTTACATCTGTTTTTAGCTTCGGGGGCACTACCCCCGAAACCCCCGCCAGGGGACTGCTGGCCCCCGAACCCCCCACACTGGGGGTCAGCCCCACACCCCCCACCCCCCCCCCCCTCTCGCTGCAAGGGTGTATAGTTTTCTTGGGGTATACATCCATCTAAAACAAGGATCTCTGAATCAGGATGAAAATCAGGCTCCACACCCAACAAATGGTTGTCTAGGAGTACTCTTCCCGACCTAATATTAACCTCCTGTATCTCCACAGCATAAGCTAGATGGGATGTTTCTCCACTGGGAGCCTGTTGTGCCTGTTTTTTGTTCAAGTTTGGATTGGGTTGTGCAGGTATAGGTAGCCTAGGTTGAGCAACATGAGTAAGATGAGGTTAAGGTTGGGGTGGAGGCATTAGAGCAGGCGGTTGATCTTGTTGAGGCCTCCACCCTTGGGATGGATTGTTCAACTGAGGTTGTTGTGGAGCATATTGTTGAAATGTTTGTTTTACTGGCTAAGGATGATATGAAGGGTTATAAGGCCAAGTAGGAGGTGTAGACCAAGATGGAGGAGTGTGGGTGTACCAAGGTTGCACGGGTGTGCTTTGATTTTTGTGATAGTAAGAGTAAGTTACACCTTGCATACCTTATTGATATGACCGAGGGCCTTTAGGCCTTCTCTGGTTGATGAAATAGAGCTGCTCTGGCATTGCTTCCCCACCTTGATATACAGCTTTAAGTCCAGGTAAGGAGGGACACTTTTTTGTGGCATGATTCTCCTCACAGAGTAAGAAAACCTCTATGACATTTAGTGGACATTCATTTCTTGGGTGCTTCCTGGTACATCTAGGAAAAAATATGGCCAGGGATCTATCTGCTTCCTCTTGCTTCCTTTTTACCTACATTGTGTCCATTTGAAAAGAAAAGGTGTGCAACATGTCACTCTTGAGGTCCTCTAGCATGTTTCCAATCTCATGTTTTATGAAGGTGGAAGAGGAAGGGGTATTGGATGTAATTTGGCTAGCTCTGCCCTTCTTCCTAAATGCTCTAGAATGGTTCCAGAAGATAGTTTTGATTGTTTCATAGGGTTGTTGGTAGATATCTCCTCATGTTAACATATTCAAGGTTTCTATCATCTCTTCACTGATCCCTCGAATAAGTACAAGTTTAAGTGAGTCAGGATCAAGAGTAAAGTTGGATCTCTTATAGTTCAATTGAAACCTCTCTTCATAGACCTTTAAGGATTCATCTGGCCCTAGAGTCATCCTAAATATCTCATCGTCAGTTTCCTTGGACCTATAGTAGTCTTTGTATTTGTTGCTGAAGGTCTCTTCCATTTGTGCCCAGGTAGTGATTTTATCCCCAGGCAGACCCATGAACCAGCGCAAGGCTGCATCCTTAAGGGTGGATGGGAATAGCTTCAACTTCTGATCATTAGAGGTATAGTCATAAGTCCTACAAACAACAATAAATTCAAACATGAATGTGTCAGGGTCCTCAGAGGTGATTCCATGAAATTGTGGAAGAGCTGAGGGGCTAATGTTCTTCATCTTAGTTTCCCCATCTGCTTCTCTTATGGGAAAGGCTCTCTAGATCCTAGCCATAGTTAAGACAGGTGAAGCAGGTCCCTCAATTGAAACAAGGTCTTCTTCTTCTTCCCCAATAAGATCCTCAAAATATTCAAAAGGCTTTCCTAGAGGGGGTTCACTCTCACTACCATTGACTAAGAGTGAAGGGTGGCCAGTAGGTGATGTGTGGGTTTTAGGTAAGGTTTGACTTTGAGTATTCATAGTCCTATGAGGCATGAAAATCAAATATTTTGTATTTTTCCAATATTCTGAAATGACATGAAAAGAAATGAAAGTAAAAAAGAATGCTAAAAACAAAATCAAAGCATCTATTAGACACCTCCTCGGCAACGGCGCCAAAAAAGTGGTGAGCCCTGGTATTGCACCAAGAGTGCTGCAACTCCCAGGGGCTGCCCTACTTTACTTTATCAACCCGAGGTTCATACAAACTTGGAGGTGACAATGCTATATACACAGTAGATGTGTTTTGTTCATGTCATCCTCTTATGCTTTACGAAAGGGTGTTATTTCTTAAACTATGATAAAAACTGAAAAGTAAATTGCTGGAAGGAAATGGAAGAAAGGGAACTAACTTAATTTGCAGAAAGGAAATGATGAAAATGAAACTAATTTAATGTGCTGGAAGGAAATGACAGAAATGGAACTAACTTAATTTGCAGAAAGGAAATGATGAAAATGAAACTAATTTAATGTGCAGGAAGGAAATGACAGAAAGGAAACTAATTCTAAACAACACTTAACTTGGAAAAACAGGTAAATGCACTCTACTTATCCTATGGTCTATCTATCATGACTCTATCCATGCAGCTAAGTTATCCATAACTTAATTCCAATTGAAAAAGTGTTGATTTGCAATTGGGAGGAAAAGAAAAGGATAATGACGCTAATAGAGGGCTTACGCACATGACACACTGCTTAGAAGTGGAAAGCGGAGGTTTAAAACTTATTATAACTTTATTATAGTGCAACAATGGCTTTGGAGTGGAATAATTTTAAAAGTGCGTTGGTGGAGATGCGATGGAGCAAAATTTGTGATATGCGATACATGATATCGCAATCGTCAAAAAGAGAGGTAAGTATTAACGAAAACCAATTAAATGGTGTGAAGTGCGAAATGCGATGGGTGATGTGATGGTGGAACCAAAGGCGGAGTGCGATCGCAATAGGCGAATCGGAGTGGAAAGTCTTAAAAGAAAAGGGTAAATTTTTCATAGTGCAATTTCCGATGGGTGACGTGGCGGTGGGACCGGAAGTGGAGCGCGATCACAATATCGCAATCGGTGGATCGGAGCAGTAAGTATTAAAAGAAAAGGGTAAATGGTGTGATTTTCGATTTGCGATTTCGCAATATCACAATCAATGAAAACAAGCAGTAAGTGTAAAGAAAAAAAGGTAAATGGTGTGATTTGCGATTGCATTGTGGTAAAAACTGCTATATGTGATATGCGATATCGCAATATCGCAATATCGCAATCAGCAAAGGAGAGTGGTAAGTCTTCAAGGTAAAAGGTAAAAGTTGCAAAGTGCGATTTTGTGAGAAGGCGAAGTACGGTAGCGGGAGAACCAAGGAGCAAAGGCGGAGGCCGAGTTTTTTATGCTTTTGAATGGTTTTTAAGTTAGAAAGGGGTGTGACAGCTGTGCAAAGCAAAAAGAAGGGATAGAAGGTGAACTTTAAGGGTTTGGGGGAGTTTTCACAAATAAAAAAAAGGGTGTGGTAGCTATGATGAGAGAAAAGGAAGGAATAGAAGCATAACAGAGGTGTTTGGAAGTGTAACACAGCGATGGAAAAAGGAACTTCTTTGTAACTTTAATATTGATTCCTGCAAATAAACCTGTGGATTCATGCATGGGAAAACAAAAAAGAATGTGTGATAAAACAGTGAACAAAAATAGTTTTTTGGGTATGTGGAAAGGTTCACCCTCCTCGAGCTCTATTGACAGAGATGAGAAGGGAGTCTTGATCCAATTTTTTTTTGGTTTTTCTTCTATATTTTATTACTCATATGCAAATGAAAAACTACAGCAGCACACTGAAAGCAAGAACTAAGCAGCAATGAAACTATCAAAAGCAGAACTAATTGAATGGCAGAAATAAAACTAGCTAAATGGAAGAAAGGAAAGAATGGTAACATCAAAGAAGTTGAGGCACATGGATTGGGCCCTAACCCACAAGCCTAGCTCTCTGAAACTTAAATCAATAAAATGAAATCAGTCTGCTCATTTCATAAAAGAATAGCCTCATACACCTCTAAAATTTTGATCATTGTGTAAAATAATAAAAAGCTCAATAGCTTGCAAGAAAGTTCTTACTAGAATTGACTGGAATTGACTAACTCTTCCTAGCTCTAGCTTTATTCTATTTATTCTACAGGGCAGCTACCAACATCTCCCTAGAAAATGGAAATTGAGTCCACTTGACTCCAAGTAAACAAAGATTGGGTGCACTCCTCTTTGAGTTGCTCGGCTGCCTCTGGAATCGAATTGTTGGAGAGAATCCTCGAGGATCCTTGGGCTGCCTTTGGAATTCGAATTGCTGGAGAGAATATTTGGGATCCTTCGGTTGGCTTTGAGAGTTAAGGAGGGTGGACAATCCTCCTCTAATTTCTCTTTGTTGTCTCCTCCAAGTCTTTATGATAAAATCCTTATAAAAATGCTAATAATTCGTGATTTTCTACACTCAACCTCATATTAGGCACTCAGAGTATGTTAGCCTTAATCACCACCTATATTAGCATCATAAAACCAAATAATAATAAAAATGCAAGAAAAGAGATCTAAGAAGGAAAAAATATGATTATTAACCCCTCCAAATATGCCTAATGATGGATCTCATCAGTAGCACATTAGACAACACTTGTACACGAACAGTTGTTCCATGTACCTTTGGTATATTGTAAGTCCCCCTAGGTTACCCCAAAACCCACTAGATAACTTGTCGGCCATCTTGTTGTTACACTACACTGAGTACAACACTCAGGGAGATTACTTGCATATACTAAGGGTAGTCAAGTAGTATGGATAAGGGCATGGTTGATCCTCCTTATTTAGTGGTCTGAAATACTGGGTCGAGTACTACTATTGGACCCCTACCATATATCGTGTTTTGTAGCACTTGAAACCCCTTACTTCCATAGTTCTCTCACTTCATCCGGTTGGCCATCACATTCCTACACATTTTTTAGTATCCAAGAGTTGGGGTTTTTGCTGTCGCAGTATTAATCCATTGAGACAACCAAATTCCTACACATTTTGTAGTATCCAGAAGTTGGGTTTTCTGCCACCACAATATTGATCAGTTTGGACTTCTGAAATTCCTCCACATTTTGTATTATCGAAATTTCAATATATTTCCATTGCAGTATTGATCAGTTGGGAGTAATACTCCTATTGGAGTTTAAAAAAAAAATTGGTCCCAAAATTTTGCTTCCAAGCGACCTAACCCACAGGATTTAGGGCGAAAAACTTATCACAGTGATACCATCCTCCAGTGAGCCTCCATTTTTTATGCGGTCCCAATTTTTTCAGAAGTGCTATCAAGTGACCTACATAAACATATTCCTTGTCTTGCAGCCATACAAATTTTAAGTAAACCAAAATTTTTACACAAGAAATTGTATGGCAACTATGAGTGCTCGAGCTATGGAAAACCTAGAGAAAAGAGTTACAAATATAGAAGCACACATCACCACCAACTTCCAAGAAGCAATTGTAAAGGCCCTGGAGCCCATACATCATTACATCAACACTAAAGACCCCATGGGGGAGGGGAACAATGTTGATGCACACCTAGAAGTAAAATATATCCACCATCAATATAATGGGTATCATCATTTCCATGGGGGTCACCAATATTATAGCAATAAGACACCCAAGGTTGACATGCAAAAATTTTATGGTTCTAACCCGCCAGTGTAGGTGGAAAAAGTGGAACAATATTTTCAACTCAACAATATATGGGATGAAGAAACCAAACTAAATGTGGGAGCTCTTTACTTGGCTCAAGAATGTTGGTAGTGGTGGCAATGGCATCATAAATTATATATAAGAAATCCAACTTGGAGTATGTTCTCTAAATCTTATTATGCATGTTTTAACAGAGACTCTCACATTTTGGGTCGCCTCACTAATCTCAAACAAACTAGGACTCTAAGACTTCAACACAACATTTGAACAACTAGCTATCAATGCCAAGGGCATAGGGGATTCCTTTTATAAGGAATGTTTCATCAATGGCCTCAAGGAATCCATATAGGCACACGTTCACATGCATCAACCCGCTACTTGGTTGGAAGATTTCCACAAATATTTAGATGCAGAAGCAACTATTAATGCTCAATATAATCGTCCATCATTTCCATCAAATACATTTCCCACCCTTTCTAGTGGCCCCACCAAAATCCTTAAGGTTCAAATGGTTTCACCTGTGGAAATGGTCAAAAGGAGAATACAAGGACTATGTTACTATTGTGATGAAAAATATTCATGAGGCCACAAATGCAAGGAATCAAAGTTCTTATATATTGACACTAATGGAAATATCCCATCGGCTGAGGTACCATTAGTGGAAGTGCCTAGGGAGGAGGAGGCGGAACTTAAAATGGACACTAAAGAAGTAGCAGAGACTACTGCAAAACTCGATGAACCGATTATATCATTCCATGCATCAGCTGGAATTTCTTCTCAAAAAACACTTAAAATTAGAGGCTTCATTAAACATATACCAATGGTGGTATTGATTAACAATGACAACATGCATAATTTTGTCTACAAATGGATATTTGCAGCATTTCATTGTTTTGTGCAGGAAATATCCAATTTTCAAGTCCTCATAACTGATGGGGGGACCATGAAATGTGAAAGGCGTTGCGAAAACAATAAGCTCCAAATGGGAGACTATCACCTTAAATCCCACATACTTTCCATTCAAATGGGAGGATGAGACATCGTCCTTCGAGTAGAATGGCTTAGAAAACTAAGCCCAATTACCATGGACTTCAAGGAGATTTATATGAGCTTCAAGCAGAATGGACAGACTCATTCGCTTAAGGGCCTCTATGCAAGCTCTCCTACTATCATCAACTCGCTTAGAATTGATAAGGTCTTCAAAAAGGGCCACCCTGGGGTTGTTTCCCAATTCAATGCAATCCAATCCATTGAATCCAACCATGTCACCATTCATTCAGATTTGTAACAGATGTTAGATCACCACAAACAGGTATTTGAAAAACCTAAGGAGCTACCCCCCTCTCAAGGTGATCGTGGTCATAGCATCCATTTGATTCCAGGTAGCCAATCACCAAATGTTCACCCCTACAGGTATTCATTCGCACAAAAGAATGAGATTGAAAATATTATTTCGGATCTATAGAAGCATATGTTATTTGTTGCAACACTGGCCTGTATTCTTCCCCAGTATTCATGGTCTCAAAAAAATATGGGGAGTGTCACATGTGTCTTGAATTTAGGGTTGTCAACAAGCTCACCATCAAAGATAATTTTCCCATTCGAGTAGTCGATGATCTCCTTGTTGAATTCCATGGTGCCAAAGTATTTACCAAGTTGGATCTTCGTTCAGGCTATCACCAAATTAGAATGAAGGAATCAATCATTCCTAAGACAAATTTTAGAACCCATGAAGGTCATTACGAATTTTTGGTTATGCCATTTGGTCTTTGTAATGCATTTTCCACTTTTCAAATTCTCACGAATCACCTTCTCAAGCCATATCTCAGAAAATTTATCATGTTATTTTTTTATGATATACTCATCTATAGTAAAACATGGGACACACATATTCAACATGCTGAAAATATATTGCACCTTTTAAGGGATAATAAATGATTTGTTAAATTTTTCAAGTGTTCATTTGATATGGAATAGGTGGAATACTTGGAACACATTATGGGTCACGAAGGTGTTCGAGTGGATCCCAAAATGATTCAAGCAATGCAAGATTGGCCACAACCTAGTACATTGAAGAGTCTGTGGGGAATTTGGGCCTCATGGGATACTATTTCAAATTTGTCAAAAATTATGGATGCATCGCCAAACCCTTAATGGATCTTCTCAAGAAAAATGAATTTCTCTAGACAGGTGCAACTCAACAGACCTTCCTGGCTCTCAAACAAGCCATGTTCTCCACCCCTATGTTATCCCTCCCATATTTCACCAAACCATTTGTGGTCGAATGTTATGCCTCAGGAACTGACATTGGAGCAGTCTTAACACATGAAGGTCGACCACTTGCCTTCACAAGCCAACAATTAAGTGATAGGAATTTGGGTCAATCTACTTATGAGAAAGAGATGATGGTCATACTACATGTTCAGACACTTGGAAGCCATACTGGTTTGGGAAGCTTGTCCATATCAATACCAACCATCATAGTTTGAAGTATTTCTTGGAGCAACGCTTACCCTCTCTGCAACAAAATAAATGGCTTACCAAAACATTGGGTTGTCACTACGAGGTAATATATAAGAAGGTTTAAGAAAATGTTTTGGTTAATGCCTTGTCTAGATAATTTGAGGAGGGAAACACCCTCTTGTCCCTATTTTTTTCCATACTGTATTGGATTGAGTAGGTACACAACGTATGGTTTACTCATCTATCTCTTTCCCAAATAGTCCCAAAATTACAAGGGGATCCTAACCCCCTAGTGGGTTATACTTTGTAGAAATATATTCTTTGATATAGGGATCATGTGGCTCTCTACCCTCACTCCACCCTCAAACCCCGCATCTTAGCATAGCTACACTCTTCACCCATTTTAGGCCATTCCATCTTTCAAAAAACTTATGCTTGTGCATGTCGCTCCTTTTGGGCTGGGATGGAAAAATGCATTCTTACATTTGTAGTTGAATGTGACATTTTCCAGCACAACAAAGGGGAAATAATGAATACGCCAAGAACCTTACAACCCTTGTTGCTACCTACTTCCATATGGACAAATGTCTCCATGGAATTCATTATAGGTCTCCCTAACTTAGATAACAATTTGATTATCATTGTGGTATTTGATCGCCTCTCCAAATATGCCCATTTTTGTGTCCTACCACACCCATTCATTCCAACCTTTGTGGCTCAAGTCTGCATGGAACAAATTTTCAAACTAGATGGAATGCTTACTTCTATTGTGTTTGATCAAGATCCCACCTTCACTAGAAAAGTTTGGCAAGAGTTGTTCAAGGTACATGGCACATAGCTCCAAATGAGTACAACATATCACCCCTAGATGGATGGTAAAACTGAAGCAATAACAAATGTTTGGAGACCTACCTGAGGTGATTTGATTTGGATAAACAATATCAATGGGTGCAGTGGTTACCATTATCACAATGGTGGTGTAATATTAAGTATTATGAAGAAACCAATATGATAATGTATGAGGTGGTGTATGGTGCACTCCCACCTTTTCCAACTTCTTATCTTTTATGATCTTCCAAAGTGCAGGCGTTGTATCAATTGCATCAAAACCGTGTTGCCACTTTCGCTCTTTTGAAGGATAATCTCCATCAAGCTCAAAACTGGATGAAGAAACATGTTGACCAACATCACTCTAAAAGATATTTCAAGTGGGTGACCAAGTGTTTCTTCGACTCCAATCTTATAAGAAGACGTCTCACAAAGAACAAGGCTTCCAAAAATTAGCTCCAAAATTTTATCGGCCTTATCTGTTGGTTTAATGTATTAGTTGTGTCACATACAAATTTCCCTTGGTAGCCACATCAAAATCCACCTAGACTTTCATGTCTCTTGCCTCAAGAAATTAGTCGGACAAAATTGCAAGGTTCAAAATATATTTTTGGAATTGGATGAGGAAGGTTCTCTTTGGCTCCAAACAGAACTGGTATTGGATTCATGGGAAAGGCATCTTTGTGACCACACTATCGAGGAAGTCCTCATTCAATGGAAATACTCCTTACCATAATATGTGACATAGGAATCGAGAACTATTCTCCATAAATTTATGCAGCTCCAACCTTGAGGACAAGGCTTATACTGAAGAGGGAGGAAATTCCCGGGTCTAACCCTAACCCCTTTATTAATGTAATAGGCCCAAGGGGCCCCATAAGAGTCGTGATTAGTTATTTTAGTAAATAAATCTCATAAGAAGTTAACCACATTTATGATTATTGTAAGTGGTTGATCCACATTATAAAAACGGACCACAATTAGTCAGTTTAGTTAAGGATGATGAATAAACAGGCCATAGATAATAAATGAAGTGGTTAACCCACATTATGAAATGGACCATGATTATTTATGTTTTTGGATCTCATGAAACTATATATAGTCCAAGATAGCAAGGGAATTATCGTCGAGTACTTTGTAATTGATCTTTTCTCTACTGGAGGTTTCCACCTTGAAGAGGAAAGTGAACATTATTTTATGCTACTTGTAATAAAATATTTCCATCTTGTCTCATATCTAGCATTATTTCTCTAGTATTTTATGGCATTCTGATGTTATCTTCAGGTTAAGAGGATTAAACAAGAATGTGTCATGCTCAGCATTATGTTCATAATTTTCCTTGTTAGATTGTAAGTCGTTACTTGTACTTCTACAAGATATTATGCAAGTGACTTCGCCTTGCTTGGGTATGAACTCCATTTGTTGAGTTGTTACAATTTGAGGTCCACCAGTGGTCATGTCCCTTGGTACTACCTTTCTACCTTTTGGGTCTCAGAATTCCATTTCCATCGCTTGGTAGTTCATTACAAATCTTTCTAGCGGGTACAACCATTATACTCCCAACACCACATTGGAGTATGTTGTTTTTCCACGACGCTAGAATCTAGGTTAAGGTATTATAATCTCTAACACTGCCAATCCATATACCACAACAAACTACTTTTCACAGTGCAATATAAACAACAGTAAATTAACACGTGCATAAAATAGACAACTTTTTCCAATTTTTAACAACCCATCTTCATTATATTAGAAAACTATAATACAATTATCTAGGGTTCTTGTCCCAAGGATAATGGCCCTCATACATCCATTAATAAAATGAATACAACTATGTTTTTGTGCCAGTGCTTCAAAAACCAACCTACCCTAAACAAGATAAAATATGACCCATTGGATGATGTAGTGTGATCCACAACAACACTTCAATCCTCGTACCCTGAACTCATTAGATCAGTCCTTTAGCTCTGATTTACAACAACTCCAAGCTACCTCTATTAATTATCCTACTCCTTTAGGTCATTGAACAAGGCTCCAATATTCCCTCTAACTAATCATCCATCCATCAATGACTCAAAACTTAGGGTCTTCATCAACTTCCCACTTGTTTCTCCTTAGTCCTTCAATTAGTCAACACTTTGGGACATCTTTCCCACTATTTTCTCCTATTCCTTCAAGGACACAACTCTTAGGGAATTCTTCCCTCTATTGCCTTCATGTGTTTCCCAATGAAGAAAAATTTATGGAATGGAGGATTGTCTACTTCTGCTATATATGTCCTCCTCTTAGAAACAATTTAGGTCTATTCAAACTACTCTCTTTGACCTCCTTCTCGTGTCCTTCAAATATCAGTCCCTGGGCATCTCCTTTCCTCCTCTTCTAATAGCTTTGTTTTTCCTTCAAGAGGTTGTACTTAGGGCTTGGAGAAAGCCACTACATCCCTCCAAAAACTGTTGTTTTGGTTTCTCCAACAATTTTCCTAAACTAGGACCATCAACCACTTAGCAAGCACATCAACTTAGAAGAACATACCTCTAATTCAAGATGCTTTCTTCTACTACTCATTTTTTGTGCATACTACAGGTTGGAAAATTTGTGTCCTAGTTAGGGAAATAGACTAACCCTAAACCAACCCTCAAATCCCTTTGTTGTCCCTTCTATAAGGTATGTCCTAGCTCATTTTCCTTTCAGATATACTCGACCACCATTTTACTCCTTCAAACCTTTTTTTGATAACAAAACTAAGGCTTGACCTTGCCTATGACAATTTTGAACAATCTCGACCATGTCCTTAAGGAACATTACCCTCATCTCATGCACAAACTAGACCATAACTAATGTGGTTTCCCTTCTACTCCACTCAAACCTACAATAGACATGAAATAGACCCAAAAAAATCCTCAACCTTCTTCGTCCTTATCCTTGAGCTCAAAGAATTCATTTCTTCTTTATGATGATTTTCACTTGGTTGATTAGGAATGAGGTTCCTCCTATGCTCCTTTTATAATTTCTCTAGGGGAAACGACTAGCCCTTCCAAGAGAGTCCTTTAACTAAGGCCGACTTGAAAATTTAGACAGATTCACCCACATGAACATACAAAAAATAATTTCTCCACTTCTAGACCTCCTCTCTTGGTGATTAAAGTTTCCCCTTGTTCCTTTAAGGGTGTTAATTCATCTCCAAGGGTCAAGTGTCCAAATCCATACACAGTTTCACACCCAAAAGCTTGGGTGCAATGATCACACACTTGGTTTCTTAGCCCACAACTAACTTTGTGGTGCCAATTCCTCCACAACCCTCTAGCCTAGGGTTTGGAGTACCTCCCAAGCTACATATCTCAACAATATCTACCAATTCTATCACATAAAAATCATCATTAAGTGTATACTTACCAAGTGTGATGCTCAATTGTGGAACTAACGATGATGAGTCAACCTGCATTCGCAGATAGCAGCCAAAGATGGTTGTTCTCACTATTGGTTTGACAACCTGACTTATGATAGGTTTTCCCATTGTAAATAAAAATAATAAATAAATATATAAATAAATAAAAAGTGATATATACATTTTAAAAAACATGGAACAAAATTATTATTTATGGATATTTATTTTCACTTTATCATGGAGATTTTTAATCTGTAATTAGGCTTTGTTACAATACCATGGGTAATACCATATATTATTAATACCAGATGTCCAAAAAAATATAACTCACTTCATATGGAACTTGTTCATACAACATTTTTTCAACTAATCAATTTAATTAAAAAGACAGAAAGGACGTAACTACTTTGGAGATAAATATCAACCTCAAATGTTTGTGTACAAAATGAGAACATTAATATCACAATTAAAAATGTATCTTACAAGATCAATGTAATGAATATGCAAATATTGAATGGGATGCTCGTAAACATACAATTTCACATTCAACAATAATCAAGTGTACTATGCAACCATCAATGCAAAGAAAACAACAAGATAGTGTTCAAAATGAATGAGCATTCAACAATTTCTTCATTGGAAAATCTAATTACTAACGAATAGATAAAACCTAAGCCTCTTCCTCGATGCCAAAACAACCCACGAGAGTGAAAACAACTCTAGAAAAGAGAATTACATCAACAAATCTACACTAGCGGACTAACACATCCATTTGACCTACATAAATAAAATAAAGATGCAAGCACAAATATATTGTTAACCCTTTCTCCCTTACTTGCAAAAAACAATGTTCTTGGCCTTTAAGGGGTGTTTTTCTTCCATTGAAAATGTGATTTTAAACTGAGAGACTCGTCTCCTTTTAGATGTTCATCTTAACACATTTACATTAAAATATTACTTTAGAAGCCACTAGACTCCTCCCATTAAAATATTATTAAGAAATTCCTTCTAAGATCGAGTGCTCCTAGCAATTTTTACTTGATCTCGCAATTTTAGGATGCCCAAGGCCACATGGCATCTCCATTCATGACTCTCTTCTCCAAATATATAGAAAATGCCTCAAATTATCTACCCTCAACCTCAAAATACCATTGCAAAGATGAAATATCCCTCCAAAATAAATATAATTTGATATTTGAATGGTGCTCATGTCCACATGGTAGCCCTTCTAAGTTAGTGATCTTCATTAAGTTTGCAATCAATCAAGATGCAAGTGTCATGTGGTAACCCTGGTCCACGGGGTAGCTCCTCAAAGCTAGCGCTCCTTCCTTGTCTCCTATGCCCTACTTTGTGGCATTGGAGGGCATCATGAGGCCACTTGTAGGCTCCATATGTTGAGCACTCCTCTAGAATGTGTTTCTTGCTATATAAATGAGCATTTATGTGTTGTAAGCCCCCCTTTAATAGTAGCATTTTTTTTTGGAAGACTCGTTCAACTGGTGGCAAGTGTAGAAAGAAGATGCAAGTCCACAAGGAAGCTCTTGAAGATGAGGCTTTTCCTGTCCTCACATTTTTGTTTTATCTTCAGAGTATGTGCATCATGTGAGATCCATATCTTCCATACATAAGGTCCATGAATCCACCAAATATCACAACTCACAATTGGTGCTTTCTAATGCTCATTCCATCCACCACCAACTAAGCACGAGCCTTCCACTATCTTGATGTAGTTATGAGTGAGGAATGCAAGCTTGCCTGAGCTAAGATCAAACCAAAAAGTGACCTCAAAATCACATAAAGTCGCTCGTAATTATGTCACCATCCTACAAGATTCACATCTCTCTATAGCACATGCTAACCCTTTCAACCTTCTTAAGGTTAAAAAAAGAGCAATAAATAAACCATACACTTTCAGGGCATAACATATAGGAAATGACTTGTATGATCCCTAAAGAAAGCAATATTTACCTTTGATCTCATAGTGGAAATGGCACCAAAAAATAATAGTGATCCTCTACACTAAGCTCAAGGGTGATATTTTTGCACCAAGAAACTTTCTACAACCCAATAGAGGGGAGAAGTGTAGGTGTAATGTAAGTAAACATTTGTAAATATCGTTCAAACATAAAGGATTTGTAAACATTTACATGTTGGCTCAATTAAATAATAATAAAAAGTTAAAAGCAATATAGAGCCCAATATGGAGAGATGTTGTAGCATCCGTAAATAGTTTAAACTAATAAACATAATAAAATTCAATTTGTTACAAGTTAAGATAAATTTTACTGTTATGAAACCAACTCACAAAATAGAAGAAAAGATAGATAAACGACTTAGAAGTCAACCTCTTTGGTGGGGAAACCTCCTATACATTACATAAAATAACAATTCTTGGATAATACAAATGATAAAACCTCATTTCTATATATAGGAGTCCATGGGGTCACAATATAATCCTAGCCGACCTAACAATAATAATGTAAGGGCACAACAATAACAATAGTGGGATTTTATGGGGCACAATCATAACAATATGGAGACTACAGGAATATAACAATAACAATAAGTGGGCTACACTAACAACAATAAGGAACTACACTAGTAATATAGGGACCTGACATACCCCTCTCCAAAAAAGTGTATTCTTCAACGCTTGAGTAGTTTTGGATGCTTCTATGTAAAACTCTCATCTTCCCATGTGGAATCTTCAATGGGTAAGTTTTTCCACTTGATGAAATACTCTAAAATTGATCGATTTCGTAGTTGTCGAGTTCTTGTTTCTGTGACTACTTCATGTTCCAATATGATTTTTATTTCCTCAACAAGTTCTGGCAATATTGTTTGAACTGAAAGTTTTTCACCTACAACCTTCTTTAACCATGAAACATGGAAAACTGGGTGCACTCGAGAAAATGTAGGAAGCTCCAATTTGTATGCCACAGTGCCAATTTTTTGCAACACCTTGTAAGGACCAGAGTACACTTTGGTGATAATTTATTATGCTTCTTAGCTTCCTTGAGGAACATTTGTTTGTATGGTTGTCGCCGTAAAAATACCCAGTCGCCTACATAAAAACTTCTCTTGCTGAGATATTGATATGCATATTGTTTCATTCAATTTTGTGCCAAATTTAGGTTATCCTTTAAGAGTTGGAGAACTTGTTGATGCTCAATGTAATCTTCCATCGTTTGAACCTTAGAATTTTATTTTAAAGATGATGTGATGGACGGTGGGTGATATCCATAAAGTGTCATAAATGGGGTTAATTTTGCTGCAATGTGGAAAAAAAGTGTTATACCACCATTCAACCAGAGGTAACGACTTGACCCATTGTGTTCATTAGGGTGATCTTCAAGTATAAAATGAGCCTCCTAAGTAAATTATAAAATAATAGTGGAAATAATAAATTAAGATTAGATTACATCATCAAATTTTAGAGGAAAAAAAAAAAAAAAAAAACTATTTTTTCGACTTGTATTTTCAACTTATCTCCCTATGGGTTTACTCAAATTTCGAGCGGGAACACTCATTGGATGCAAAATTTGATTCTTCATTCAAGGAGTACCCATGTTGCATATTTTTGATGGACCCTGCTACATGAAAAATGAGAAATACATGAAAAACGTGATTGCAATCACATTTTTTCATGTATTTCTCACTTTTCGTGTAGTGAGGTCCATCGAAAGTATGCAACATGGGTACTCCTTGGATGAAGAATTAAATTTTGCATGCAACGAGTACTCCTGCTCAAAATTTGAATACAATATTAGGGAGATAGTTGAAATTACAAGTTGAAAAAATAGTTTTATTATTTTATTCTTTTTTAATCTTTTTACTTTTTTACCCCAAAAATGGTGAATCATCCCCCATGATTGACATCAACATCTTGAATTATATTGGTTGTTATAAAGTTTATTTTGGTTGTACTTTTTTCTTAGGAGGCCCATTTTAAACCTCAAAATTTCTCTAATGTTGTTTATCAGATACAAAGTAACAAAGATATCCTTCCAAACATTTGTTCCCTATCTCAATTTTCCCATCGAATTGAGGATGATAAGATGAACTACGAGCAAGTTGATGATCAGGGGATCATGTCCAAGGGGAAAAAAATGCTCAAAATTGGAACTGCTCAGAATTGGTTGCAACCTAAATGACCGGATAGGCCTCATCGCTTCGATTCGAGCGCCGTGAACGGGACCCAACTCCGATGTTGTATGAGAAATATATTGAAGTTTTAAAATGCCTAATGACCTTCAAAACAAGACTTTTGAACAAACAAAAAAATTGTCATTTCAGAAATTTTATGTGACAAATTTCATTTTCTTTATTAAATTTTTGAGGGCCTATTACAGGGTGCCACGTGGCCTGCCCGGAGGCTGCCACGTGTCCCCAAGCCATTGGCTCAAAGGTTGGTTCAAGTATTGTTTCAAAAAAATGATGGTGCGCAGACCCACCCAAGCTGAACGTGTTTGGGTCAGTTGGGCACAACCCAACCTGAACGCTTATGGGTCAGGCAGCACTAAATGTATATGGGTCAGTCTCGTGCAGCAGAGAATGGGTATGGGTCAGGCGGAGGTCAACCCGACCTGAACGCCTTCGGGTCACTCACGGGTGAGTCGTGTTTTTTGTTGAAGTCGACAGAGCAAGGAATAAGCCCTCAAGGCTTAAGGCAGAAGACCCGTGACCTGACGCATGACCGTGGCTTAAAAAAATTCAAAACCGGCAGAAAAAAAGGAGTTAGACACTCGAGTGCTAGCCCTTTCTTCATATGACCTTCAGGCCATGACCGTGGGTGCGGAGTTAACGTTAACCTCCAGCGCTAAACCCTCTGTTTAATATGTATGTGAACGCGCCACTATAAACCGCCAGCATTTACTATTACCGCTTAATTTGGAGCGCAGTTCTGACACTTTGGCAAGTCCGCCATTTTTGGTGAGCCCAACTGGATTTATCCCATAGTTAGAGGAGGTTTTTTAGGGCCACTAGAAAAAAACTTATTAGAGTCCTAACTTCTCCAAAATTTGACCAATTTGGATGAAATTTTGGTCAATTTTGGGTATTCTTAGCATTCTAGAGTCATTGGGATAGGTTGCAGAGCAAACAGAGGTGTTATTCAACCATTTTTGCTTCAGGGGAGCTTGGAGAGCCACCAGGGCCATGAGGGAAATGGAGCTGCATTGGGCTACACTTCACTGTTTGAGGTAAAATAAAAGCCATACTTATCTTATTTCTGTCTTTTGAGTTCATTTTCATAGTTGTTTCAGCCTGTTTAGGCTTATTTATCACTATAAAACCAATTTGAGCAACCTAATAGAGCAAGGACATGCCCATTGGGAGCCTTGGACCAGGCAGATGTAGCCTAGGAGGGGTGAACTGCCTCATCATGTTGTTGTGTTGTTATGGTGAAGTTATGTTGCTGTGTATTTCTGATTTAAGATGTTAAACAGTAATTTTAATTAACATTCCCTCACACATAAACTCAAAAGAAGTTACCAAAAATACTTTGTTTAATTTGCAAGACATGACAAACACTTTGCACACTTAATTAAATGGAAATGGATACTTTGAACAACAGATACAAATAGTTTCATTTTCAGATTAAATGGTATAGAAGCTAGGGATTTTAGCCTTAGAAGCTAGAGTTTTACTTAGCATTTGTTTTGTGCAAAGATATAGTTGATTGTTTGCAAGTTTTGATGCTTACTAGGCTTAAACTCAAGAGAGTTGAAGGACACTTGGTTAGTACACAAAGTAATCCTCAACCAAGAAGGGCCAGAAATCCACCTCCAAAAGCCATAGAAGCAACTTCAAGCATGTCTTCAAGAGAGGGAGAAACTGCTGAAGATATGGATCCCAAAGAAGAGGAACGGGTGTTCCGAAAAGCTTTCTTAGATATGAAGGAGATGGTGAGGATACTCTACCAAGAAAGGCATGATAGGCTTGTTGGAGAAGGGTCTAAAAACCAGAAAGAAGGAGAGGGTTCTTTAGGAGGAAAGAAAAGTGATGACAAGTCAAAGAAAAGACACGGAAGAAATGGTGATCCACCATCTCCATCTTCATCCTCTTCCTCTACATCATCATCCTCAACTTCGGTGAATCAATCTCACAAGTCTAAAACCACTGGTAAAAGTCCATTTTTAAAGCTTGATGTTAAATTTGAGTTGCCTACGTTTAACGGTGAAGTCAATGCAGAGAAACTTGAAAATTGGATCAAACAGTAGGAAGTTTACTTGAGGATACAGAACCTTCATGATGACGACTCCAAGATACAGTTAGCCTCTTTGAGAATGGATGGAGCAGCATTGGTATGGTGGGAAGCCAAGACCAATGATGAAATTAAAAAACATGGTAAGATCACTTTATCATGGGCTGAATTTATTACTGCAATTAAAAAGCAATTTTATCCATTAGCTCATTTACAAAAGGCTATCATGAACTGAAAAAACTTCAGACAGCTTAAGGGACAAAATGTACAGGACTACACCCAAGAGTTTAGGAGAAGAGCACTCTTATTAGGGGTAGACTTAGAAAGTCAAGATACTTTGCTGAAATATATAGGTGGTTTTCACAGCTACCTTAGACATATTATCCTTATGTTCAATCCTACTAGTCTAAATGAAGTTTGTGTACAAGCTACGCATTTAGAGGCTAGAGGGAAAAACACTTTTGATGAGGGTAGAAACAAGCCTTTTAAGGGGAAAAGCAAAGATAAAACCTTTAAGGGAAAAGGCAAAAAGAATGCATCTGTCAAACAAGAGGGTGAGGAAGTGATATGTAAACATTGTTCAAGAGAAGGCTATGAAGAGAAAAATTGTTGGAAATTACATCCTGAAAAAAGAACTCAGTTTAAAAAAAACAAAGGAAAGAAGAAAACTGCAGCGACTAAAACTACACCACAAGACCTAGGTGATGATTCAGGTGACGAAACCAAAATTGCAGCCATGGGTTTGAAAAGTATGAAGGGAAAGAAAACTAAAACTAAGCCAAGCACTAGTACTTCAAACTGTCATGTACAAGCTCCAAATGAGGAAGAAAGAATTGAATTGTTCCATGTGAGGGTAGTCTCAAAACATACAAAAATTGACACACTGTTTGACAGTGGGTAACAAGAAAATCTCATATCAGAATACTTGGTCAAACAGCTTAAACTTGAGACCATTCCACATCCAAAGCCTTATCCACTTGGGTGGATATGCAAGGATGCAAACTTACAAGTCTCAAGAAAGTGCATATTGCGATTTGCAATTACTACACACTTTATTAACATAGTTGAACTTGATGTAGTACCACTTGATATATCAGGAATTGTTTTACGAAGTCCTTACTTATTTGACAGGAAAGCGATCTTCCATCGCCATGAAAATAAGTATCATCTCTTTAAATATGGAAAGGATTTCATTGTCAGAGCACATCGCAAGAAGGGAAATATAGCGATGGCAAATGCGGGACAGGTAAAAAGGCTAGTGAATTCTAGTAAGAGTTTTGTACTTCTTATAGTTAAGCCCAAGGTTGATGTGAATCATGAATCATTTGAAAATTGTGATTCCAAGCTTAAATCATATTTATATGATGTAGTTAATGCACATCATGAGATGTTTCAGAAACCGACAGATTTACCTCCTAAAAGGGAGATTCAGCATGAAATCCAGTTACATCAAGATTGTCCTCTTCCTAACATAGGCATGTACCGCATGTCTATCATGGAGAATGTTGAAATCAATAGGCAAATTAAAGACTTGTTGGACAAAGGATTCATAAGACCAAGCACTTCGCCATGTGGATCACCGATAGTGTTGATTCCAAAGAAAGATGTAACTTGGCGCATGTGTGTGGAATTCAGGGCATTGAACAAGATAACGATAAAGAATCGTTACCCACTCCCAAGGATAGATGATTTTTTAAATCAACTGAAAGATGTTAAATATTTCATTAAGTTAGACAACATTTAAAACCAAACAGGGACTCTTTGGGTGGCTTGTTATGTCGTTTGGTTTATGCAATGCACCTGCAACTTTCATGCGGGTAATGGATGATGTCTTACGTCCTTTTCTTGATGATTTCGTTATTGTCTACTTAGATGACATCTTAATTTTCAGCAAGACTAGAGAAGAGTATGTCATGCATGTTAAGAAAGTACTTGATATTTTTAAGAAAAATTAGTTGTTCCTTAAAATGTCAAAGTGTGAATTTGGAAAGACCTCTTTGGTTTATTTGGGACACATAGTAGGAGGAGGTGCTTTGAGAATTTATCCTTCTAAGGCAGAAGCCATTGTGAATTGGCCTACTCCCAAATCGATTACAGAGGTAAGAAGTTTTTTGGGTGCAGTTCAGTATTGGAGGAAATTTATTTCTAACTTCTCTGCCATAGAAGCTCCTATGCATGCAGTGACAAGTGTGAAGCGTGCTTTCCAATGGGGAGGCAAGCAACAGAAAGATTTCGAGTCTTTGAAAGAGAAGATAAGTTCATCACCAGTCCTTGCATTACTTGAGACAACCATTCGAGATTCAAACCGATGCTAGTGATTACGCCATGGGTGCAATTCTCTTACAACATGGTAAGCCTATCGCATTTCATTCTGAGACATTTAATGGTACTGTTGTGAATTATCCTACATATGATAAGGGGTTGTATGCATTGGTACAAAGCATCAAAAAGTGGAA
Source organism: Pinus albicaulis (assembly GCA_034641835.2). Classification (NCBI taxonomy): domain Eukaryota; kingdom Viridiplantae; phylum Streptophyta; class Pinopsida; order Pinales; family Pinaceae; genus Pinus; species Pinus albicaulis. Next base: position 31,289,510 of record MU968480.1, read on the forward strand.
ACACTATTTGATGGGCAAAGAAACAGTTGTTCATACCGACCATCAGCCTTTACAATACTTGCAGTCGTAAAGTAAATTACAACAGTCACGACATTTCAGATGGATGGGTTTCCTACAACAATTTTACTTGGTAATAAGGTACAAGAAAGGTATTTTCAATAAATTTGTTGATATGCTTTCAAAGCCTATTATTAGTGCTACTACTTTACTTAAGAATAATTCTATTATACATGAGAGCTACATAGAATAGTATGCATCAGAGGTTGATTTTAAAGATGTGTATGCTAACTTGACTGAAGGGAATCATGTTGAAGAGAGTGATTATCATTTGCATAATAATTTGTTGTTTCATATGGGCAAGTTATGTATACCACAGGGGGAGAGACTAAGCATCATGAGAGAAGCTCATTCTTCTTTTATTTCTGGACATTTCGGAGTAAGCAAAACGATGGCACATTTACAGAGGTATTGTCATTGGCCTCGCATGGTAGATAGTATTTCATGTTTCATTAGAAGTTGTTCATTATGTGCTACAAGAAAGCCTAGCAAGCCTAGCAATAGGAAGCTTGGTTTATATACGCCATTTTCGGTACCTTCTAGACCATGGGAAAGTGTTTCTATGGATTTTGTTGGAGGTCTACCATTATCTAGAAAGCAGCATGATTATCTTTATGTAGTAGTTGATAGATTCAGCAAGATGTGTATTCTTATGCCATGTAAGAAATCTATAACTGCTAAACAAATTGCTGATTTATATTTTCAACATGTATGGGTTCATTATGGCTTGCCTACTTCTATTGTTAGTGACAGGGATTCCAGATTTGTTGAGAATTTTTGGTCCAATCTATGGAAGATGATGAACACTAAGTTGAAGAAGAGTATTGCTTTCCATCCGCAAACAAATGGCTAAACAGAGGTATTGAACAGAACCATTGTACATCTTTTGAGAGGTTATTGCAGCAAGCATCCCAAGCTTTGGGATGAACACTTGCATTACATTCAACATGCTACAACCGGGCCAAGCACTCTTCTACAAATACTTCACATTTTGAAGCTTTCTTTGGGTATTTTCCTAAGTCACCTTTAGATTTCATTCTTGAGAAGGATGTTGCCATTGATGGGCATAGTGACATTAACAAAGCTCACATGTTCATTGAAAGAATTCAGCTCATACATCAGCAGGTTCAATAACAACTTGAAAAAAGTCAAGGCAAGTACAAGGAGAGGCATGACAAACACAGAGTTGATCATAAGTTTAAAGAAGGAGATGAGGTATGGCTACATATTAGTAAGGAAAGAATGCAAGAAGGTAAAAAATTGAAGCCTATTCGTTATAGTCCATTCAAGGTCTTTAAACAAGTTGGAAACAATGCTTTTCAACTAGATTTGCCTTCATATATGCAAATGTATTCTATTGTGAATGTGGAAAATTTACGTTTGTATGAACCTCCTTTAATTATTGATTATGAAAGTGACATTCAGCTGCCATCCATAGAGGAGTTCTCGCCAGAATTTTTAGATGAGCTAAAAAAAGATGTTATCCTTGACAGAAGGACATGCACTTCGAGGAGAGGAAATGTTGATTATGTTCGGGTTGGTCTTAAAGACAACAAACCGAGTAAAGAGAAATGGATGGAGGTGGAAAAGGTGAGGGATTTGTACCCTCATCTTCTTAACAAGTAATTTCATCCAATATTTGACAAATTTGGATGAAATTTTGATCAATTTTGGGTATTCTGAGCATTTTGGAGTCATTGGGATAGGTTGCAAAGCTAACAGAGGTGTTCTTCAGCCATTTTTGCTTCAGGGAAGCTTTAAGAGCCATCAAAGCCATGAGGGAAATGGAGTTGCATTGGGCTACACTTCACTGTTTGAGGTGAAATAAAAACCATACTTGACTTATTTTTGTCTTCTGAATTCATTTTCACAACGGTTTCAACTTGTTTAGGCTTATTTCTCACTATAAAACCAATTTGAGCAACCTAATAAAGCAAGGACATGCCCATTAAGAACCTTGGACCTAAAAGATGTAGTCCAGGAAGGGTGAACTGCCTCATCATGTCGCTGTGTTGTTATTGTGAAGTTATGTTGTGTATTTCTGATTTAAGATGTTAAACAGTAATTTTAATTAACATTCCCTCACACAAACTCAAAAACAGTTACCAAAAACACTTTGTTTAATTTGCAAGGCATGACAAACACTTTGCACACTTAATTAAATGGAAATGGATACCTTGAACAACAAATACAAATAGTTTCATTTTCAGATCAGTTGAGTACCCAAACAAAAAAATAATTCGGTCCAAAATTTTCCATTGAAAATGGTATCATTGTCGCTTACAATCATCTTTCTTCAATAATGTTGTTAGAAGTGTTGCAAAACCATGGAATCCAAAGCTATGATACCAAATTTTATGAAACCAGCTCACAAAATAAAATAAAAAATAGATAAACAACTTAGAAGACGACCTCTTCAGTGGGGCAACCACCTTTACATTACATAAATGAACAATTCTTGGATGATACAAATGACAATGTCTTATTTCTATATATAGGAGCCCTTGGAGTCACAATATAATCATAGCCAACCTAACAATAATAATGTAAGAGCACAACAATAACAATAGTGGGCTTTTATGGGACACAATAATAACAATATGAGAACTACAGGAGTACAACAATAACAATAAAGGGGCTATACTAACAATAATAAAAGACTACACTAGTAATATAGAGACCTAACATTTACCTTATAAATTAAAATAATGATTATGCAACCATAGCTAAATTTAATTAATAACCACGTAAAAATTTTAATACTTACAATAAGCTTACAATATAACAATATTTTTAACCATGAATATTCACACTCACTTTACCATAGATATTATTAACTTGTAAATAGGATTCGCTATAATACCACGGGTAAATGTTAATCAATCCCACATGCCTAAAAACCATCTCATTTCACAATTGTGAAATATTTTATTTGAATTTAATTTTATAACATCATTTTAATTAAATCTAAAAGCAAAAATATTATAATTACTCTTAAGATATATATAAAACTCCTATCACATTTAAATATTTAAGATATAAAAAGTAGCTATAAATTAAAATCCATTTTACCATATAAGTTAATATAATATTTTTGTTACCATATTTAAATTCCATTAATAAGCACATAAAAACTTAATACTTACAATATAACAAAATTGTTAATTATGTAAAAAAAAACAAGGTTTATAATTATGTGGGAAAAACAAGAATTTTAATCATAAATATTCACCCCACCACTTTACCATGGATATTATTAAGTTGTGAATAGCTAGTGTTGTGTATGTGTGTTTGCATTGAACACTCTCAAGCTCTATATGGAAAAGATATAATGTCATGTTATGTTATTTTTGAACATTTTGATATATATATATATATATATAAACATTTTGACTCAATGAAATGAAATGAAAACAGAAATTACATTAAAAAAATAAAATTAGGAACTTTCAATAATTAAACCAGCTTAGATTCACTTTGACTTTGGATTTATCAAGCTCCAAGAGGGATGAAATCTATCAAAGTGCAAACCTTTCCTCAAGTTTTGCACTCAAAAAAGAGGTTTGCACCTCAAGAAATTTCATCCTCTAGGGGCTTGACAAATCCAAAGTTAATATGGATCTAAAGTGGTAGATACTAAAAATGAACCACAAATAAAGATTACTTTAAACTTGAATCTAGCCTAAGGGATAAATATATCATTGTATAACTAGGTTAGTTAATGCACCCATTTACAAATTCAAGATATGTCCAAGAGCTTCAAAGAACAAGAAGGGCCAAGGGAGAAATGGTACTTACATGTCACAACAATATATCTACAAGATGGGGTGGGGAAATCTTGTGTGAATTGTGTGGGTAATAGGAATTAAATCAAATGAAAAAAGAAAAAAAAAATGTACTTTTCTATTTTTTGATTGCCATGACATAAAAGATAGATATCTAATTTATCTTACTCCTATAGATGAAGTAGTATATATCCATGTCAATTGGGTTTATCTTATGTGGTTGGGAGGAATCACTAGGATCCTCTCCACCCTTGTTCAATTTCTATATTGACACAATGAGCTTTGATGTAATGGCTTTGGAAAGAAAGTAGGCCCGGACCTTAAATTCATGATTGTGTATCCAATTTAACCCTAATATGTCTTTATATTAACTCCAATAGTACTTATTAGATCCAAATTAAACAATCATTTATGCTAATATTTAATACTAGATCCAAAATAAGCAAGATCTATGTTAATATTTTGTATTAGATCCAAAATGAACAGAAATCTATGATATGCTTTCATATTAGATAAAAAAAAACAATGATCTATACTAATATTTAATATTTCCATATTCCTAAGAACCAAACCTAAAGCATTTCCATATTCCTTGGAGCCAAACCTCGGAGCCTCGGGAGCATTGAGTAAGTCTATTGACCTGAATGCAATGAAAACTAGAAATATGATCACCTTAACATACGAGCACGAGCACAGAAAACTTTGTATATTACAGCCAAGAGGCATGGAAGATTGGAGTGCATAATAAATAATTGAAATATCCATCCTTTATTCTTTATGTACAGTCCAGATTTTAATGCAATAAAAGATATTATAATATTGGAGACAGTGCACAACAACGAGGCATGGAAGATTGGAGTGCATAATATTACAGCCTAGAGGCATCGAAGATTGGAGTGTATGATAAGTAATTGAAATATTTATATCCCTTATTCTTTATATGGTCCATATTTTAATATAATAAAAAGAAATTACAATAGTAGAGACAATTCACAGAAGCAGCTAGGTAACTCTAAACTGCACAACGATAATGTAAAATTTAACTACCTGTGTGTTGTTTTATTGTCATGGATAACATGAGAATGAGGAACTTGTCTGGTTATGACATTCAATCTGACACAACCCCAAATATCTCAGCTAATACCGTTGGATGAAGAATAATAGCAAAATTTCCTTGAGTTAATGTCCTTGGTGTTTAACAAATTATTCTTAGTCAATGCTTTGAACGACTAAATTACAGTTATGTTCACACTGATGCAATTGTTATCAATGTCTGAAAATCATGTCCATTCTATATATATAATACTGTGAATTAGGAAATCGTTACAAAGATAATATAGGAATATTGTTAATCCGTTCGACCACATGCTATTTGGTAAAGAAATAGGAAGTATCTTAATATTCTAATAAAAAGCTGCACCGAGAATACCATCAATTGTTCAAAAAGTAAACCCTCCGAAGAAAATTTCTTTGAAATACATTTGAACACTCTAAAATATATGAATATGTATCTTCCAATGTACAAAGCCTTCCTATAGAAGTATTCTTTCCTCCAATATAGAAGTACTATGGTTTGATCAACGGTTATAGAAGTATCTGTCAGTTCGTCGCCTATAGAAGTAATTTTGCCTGCGTGGAAGCTCTCTTCAATTTATGTATCCTTTTCAAAAACTTTCTATACCGTCTCTCCCTATATTCGCTTGGTAAGTTGAAGTCCATAACTTTAAGAGCAGGAGTGCTCTGAAGCAAGCAACCTATCACGGCGATTTCCCTTCTATCTAAATCAAATAAATCTAACCCCAAAAATTGAAGATTAACCAGTGGAGAGCTTAAGCGTGCTGGTACCTTATCAGTGGCTAACTCCTGCATTAAATTAGAAAACATATACCAGTCAACTTTGCCCTCAATTATGCAAAACAAATATAAACCATTCAATAATGCAAAATACAAATAGGAATTATCTGTCCTTTGCTGATGCCCACAATAGAGCTGGGCACTTTGCCCACCATAGGATGCACATAAATACACCGCGCAGCATTGGACTCCATATTGACATCATGCCATGGAAAGCAAGGCTTTAACCATTGGCACACGCATTGCTAATTTGCTAATGCATAATGAGAATAAGAGTGGGAAGAAATTAGCATAAAAATGAATTCCTTACCATAATAGACAGGCCACGAAGGTTCAAACCCTCGAGATTGGGAAGCCTCTCGAGTAGCTTGTACAAAGGAACACCAACACACTCGAGTAGCTTTAGGAACGATGGCCAAACTGCAATCTCAAGTTCCTTCAAAGTTTTGAAACTCCCAACTATCTCAAGAAATCTCTCTCCTGGGAAATTGGGAATACCTCCCGTCTCCCCTTCCCACAAATTCATTGACAACTTGATCAAATTAGTTCCACGCTGCATTTCAAGTTGAAATACCGCATTGGAAAACTCATGAAACAACACCCGGTTCACTCTTAGATCTTTTATCATGCAGTCTTCCATAGTTATAGTTATAAGTTTCGGACAATTGACAGTTAAAATCTCCACCTCATCATGTACATCTAAATATATGATGTTGGGAGCAGAGATGACAGGTTTCCACAGCCCTTTGCATGTATGTAACTTCAGATTTTGCAAGAGTGGGCAAAGGGAAATAAAGCAGGCTAAAGAGTCATCTGTGATTTCAATATTAGTCAAGTTGCAAGTAATGAGATGGCTGAATCCAGAGAAATAGGCGGGGAGATGGGAGAGAATGTAGTTAGAAAGTGTGAGCTCGGTAAGAAATTTGCAGGAGAATAGCGCAGGAGGCGGGATTTCACTTACAGGGGAATCACACAAAGTGAGGCGTTGGATATTCCTCCATGCTGCGTACTGCACCCATTTTGATATGTTTTGGCGGTTGAATCGCCACTCACTGACAATGTCATTGCGCCATTCACAACTGTTGTTGGATAAGTGAAATGCCTCCAGATTAGAAGAATGCAAAAGTAGAATATTGGAGATTATATTCTCCACTGTTGCGATGGACAGCGAATCAGGAGTGACAGGACCCAACAGAAGATATGGGGATAGAGTGAGTTGGCAGATTTGGGTGTAAAGAAATCTCCATCTCTTGGAGAGGATGGAGCATCGGATTGCCTCTTTTACTGGAATTTTGGAAAGGATAAGGCAGAGCAGAGCATCCGGTAGCACAGAAATCATGTCTGAAGTAGGAGGCATAATGATGCCTCTTTTTTTATGCCTCCTCATTACAGGGAATCGTGGGAATAAGAAGCATAAAAAAAGCACAGAGATGAGGAATTGATACCTTACTTGGTGGGAATAAGGAGCATAAAAAAAGCACAGAGATGAGGAATTGATACCTTACTGAACTGATATTCTATGTGAAACTCCAAATGTAATTATGTAGAGGATGAAAGACGGAGCCCTTGAGAGTGATTTGCACAATGGCGGGAGTTTTCTTGGCGCCCTTTTCTTCAGGTTTGTTTGTAAATGAATTTGAACTTTTCATTAAAAAAAAACTTGCGCCCGTTTAGTTTCTCAAACGAATTAAATGCTTGGTAAAGGGCAATGGAAAACAAATCTCATATGCAGTTTTCTCATTTCGGTTAATCGGAGATATCTCAAGGTTGATCTGACTATTCTAGTCTGTGTTTATTGTTTTGTGTCGAGTGGGGCGACTCGGCAGTAACAACTTTCCTTGGTTCACCATCAACACAGTTTTTCAAATCTGAAGAGATTGGTATAAATAGCTGGCACTCCTTTACTGCTCTTGGTACGCTTTACTAAGGAGTGTGGAACGTCTGCTTCACATTGTATCTGAGGTTGTTGCCAAAACAGCATTTTGTCTGTTGGGAATCGTTCCTATTTATGGAATAGGTGTGTTCAAATACGGATATGGGGGATCACTCAATGTTTCCTGTAAAATTGACGGCTGGGTCTTTTGGGGCATTTATTGATGTTAAGGCGGTTCACGTCACTTCCTATATTGAATTTCCAGTGATTTAATTCTCTCCTTGTCAGTGATATTACCTTTTTCACCATGTTTCCGGCACCTCATTCGGGTCATTTGTGTGAATTCCCAATAACGTTTTCTGGATTTTTTTTCTTTTTTCTTTTTTTCCTCGAAAAAAAAATGATATTTTTATATTAAAACAAATCAAATGTAGTATAACAGTTTTGAAACTTATCATCCAGCCTCTGCTAGTTTGCTGTTTGTCATCATAAAACTACTACGGAGAATTACATTAAACAAAATGCGTTCAAAATGAAGTTTTTCTTCTTAAAAAGTACAGTTTACATTACATAATAAAACTCTATTTGAACCTTAGCTTCTTGCTTCAAGTGCTTCATTTTGCTGCTATGTTTTATGAATAGTTGAAGGTACTTGCATTCACTATCGATCCATGAACATGTGCATGGAAAAAGAACTTACCAGTTTTCTTATCTATATCTCTTTTTGAGAGTAGATCAGTTGTTCCATCACGTTCCCTATACAAATGCTCGAAGCTGACATTTGTGAAAGTCTTTATTAATACTTTGATGCGCGCCATCTAGTTGCTTAGAATAGGTGGGTTGAAATCATTATAGCCCTTCACCCATTCAATGATGCCTTTTGCATCCCCGTAGATTTTTATCTGGTCTATACCCAACCATCCAGCAGCGCTCAGCACCCCCCATAAGGCAATAATTTATGCTCTATTGTTTGTTCCTCTACCCCCCTCCCACCAGAAATGATAACAAACCTCCTTTTCAAAATAAATGACTCCACCACACCCACATGACCTTTTCGCACTGGCTCCATCAAAGAATCCCACAAGGAGCGTTTGTCAGATTTCCTTGGGTATAAAAGCTCTGTATCTTTTGACAGTTTGAACAACTCTGACTTCGTTGAAATAGGCAATCATCTTATTGATGTCCATTTGTGCATCAATTTTCTTCTCTTCAAATATGATGGCATTGTGTCTTCTCCAGATGATCCATACCACAAAAAGCAATAAAGCCCTGCATTTCCTATCCTTTGCCCATGCCTGTAACAGTAAGGTGAGTTTAGAATAGGAATCTTTAGATGAGAGATTATAATAGCCCATGACACCCTCCCAAATTGCAGTTGAGTATGGGCAGTTCACAAACATGTGATTAATCTCATCACTTCCCCTCCTACACAGAACACATACACTTGGTCCTTGTACGCCTTTGTATTGCAGGTTATGCCAACTCAAAATCTGTTTATGGTAAGCAAGCCATCCAAAGCATTTAAGCTTGATTGGAGCCTGCCACTTCCAGAGGTTTTGGAACTTTGCTGCTAGCGTTTCCCCCCTGTCAAAAAATGGTAGTTGTAGGTATATATCCTTGACCACCGACCTTCATTTCTTTAATTTTCCTACCCAACACATCTTATCTTGTTTGTTCGACAAGGTAATCCCCGCATGCCTCAAACTGCTGCAATATATCTCCCATTCCTTATGTAGGACAACAGGTAGCCCCAAGTCCTTCATCGACCTTCAAAACAAACTGCCTAAATTCCATGCTCCCGAATGTGAAACCTGATTCAATAGTGAAATCTTATTGTTGTGTAAATGGTATAAAATCTGCATAGATAAACTGTGAGGGGCATTCATTCCAACAATGGCATATGGGCCTACCTGTACTCTAGCGCCATCCCCTACATCCAATCTCACAAAACCCATAAGTAGTTGTACAACCTGATGTATACATTTCTAAGTGTAGGAACTATGGGTTTTCCTTTTAGCGCCACTAGTAATCCAATTGGTGAAGGACATCCCATATAGATATTTGGATTAAATGATGCAAGACCAAAGACCATCACCCTCAATAGCACGCCACATATTTTTAATGACTAATGCTTTGTTGAAGTTTCACAGCTCAATAATACCCCATCTACCCAGCTCAAATGGTCTAGTGATGATGGACCACTGAACCAGATGTACTTTATGCTCAGCAATAGAGCCCAATCTTGCACCTGACCATTAAAACCTTCTCATGATTGTTTGGATACAATGTAGAGTTTCCTTTGGTAGCATGAATAAATGCATCCAATATATGGAGAGGTTTTGTAGGACGGACTTGAGCATGATGAGTCTGCCGCCCATAGTAATCCACTTATGTGTCCACCAATCTAATTTCTTTTTTAATTTATCAACTAACCAATTCCAGTCCTTATTTCTGTAACTTGAGGGTTTGACCATGAACCCCAAATAATTAAAACCCTCAGCTAAGGTCCTGTTGGACACCCATAATAGGACGTTGAGTTCCTGAATATTAATATCCCTATGTCCCTTATGAATTAAGAGGGATTTAGTTGCATTCATAAGCAACCCGGAGGCATACCCAAACTCCTTTATGGTGTCTTGGATGGTTATCCATTCTTCCATACTAGCTTGACCTCCAAATAATATTCATCTGTGAACATGAGGTGTGTCACCCATTGTTGTCTAGAGACGTTTACCCTCTTGATAATACCTCTCTCCTTAATATAATTCACTTTCTTGCTAAGTATGTCGATCACTAGTAGGAACAAGAGAGGCGACAATGCACACCCCTACCTCAGACCTCTATATGTTGAGAAGAATTTAATTGTCTTGACACACACCATGATTCATCTATAATTGACAGCATTCGGGCCCATTTTAATTAATATCATTATGAGGAACTCCCAGTGTATGTAGTTGTATGCTTTGCATAAGTCCACCTTCAGGAGATAGGAATATTGGGTTTGAGAATAGATAGAGTGTAACATCTCTTGTGCAATTCCAATTGCTTCTTGAATTTGCCTTCCTTGCAGAAATCCAAATTGTTCCCCCATAATGTAAATTATCAACATAAGCTTTAATATCCTTGCAATTAATTTTGACATGGCTTTTATAAACGAAATTGCACAGTGCTATGGGTCTAAAATCAACAAACATTACCGGATTTCTGGTCTTCGGTATCAAAACAATGAAGGTTGCGTTAATTTCCCCTGAGATGAACCCCCTGGAGCGTATTTCCTCAGCCACTTTGAGAAGGTCATGTATCATAAGATGCTTAAATGATAGAAACAGTTCTACTCCCCATGCATTTGGGCCAGGACTTTTCTCCTTCGCACATTCCATTAATGTGGCCACCAACTCCTCGCTTTAAATATCCCTACCCAAGTTAGCATTTTCCTCGAGGTACATTAATGGAGGAACCAACTCAATAAAGGGTTCTTGATATGCATACCTGTGAGATTTGGCAGCGAAAATTTTGGCAATGTGTCTTTCAACCGCCTCCTCTAAGGCCTCTTGAGTGGAAAACAAGTTCCCATCCTCATCTCTGATACATTTAATGTAGTTTTGGTTCTTTCTAAGGTTAAACTGCCTGTTAAAATATTTGGTGTTCTTGTCACCAACCTCAATCCATAAAGCCACGCTCTTCTGCTTGATGTCTTGCTCCTAGCCCTTTAAGATCTCCCCTCTTCTCGCCTCCAGAGCTATGATGTTATCCTGATATGCCACTAAAAAGTATAACAGATATGTTGTATCACTTAACTTCTCAATCATACTATCAATCTGAAATAGTTGAATTAATTCCTCCTTTTTCTTATCCTTGATCCATTTTTGGGTCTCAACCTTGAGCTTTTGTAAATTCTGCTGAAATTATATCATAGGGGAGCAAGGATTATGATAACTATGTTTGATCCAAATCCTATTAACCAACCCACGGAACTCTTCCACTTTAAGCCACCGCGGGTTAAACTTGAATGGGTGTACCCTCCGAGTCCCCAACCCCTTCCAAGATAGTAAAATCGGTTGATGGTCGACATAAGTCGGGGAATGATGCTAGAGTTAACCTCCAACAATCTGTCCAATAGTTCACGGCTAATTAAAAACCTGTCAAGCCTTTTTGAGATGCCTCCCCCCCCCGTCCTTCCATTCCTCCAAGTGGGTGCCAAGGTATGAGGGGTGACATCAATCATTGCATAGGCATCCATCCATCGGGTATTGAATGCTATGAGGAGATCTATCCTTGCCTTAGCACCCCAAACCTCATTTAGCCCCAGAGAAAATTTCATGCCCCTCGCCATAAGGAGAGAGTTGAGCCCCAACATGCCATAGGAAATCAGCCTTTCCCAAAACTGTTTGACCAACATGTGGTGCATAAATTTTTAGGAATTTGATCCTCTGTCTCGTGCCCCTCACATAACCGAAGAGGATAATACCTGCGAACATTTTAAAGGTAATTAAATCTAGAAGTTTGGGATTCCACATAGCCCCCAACCCGCCTAACATGCCACATGCATCAGTAGCACAAACATCCCAGTTAGGACACACACGGAGCATAGCTTTCCAAGCTTTCTTTGCCTCCAACATAGTTTCTTGAAATAAGAACATGGTTGGTTGAAACATGTGAAACAACCCACAGATTGTGTTGATTTTAGGTTTAGCACTCAAACCCCTAACATTGAGGAAAATGATAATCATGAGAGAACACTAGAAGGAGGCTTGTTCCCTCTAAGAGCCCGAAGTTTCCTTGAATTAGACCCTGAAGGCACTTGATCAACACCAAAACCTCTAAGGCATAACTCCTTATTTGAGTCCTGATCATGTCCAACATCTATAATACTTTTGTATATGGGCAACGGTTTCTTATGCTGAGAAACAAAGGTTGTATGTGTCTTCATGATCATAGCAGCATCAGGCTCGAAGAAGGACCTCTTGATCACCAACGGGTTCAAATCCTCTGAAGCCTGCAAAATGGCTTCCAGATCACCATCCAGAGAGACAGAATGTAAGCAGGCTTTGTCTAAATTATGAGATTTCAGCACCTTAGAAGGGGATAACACAAACACGGACTCGACATATGAATTGGTCTGGATGACAGAGGATGGGAGATAGTCTGCAGCCCTTCCAGTGGGGATCCGATCCACATAGTCCAACTGGCCCACGTAATTGTCATATGCGGCACTCTGGATGTGACCAGGAAGGGAGGCAGCCGTAACCGAGGTAAAATGGTTGTTGGACGCAGCCCAGACATGTTTTGAATTAAGAGAGGTCAGCAACTTGGAAGGGGAAAACATAGACACAGGCACGACATATGGTTTGGTCTGAATGACAACAGATGGGGGCATTCCGCAAACCTTCCATCGGGGATTCGATCCTCATATTCAAACTGGCCCACAAACTTGTCATCTGCGGCAATATGGTTATGACCAGGAAAGGAGGCATTCTGTCTCACGTTTGCCATCGACCCATAATTAACTGCGGGTAGCGGGCTGTTGGACGCAGCAAAAATACGATGGTCTTGATAGGTAAGCAACGACCCCGCCTGTGAGTGTGCCCGAGTCACTAACCTCTGCTCACTGGCCGGATGTGGATCCAACTTAACATTAGCCAATGAGGAGTTTGTGGACGTGTGTTACACTGAAATTTGTCACCATGATGTTTTAGTGTCTATATGGGTTCATCATTACTCATATATTACTCCCTTAGAAGTCTACAACATCAAAGTTCCTAAAATCAAGCCTTGAAATTGAGAGAAAATCTCATAAAAGTCTTAAAAACACTTGTACCGCACTTTCTCTTAACATTGCCTGCGGTGCCGCACCTATTTGTTCTAAATCATGCGGAGCTAAACGCACTTTTTCTTCATTAAAGGTGCAGACCCCTGTAAAAGGTAAAATGAAGGCGGAAAGTAACATTTAGAAGCCCAGCAGTCAAATCTAGAAGCTTCTGGAAGCAATTATCTGGTCGAAGGTTCGCTCCTATCATGTACATTCATTCCTCCATTATGGGAGCCTACCCCTTGGTTTATGGAGCTCAATCCCTTCAAAAGAGGATTCTATCCCCTCCTATGTGGAGCTGCAACCTCTTCTCTTTTCCTATAAATTGAAGCCATAGTGCAGCCTCAAAAGGGAGTTACACTTTGAGAATTTTTTAGGAGAAATGTTGTAGGAACTCAGACTCTCTTAACTGATCATTATGTGGGAATGATTACACACCCATGTGCATTTTGGCTGAGAGAGTGCAAGGCTTGTCAGAGTAGAGGAAACGCCTGTTCCAGACCCTAGAAAGACCTGTACGACATCCAGGCGAACACGGTTGTAAGGCTCTTTCTTCGTCATAGATAATACGAATGGATCATGTTTTCTCAATGAGTTATTCAATTAATTAGCTTGTTTCTTGGATTCCTTGATCATCTTGATAGATATATGATTCGTGAATTATTTTATACTATGTAGGTGCTATTGATTTTTTCCATGTTTGTGATTGCAAATCTTTGAAGACGACTCTTTCAAGCAACTGGAAAGAAGATCATTACGGATAGCGTTGGACAACAGATAGGTCTTCAAAACCTCTGTTGTAGCTAATTCTGAATCGAATATTATCTAGAGAATTTTTTTTTTTTTGTATGTTTGTTTCTAGCTGGCCGTAGGACACTAGGGAGATCTGTTTTGTCAGCAAGAACGATTTATCCGTCCAACAAAATGGCGACTCCACTGGGGAATGGACCTTGAATTTTGATTTCTTTTATTTTTGACTTGTGAATTTATTTTTTCTAATTTTGATTGGTTTATACTGGCTTAGGTAGTTTATCCCTGTATAATCCCTGACAAATGTTTTAGAGTTTTTTATTTTTCTTTTAGTTTTCTAGTATCCGCATTTTTCTTTTAGAAACGGTGCGGGCATCTCCGCTCTTTTCTTGTATAAACAGTGCGGGACCGCACCTGTTTACACTGAAACCTGTGGACCCTATGAAAATTTTTAGAAAACCTTAAAATTCTATTTTCTGGGTCAGTTTTCAAGATTCTCAGTATATACCCAGACTTGTATTTTCTGTCAAAAGCCTTGTGTGAATTTCTTTTGAGCAAATTTTACAATCTCATCAGTCTCTCTTAAGTTAATTGGGTGTTTTGAGTTTCTTTTTGAAGAAATTCTTATTTTGATTTCCTTTGGTCATTACTTCGAGGTTTGTCTCAATCTCTTAATTGTGTCTGAGTGTTAATCACCTTGGAGTGTTTTTATTTTTTGACCTTTGGAACTCTCACCCAATTTTCTTTACTTACACTTGATTGGTTCTTAGATTACATTAGAACCATCTTGTGTTTGAGAATTCTTTTGCATAGATCACATTTGCATAATTAGAATTCTCATTTTCAGAATATGAATGAAAAATGTGCATATATTACATTTGCATACTTTTCAAGTGAATTGTGTATAGATTACAATTGCATAGTTTTCATTCTAAAAAAATCAATCGTAGATTTAGATCAGTTTCTTTGATTTGAATTTACATGTTTTTATGCTTATTTTAAAACATAAAAATTAAAAAAAATTGGAATTGATTAGCATTAGTTTTCTTGATGAAATTAGTGCGTTAGAGAATTTGTTATATTTTCTCTTATTGATCAATTTTTGCATTGTTGGAAGTGAATGGAAACTCTCTTCTTACTTTAGTTAGGATTCATCGAATTGAAAAGATTACATTATCATATTCGATTGCATTCAGTTTTGGGTCGGGTCATAACACCATTGGTTTCATATCCATTTACCCTTTGAGTAATATCAACCCAAATAACACAGCACTTAATTAAAATTCATCTAGAAATTTTTTACATTTTTAGGGCTCTTTCCACCAACATAGCTTAGGCTAGTGTCTTGGAATAGGTTTTAGTTAACTCTCCAAGACAGTAAAACAAACAAGTAGTCGATCTTGCGGTAGGAAAATTCCAATAGTAGCATGTATGCTCTGGGAAGCTCCTCCTAAAGGAGTCAAGCACGAGATCATATCCGAACCAGTGAGGTAATCAATCCTTCCTCATTGGGAACGATAGAAGATATACACGTATTAACAACGGTAAACCTCAGATTGACCATTATCGAGGAGTCTGGGGTCACTTGTTGGTAAACCTTGGATTATGTCAAGGAGCCTTCAAGGGGATTAAGCTTTGTTACTCTGCCCTTGCGTGTGTATCGGATCGTAGACTGTTCCCGCAGGTATATTTGTTCCTATTGATGACCTTAGTGGCCATAAAATTTAGGATTATTTCCCAAGGTGACGGTGGAGGGAAGATCCCACTGTACCTGGAGCAGATGTCGACTAGACTCACTTGGACTCTCCAGAGGGTTCTCTTCACTCGAGATGGTTTAAGTGGAGAAACTTTCACCGGTTTGTTTCATTAAGCAAGTTGTCGGGGTAACTGTTCCAACCTCCATTTATGCATTAAAATTCTACGATGTTGGATTTCATCACCAACTAGTGTTTTTAGTGTGGGAATCTACTGTTTGTGTGTGGTTTGACTCCTAGATTTGATAGCGCGTGTTCATTTGTTTGTTTTTACTTTTAGAGACCATAGGTGTGAATTGTGAATTGTTAATTTTAGTTTTAAATTGTTAATAAAATTCACTGAAGTTTAATATAATGGAAACTGCTCCGGAATTTACCAACCAAGGAACCCCTCTTACTGAGACTCCTAGTAATTTTCCTTGCTTTGGAAATGTTGGTCCTCCTTATATGGCTACATTTTCATTACCTAGATTTACAATGGGTTTACCGGTATGGTTATTTTCAACTTCGTTGGCCCGAAATACTCCAATTGTTCCACCTCAACCGGATGGTTCACCTCAACAGATTTCACCATCTCAACATCACCAATCTCATGTTCACCCTTTACCTTCTTCGCCCAATATTTCTTCCTCTCTTTCTTCCTCTTCGCTTGATAAAAGCCTTAACGCTAGTAACCAGGTGGCTAAGAAGAAGAAGAAAAGGGAAGAAAAAGAAGAAGCAAGATAAGAAAGAAGTCAACCAGTCAACCATGGTTGTAAGTGTTAGTAGTGTTGAGGAAACCTCCAACATGCATCATAAACCCAAATTCCCTTGCAAGCTTTGTAAGGGTGACCACTTCCTTATCAATTGTCCTGGTATTCCAAAGGTCTTGGAAGTATGGTCAAAACATTCTCATCAACTTACTATTGATCCATCAACCAGTGATAGTCAGGTTCCTGGAAAAAAGGGTAAAGGTAGGTTTCCTTGTAGGTTATGCAAAGGGAGTCATCAAACTCATATTTTCCCTCACATGGATGAAGCCTCAAAATTGTTGGAAAGCCTTACTGTTCCACAGCAAAAAATTCCAACCGGTTACCGTCAACTTTCTCCCAACCTATTGTCAACTAACGAAGTGATTGATCTAATTCCAAGTACAGTCAATCCCACTCTTCCATTGGAGAGTGAAACTGATATCACTGAGGTTGATGATCCATTAGTTGATCAAGTGGTCGACTCGATTTCACATTCAGTCAATCTCACTCTCCTTGAAGAGAGTGAAATTCATACGCTCAGGTTCTTCTTGTTACATTAGATTCTTCTACGCCAGGGGGCATTTCACATGTTCCTACAGCACCCCCTCCTATTGGGTGTGGAGCCTGATTTTCATCCTGATTCAGGGATCCTTGTTTTAGCTGGATGTATACCCCAGGAAAACTGTACACCCTTGCAGTGTGGGGGGGGGGGGTGGGTTGCGGGGGGGACTTGTCCCCCCCCCGCGGGGTTTGAGGGGGCTGACCCCTCGGCTGGGGGGTCCGAGGGCCAGCGGTCCCCCGGCGGGGGTTTCGGGGGCAGCACCCCCGAAGCTAAAAACATATGTAAAATTGCCTTGTAAAAGTATAGTAATTTCTAGTAAATCTGGGCCGTTCATTAGGCAGATGATCTGACGGTAGAAGTTATGTTTAGTTTAGGGTTTTTTGCCCTAGAAGGCAACCCCTCTCTTTGTATGAGGGTATTTTATTGCGGCTGTGTATTATATGTGTATTCTCTTAGCAGGAAATAGATAAGGGAGACTGTGAGAGAGAAAAAAGGATATTACAGTGGATCTGTTGTAGGTTTTGTCTCTTCATTTTGCTGGATAATAGAAAGGAAGGACTGGCTGTTCGAGGTGGACGTAGCCCAAATTGGGTGATCCACGTATATATGTGTCTCTCTGGTTTTATGTGTTTTGTGTGCTTATATTTTTCGCATATTTTATGTGTTGCATTGCTCCATAATATATAATTTTCTAACAATTGGTATCAAAGCGGAAGGTATATTTGGTTGATAAGCTCGCAGGAAAGAAGGGTTCCTGGTTCGAGTGGGAGCAATGGCGGAAGATGGTAAGTTTAGGGTCGAGAAATTTAACGGCCAAAACTTCCCACTGTGGAAGATGTAGATGGAAGATTATCTGTATCAGAAAGATCTGTACCTACCATTGAGCGGAAAAGCAAAGAAGCCGACGGCCATGACAGATGCAGAATGGAACATTCTCGATAGAAAGGCACTCGGAATAGTATGGTTGTGCCTTGCGGCGTCAGTCGCCTTCAATATTTCGAAGGAAACAACAATAGAGGGTTTGATGCAGACGTTGGCGAAACTATATGAAAAACCCTCGACCTCAAACAAGGTATTTCTTATGAAACGATTATTTAATATGAAGATATCGGAAGGTGGATCTATTGCAGACCATTTAAATGATTTTAATACAGTTACCAGTCAGTTAAGTTCTGTAGGGGTAAACTTTGATGATGAAGTTAGAGCTCTTTTATTCTTGTGCTCATTGCCAGAGAGTTGGAATGGTTTAGTAATGGCCATTAGTAACTTCGTCTCTAGATCTAGTACTTTAAAGTTTTATGATGTTGTTGGTGCTATCCTTAGCGAGGAAATGCGACGGAAAAGTTTCGGTGAGACATCGGGTAATGCTTTGAGTGCAGATTCTAGGGGAAGGAGAATGGAAAGAGGAAAGAGCTCGGGATATCACAGTAAATCAAGGAAAGGCAAAACCAAGTCCAGATCGGGGATAGTGTGCTGGAAATGCGGAAAGAAAGGACACCTAAAGAAAGACTGTAGATCTCGGAAGGGAAAAGAAGGAGATGCGCAACAAGAAAAAAATCATGAAGCAAATGTGACAGGTGATGTGTTACAAGATGCTTTGATTCTTTCTTTCGAAAATGTTACTGATTCTTGGGTTGTAGATTCAGGGGCTTCATTCCATGCCACACATGATAAGAAATATTTTCATGACTATGTTCAAGGAGATTTTGGACAAGTTCATTTGGGTGATGATAAACCCTGTAAAATTGTTGGAATGGGTAAAGTTCTTGTAAAACAACAGAATGGAAACCAATGGCTACTAAAAGAGGTAAGGCATGTTCCAGATCTGAAGAAAAATCTGATTTCAACAGGGCAGTTAGGCAGTGAAGGTTGTGTGACAACTTTCACAGATAAAACCTGGAAGGTCACCAAAGGAGCCCTGGTAATAGAAAAAGGCGAAAAGGTTGGTACATTGTATTTATGCAATGGTATTTCTAACTCTGTTAATGCTTTAACTTCCAAAGGAGAAGATGCAGCATTATGGCATCATAGGCTCAGACACATGAGTGAGAAGGGGATGAAGATTCTTCACTCAAGAAATTTGTTGCCAGGTTTGAAGAATGTTGATTTGGATTTCTGTGAAAATTTCATTTATGGAAAACAAAAGAGAGTCAGATTTCTCAAAGTTGGGAAAGAAAAGAAGAGCGAAAAATTGGAGCTTGTGCATACAGATGTATGGGGACCTGCTCAGGTATCATCTCTCGGTGGCTCTCATTATTATGTTACTTTTATTGATGATGCAACTAGAAAAACATGGATTTATTGTATTCAGAATAAATCTGATGTATTTGATACTTTCAAAAAATGGAAAGCTTTGGTTGAGATTGAGACAGGAAAGAAGTTGAAGTGTCTCAGATCAGACAATGGAGGTGAATATTGCAGCAAAGATTTTGATAGGTACTGTTCAGAGCATGGAATTCGTAGAGAGAAGACAATTCCAAGAACACCACAAGAAAATGGTGTGTCAGAAAGGATGAACAGAACAATCATGGAGTGTGCAAGGTGCATGAGATTGCATGCAGGATTGCCTTTACAATTTTGGGCAGATGTTGTAGATACTGTTGTTTATCTAATAAACAGAGGGCCTTCAAGTTCATTGGATGGTGGTATTACGGACTTGGGACTTAGATGGGGTTACTTTGCGGTAAAACACATTGCGAGAATAAATGGGTTTCTGGACATTTGAAGGAAGATGGAAAAGCAAAGGTACAAGCTAGATTTGTGGTGAAGGGTTTACCTGAAGAAGGTATTGATTTTGATAGGAAATATTTTCTCCTTTTGTTGTTAAGATGACTTCAATTAGAACTATCTTAAGATCTTGCTGTGGAAGATTTACATCTTGAGCAGTTAGATGTAAAGACAACATTTCACCATGGAATTTGGAGGAAAAGATCTACTCTTAGACAGCAGAAGATATAAATTCGAAGGCATGAAAATTGATTGTCTAATGGTTGAGAACTTGTATAACCTATTACGGTGGTATCATTTGATGGTTATCGAGTAAGTTATACTAGATGTCACTCTGATCATTGTGTTTATCTGAAAAAGAAAAATGATGGAAGCTATATTATACTGTTATTGTATGTAGATGACATGCTTGTTGCAGGGTCTAACATGTAGGAAATAAATGTGCTCAAACAAAAATTGGAAAATTCATTTGCAATGAAGGATTTGGGAGCTGCAAAACAAATCCTTGGTATGAGGATAACTAGAGACAGGAAAAATCGCAAATTAACATTGTCTTAGAATGAGTACATAGAAAAGGTGTTGAAAAGATTTAATATGCAGAATGCAAAACCAGTTAGTACACCTTTTGCTAGCCATTTCAAACTTAGTATGGAGATGTGCCCAAAGACCCAAGAAGACATGGATTATATGTCTAAAGTTCCATATGCATCAGCAGTTGGAAGCTTAATGTATGCAATGGTCTGCACAAGGCCTGATATTGCACATGCAGTGGGAGTTGTAAGTAGGTACATGAATAATCCAGGAAAAGAACATTGGATGGCAGTAAAATGGATTCTTAGATATTTGAGAGGTACCACAAATCAAACATTATGCTTTGGTGGTTCAAACATTGCTCTACATGGATATGTTGATGCAGATATGGCAGGTGACAGAGATAACAGGAGGAGCACTACAGGATATGTATTTACTGTAGGTGGAACATGTGTCAGTTGGGTTTCAAAAATCCAAAGTGTTGTTACACTTTCAACAACAGAAGCCGAGTATGTTGCTGCTACAGAGGCTAGTAAAGAAATGATTTGGTTACAAAGGTTTATGGATGAATTGGGTAAGAAGCATGATATGGGCACACTATACAGTGATAGCCAAAGTGCTATTCATCTTGCAAAGAACTCGGCATTTCATTCCAGGACTAAACACATACATCTCAAGTACCATTTCATACGGTCAGTATTGGAAGATGGAGAGTTGAAGCTGGAAAAGATACACACTAGCCAGAATCCTGTAGATATGCTAACAAAAGTTGTAACCAGGGAGAAACTGAGAATGTGCTCAGTTTCAATTGGTCTTCAAGGATGATGATGAAGATGAGAAACAACCAAGTCTAAAGAGGAGTCATTGTCCAGTAAATGAAGTAGCGGTGGAGTTGCTACAATCAGTCTCCAAGTGGGAGATTGTTGGGTGTGGAGCCTGATTTTCATCCTGATTCAGAGATCCTTGTTTTAGCTGGATGTATACCCCAGGAAAACTGTACATCGTTGCAGCGGGGGGGACTTCCCCCCCGCGGGGTCTGGGGGGGCTGACCCCCGGCTGGGGCGTCCGGGGGCTAGCGGTCCCTCGCCGGGGGTTTCAGGGGCAGCGCCCCCGAAGCTAAAAATAGATGTAAAATTGCCGTTCATTAGGCGGATGATCTGACGGTAGAAGCTATGTTTAGTTTAAGGTTTTTTTCCCTAGAAGGCAACCCCTCTCTTTGTATGAGGGTATTGTATTGCGGCTGTGTATTGCGGCTGTGTATTCTTTGAGCAGGAAATAGATAAGGGAGACTATGAGAGAGAACAGAGGATATTACAGTGGATTTGTTGTAGGTTTTGTCTCTTCATTTTGTTGATAATAGAAAGGAAGGGCTAGCTGTTCGGGGTGGACGTAGCCCAAACTGGGTGAACCACGTATATCTGTGTCTCTCTGGTTTTATGTGTTTTGTGTGCTTGTATTTTCTACATATTTTATGTGTTGCATTGCTCCATAATATATAATTTTCTAACACCTCCAAGTACTGAGGTATTTTCCTTCGATTGGAATAGATTGACAGAACCTCGTCTTCCTTCCTCCATCCCTTTCCAAATCATTGTGAAGGTTTGTGGTAAGAATGTGCATCGCACACATGTAGATGAAGGTGCTTCTGCTAGTATTTTATCCTCAACTGCTTGGAAAGCTTTGGGTTCCCCTCAACTTGTGCCTGTTACACAGAATCTGTCAGCTTTTAATAGAACCATTAGTGAACCTTTAGGGATTCTTCCTAATTTTTCTATTACTTTGGAAGGTAAAATTGTCTGTATTGATCTTATGGTAGTTCGAGGCCCCTTGGATTTCAATTTACTCCTTGGGCGAGACTATGTCTATGCAATGAAAGTTTTCGTATCGACACTCTTTCGCGTGATGTCTTTCCCTCACAATGGAAACATTGTGACTGTTGACCAACTTTCATTTGCTAGTCTTGATTCGACTACCAATAATCTGACACCCCTAAGTGTTCCTTATATGGAAGTGGTATCTACCCCGCCACAGGTTAATTATGTGGCAACCAGTCCCATGTTTTCAGTTACTGATGCAAGCGAGCCTCTCACTGTTTGCTCGACTTCCTTTGACCTAACAAGCAATTGCAACAATTGTGAATTGTGTAGGCAAGTTTACCTTTTTAGAGGAATGTAGCATGGGTGTATTGGATAAACGTATTGCATTCATTTTGGTCAAGGTAGACTTCATTGGTGGTCTCCTAACAGAGATTGATCTCGTTTGGGGAAGAAATTCATTTTTCTAGCAGATCAATTACTGGGGTATCTTATTTCGATGTTTGGGATTCCATTCGATGGGGCACCTACTTGTTGCATGCCCTCAAACATTTGGGGTAGCTTATCGATCATAATTTCTTTCAAGTGGATGGAGGAAACAATTTTCGAAGCCCTAAAAGTGGAGATGTCATTATTGGGGATATCTAATTTGGATCAACAATTGATCCCAGATACTGATTTTTGTGACCCATCCTCCCCTCCTACTGATGTCATTGTTGATGTTTTTAATAAACAAACAGAATTTTATATTCAAAAAATTAAGGAAAAAAAACATTTCTATACAATTTCTCAGTTGAATCTAATGATTTGGGAGGTTTACCATGGGGATTCTCTTATTTTTTCTTCTTATCTATTAAATATTTAGAGTTCTTAGTTCACAAACTCAAATTGTTTTGAGCTTTCCCCAGCGGCCTCAGTTCTAGACTTAGGGTTTTGGAATAATTTCAATGTTATAGAAATTTTATCTCGTTTTATCTGTTTTGGATCCTTTTTGGGGGTGCCCACTACTCCAAAATCTATTTATTCTTATATCAATTTTCTAAAACATAATTCATCTACAGAACTAGAGTCGCTTACCATTCAAAAATATTTTTTTCCTACAGAGGGATTAAACATTAGCCCTAATGTCACTATTAGGAAGAAGCAGAGGCTAAATACACGAAGGTGCCACCTTGTTCTCCTTCATTAAATGCCTTGGCCACAAATTTTTAGGAGGCTCCAAATGGTCCTTTATTTTCACCTATTGTGGATTATGATTATTAAGTAGATAATACTTGGGTCTTTAGATGGAGTACACCCGTAAATAATTTTCTCACATGATAATTACGTCAATTAAAAATGGGGGCTTGGTGAATATCCCTAGAAGATTATCCATGCAATGTCGTATTCCATTATAAAGCCATGTGATCATCCTTATTTAGGAGACTGTGGTGCCTCGAGAGAAGGCTTGGGCCCATATTTTAAAATATGGGTCAGATGGAAGGTATGTGTGACGAGTGCCACTGGAAAATTTGGGGGATTGACTGCATATGGGATCCTTGAGTCATTAATTTTTGGGTGTATAACTATTTTTCAAGGATAATAATTATAGGCTTTTCCTGTGGCTCTAATTTATGTTTTCATATACTCAACATGTATCCTCATTATTCATCTATACTGGATTTTTGGAATTGTTTGGACAACCGTGGTTTGTTGAAGATTGACTCACTTATATTGGAAGGAGATCTAAATTTTACAATGGCTGCAAATGAAATTTGGGGCACAAAAATTATGATGGATTAGATGGGGGGACTATTTCAAGGAACATTTTGGTCAAAATATGTTAGTGGATATCAATATGGATCCAAAATTGCCAACATGGAGGAATGGCATGGAGTAGATGGAATTTCAAAGTGATTGGATCATTTTTTAGTGCATGAAGGTTTGGTGGAATGTATGGGTAATATGCGATCATGGGTATCCCCTACCTTTATATCATACCATGAACCTATTTTTCTTAAATGGCACGGGGAAAGTGACTGGAAGGGAATTCCATCAAATTTAACTATTCTTGGCTTAAGGACAAGGAATTTGAGGTGTTGGATCATGATACATGGTAAAAGTTGAATATTTCTACCGAGACCACCAGGATGGACCTTGTATGTCACAAGTTATCTAATTTGAAACAAGCGATGCGCAAGTGGGAATGGGGAAAAAGGAAGGATAACAGACAAGAATTAAATTCAATTGACATTAAATTGAAGTAATTATTTGATCCATTCGACCTGGACTATTTCTAAGAAGAAATAAAACAAAATATTATGGAACTAGAGGATTGTAAATGATAGATATTAAGGCTACAAGAGGAGGAATGGTGGTTGAAAAGTCGAGCAATCTGGCTTGTAGGAGGGGACAAAAATACAAAAAAAAATCATAATCATGCAACTAAAAGGAGGAAAGAGAATTATGTATGGGGTCTATTGGATGGCGAGATCAGGTATATTACTTCACTAAATGAATTACATTAGGAGGTTTTTCATTATTTTGGAAATCAATATTGAGCCAGGGGTAGTTGTAATGTAGAAAACCACTTGGGATTCATTCAACTATTTCCGCAAAGGTTTAATGTTGAGGAAAGTGATTATATTGGGAGGTCGATCTCATATAATGAATTGACATTGGATTTAAAGTCATTGGCCAAGGACAAGAGCTCGAGTCCAGATGGGTGGGTTGTTGAAGAATTATTTCACTTCTTGGACATCATGGGGCATGATCTTATTTTTATGGTTGAGGAATCTCAGACACAATGTTCTGTCTCTGGTTCTTTAGATGCTACATTCATTGCACTTATTCCAAAAGTGCCTAACACTTCTACAATTGTGGATTGCATACCCATATCTCTCTGCAATATTATATATATATAATGATTGCTAAGATCATTACTACCTGGATTAAATCTCTACTGTCAAAATTCATTTCTATAGAAAAAATTGTGTTCCTAGTTAGCATATAGATTCAAGAAGTTGTGACTGTTACTTGAGAGTGCTTACACTCCATCAAGGTAAAAAAGAAGGATGTGTGCCTAATGAAAATTGATTTGATTAAAGCCTATGATTGTGTTGATTGAGAATTTTTAAGAATAATTTTTCATAGGATTGGTCGTTTAGTGCGAGTAGTGGGTTGGATAATGGCATGCATCACTTCTATAAATTTTGTTGTCGTAGTTAATGGGGTCCTGTCATCCTTCTTTAAAGCACCGGGAGGATTAAGAAACGGGTGCACACTCTCCCCTCCCTTATTATTGTTGGTCATAAAAATATTGAGTAGGAAGATATCAGATTCATGTTATAGTGGTATAATTTGTGGGTGTCGCAGATCACAAAAAACATATCCAATACTCACCTTATTTTTGTAGATGATGTCATCTTATTAGGGAATAATTTTGTTAAAGAATGGAAAGTTTTATATCATATTCTTTGCTTTGGGCCTCTATATGAAAAATTCAAAATCAGCTTTCATTGTTGCATTCTTGGAAGATGTCTTGATATATGAGATTTGAATTATTATTATTATTATTATTTTTTATTTTTTTATTTTTTTATTTATTTTTAATTTTTTTTTTTTAATGTTGATATTATTCCAATTAATTGTGGATTCAAGTACCTTAGTTTTATTTTAAAACCAAACAAATATGGAATTAAAGATTGGGAACAGTTGGTAGATAAATATGAGAAGAGGTTGTTGTTGTGGTCTCATAAATGGCTTAGACTATTTTTGATCCAATCGATTATGCAGAGTATCACAATTTATTAGATGCATATCTTCATGTTTCCTAAAAACATCATCAATTAGATAAAATCTTACATCTTGGAATTCCAATGGGTGGGTACAGGGGATGTTAAGAGATTCCATCTAGTAGGACTTGATTAATTTTTTGAACAGATGGAAGATAGAGGATGGGGTATTAAAAATACATAGCAGTTTGGATGGGTTATGTTGGTAAAGAGTTTATGGTGAGATTTGAATGTAAATGGAATTTGGAAACTGGTCATTAAAGAAAAATATATGAGAAATCATCCCTTTATGATGTGGATAAAGGAAGGGTTTTGGGTTCCAAACTTGGTTTCATATATCCGAAATAGCATGATGAAGATTGAAAACATTGGTTGATAGGAAATCTGAGATGGGAGATTGGTTTAGGCACAATGGTGGAGTTAGGGTTGGATCCCATTAAATGATTTAATGGGGACCATTCCATGCTTTCCCCACTCATCAGGTACATTCATAATAAACTTATCTATTATTTAAATCAAATTTATGTTGCACATGATCCCTTTCTAATGACTAATTTATTGACTAAAGAAAGGGATCTTGACATAATTGACGATCTGGATTATGTGGGGGATGTATTCACAATTTAAACATGTCGGGTATCTCTCTATTAGAAAATGTTGACATCCTTTCTCAGGATGGAAAATTTACCAAAGGAAAAATATCATTTAAAGATTCTTATAATTATATATCTCTTGCTTGACATGCGTTATTGGATCAAATTTGGTTCCAAAAAATATAGAAGTGGGAGCTCCCCCTTAAGCTCAAGTGCTTTCCCTGGTTGTTTTTTAAAAACAAAATTTTAACAAGGGTCAATTTAAAGAGAGGCTTCATAGGACCTAGGAGGTGTGTCTTATGTAAATTGGAGCATGAAGGTGTGGTGCACCTCTTCCTTAACTATCCTTTTGTGGCTTTTGTTTGGACTGGGGTTTTGAAAATATTACATATTTCTATTGATTGGAATAATAGTTCAATAGAGGCGTGTTTATTGTAGTGGTTATCGAACTATAAGGATTTTCATACCCTCCCCTTTCATATTTTCTGGCGTATTTAGAGATGTCAGAATGCACTTATTTTTTATGATGTTTCATCTCACGCCAGGAATACAATTTTGAATCATAGTTGCATTTTACAAGTGGGCCTATAACAAATAAGGTTTCATCGAGAGACATTCAACCAGTGGAAACTTGGTCTAGATATACTGTTAGTAAATTTGATGGGGCAGCATCCAACAATGCTTATGACAGTGGGGCATATATTGTTTTGAAGCTTGGTACTTTTTATTACTTTTTTTGTAATTGTGGGGTTGCCTTTGATAATCGCGTTGAGACTATTTCTCTTTGGGGGGTCCTATATTGTGA
The DNA here is from genome assembly GCA_034641835.2 of Pinus albicaulis. Lineage (NCBI taxonomy): Eukaryota > Viridiplantae > Streptophyta > Pinopsida > Pinales > Pinaceae > Pinus > Pinus albicaulis. The sequence continues at coordinate 31,316,928 of MU968480.1, forward strand.
AAAATGGTTTTCCATTGGTTATATGGATTTTTATGGAGACTCCAAAGTGGTTATTGATTGGGTGTTGATATGGTCAACATCTGAGCCGCCTATGCTCATTAATTGGATGAGATGCATTAGACTGTTGATCGATATTTTTCAAAGATTGACATTTTCCCATATTTATAGGGAGTAGAATATTTTAGTTGATACATTATCCAAGGAGGGATGCAAAAATTTGTCAAGGGAGATCACTTTCTAAGCATTTTCCAATGAACAAGGAAAATTAATGTTTCATAGATACTCTTATATGTGATGTACCATACATTTCAGTACATATGTTTTTTCTTTTTAGAGTTTGATGGAAACAATTTAATGTCAATAAGAGGAACAACTTTATGTGATAGAATGACATATCTGACAAGATTCTTATTTTGAAAGTAGAAAGGATATTTATAGCTTATAGATGTATAGCTTGAAAAAAAGTGGTAGTATCCTTTGATGTACATGTATTCCATTATTTATACTATATGATATAGGGGATATATCTTGGCAATTATTCATATGTAAACAACTTTTCAATTAATAGAATCTTGTTGGTTTTTTCTCATTGAAAAAAAAGGCCAATATACATAAATACATAATCATTAAACACTGTATCAATGCATAATAAGCATCTTAACATACTATATTCTCATGTGATTAAAATTTTAAAAATTATCAAAACTAATTAAGTCATAAGTTTATTTTTAATTATTATTAAATAAAAAATAAAGAAACATTGAACAAAATTCTTAATCATGGATATTTACTTCCACTTTACCATGGAGATTTTTAATTTGTAAATAAGCTTACCAATATCATAGATTATCGATCAATAACACGTCCAAAAAAACATAACTCACTTTATATGACACTTATTCATAATACATTATTTTTAATTAATCAATGTAATTAAAAGGGCTAAAAAGATATAATTACTTTGGAGATAAATATCAACCTTTGATTTATGTATACTACAATGAATTTTCTAGAATTTTTCATGGAAGTTAAACCTCTGCCATCCACCTAATAATCAATTAAATTAAAATTTTGGAAGCCTTATTCCAAAATTGACATGCCTACTAACGTAATTATCATTACACTAAAAAGCATCAATGTCCATGCTCATATGAGAATCTTCACTAAGGAAACATGGTATAACTCTGATTTTGTAAAAAAAAGAGTTAAAATCTAAAATAGTTAGATTAAATTAAATTTTCTCGAATTAGAATAGATAAAATTAAATCGGATAAGATGTATTTTTTCTAATTTATATAATTTGATGATTTATAAATTGTAATGGATGTTCCATTATAATAGTTTGTCACACTAAATCTTATAATATTTTATCTTAGATTATATAGGTTTATTTCCATAGATATTAAATTTGGTATCTCTTGCTTATCGCTTGAGTTTAAGAAATAATTGAAATATGAAAATGAAATAATACGCACAAAATACAGAGCATCCACATAAATGTATGCAAGATTTATCCTTTTAAACCTAATATTGGAGAATACCCAACGAAAAGGGGAGACTTATGCTTTGTTCTTCTTTTTTCAATGGTAAAATATTGAATTTTCTAAAATAAACATAGTAGAAACCAATTTTATGACCTGATAATTACTTCTAATGATCTTCAATTAATTCTTCTTATGCCACTGATATCATGAAGCAATTATACACAAAAAATCTCAACAATAACAAAATGATAATAGTAGAAACAAATAAGAATATAAAAAAACAACCATGCACAATAGAGACAACATTTGTTTCTTTGGAAACCCAAACTTAGGAGGGAACCCAACAACTCTTGTTTTAGGCGAAACTCTTCTTCAAAAAGGTTTACAATAAATTGTCTAGAAATTTGTGCCGAAAAACAAGTCTAAATTTTTCCCATTTCATCCTTATTTCCATTCCCATGAGTGTATTCTATATTAGAGAGATGATTACTGAGTGGGTCAAATGAAATCTCACATAATGTGTATATATACAAGTCAAATGGGTGCATTTACCCCAAGGAACACAACCTCATGGTGGGGTCGACTTGTTCCTTTTGAGCCTACATGAAACCCAAAATAAAATTTATTTTATTGTAATTACCATAAATTTTCTAGGTCGACTTAAGAGGCCTCTTGGCATGCGGTAATATCTCCCAATTCTGTAAAAAATCAACACTCCTTCTTAGCGAGGGATGTATTTTCCTTGTCTGCAACAAATTCTCCTTTACCTGAAATTTCCTTTCTTAATAAGAATTTATAAGATTTCGATGTTGATGCATTGTAGAAAACTCCATGCTAGAGTGGGAAATGTAACTCCTCATATGGATGTGAGTATCTAGGGTTTTTTTTCGAAGTCCTTTATGTCTCCTTAGGAAAATGTATCAATCTCTTCTAGTTGACCTAGCCAAGTCCTTCTAGCATCTAATTTCTTTTGGCTTTTTAGGAGATAATTTTCCTTTGGACCATTCACCTTTCTGGTCAAATTCCTTTATGCTCAAGTTAATTCCTTCTGATAGTCAAGTTCTTATGGCTTCAAAGGTGAATTACATCTATCTCCTTTGACTAACATAGCCAAGTCCTTCTGGATTCTAAGGAGAAAATTTGTCCAATCCTATAATTTCCTTGGGACATTCACCTTTGTTTGACCTAACCAAGTCCTTCTAGCTTCAAAGGTGAATGTATACTATAATTTCCCATGCAATTGTGTTGGTCCATTCACCTTTCTATTCAAATTCCTTTCTCTTTCTCTTTCTCTTTCTCTTTTCTTTTCTTCTTCCTCTTTCTCTTTTCTTTTTCTATAGTGCTTCTACTAGTCTCTCCTTCATACATGTGCTGTAATATATACCAGATTGCTTTTGAAAATTTTAAGTCTGTTATTGTATCAAGATCCTTGTTATGAAAATTGTTATGCTTGGTACATTTTTCCTTAGAATTCCATTGTTGTTCTTGCATAGAGGGAGGGTATTTACAGTAGTCATTACAAACTAGTTTCCATACACCAGGTTCGTAAGCTATTAGATTATATTTTATCTTATATCTCCATTCATGAAGGTGTTTTCATTTAGCATAGGTACACTATGATAGTCCATGACTCAACTAGGTCTACCTTCAAGTTGTTATGCTTACATCAAAGGAACTAGCTATGATACCAATTGATAAAAACTTGACTAAACGGAGAGAGGGGGAGAGAATCAGTTTAGTACATTCATGGAAAATAATTTGATTTTATTTAAAATTAACTGAACCATTAAATGAGAATATTGAGACATAATGACCAACAGATTTAATGTTCAAACAACAAGTAATAAGTAAACCAAAAATATCACATCGGCACATAAAAGCAACACTATATGGAAACCATATACAAGTGGAAACACATAAACGGAGAAAACCATGATTTTGTTATTGTTGTGATGTAAAGGAAAGCTCCTAATCCCTTATTACATCTACTTTTTTGTATGCTCTAACCTAGAAGAGGCTACTACCTCAATTTTTCTGCAAGCTACAACATGCAAGGAAGTTCCAACTCCCATAAGTTTTCTGCGGCCTACAACCCACATGAGGCTCCTACCTCAACGAGCTCCAACATTTCATTTATCAAGCTGCGACTTGAAAGGAGACTACAATCCCCTGATACATAAATAAAACAATGTGCTAGTTACCCGGTCTATAAATCTACATACCTACATCTTTGTCTTTGTTTCTCCTCCTCCTCAAATCTGCTTCACATCATCTATTCTATGAATTCCATCACTTCATCGCTAACTGTGCAGTGCCAGAGTGGTTTCAAATATGGTACCCGGTCAACCCGGTATACTATGATGGCTTACGATTAGTTCAATATTCTTGTTGGGTGTGTCAATATAGCCACTTGATTCATCATTTTCCCCACAACCCCTATTTTCGTTTGGCTTTAGACTGTCTACGTTGGGCCATAACCCATCTTGCCGAAGAGGACGAATCAGACTTGGAGTCAGTAAAAATTTCTACAACCCAAGAGAATGAGGCAACCAAATCCATCCTCTTCATATTTGAAGAGGAACAGCTGAAAAGAGGGCAGATTCCCACTTCCGACCACCATAAACGCCCACTCCCAACCTGCGTATTGTGTGACAAACATGATCATTTGATTACTTAGTGCCCAGAGTTAGAATCATTTCATAAATGGTACTCATTTACCGCCAATAATACATATATATTAAGTATTGAGTTTCCACAACCTAGATAGCCATGAGTAGTGAGACCTCCCCTCCATTTTCACCAGACCCCTAGAAAAGGTAAGGAAACCAATTATCCGAGTAAAGGGTGACACCAGGCAAGCATTTCATGTGCTCTATGTAGTAAAAAGGGCCACATGGTCAATCAATTTTTGGAACTCAATAAATTCACCGGCAGTCTTTGCATGGTCACACCCATACCTCACATTCATCTCTCTAATCAAGAGAAAATCACACATTTTTATTGCTAAATTTGCTCACAATTCCACCATATGATGAATTTCCATTTCCTCCCAAGTCTAAGAACAACTAGAGCATCGTTAGAAGAAAAACTTACACAAGGGCCAAGTCACGCTAATTCTAATAATAGGATACAACAGAAATGAAGAAGCATACGTTCTCGTAATCATCTCCCATCTTCATCCTCTAATATGATGAGTAGTATTGTACCCCATACAATATACTAGGTGAGGGAATTTACTCCATGCAACATTTGCACGAGCCATAATCATGATACAAATAAATGCCCTATGTTGCAAACATTTCGGCACCTATACATCCATCAAAATATTCATACAGAAGAAGATACTTGTACCTTCCATACACCACCAAAAGAGCATGAATTTTCTCTTGCTAAGAAACAAACAACCATCATGGAAATTATTCCACCATGTAACGTTGACGACACACGACACCATATACGATTCATCTCATCATGCATGGGAACCATGACTCGTGATGTCTGCTCATATTTTCTTGGTGTCAAGACCGCTGCAACTACCACAATGGTAGTAGTACCTTCGACGGTGCAAACCCAACTCATCTTCACCCTGTCAATCTCATATGGTTCCACGACATCAACCACATAATCATATTCATATATGTCGACCAACATTGTTAGGCCCGAACCAGTTCCTAACGGCCTCGAACAAACTAATTACCCCTTAGACATCTTGTTTCACTCTGATGGAGATATTTTAGAGGCCATGACGGAACCAAATTGTTTGTGGGACTCAATGCATCACCACTCGTTTTTTTCTTCTAGAAAAAGTGTTCGTGCCTAGCAGCCGAAAAACCCAGGATATTTACGTCATTGAATCCAAAGACTTCCTTCCATATAGAAATTTAGATTGGATCATAAACCCTATCCCATCGCCCGATGGATTTGAAGAAATGAATATGTCAAATATTTCGCCAACCATTAAAGTGAATATCTTAAGAAAACCAGGCAAAACCGAAGAAATCTCGCTAGGGGAAGCATGCTCCCCAGATGGGGTAGTTGCTTATATAGGCTTATTGCAATAGTACAAAGATATCTTTGCATGGGATTATTCGAAAATGCTAGGGCTAAGCCCCACCATCGTAGAACACCATATTGACACTTGGCTTGATGTATCACCAGTCCGCCAAAATCAACACCTACACCCATCCAAAGCAGAAGCGATCAATCAAGAGATAGACAAGCTTCATAAAGTTGGATACATCTACCCAATCTCTTACACCTTGTGTGTTTCCAACCCTGTTCCCGTCTTGAAAAAACAGGGAACCATCCAAGTCTGCACCGATTTTCGAGATTTAAACAAAGCTTGTCCCAAAGACAACTACCCTACCCCTTTCATTGACCAAGTCATTGATGCTTGCGTCGGTCACAAGGCCTTTTCCTTCATGGATGGATTCTTAGGGTACAATCAAATTCAAATCCGACATATGGATCAATATAAGAATGTTTTCACCACCCCTTGGGGCACATTCACATATCAAGTTATGCCTTTTGGTCATAAAAATGTTGGAGCCACCTTCTAGCTGACCATGATTTATATCTTCCATGATTTGGCTCACCTTATCTTAGCCTACTTGGATGACGTCGTAGTATGATCCAAGAAACGAAGTGACCATCTGGATGATTTACGGTTAGTATTCCAATGGTGCCGACATTACAACTTGCGCTTGAACCCTCTCAAGTGTGTCTTCTGCATTAATGTAGGCATACTATTAGGATTCATAGTATCTCAACAAGGAATCAAAGTTGACCCCCTCAAGGTCCAAGCAATAAAAGAATTACCACCACCCAAAAATCTCAAGCAACTTCAAAGCCTGCAAGGGAAAGCCAACTTCTTACGACGCTTTGTCCCTGACTGTGCCACTTACGTGCAAGGCTTCCTACGCCTACTCCATTAAGACATTATATTCAAATGGGATGATCAGGCTCAAAATTCATTTAAGGAACTAAAGGAAACCTTTTCTTCAACCCCCTTAATCAACCCACCCAATTACGACAAAGACTATACCTTATATCTATTTTCATCATACATAGCCATAGCTGGGGTATTAGTCCAAGACAGAACAGATAATAAAGAGAACATAATCTATTACGTCAGCAAGAACCTATCTGGCCCTACTTTAAAGTACGATCCAGAAGAAAAAACTTCCCTAGCCCTAATACACATAGTGCAAAAGCTTCGACATTACATCATCCTAAGGACTAAAACAATCATAACATTTATGAACCCCATGCGATGTATGTTAACCCGCCGTATGATGAATCATAAGTACACTCAATGGGTAGTTATACTACAGGAATTTGACCTACATTTCAGCTCCCCTAAGAGAAAAAAAGCATTAATCCTAGTCGTGTTCATCACTTATCTCCCAAGTATGAATCAAGGATCCCCAGTTGATGACTTAATATCAAAAGAAAATTTATTCTTAGTGATGACAGAGGACCCTTGGTATGGCGACGACCTTCTATACTTGAGAACCCAAAATTTCAAACCACAGCTTACCCCTGATGATTGAACACGCATACACCATCACATCCCTAGGTACCTTCTCATGGGGAACATCCTTTATCGAAGAGGCGTTGACACTATTTTACGTCGATGCCTCACACACGACCAAGTTGAGCAAGCCCTAAATGACTGCCATGGTGGGGCTTGTTGCGGCCACCTCTCAAGGATGGACACTGCCCAAAAATTCTTACACGTTGGTTATTTTTGGCCCACCCTATTCCACGATTGCATTCAAGCAGTCAGAAGGTGCGAGCGATGCCAACACTTCGCCCACAAGACAAGAGCGCCCCTTGCTCCTTTGCACCCGGTCATTGTACTAGGTCCATTTTGTAAATGGGGTATCAAATTTATGACTTGCAACCCTACATCATTTGGGAACCAAAAATACATCATAGTAGTCGTCGACTATTTCACCAAATGGATAGAAGTCGTGCCCACATACAACAACACGATTTTAAATGAAACTATGTTTCTCTTCAACCATGTCATCGCACGATTCTGAGTGGCTAAGGATTTAGTCTCTGGCCATGGAAAGCATTTCGAGAATGAAATATTCTAGGATCTATCCCATCATCTAGGGTTTATGCACGAACTTGCATCACCATACTACCCCCAGTCCAATGGTCAAGTATAAATTGTTAAAAATGTACTCAAGACAATGTTACAGGGTATGGTAAAAAATGATAAAACTAATTGGCGCCATAGGGTATTTTAAGCCTTATGGGCATATCGCACAGTGTTCAAATACTCAACAGGATTCACCCCTTTCCAATTGGTATACAGAGTCGAGGTCATGCTTCCCATTGAACATGAAATCCCCAAATTACACGCAGCTATCGAACTCCTCACTGATACCCAACCTTTAGAGCAACGGTTGGTGCAATTAGAGCTCATCGACGAAATTCGACGAGAGTCTCTCCAACATAACGAGGCTCACAAGAAAAGATTAAAGGCATCATTCGACCGAAACAACACCCCTTGCTCATTTTCAGAGGGGGAGCTAGTCCTTTGCTACGATGTTGCAAAAGAAGCCTTAGGACCCAAGGAAGTTTGAAACATTATGGAAGGGCCCTTACATCATCAAACATTGTCTCCTCAAAGGATCATATATTATGTCTGAGCCCAACGATACATGCCCAGCTAATCCCGTCAATGGGCTCTACCTAAAAAAATTCCACCCATATGGCAGGAAGTCTCAATGTTAGAGATAAAGTGAATCTAACATAAATTTTTATGATGACCACAATCATCTAAAAACATGTTCTTGTGTCACAGATGGATCATTCCCCCATCCACTATTTTCGATTCGCTAATGGAGCCTCTCAATGGTCACAAAATCTAGCAGCAACTGCCTAGGCCCTATACTCTCCTGACCGGTCACCATTCCTCACCAACGGAGTATGTATCAGATCAGCTACAAATAATCAAGCAGAATATGATGCATTCATTGGGCCATTGAGCGATGCCTCCAACCAGGGCATTAGCCACCTACATGTCTTTCTTGATTCCCAGTTAGTGGTATCGCAGTTAAACCAAGATTTTCAAGTACAGTATTCGCACCTATTTAGGAAATACTTACATGCACGATGGTTGAGCCATCACTTTGATCACATCACATTTACACACATACCAATAAATGAAAATCAGGCAGTCGATTGCATAGCTAACCAGATCCTAGATTGAAATGCATCTCGTATAAACCATCATCCATGAAACACAAAATCATAAAGCATAACATCCATCATAGGTACATAACATCCATCATAAATATATACAAACATAACAAAATAATAACAACCATAGACACATCATAAGAGCCACCAAAAAATACATCTTGCATCTATACATCCAAAAATATGTGTCCCAGTATACAAAACAGGTCATTGACCATCATGCCAGTCAAAAATATACATATCATAAATACAAGGAAGCATCCTCATAATGGGTGCTTTCCCTAACCATACAAAATATCTAACAATTAGCCCCACATGGTGGGTCCTTTGGACCCACATGAGTACCAGGTGCCAGTATAGGATCAGCAGCCGCAACATTAAGTGTTGCCCTGCGCAAAGTCGAGCGATGTGCCCTCTGCCGAGCCATCACCGTCTCCAGCCATATGTCGTCTAGGTATTCAAAACCCCTGATCAGTAAGCCTCGATTCAACCTCTCCAAATGACTCCACGAATATGCTAGACCTGCAGCAAGAGAATCATCCGCCTCAGCTCGAGCCTCTGCTGCTAACACTCTAATATCGGCAGCAGCCAAAAACTCCTCGATTTTCGTCACTCGTGCCTCGTCCGACTCAACGCGTGCAAGAAGAGCATCATCCCCACCGGCAGTTGTAGTGATGCTACGCTTGCCTGAGGGACCCCCTATACCAACCTGTCCCCCAATCTGGGCCTGAACCACACCAAGCGGGTCCCTCCTCCTTGGTTGGTGGCCTACAAAATGAGTGGTAGGATGCCATGCCAAACCCAAATCTGCAAAAGAAACCAAAAACATATAGATATTTATATATATACAATAATAATACTCAACATGCAGAAAATATCAAAGGTCGTACGTGTCGGACCCCATGCATAGCCTGCAAGGAGACCCATATCCAGACCCCCCTAGAAATCCATCCCTAAATACGAGAACTCAAGGAACACCTACAGGTTTGGCTCGAACCACGCGTTGAACATCGCATCCCAGTAACATCCTGCCTCTCCCCCACCACCACGGGGCATCACATGTGTTCACCGGCGCACCGAGGATCCCTCAAAGGACCTAGGGGCACTGTCACAAAGGTTCGGAGCATAAAAACCATCTCGTACAAAATTATACAGAGGATGCTCACATAAGCAAAGGTATTAATGACACCCCTCTAGGCCTTAGCCAGCTGAGTGACCATGCCCTAATAGACATAGCGGGCCCAATAAAAAAAGTGACTGGCCTGAATTTGGCGGAAAACCACAATTTGTGGACCCGACACTTGATGGTTCATTGTCAACCCAGCTAGGTCCATGATAAAACTCACATGGATACAACCCCGGGTTATTGGGTTAGGACCGCAGTGCTCGTCCGCCTCGACCTGATGATGGATGTTCACTCCCCTAGAGGAGAGTGGGTAAGTGATCAAAATTTGGATCAAGGGAAAAAAATTTCTAAAAAATTAAAGTGATCATAATTGCACCAAACCAGAATGAAGGTGACTGTCCCATCACCAGGAATCCAACACAATTGGTTTCGTAAAAAACCGAGTTTGGATGAAGAAGTTACGGTCTCCTGATCGCCATTCAGAATAGGAAATTTTTTATGAAAAAAATTTCTAAACAGGTAGAGGCTGATGACATGGCAGCCCAGTTAGGATTTAGAGAATCTTATTCAATTTTTGTCCAATGGGACTGTGACAAGTTTCAGAATTGGATTCGCCAGTTTGGTTTGTGAAGGTGAAAATTGCCCAATGTTTCGGATTAAATGTATTTACGATGGCATATAATCAAAGTCCAAAGTTTATTACATGGTGGCACATATGGTTTATATCAATAGCACAAAGGTTTTGTTTGGATACATATTATGTGGTGGAGTGTATTAAAGTTTATGGCGTGTTGATATAGTTTCGGATGCGTATTTAAATACGTTGCAAAATATGCATAGAGGGGCGTAGATCGAGGTTCGACCTCATGACCTCCCCCCAACCACTCCAAGCACTTACCATTGGGCCACGCCCATGTCACTTGAAATGGTAATCAGAACATATATATTTGAAGGCTATTGCGCTATCGGACGACGGAATGGAGGGGGGCATCCCTCCTCCCACATGTCTGTGATAAGTGACCTGAACCTAGCGCCTACCATAAATGAGCTTATGCGCAGTTAACACACATTTAAGTATTGATTATCCACTAATTAAGATCAATTGGCAGTTGGAGGAAATTTTGGTGGAATCTCTAAATCTGGAGCCACTTCCAGATTTGTCGGAGCTAACTGGCAGTTCTCCAGATTTAGAGGCAGAATCTAGGGGAAAATTAAATGGATCATATCTTGAGAAATTTTCGACCAATGTTGGCTCATGAATAGTCATTCCTAGCATATTGGCATGCTCTGAATCCATTTGAACAAATTTCAGAGACAATGGAGCAAATATACAAGTGTTTTTGGTCACTTGAAGAATTTTGAAGCCTAGGGCCACCAGGAAGGAAGGCCATGCCCAGATCAGATGAAGGCCAAATGGAGTGAATGAATAGTCATTTTTAGATGTATTTGATTTTCTGAACATATTGGTTAGTTTTAAAAGGTGTTGGAGCACATATGAAGGTGTTTTTGTCACTTTGGAGATTAAGCAAGCCTATGGCCACCAAGATGGGAGGTGAAGCCTAGATCAGCTGTAAGCCATATTCAGAGATTGAATAGTCATTTTAGGGTTTTTGAGTGTTCTGAAGCCGATGGAACAAACTTCAAATCCATTGGAATACCATAGGTGCTTGTAATCATAAATTTGACTCTTAATCCCAAGAGGGCCTAACTAGTTAAAGCAGGCTCATGGAGATGTAGCCCAGGAGGGGTGAACTCCATTATCATCCATTGTGTTATGTGATTGTTGTGAGTTGTATTTATGCATTTCATTTTTTGTATATGAGTTTTTAAAAAACTAATTAACTCATAATTTGATCATCAAAAACACATGAAACTACACACATAAACCCCTTCACAAGTGGTTAAATTGAGACGATCCTAATCACACATTTTTAATACTGATGAGGGAGCTAGCGTAGCAATAACTAGTTTGCCCATATCCAGATCAAGTTGGTATCAGAGAAAAATTTTAGCTCATTTTAGCCAAGGTTAGCTAATTCTTCTATAGCTATTGGTTTTTTAATTTGTGTAAGGAGAATTTAACTGTGAACTTGAAAGTTTATCTGTGGATCTTCTCCTCAGAAGAGATCAAAATTGAGAACTGAATTCTCAAATCACAACATATAATATTTGTATGCATTGCATGTGTGATGGCATCTTCATTAAGTGATGTTTCAAGTCAATCTTCCTTAGCAAAACTCTTTGATAAAGAGATGTTACAAAAACTCTACATCATGATTGATAAGATGCAAGACAAGTATGAAGATAAGAGAGAGAGAAAAATTCTTCAAGAGTAGTTGATTTCCATGAAGGAGGATAAGCAAGAGCTTCTTGAAAGGATGCATGAGATGGAGACTCAACTCCATATTGCAAATGAGAACCTTGAAATGATGCATGATATGGAGACTCGGCTCCATATTGTCAAGGAAGCCTTAGCCAAACATGTGCTTGAAGAAGAGGTATGCAATTCAATTTTATCTTCAATTTCCTCTCAAAATGAATGTGTAGGTGCTTTTGAAGGACACACTAGAGGAATAGGGTCCAAATTATTGATGAATATGGGCTATGAAGGTAAAGGATTGGGAAAACATGCACAAGGCATAGTTGAGCTAATTGTTGTTGAGGAAAGGCCTAAGTATTTGGGTCTTGGTTATGGAAAACATGATGGAAAAAGCTCTAAAGCCAAGAAGGCACATGAAGGTGTTCCAAGAAGGACTTTCATTTCATGTTCATTACGTCAAGCTTGTGAAAATTGTGTTAATGAGGAATGCAAAATTTTTACACCCACTTTGCAAGAAGGTGATCATAAGCATGCAGCTAATGAGAATGGCGAACAAGAGGATGTTGAAAGCTATAAAACCATTAAATAAATTGTTGGTATTACAGAGAGAGCCATTAACTCATCAAATTCACCTGCTTAATAAGGTGAAAAAGGTGAATGTTCAAGGTATAAATCTTCTTTTAATCAAGTTCCTTTTGATTATGATAAAGATGGAAAATTCTCACATAATATTTGGAGAAAGTTTGCATGTGCCTTTTGTGGTTTGGATAAACATACTATTTGAAGGTGTTGGAATAATATATCCATGCACACGAAACTTTCAAAGAAAAGGAGGTAGAAAGCCAAAGACAAAGCAAACCATGCTAAAAAGAAGATGTAATTGTTTTGCACTCATTTCCATAAGCAAGGCCATCCTATAGACAAGTGTTGAACTTTGTATCCAACAAGTCATCCACGACATTTGAAGAAGGTGGAGAAAGAGAATGGCAAGAATGGAAAATAAGATTCCATAATTGATGTGGGTTAAGATGTTTCGCATGACGATGTGCAGTTGAAAGAAGCATCGTTGAAATGGTTTGGTAAGAGATGGTTAGATTTCTTATCCAATTAAGGCTTTGCATGTCTTTTGATAATTGATGTATTCTTTGACAATTTAATGTAGAAATTATATGAAATAAGCATGCATACATCCAGATTCACCTGATCTCACACTATTTAACTTTATGCAAAATACTAAATCATTCCACTTGTTAATCTTTTGTGGAAAATTAATTGCACACACATGTAAAGCATAAATAAAAATAATCGCACATAACAGAGTTGTTTTTAACCGAGAAAGCCTGAAGCTGAAAACCCCAACTATATATTATGTATCATGGAATCATATGACAATCCTCATACAAAGCTTATCAAGCTCTCAATACAGTACAATCTTCATACACTAATCAGGAACAATCTTGCAAATCCATGCACCGATCTCTGCCTCCTGCTAGCCTGCCTCCACTGCGCAATCCCTATTGAAGAATAACTCTGAATGAATTCAAATTACTCTTGCCTTGACTGCGCAATCCTCATTGGCAACTCCAATGTGTGTGTGATGCAATCAATGCATCACTATAGTCAGAACAAATAGTCCATCTTTCCCTTTCACCTACCTCTCCACTGGGTCTCCACTGAAACTGCCATGCACTGTAGTTAATTGTTGTATTGTTCAATTGATTAATGAGTTATTATTTGTGAATTAATTAACTAATTAATTCACTCCACTCTCACTAGTGTATCATTCAGTTAGACTAGATACAACTAGCTCAACTGAGTCTAACTGAGTTAAACTGAATACAACTCCATAAACTACTCTTCCAACTCTGTCATAAATTTGCCACTTCAGTTCTAACTGAGTCCTCCATGCATGAACTCCATTAAACCCTTAGGAATTGCGTAATTCCCTCGTTCCATGATGTGCCACATGCGTACGTGGACACACATATTTTGCTCAGGAGAATAAGTTGTTGTTTAGTATGGGTGTATTAAGAGCTATGTCGTATGCATCTATTTTTAGATTGACGATCTATAAATAGACTTCGCCCAATATTCTAAAAATAAAATTTCATCTATTTTTGAAACTTGATCAACCATCCACAAATAACATCTTGCAACTTCTGAAATATGATCATCATATCTAAAAATAGACATAGTCTAAAAATAGACTTGCACCAAAAATAGCCTGGGGGCCCACTTAGTGAAGGCGACTCTTTTCACTAAGCTCATCATCTTTTTGAATCTCAACACTCCTTCTCAACAAGATAGGGACTATCCTTCACACCCAAGATCTGCCTCTGAGTATTGAGATTTTCTCACCGGGTAGGCGACCTTCGTTGGAATATCTACATCTGATCCTCCGTATATATGCTTGAAGCAACATGATCTTCCACTACACACAATCTCTGATATGATGATACCAGATATATATATGCTTAATATATCATGAAACACATGATTAATCGAGAGTTTAGTGCAACTCTGATTATCACAATGAATCATTGTAGGATCTAAATGAGAACCTAACAAACTAACCCTGATCTTCCTCATCCGGATAGCCTCACATGCAGCTTGACTTGCTGCCATGTATTCCGCTTCCACTGAACTGAGTGCCACAAATCTTTGTTTCCTGCTGTACTAAGAAACAACTGTCCATCTGATCTGAAAATCCCTCCTAATGTGCTCTTTCTGTTCATTGGGCTTCCTGCCCAATCTTCATCCATGAAGCCATACAAATTCACCTCATCCGTCTGTCTGTACCACAAACCATACTCAGATGTGCCCCTGAGATATATCAATACATGCTTGTCCGCCTTCCAAAAGAGCTTGAAATGTAGGCTTATAGCCATAGCTTCATGAGGATTGGTTCACTTGCTCATAGCATATGTGAGTCATATTATTCAATACATGGCTTGAACCACCAAGCATCGATAAACTGATGCTTATCCACTACCTCTGTTGATGTAGCATCCTCTTTCTTCCAATTTCCTAGAAGAGGAGTGTCGATAGGCTTGCAGCCTTGCATGTGAAACTTCTCCAGTATCTTTCGGGCATACTTGCCTTGAGACACAAACAGTTCACCTTCCCGCTGCCATCTTTCCAATCCAAGGAAATAATGAAGGAGGCCTAAATCCTTCATCTCAAACTCCTTTGCAAGATCTGCCTTGCATGAGTGTATCAACTGCTCATCACCTGTTAGTATTAAATCATCAACATAAAGTACAATGATTAAAAGCTTACCCTCCACCACAATCTGGTACAGGTTTGCATCCGCCTCACTCTTAGTGAAGCCAAGTCCAGTGAAATAGTTGTCGATCCGAGTGTACCAAGCAGTGCTTGTTATTTCATGTAGCTCTCTTTTGACTGCTACACCTTAATTCGTGCTTAAGATCTCAAATCCTTGTTTTAACTCAATGCTTCCTCTTCCACAATGATCCCATTAAGGAACATAGTCTTCACATCCATCTGATGAATGTGCCAACCCATCTGCGCTGAGAGAGCAAGGATGGTCCTTATGGAAGAATACCGTGCGACAGGTGTGCATAGGTTTCCTCATAGTCAATCCCCTCAATCTATAAACACAGGAAAAAAATCTTTATACTTCTGGTATATAAGTAACTTGCTTTACCTTGTAGATACATCTTGATCCCTCTCGCCCAGATTTTACAGAAGCCTTCTGAACGATCTCCCATGCATTGTTTCTGACAATCGAATCATACTCCTCCACCATGGCATCTACCCATGTAGACTCCTGCACTGCTTCTTCAAAAGAATATGGCTCTGTCACGATACACTTGCTCATAAGTACCATGTATCTAGTAAAACAATCAGGTGATTGTCTTTGTCTACTTTGTGATGTAGGGACTCCTACATTCTATGCTGCATCAAGCTTCAGTCTCTCAGCTTCTGTGGTACGCTTTATGCCTTGTATGATGTTTGGTTCTGCATGAGTGGACTCCTCCACTCCATGAATCTCCTCGTGTGGCTGATCCACATATAGAGGCTCATCTTTGGGAACAAGAAGTTCCTCCTCTGCATGCAAGTGTAGCTCCCTCTCAAGCGACAACTTCATGGGTTTCACCTTATTGAATATTATATCCCGTCGCACCACAGTCATCCCACTGTCTGGAAAATACACATGATAATTATGGGTTAATTACATTTTAAACATTAGAAACTTTGTTGACTCTACTTCTTCTGCAACGTCTTGCTCTCATAAATGTAAACAGGTGAGCCAAAAATCTTCAAATGAGAAATATCGGGCTTCTTACCAGAAAACGCCTCTTCGGATGTACTCATGCCAATTACTCTATGAGGACAACGATTTTGCACATAAATCGTAGTGTTGCATGCCTCAGCCCACAAGTGTATGGGAAGGCCTTGATCATGCAGCTTCGTCGGTGCAGCACCCATGATCGTTTTGTTCTTTCGCTCCGCAACCCCATTCTGATGTGGGTTATGAGGCGCTATGAGCTCTCTTCAAATTCCTTCTGCGCTACAAAAGTCCTTGAATTCGCCAGAGATGAATTCACCACCATTATCGCTCTCCGTGGGATTTTCAATTGCTTCCCGACTCCTTCTCTCCACCAATGCCTTGAACTCACAGAACACATTTCACTCTTCTTTTTCATGAAGAAGATCTAGCATCTACGAGAAAAGTCATCCAAAAATATAACATAATACCTGTGTTTTGCCATTGAAGCAACCGAGAAAGGTCCACACACGTCTGTGTGAATTCTCTCCAGGATCACGAAGCACGGTTCTCCTTCTCATGAAAGGTGGTCTTCACAAAATTACCCATAGTACATCCCTTGCAATGATATAACTACGCAAGAGTACCCTTGGGAAGTCCAGTAGAAATATACTGCAAAATATTCAAAGCGCCATGGTGAAGATGGCCCAATCTCCCGTGCCATAATTCACCCTCATCCTAGCTCACCACTTCTTCTGTTTTGCCCAACATTGCAGCGCAGCCATCTACCTCCAGCTTGTAGAGATTCTTAATTCGAACCCCTATCTTCTTGGTTTGACCCATTGTTTTATGTCAAAGGAAGGCTTTTCCCTCATTGAAAACAACATCATAACCTTTGTCTTCAAGCATTGCAACTGAGACCAAGTTCTTCTGCAGACCTGGAACATGCATAACATTCTTCAACAAGAATGGATTATTGGACTACCTCTCAAAGGTAATGGTCCCAATTCAGGTTATTCAGGTATAGAAAACGCACAAAACGCATGCAGATATGTAGCGCACATATATCTCTTATAGGAGGGTCCTTCTCCTCCAAGTCACTAAACAACTCTTTGTCTCCTGTCATATGGAAAGACGCACCACTATCAAGATACCACACTAATACCATACAGCTTGAAACCAAGCATGCGATCAAGGAGAAATCAAGTTCAAATTTTGAGGCTAAGGCCTCTCCAGCTGCAGATCCAGCAGCCTTCTTGTTCTTCTTCTTCTGTGGATAGTTAGTGGCGAAATGTCCATGTTCGTGACAGTGAAAACACTTCACTTTGGACAAATCCTGCTTCTTGCCTTTAGCTTCGAATTTTGAAGGATGTTTCTTCCCCTTCCCTTTCCTTGATTTGGCAGCCAAAGCACAATTATATTCATCTTCATTATTCGATGAAGATACATCCCTGGTACCCTGCCTTATCTCCTTCTGCACAAGATCTGACCAAAGTCGCTCCCATCCCAGCAGTTTCACCCGTCCATTAACAGAGTATTCATAGCTATGAAAAATATTCGGAAGCCCAAGGAGAGCCAAGATCACCAAGTATTCATCATCAACAGTAACCCCCACACTTCCCATTTCATCCTTGCAGTGGACAAACTTCATGAGGTATTTTGGATTACTGTCACCTTTCTCCATTTTTATTTTTCTGAGCTTGTCTTTAAGTGCCAAATTCCTCTGGTCACTTATGCTTTGGAAAAAGTCTGTCAAAGCCTTCCACATTAATAATGGAGTGGCTTTCCCATGAAGGCTGGACACAATATGGTCCTTCACACCTTCCAACAGAATCCTTCTCATCTTTGTTGTCTTCTTTTTCCATGTGTCAAGTAATGCAGCATCGCTAGATCCTGGCTTAGGAACATCGCTATCGATGAACTCCTTCAGTCCATTATCCTTTAGCACTTCCTCCATCCTGTCCTTCCAGGTTATGTAATTTGAGCTCCCATCAATGGCATACTCCAATCGCAACCCATTGGAAGCCATTTCAATGTATACTCAACTTCTGCACTAAGAATCTTCTGTAGTAAATTCAAATTTTCCACCAGCACAAACTCACTTTACAATTGCAATATTCAATTAACAATGCTCTGATACCATGTAGAAACTATATGCACTAAGCATGCATATGTCCTAGATTCACTTGATCTCACAATATTTAACTTCTTGTAAGATATTGAATCATTTAACTGTTAATCTTTTGCGGAAAATTAATTGCACACACATGTAAAGCATAAATTAAAATAATCACACATAACACAGTTGTTTTTAACCAAGAAATCTTGAAGTTAAAAACCCCAAATATATATTATGTATCATGGAATCATATGAAAATCCTCATACAAAGCTTATCAAGCTCTCAGTACAGTACAATCGTCATACACTAATCAGGAACAATCTTGAAAATCCATGCACCGATCTCTGCCTCCACTGTGAAATCCATACTGAAGAATAGCTCTGAATGAATTCAAATTACTCTTGCCTTGACTGCGCAATACTCATTGGCAACTCCAATGTGTGTGTGATGCAATCAATGCATCACTATAGTCACAACAGATAGTCTATCTTGCCCTTTCACCTATCTCTCCATTTGAGTCCTTAGGCACTTATACTTGTATTTAAGCATTTGTATTGTTCAGTTGATTAAACTGATTATTATTTTTGGGTAGTGAACAATTAATTCATATCCTAGTGTATCATTGATTTAGACTGAATACAGCTAGTTCAACTTTTTCAAGCCCAGAATCCTAGTCAGTCAAGCTGAATACAACTCCATAACTGCTATTTCAACTATGTCGCCTTTCTGCCTTAATTTCTTTGATCCTCCATGCATTAGCTCTGACAATCCCTTGAATTAGTAATTCACACACTCTCCGATCCACTGATGTGCCACATCTGTGCACTGAAACAAAGTGCTCCAAGAGAATAAGTTGATGTTTAGTGTTTGATTATTATTAACAGCTAATAATAATCGACATGCATCTATTTTTCGATCAACGATCTATACATAAACTTCACCCAATATTCTAAAAATAGAATTTCATATATTTTTCCAACTTTATCAACCATCCACAAATAGCATCCTGCAACTTCTGAAATATGATCACCATGTCTAAAAATAGACATAGTCTAAAAATAGACTTGTTCCAAAAATAGCCTGCGGGCCCACTTAGTGAAGGCAACTCTTTTAACTAAGCTCATCATCTTGTTGAATCTCAACATTTAATGCATGTTGCATGTTTACGCCAAGAAGATGTTTTGAAAGTGGAGTATGTTGACTCACTATTATTGCAGAAAAATCTTTTCATTTCAACTTTAAGTACATGTACATATGAATGGAGTTCCTGTAATAATGATTGTACTTGTGAGAGAGTTGAAGAATTGTATACATGCATGAGAGGTCGTGTGTATGAACAGTGGAATTTTAATGGTTTCATTGTGCTTGAACATGCATGAGTAATTGAATTGTGTTGGTCGAGTGCTTTGTTTAACATGTATGTTGTCAACTTGAGAGTGTTGATCATTTTCACATGCATGAGTGTCGACTTGTTTTGATCGAATGATTGTTACATGCATGTCATATCAACTTGGAAGAGTTGATTTTGTCTCCAAAGATGAAAAGGAGATGTTGACAAAGTGTTTCATGAGATGTGAAATTCTTTTTGTTTTGGGAAAATAATCGCAAATTATTATACATGGTTATGCTTGACTTGAGAGTCTATTGTTTGAAAAGGCACGTTTTTTTCGACTTGTGTTTGGTCGATGAATTTTGACACCAAGATGTAAGAGTACATGGTGATGTTCACATGATGTGGAATTTTTTGCTTTGAAGGAGCAAGAGGATATGTGGTCAAGTTATGTTTCTTGCATAAAGTGTTTTTCATATTGATGGTTGAATCTGAATATGTTGTGTTTGTGACAAGATGTCAAAGAATTTTCAACCAAAAATTTTGCAGCCATTGTAGACCATTTTATGTGTTGACGCCAAGACGAGAAGGAGATGGAAAATGAATTCTTCCAAATGTGGAATTTGGAATTGTGGAGGTAAAAGAATGGTCATCCATTTTCTTGATTTTACTGATGTTCGAACTCATTGTTTTAGTTCACTCAGATGGGCTTACTTTGGAAAAGTGGTTTCCAAAGAGAATCTTGCATCGAATGCATGTTTGTGTAAAGGAGGAACATGATTCTCAGTGGGAAGGCAATCAGTTAGTTTTCCAAGTCCCGAGGAATAGATTTGGCACAACAAAAAATGTTATATCAGTTAGAAAGCAACTAGAAAGTGTTGGATTGGGTCAAAAAATGATCTGAAAATGAATGCTAGTTATTGTTGTGCTAGTTTCATTTCAGATATAAAATTTTCTTTGCATTGTTTTACTTATCCTTCATGAGTTTGTTTATGAGCATGTGATTGGAAAACAATGTACTTAGTGAAATTATGAGTTTTTCATAAGCTTAAAAATCATAATTTTAAATGACAGAACATAAGAAATAGTAAACACAACAAACATACATAACAGATCTTAACACAAAGAATTTTGATAAAGGAGTTTACCCCTCCTGGGCTACATCTCCTTGGTCCATCTTCATAGTGTGACCTTTGTATTAGCTTCAAGTGTGTTCAAATTGTTGTTACAAGCTTCAGAACCTCTTGGAACCTGTTCCAATGAGTTTAAAACATCATAATCTCTCAAAAATGACTATTTATTTGCTGAATTTGGACTTTGGATGTTCTGGAAATGACCCCAACACCTGGAGGCCCTGGCCTTCAAAAATTTTCAAATGCACCAAAACCCCTGTAGATGACCTTTTCTTCCTCTACAACCTACTTCATTGAGTTCGCAACATGCCAATGAGCCTGGAATGACTCTTTCTGAGCTCAGTTTTGTCGAAAATTGAGTAAGTTATGACCAAAACCAACTTTGCCCCAATTTCTCCTCCAAAACTAGAGAAACTGCGAGCTAATTTTCTAAAATTGGCATTCCCGCCAAGTTTGGCGTTGCTTCCGAATTTTTCGCCAGTTTAAATGTCGGGGTTAATTAATGTTAAGCAAGATTAGCGGCGGATAAGATATTTTTAACATTAACCCACGCTTTATGCGCTAATGACATCATAATGTCATTAAACCACAATTAAACATTAATTAAGCACGATTTATTTCCCGCCGGTTTTGTTTGGCTTGGCACCTGGTCTTTGGAGTTGTGGGCACATGGGGAGGGGGATGGCCCCCTCCAAACCCCAAATTGTCAGCAATGTAAATTCAAATGGATGCGGAAGACTATAGGGGTAAGAACTACCTGGTAAGAGAGACAGTATGGCAGTCGGTTTGCAGGTGGGAGGTCAAGGGTTCGAGCCCCCGCTCCGCCATAAAATTTTGCACCAAGTTATAAATAATTCCTTCCACCTAATTTTTTGACTCGGCCAAGTTTAACCCTGCTTCGAACTTGTATAGCAGCTCCTCCACACTTGGTGATACCCCATTGAAATATGGGTTTAAAAACACACACACACACACACACACACACATATAATAAAACCACCAAACCTTAGTCTGAAAATTGATGTAACAAAGAATTATACCCCCAATGGGTTAGGAGGTGGCCCACCAGAGAGGACACATGGCACCCTTTGGTTGGGTTTCACTCCACCCCTTAAAAAAATTCAAATTCCAACTTAGGAAGAATTGAAGGTCATTGGGAAATTTTTCTCTTCACTTAACCCATCTGGTGAATCTGAAGATGACACTTGTCACATTGTCACTGGCTGCAATCTGGAGAATATTCTTGCAATGCTGATTGTACCTGCCACATCAGCATTGTACCTGTTCTGCTAATTTTTTTGTCTGTTTTGGAAAATGAACAGCAGACGATAACTCAGTCATACGAACTCAGATTTTGATGAAATGAGTTGCGTTGGAATCCTGGTGACGAACTCTATTCAGTCGTTAAGGTTCGAAGCAATTTCGAGCACTTTGAATTTTTAGCTAATTTTAGGCTCTAATCCAAATTCTGATCAACAATAAAAGGAGAACAATGGTTGAAGAGCTGAGCAATTTGCAAGGCAAGGCATGTTAGTGAACCAAAGTGATTTTCATGCCGATTTTTCGAAGTAGAATCAAGATGATAGAAATTTGGAAACAGAAGAGTATTCAACTCTCATGAGACAACCACCTTTTGTGGGTCCAAAAGAATGTCAGTGGGAAGGTGTGATTGGAATCTAGATCAAGGGAAAAAACTTGCTCAAAAGTTAAAGTGATCATAATTGCACCAAAATAGAACGACAACGATCAGTCCGTAGCCAAGAATCCAACGCAACTGGTTTCATCGAAAACCAAGTTCGGATGAAGAAGTTATGGTCTGTTGATCGTCATTCAGAACAGGGAATTTTTTATAAAAAAATTGCAAAACAGGTACATAATGATGACATGGCAGCCCAGTCATCATTTAGAGAATATTATTTTGTTTTTTTCCAATGGGACTATGACAAGTGTCACAATTGGATTCGTCAGTTTAGTTTGTGAAGGTGAAAATTGCCCAATGTCCTCCAAGATTGAATTTGGATTCATGATGAATTATTATCTGTTGGAATTATTTTTCATTATAAAGGAATATATATATATATATATATATATATATATATATATATATATATATATATATATATATATATATATATATATATATATATATATATATATATATATATAATTTAATTCCAAACCATATTATATTAATTCTACATTTTATTATAACCCTAAGGTTTTGGATTAAATGTTAAAACCGCTTTCTCGGGCCACCATTCCCCACAAGCGGACCAACAAAAACACACCACCACATTTCACATTTTCCCTATCACACCTCCATCGACATAGCCCATATGTGAAATTTCCATCTGCCTCATCAACCCCGCACCAATAACAACCAATGAGGCCCCCACCCTCAGCAAAACAAACTCCTCACACCATAGTGAAGGATTATCCATGTTTATGGGGCACCCATCTCTGTGCTCGTACATCCAAACCACTTTCATATTCTTTTGGAAATTGTACAAAGATTTTTTTAGAGAGATCTCCCACCCATCCATTTACATTTCTCATGTGGAAGCAGTCCCTAAACACCCTTGGCCGGAGCTGCACATTATTTACCACATCCAACCATGAAAATCATAGCAACCATACACCCACCTTAGATTTCCTACTGACTCCAGGGATTTCCTCATTAGAAATTGTTATGATTTCCGTCATTCACATTTACAGCTTCGGCCTCAGGCCACTTAACCACTATCATCAATTATATCCATTTCTCGTCATCATGCCTAGTTAACCCATCAAATCACACCCTGCTACATCAGAAACCCTGGTCCCTTGCATCAGTACTCATTTCGATCGGTTGAGGCTTCCTTATTGTTGACTTCAAACAACCATTTTCCAAGAAGGAGGTAGTACCTTGGATGACTCCTCACCTCAATAGGGGCATCCTAGGACGGCACTATGGGAATCATCATTGGCCATTGATGTCATCGATCCTCTTGACATTCGACTTCAACAAAATCTTTCATGTCCAGGATGGTATCGTACTACATAACCGTTGCACTCTGTCAGAATTTGTCGAAGACCTGTGACTCAATAAGTGTCTCTTTTAGCAATTCTTACACGGGAAGGTCCCCAACAGTAAAAATCACATGCATACAATGAGCACTTTTTCTAAAAATGTGCCATACCAAGATTATGCATGTGGGCGCCATATTCAACATTCTTTCAAATAAAAACGCCCCCGAGGGCGTCAACAACTGTCGTCATCAACCAACAGCAGGTCACTACCAAAAAGTGACATAAACAACACCATTATCTGTCAAATTAGCTTAACTAGTCAAACATCACAAGCATGGGACATACCTGCCTCGTGGAAATATTTTATTCATTCTATCTCTTTCAGGGTTCCTACAGAGCATGGTGTCTTTTTTACTTTAGACGAAGCAAGTCACTCTCTCTCTCTCTCAAAATTATCACATAGATAAAATAAAACATAATTTATTTCAGCTATACAACTCTTCCTAGTCCTCATGCATTAGGGGGCAATTGTTAACACTGGAAAATCATACAAGAAAAAGACATTAAAAATGTCAAGAAGAAGATATAGATAAATATTTTCAAAGAAGGAATACATTAGGAAAAGCCAAAATTTAATTCTTCCTAAGGTCTAGTCAGAAATTTATGGACAGTGCACAAGCAACAAAGGAATTTTGCACACAGTGTGGCTATTCCTTTGATAGTCATGCGGTCCTAAAGATAGTGAAATGTCACCATCCGAGACCACTTGGCACGCTTGGTTAGGATGATTCTCTACCTAGTATTGTCAAGGAAGTCGGATTTGAACCACCTTGAGGAGTAAATGTAGCCCACAAAGGAATCCCTCCTCCACTCTTGTGTCACTATCTTTCTTGGGCCAAGATAAGAGGGAGGAATTCAAAAAATGTCTATATAAGCCAGCCTTTGGAAAAAGAATTGGAGACACATTATTATGCTGGCCAAATTGCTTCATAGCAAACGAACTTGCATAGTCCAATGGTAGATGGATTGGAAGGACTCACATGTTGTCCAACCAACATCTCAGTCCAAGAGAGAGAGGTTCACCACTTAATCTTAATTTACCATCCTTTGAGAGAGGGAAGAGAAGTTTGCAGGAACTCAAGGGAAGGAGACCTCCTTATTTTGGGTATTTGAGCTCCATAGCTCAAAGGACCCTTTTCAAGTGTTTGGCATTGTATCTTTTTTACCACCAATACCTAATAAAGGGAGAAATATCCACTTGTGTTATTAGGTTGTTTTCTACGTCGATATTTTGTATTTTGTATCCTGTGTTTTGATTTTTTCTTAGTGTTGTATGCTTATTTTTCCCTCAAACTTAGTTTACATTGTTTCGAATCTGTTCCACTAATAGTAGGCAATCATTTTTCTAGTGATGATTTAGCGTGAGGGTGGATGAAATACACTTCTTTATCATTTTTCTCTGTTATTCGTCCACCCACATGCTAAATACATTATCACACTTCTTACCAAGACAATGTAGTCATTCCTTATTCAGTTGAAACAAAACTCTGACTCCCACTTTGAATGAGTTATCGTCTTTGTGTTGATAATGTTTGGCCTAATACTTTTCCCATGAATTCTTTACTATCTCATGTACTTGGAAATAGATCTACCTAATCTTTTCAAAAAAAAATCTCTACCTCAACATTTCTCCCTTGATGTCTTCTTTCACTTCTCCCTATTGTCCATATACAACATCTAAGGGTGAAGACAACAATACCCAAAACAAATTTCAAAAGGGTACTTACCAATAGAAGTGTGGACCTCTGTGTTATAAGAGTGTTGAACATAGATCGGATTTGCATCCCAAGTCTTCAGATGTTAATGATTGTAACCCCTAAAGATTTGTACCAAAGTCATATTGACTACTTTTTTCTGCTCATTTTTCTTTGGATGGCATGTTGTAGATCTCTTCAACTTGGTGTCCATATTCTCCCAAAGTGTAGTCCAAAAGGCACTAAGGAATATGGTATCCATGTCTAAGACAATGCTCCTTGGTGTCCCAAAGTGCACCTAGACCCATTTAAACAACGTGTTTGAGGTTTCCTATCTTTTGATGATCCTTTTTATAGGGCATAAGAATGCACATCTTGATGAACCTATCAACTACCACAAATAAATAGTCGTGCCCCTTCCGATTTGTTGGTAAACTACCCATAAAATCCAAGTAAATGCTTTCCAAAAGTCACTTGGAGGTATAGGTAAGGGATGACATAGACATTGCTTCATATGACTAGGTTGTTTGGTACGAAAAATTATGCATCATCTAATATAGTGTGCTACATCTTGTATTTTGGGCAAATACATATACCTTTACAAGTTAACAATTGTCTTCCCAACACAAAAATGTCCCACTACCTGGAGGTGTGAACATCTCTATTAAGATACAATATTTCATGTTTAAGAACATAAAGCTTATTTAGCTTGTAGAGTAACCCATTCTGGAGATGATAGTTAGGCTTACTATAACATTCTTCTACATGAATTTGGACTTATAGTTAATAAAAAACTTCTTCTGATTCCTCATCTTCTATATATTCCTATTTGAATGCATCTTGGGTAAAAATATCCACGTGCATAAGCATTACCAAAACTGTGATCTATGACGTGGGTAGCCTTTGATATGAAACCAACTCCAAAAATAGAAGAAAAGAGAGATCAACACCTTAGAAATCAACCACTTCGAGGGGGAAACCTCATTTACATTACATAAATGAACAATTCTTAGATGATACAAATTACAAAACCTCCTTTCTATATATAGGATTCCATGGGGTCACAATATAATCCTATCCAACCTAACAATAATAATGTAAGGGCACAAAATAACAATAGTGAGCTATTATGGTGTACAATAATAACAATATGGGGACTACATGGGTACAACAATAACAATAAGGGGGCTACACTAAAAACAATAAGGGGCTGCACTAGTTATATAGGGCCCTATATGCCCCTCTCCTTCAAAAAAGTGTTGTCCTGAACGCTTGAGTAGTCCTGGATGCTTCTGTATAAAATTCTCATCCTCTCATGTGGAATATTCAGTGGGTAAGTTCTTCCACTTGATGAGATACTCTGAAATTGATCAATTTCGTAGCTGTCGAGTTCTTATTTCCGTGACTACTTCAAGTTCCAATATGATTTTTCATTCCTCGTCAAGTTCTGGCAATATTGTTTGAACCAGAAGTTTGTCACCTATAACCTTCTTCAAGCATGAAACATGAAAAACTGGGTGCACTCGGGAAGATGCAGGAAGCTCCAATTTGTATGCCATAGTACCAATATTTTGCAACACCTTGTAAGGAGCATAGTACTTTGGTGATAATTTATTATCCTCCTTAGTTGCTTAAGTGACATTTGTTTATATGGTTGTAGCCATAAAAATACCCAGTCTCCTACATCAAACCTTCTCTTGCTACGATGTTGATATGCCTATTGTTTCATTCGATTTTGAGCCAAATTTAGGTTATCCTTTAAGAGTTGGAGAACTTGTTGTTGATGATCAATGTGATCTTCCACTGCTTGAACCTTTGAATTTTCTCTTAAAGATGATGTGATGGATGGTGGATGATATCCATAAAGTTCCATAAATGGGGTCATTTTTGCTGTAGTGTGGAAGGGAGTGTTATACCACCATTCACCCAGAGGTAACCATTTGACCCATTGTGTTTGTTTATCAGTTACAAAGCAACAAATATATCCTTCCAAATATTTGTTCACTTTCTCAGTTTTCCCATCGGATTGAGGATGATAAGATGAACTATGAGCTAGTTGAGTACCCAAACAAGAAAATAATTTCGTCCAAAATTTTCCAATGAAAATGGGATCTCTATTTCTTACAATAATCTTTGGGTTTCCATGTAGCTTTTGAATTGTTTCCATAAATGCAGTAGAAACTGTACTTGATTTAAATGGATGAGATAATGCACAAAAGTGTGCATACTTGGTAAGTCTATCAACTACCACCATGATGATGCTCTTTCCTTTAGAATTAGGTAAACCTGTGATAAAATCCATTGAAACGTCTTCCCAACGTTGATTTGGAATGGATAAAGGTTGTAGCAGTCTCGGGGTCTTAATTGTCTCAACTTTATTTTGCTGGAAAACCAAACATTCTGCCACAAAATTTTGAATATCAGATTTAAGGCCATCCTAAAAAAAATCTTTCTTCACCCTGTGGTAAGTTTTTAAAAATCCCGAGTGTCCTCCTAAGGGAGAGGTGTGCAATTCCAAAAGAATCTTATATTTTAGTTGGGAATTCTTACAAATATATAAGCAATATTTGTACCATAAGGAATTATTTTTCCAACTAAACGTATAAGATGTATTGGGATCTTGCTGCAACTTTTGAATGAGTGTCCATACTTCTTCGTCATTCTTCCATTCTTCCCTTGCTTCGGTTATCCAATCAGGTTGGATAATAGAAATGGCACAAAGCAATACTTCCACATCCTCATCCTTTCTTGAGAGTGCATCTGCAACAACATTTAGCTTCCCTTTTTTGTAGATGATTTCAAAGTCATAACCCAACACCTTTGTGACCCATTTTTGTTGCTCTTCTAAAGACAATCTTTGTTCCAAAAAGTATTTAAGACTATCATGATCAATTTTTACCTAGAATTGTCTTCCCATTAGGTAAGGTCGCCATTTCCTTCTCATAAATAGCTTTCTGTAAATACTTCCCTTTGATTGGACAACTTTCAAACGCAATGGGTCTTCCTTCTTGCATTAAAACAACACCAATTTTAACATAGTTAGCGATCAAATAGGTAACTGAACTGGTACCTACTTTTTTGAGGTAGCAAAAAAAGCACCCGATTTTGAAAAGTGGGATGCAGAATCACCCTCTTTTTTTTAGCATAGTTTTGGCACTTTAAATTATCTTATGACCTTCTTCTTCTTCTTCTTCTTCTTCTTTTTTTAATGTCATGATTTTTATGTCAATTTTGAAAAATTGTGATGTAGAACCACCTTCGCTTTTTTTTAACATATTTTTTGAACTTTAAATTTTCTTTGATTTTTATTTTTATTTTTAAATGTCATGATTTTCATGTTGATTTTGAAAAGTGGTGATTTTTTATTTATCAAGTATGAACAGTTGTTTTAAAAGGTTGGTAATTTTCATGCTAATTTTCATAAGTGTTGATACGACATCAATAATTTTTGTTAAGAGTGGTGATTTTCACCTTGGTAATAAAACATACAAATAAAATAAAATAAAACATGACAAAAACATCAAAAAAAAAAAAGTGTAATAAAAACAAAAATAACTTGTAATATATATATATATATATATATATATATATATATATATATATATATTAAAAACAAAACAAAAAAACTCAAAATTTAAAGGAAAAAAAAACATTTTTTTTTTTAAGTTATTAAAAAAAAACAGCGATAATATAATTAAATAAAATGATAAAACTAAAAAATTAAAAAATAATCAAAATACTAAAATAAAAAATAATTAAAATTCAGAAATTAAAAAAATTAAAATTTAAAATTTAAAAAGCAAAAACATTTTCAAATAATTATACTAAAAAAAAAACATAATTCATCTTTTTAAATTAAAAATATTAAAAAAACATTTCTAAAATTAACATTAAAAATAATTATATTATTTAAAGAAAAAACAAATACACTTAAAAATATAAATTAAATTAAAAAAAAACATAACTGAATATTTAAATTTAAAAAAAAAAAAAAAATTATTAAAAAAAATATTTAAACAAAATAAATAAATATATATATATATATATATATATATATATATATAAAATTAATAAATTAATTACAAAAATAAGTTAATTTAAAAAAATAGTTAAAAAAACAAAATCCCACCGCGCGTCGGCCAAACCCCGTAGCCCTCGAAAATTTTTTAAGTTTAATTTTTTCTTAATTAATTTAAAGTTTAATATATATATTAATTTAATTTATATTTTAAATTTTTTTTTAATATAATATATTTTAAATTTTAAATTTTTTTGTTTATTTTAATTTTAAAAATGTTTTTTTAATAATTTTTTTTTATTTTTTTATAAAAAAAAAATATTTTTTTTACTTTTATTTTTAATTTAAATAAAAAAAATTGAATTTTGTTTTCTTTTTTAATTTAAAATTATTATTTTTCCATATATTTATATAATTTTTTTTAAGCTTTAAATTTTTATTTTATTTTGGTTTTATTTTTTTATTTTTTTGAATTTAAATTTCTTAATTTAAATTTTTTTAATTTTCTTTTAAGTTTTAATTATTTTTAAATTTTTTATTTAATTTTTTTATTTAATTATGCGCTTTTATTATTATTATTATTATTTTATAAATTAAAATTTTTATTTTTATTTACTTTTGTTTTTTTGAATTTTTTCTTCTTTTTTTTTTGTTTTTTATTTTTTATCTTTTATTTATTTTTTGAATTTTTACAAGTGAGATTTTATCTTTAATACGATGACTATAAATTATTGGAATTGTATTTTCATGAAGGTGATATTTTATCTTTAATGTCATCCTTGGTTTTTTAAGGCTTTTAAGAGACATGATATTTTATCTTTAATAGTATGCCTAAAAATCGCTGGAATTTTAAGACTTATGATATTTTATCTTTAATGTCGTGTTTATCGTTGAAATGTTAAGGTTTTTCAGAGTCATGATATTTTATCTTTAATGTCATTATTAAAAATTGTTGACAATTTATCTTGAAAAGAAAAAAACGTTATTCCAACATCAATCGTTTTCAAGGTGTTTTTTGCACAAAAAAATTGATGATGTTATTCTAGCATCAACATTTTAGACTTTAAGTTGTTTTTTGCACACACAAAATTGGTGATGTTATTCCAGCATCAACATTTTTCGTTTTCAGGTTTTTTTTGCACACACAAAATTGGCGACATTATTCCAACATCAACACTTTTTGTTTTCAAGTTGTTTTTTGCACACAAAAATTTGACTTTTACTTCCATTTTTAAAAAATGTTGAAAAAAAAAAAATTATTCGAGAATACAACTTTTTGTTTTCAGGTTGTTTTTTGATGTTTTTTTTGTTATAGTTCTCGTTTTGAGGTAATATTTCTCGTTTGATTGGTAATTATGTTTTCCATTTCCCGAGGCATGTGTTCCACAATAAAGGTTTTTGTGAAGTCTAGCGTAGCTAAGATCGGTGCTTGGCACATTGCCTCTTTAAGATGTTCAAAGGCCTTAGTTGCTTTAGGATTCCATGCAAATGCAATTTTCTTCAATAATGTTGTTAGAGGTGTTGTTATTTTCCCATAATTCTTAACAAACTTGTGATAACTGTTGGGTATGTGTTATATTGTTTCCACGATTAGTCGCACGCGGGCCGCCCCATTTTTTTGGACCCTATTTTTCGGTGGGCAGACCCGCCCATGGTTTTGTGCATGGGTTTGCACATGGTTTTGGGGCATGATGGTTTTCAGCCCCTGGTATTTTGTAGATCCGGTCAAGGGAACTATGATTATGTTCTAATCCAGGTTTAATGGATTAGGGTTTATGAATGCTTTGGCATGTATATATATGTGTTGTAACACTAAAAGGAACATAATGAAAAATCAAGTTGGTAGTCTCGAATTGTGATCCAGGGGAAAATCTCTGTGTATATATGTTTTGTGTTTTATTCTCTCGTTATTGTTTATTTTATGTTTTTAAGATTTGTTTGCAGATAATTTTTGTACAGGATTAAAACCTACATTAACCCGAGAAATCCTCGCAACTGCTTTATGGTTGTGGCGACTTTCCATTCCTTAATGGCTTTAATTTTGTTAGGGTCTACCTTAACACCCTCTTGAGATACAATATGACCCAGATATTCCACCTCTTTCACTCCAAAGAAACATTGGGAGGTTTTTGCATATAAGTGTTTCTCCTCCAATAGTTTGAACACCTTGTCAACACGTTGAACATGATCCTTCCAAGACTTGTTGTAGATTAGTATATCATCAAAAAATACTAACACAAATTTTCTAAGGGTTTGAAAATGGAATTCAACAACCCTTGAAATGTAGAAGGTGCATTTGTAAGGCCAAAACGCATGACCAAAAATTCATAATGACCCTCATGATTTCGAAATGTTGTTTTCAGAATGTCTTCAGTCTTCATTCTAATTTGATGATATCCTGAATGAAGCTCCAACTTGGTGAAATAAATTGATCCATGTAATTTATCCAATAATTCATCAATCACACGAATGAGAAATTTATCTTTAATAGTGAGCTTATTGAGCTCCCTATAATCAAGACACATGCACCATGATCCATCCTTCTTATGCACCAATGCTACTGGACCAGAAAAAGAACTTTGACTAGGTTGAATTATACCAGCCTCTAGCATTTCTGCAAGCATACGTTCAATTTCGCTCTTTTGGACATAAGGATATCTGTGACGCTTGATGTTTGGAGGAACACTGCCTGGAATCAAATGAATAACATGATCATGATCACGAATAGGTGGGAGTCCTTTGGGAGTTTCAAACACCTTGGAATGAGTGTCCATGACTTTTTGGAGATCTGGAGAAATAGATGGTTTTGATGTTGGAACTTCTAGTGAGCATACTTGTCCAATGTCGCCTCATTGTTCTTTCTTCAGAAGCTTTGTCATGACTTTAGAGCTTAGTATCTTTCTCGGCTTCTCTATGATACCCCGCAATTCAAATTCCTTTCCTTCCGAAAAAAACTTCAAGAAAATTTCTTGAAAATTAAAATCTATTGTCCCCAAAGATTGTAACTGTTGTACTCCTAGTACAACATAAGCACTACCCATTGGAATGGAAATAATTGGAATATTCCATACATATTCCCACGTGGTTAGCTTAATATTATGGAACTTTCTAGAGAAATTTATAGTTCCTCCATTTTCCACCATCACTTGACACTCTGGCTCTGGGTATAGGAAGCAATTCAATTCCTTGGCTACCTTACGATGAATAAAATTATGGGTACTACCCGGATCAATAAGAATTATTACATTTTTCTTCTTGATATGTCCTTCTATCTTGAGAGTTTGAGGAGTGGTAATTATTTCCAATGCATTTCAGGATATGGTCAGGTTCATTTCTTCTTCCTCTACGGTTGGTTCTTGTTGTATATCCTCTTCTTTTGAAGTTTCTTGTTCCTTTTCTTCCTCCTATTCACAATCTATGTAAAATAATTTCTTCTCAGCACACTTATGACCTTTAGTGTATTTAATATCACAACTATAGCAAAGCCCTTTTGCTCTTTTTTCTTCCAATTGTTGTGTTGTCAACCTTGTAGGTTGTGGAAGTGTAGGAGTAGCAACACTTCCATCTTTATAGTTGTAAGTGGTAGGCTTCCTTGTCGCCATAATTTTGCTTTCAATTTTTCTTGACAACCTGAATGCCTTCTCCAATGTATCAGGTTCCCAAAGCCGAACCTCATGTTGTATGTTATCCTTTAGATTCCCTATGAAGACATCATTCCTATGTTCCTTTGGAATATTATTTACCGTTATATTTAATTTTTGGAAGTCCTCAATGTGCTCCATCATTGAACATTTTTGTTTGAGATTTATCAATTGGCTAAAGAAGGTGTTGCTCTTTGTATCCTCATAATGTGCTAGCATTTCCTCCGTAAAAATTGACCAAGTTACTAGTGGTTTACAATAATAAAGCCATCGATACCATACAAACTGATTTTGTTCTAAATATAAAGTTGCAATGCATACCTTTTGTGTGTTTTGCGTATTATGGAGCTCAAAGTATTGCTCCATTTGTAGATTCCAAGTTATCGGATCCTAGAAATCAAACTTCCTCATATATATCTTTGGAATATGGTGGGTCTTAATCCAACATTAGAGTCTATGAAATCATGATTAACATTTCTTTTTTTCTCATCATGAGTTTCCTCTACTACTTTTTCGTCATTAGGAAGCTTTTCTTTATCAACTTTGTCAAACCTTTCTTCAAACCGTCCATGTCTTTCTTCAAATATTCCGTGTTGCCTTCTATACCATTCTCCAAGCCATCCATCTTAGCTTCCACGCCCTTTTTCAAACCATCCATCTTATCTTCCATGCCTTTCTTCAAACCATCCATCTTAGCTTCCATGTTGCCTTCTATACCATCCATCTTAGTTTCCATGCCATCCACTTTAGCTTCCATGCCATCCATCTTAATTGCCACGCCATCCATCTTAGCTTCCATGCCATTATTAAAACCATCCATCTTAGCTTCCACACCTTTCTTCAAACTATCTATCTTAGCTTCCACTCCTTTCTTCAAACCATCCATCTTAGCTTCCATTTCATTTTTTGTTACTTTTTGCGAGAGTGAAATTTGTTGCACTTGTTCTTGTAATTTTGATATATCATGTTGCTCTTCTTCCTCTTCATGAGTCATAGTAGAGCCTTCTCAAGACTTAATTGGTGTTTAATTATTTTTTGGGACCGTTCTAGAACCAAATACTGATATATGTGCTTCAATATTCCCTTGGAATCCCTTCAAACTGATTTTTCAAACAAGACTTATGCGATTAAAAAAAAATACACACATTTTTCTTGATTTTCAGGAGCTCGATATTGAATCTGATGTATCTTTGTGATTTCAGATCCCTAATTTTTTTTTATCTTCGTTCCTTTATTATCCCTATGAATCTTCTTTCCAATGCCATAGGTCTGACCTGATTTAATTCTTCATGGCAAAGTTATTCCCAATCTCCCAGAATGACCTAATTATGGACTAGTTCAGTAGCGCGAAATTGTATGGTGTGCCACGTGTCATTTTTTCCTCCTTCAACTCTGAAATTGATACATAGGAAACTGCAGTCCATGCAATTTTGGCCATTTTTTACAGTATTCCAATCTGATGCTCAGAGAGAGAGTTATGAAGATTTTCCCAAGGTCACCTCTTTTAGATGAAATTCGGGAGCCTGCAAAAACCCTAACTTCCATAGATCATATCTCTGAAAATATTGTGAACCAAGATTTAAAATTTTTACACGAAGTTCCTCGAGAATTCTTCTTAAATGGGTATTTTTTTAGCATCTGAACCTTCGTAGGAAACAATTTATAGTGAAAATTCCACGATGCCCTGTTTGAAGCAGCGAAACCCTAGAATCCAAAGCTCTAATACCAAATGTTATGAAACCAACTCCAAAAATAGAAGAAAAGATATATCAATGCCTTATAAATTAGCCACTTTGAGGGGCAAACCTCCTTTACATTACATGAATGAAAAATTCTTGGATGATATAAATTACAAAACCTCCTTTCTGTTGAGATTCAATAAGATGATGAGCTTAGTGAAAATTAAGCACCTTCACTAAGTGGGGCCC
Organism: Pinus albicaulis; assembly: GCA_034641835.2. Lineage (NCBI taxonomy): Eukaryota > Viridiplantae > Streptophyta > Pinopsida > Pinales > Pinaceae > Pinus > Pinus albicaulis. Next base: position 31,352,240 of record MU968480.1, read on the forward strand.
GCAGGCTATTTTTAGGTGTATGTATATTTTTAGAAATGGTGAGCATATTCTATAAGTTGCAGGATTCTATTTGTAGATGGTTGATCAAGTTGGAAAAATAGATGAAATTCTATTTTTAGAAGGTTGGGCGAAGTCTATTTATAGATCACTAATCTAAAAATAGATACATGTCGATTATTATTAGCCCTTAATAATAATCTGATAATAAATATCAACTTATTCTCTTAGAGCACTTTATTTCAGTGAACAGATTTGGAAAATCAGTGGGTTGAAGGCATTACGCAATTCCTAGGGTGGTTGGTGACTCATGCATGGAGGACTCAATTAGAACTGAACTGGAAGAGTTGTGACAGAGTTGGAAGAGTAGTTATGGGAGTTGTTATCTAGTTTAACTCAGTTAAGTGAGTTAAACTCAGTTGTGCTAGTTGTATCTAGTTCTAACTGAAGATACACTAGTGAGAGTTTAGTGAATTAATTATTTAATTAATTCACAACTAGAGACTCACTTGCAACTGAACAAATACAACAGTTAACTACTTGCATGTTAGTTCCAGTGGAGACCTAGTGGAGAGATAGGTGAAAGGGTGAGATGGACTATCTGTTGTGACTATAGTGATGCATTTAATGCATCTGACACACATTGGAGATGCCAATAAGGATTGCTTATTCAAGGCAAGGCCAATTAAAATTCATTCAGGGGTCTTCTTCAACAGGGATTGCGCAGTGGAGGCAAGCTGTCAGGAGGCAATAAATTGGTGCATAGATATGCAAATTTCTGCATAACAGTGTGTAATGATTGTTGATTGTACTAAGAGCTTCATGTACTGAGCCTTGTATGATATTATTACATGATCCACTGATATACATAATATATGATAGTTGGGGTTTTTATCTTTAAGCTTTCCCGTTAAACAATTGTGTTTATGTGCGATTGATTTTGCTTCATATGTGTTTTGCAATTGGCAATTTAATTTCCGCAAAGAATTAAGTGGAAGGATTTTCTATTTAACATAAGTTAATTTTTTAGATCAGGGGAGTCTGGTAATATACATGCATCTTGTATAAATTTCTACATGGTATCAGAGCAGTGATAATCACTGAAGATTGCAATTGTGAAGCGGTGTTGAGTTTTGTGCTGGTGGACAATTCGAATTTGCTACAAGAATTTCTTGGTGCGACAGTTGAGTATTCATTGAAATGGCTTTCAATGGGTTGCGGTTGGAGTATTCCCTTGAGGGTAGCTCGAACTACATAGCCTGAAAGGACAGGATGGAAGCGGTGCTTGAATATAATGGTCTGAAGGAGTCCATCGATAGTGATGTTCCTAAGCCTACTTCTAATGATGCTGCATTACTTGATGCATGGAAAAAGAAGGTAGCGAAGACAAGAAGAATTATGTTGGAAGGTGTGAAGGACCATATTGTGTCAAGCCTTCATGGGAAATCCACTCCATTTGCAATGTGGAAGGATTTTGCAGATCTTTTCCAAAGCGACAACGACCATAGGAAGTTGGCGCTGAAAGATAAGCTCAGAAAAATCAAAATGGAGAAGGGCGACAGTATTCCAAAATATATCACGAAGTTTTTCCAATGTAGGGATGAGTTGGGGAGTGTGGGAATCATAGTTGCAGATGATGACTTGGTGAGCTTGGCTCTCCTTGGGTTACCAAAGAGTTGGCACAGTTATCAGGACTATGTCAATGGACGGGAGAAACTGCCGGATTGGGAGCAACTTTGGTCAGATCTAGTGCAGGAGGAGATAAGGCGAAGTACCAGGGATGGCTCTTCATCGAAGAATGATGATGAAGAGAATTGAAATTTGGCTGCCAAAGCAAGGAAAGGAAAGGGGAAGAAATTCCATCCAAAATCCGAGGCTAAAGGCAAGAAGCTGGATTTGTCCAAAGTGAAGTGTTTTCACTATCACGAACATGGGCATCTTGCCACTAACTGCCCACAAAAAAAGAAAAACAAGAAGGATGCTGGAGCTGCAGCGGGTGAGGCCTTAGCCTTGCAATTTGAACTTAATTTCTCTTTGATCGCATGCTTGGTTTCAAGCGCAATGGGATCAGTGTGGTATCTTGATAGTGGTGCTTCCTTCCACATAACAGGAGACAAGGAGTTGTTTAGTGACTTGGAGGAGAAAGATCTCCAAATGCATATAGAGATGGGTGACGATGGTAGATACAGTGTGACTGGCATTGGAACCATTACCTTTGAGATGGATTCAGGTAAACCATTTCTGTTGAAAGATGTTATGCATGTTCTAGGTCTAAAGAAGAACTTGCTCTCAGTCGCGATGTTGGAGGACAGAGGTTATGACGTTGTTTTTAGCGAGGGAAAAGATTGATTGAGACATAAAACAACGGGTCAAACCAAGAGGATAGGGATTCGAGTTAATAATCTCTAGAAGCTGGAGGTAGATGGTTGCACTGTAATGATGGGCAAATCAGAAGAAGTGGTGAGCCAGGATGAGGGCAAATGATGGCACAGGAGATTGGGCCATCTTCACCATGGCGCCTTGAATATTTTGCAGTAGATTTCTACTAGACTTCCCAAGGGTACTCTTACATAGTCAGATCAATGCAAGGGATGTACTATGGGTAAGTTTGTGAATACCAACTTTCATGAGAAGGAGAACCGTGCTTCGGTGATCCTAGAGAGAATTCACACAAACGTGTGTGGAACTTTCTCGGTTGCTTCAACAAAAAAACATAGGTATTATGTTATATTTTTTTATTACTATTCTCGTAGATGTTGGATCTTCTTCATGCAAAAGAAGAGTGAAACATTCTCAAAGTTCTGTGAGTTTAAGCATTGGTGGAGAAGGACTTGAGGAAGCAAGTGAAGGCTCTGCGGAGCGATAATGGTGGTGAATATATCTCGAATGAATTCAAAGACTTATGTAGCAAAGAAGGAATTCGAAAAGAACTCATAGTGCCTCATAACCCACAACAGAATGGGGTTGTAGAGAGGAAGAATAGAACGATTGTGGGTGTTGCACGAGCTATGCTGCATGACCAGGGCCTACCGATGCACTTGTGGGCAGAAGAATGCAACACTACGGTTTATGTGCCGAACTGTTGTCCTCATAGAGTACTTGGCATGAGTACACCTGAAGAAGATTTTACTGGTAAGAAGCCTGATATTTCTCATTTGAAAATTTTTGGCTCATTTATTTACATTCATGTGACAAAGGACGCCAGGAAGAAGCTAGAGCCAACTGCAGAAGTTGGGATATTTTTGGGGTACACATAAACACCCCATAATTATCGTGTGTATTTTCCAAACAGTCGGATGACTGTGGTGCGATGGGATATAAAATTCAATGAGGAGAAAGCCATGAAGTTGTCGCTTGAGAGGGAGATACACTTGCATGTAGAGGAGGAACTTCTGGTTCCAAAAGATGAGCCTCAAGATGTGGATCAGCCACAGGAGGAGGATCATGGAGTGGATAAGTCCACTCACGCAGAGCCAAACATCAGAACAAGAAAAAGGCATACCATAGAAGCTGAGAGACTGAAGCTTAATGCGGCACATAATGTAGGAGTCTCTACATCACAGCACAGACAGAGATAGTCACCTGACCGATTCACTGGATGCATGGCTCTCATGAGCAAGTGTATCGTGATAGAGCCATCTTCCTTTGAGGAAGCAGCGCAGGAGCCCACATGGGTAGATGCCATGGTGGAGGAGTATGACTCCATTGTCAGAAACAATGCTTGGGAGATTGTTCCAAGGCTGGTTGGTAAATCAGTGGTAGGTTCAAGATGGATCTACAAGGTAAAGAAAGTTGTTGATGGGAGCGTCGAGAAGTATAAGGAAATATTTGTTTCCATGGGCTTCTCATAGATCGAGGGGATTGATTATGAAGAAACCTTTGCACCTGTCTCACGGTATTCTTCCATAAGGACCATCCTTGCTCTCTCAACACAAATGGGTTGGCACATTCATCATATGGATGTGAATATTGTGTTCAAGAAGTGTACATTGAGCAGCTTGAAGGATTTTAGATCTTCAGCAGTGAGTCGCATGTGTGCAAACTCAAAAGAGTGTTGTATGGGCTGAAGTAAGCACCCTCTGCTTGGTACACACGGATTGACAGCTATTTCACTGGACTTGGCTTCACCAAGAGTGAGGTGGATGCAAACCTATACCAAATTGTGGTGGAGGGTAGTATTTTAATAATTTTTCTTTATGTTGATGATTTAATAATAATGGGTGATGAGCAGTTGATACACTCATGCAAGGAAGATCTTGCAAAGGATTTTGAGATGAAGGATTTGGGCCTCCTTCATTATTTCATTGGATTTGAAATATGGCAGCGAGAAGGTGAACTATTTGTGTCTTAAGGCAAGTATGCTCGGGAGATACTTGGTAAGTTTCACATGCAGGATTGCAAGCCCATGGATACTCCTCTTCCAGGAAATTGGAGGAAAGAGGATGCTACATCGGCAGAGGTAGTGGATGCTACTGTCTATCGACAATTGGTGGGATCGCTCATGTATTTAGTTAATACATGACCGGACATATGCTATGCGGTGAACCAGCTTAGTCAAGCGATGGTTAAGCCTACCAAGCTCTTTTGGAAGGCAGGCAAGCATGTCCTGAGATATCTCAGGGGCACATCTGAGTATGGATTATGGTACAGAAAAATGAATGAGGTGAAGTTGCATGGCTTCACGGATGTAGATTGGGTAGGCAGCCCAACGGACAGAAAGAGCACATCAGGAGGGGTTTTCAGTATCGGATCTACAGCAGTTTCTTGGTACAACAGGAAACAAAGATCTGTGGCACTCAGTTCAGCGGAAGCAGAATACATGGCAGCAAGTCAAGCTACATGTGAGGCTATCTGGATGAGGAAGATCCTAGTCATTTTGTTTGGTTCTCATTTAGATCCTACAGTGATACATTGTGATAATCAGAGTTACATTAAACTCTCAATTAATCTTGTGTTTCATGATAGATCTAAGCATATAGATATCTGGTATCATCATATTAGAGATTGTGTGCTACGGAAGATCATGTTGCTTCAGTAAATTCCTATGGAAGATCAGGATGCAGATATTTTGACGATGACGCTCACCAGGAGCAAATTCGAATACCATAGAGACAGGATCGGGGTGAAGGATAATCCCTATCTTGTTGAGAGGGAGTGTTGAGATTCAACAAGATGATGAGCTTAGTGAAAATTAAGCACCTTCACTAAGTGGCGCCCGCAGGCTATTTTTAGGTGTATGTCTATTTTTAGACATGGTGAGCATATTCTATAAGTTGTAGGATGCTATTTGTAGATGGTTGATCAAGTTGGAAAAATAGATGAAATTCTATTTTTAGAAGATTGGGCGAAGTCTATTTATAGATCGCTAATCTAAAAATAGATGCATGTTGATTATTATTAGCCTTTAATAATAATCCGACAATAAATATCAACGTATTCTCTTGGAGCACTTTATTTCAATGAACAGATTTGGAAAATCAGTGGGCTGAAGGAATTATGAAATTCCTAGGGTGGTTGGTGACTCATGCATGGAGCACTCAGTTAGAACTGAAGTGGCAGAGTTGTGACAGAGTTGGAAGAGTAGTTATGGGAGTTGTTATTTAGTTTAACTCAGTTGTGCTAGTTGTATCTAGTTCCAATTGAAGATACACTAGTGAGAGTTTATTGAATTAATTATTTAATTAATTCACAACTAGAGACTCACTTGCAATTGAAAAAATACAATAGTTAACTACTTGCATGTCAGTTCCAGTGGATACCCAGTGGAGATAGGTGAAAGGGTGAGATGGACTATCTGTTGTGACTATAGTGATGCATTCAATGCATCTGACACACATTGGATATGCCAATGAGGATTGTGCAGTCAAGGCAAGGCCAATTCGAATTCATTTAGGGGTCTTCTTCAGCGGGGATTGCGCAGTGGAGGCAGGCTGTCAAGAGGCAAGAAATTGGTGCATAGATATGCAAATTTCTGCATAACAATTTGTAATGATTGTTGATTGTACTGAGAGCTTGATGTACTAAGCCTTTTATGAGATTATTACATGATCCATTGATAGACATAATATATTATAGTTGGGGTTTTTAGCTTTAAGATTTCCCGTTAAACAAATGTGTTTATGTGCGATTGATTTTGCTTCATATGTGTTTTGCAATTGGCGATTTAATTTCCGCAAAGAATTAAGTGGAAGGATTTTGTATTTAACATAAGTTAATTTGTTAGATCAGGGGAGTCTGGTAATATACATGCATCTTGTATAAATTTCTACCCTTTCTATATATAGGAGTCCATGGGGTCACAATATAATCCTAGCCGGCCTAACAATAATAATGTAAGGGCACAACAATAACAATAGTGGGCTATTATGGGGCACAATAATAACAATATGGGGACTACATGGGTAAAACAATAATGATAAGGGGGCTACACTAATAACAATAAGGGAATACACTAGTAATATAGGGTCCTGACAGCCTTGAAAACATGTCTACCAACATATTAGTGCTTCCCTTTTCGTACTTGATGACTGGATGAAATATTTTTGTAAAAACCCATCCACTTGTATTGTCTAGTTTGTTAAAGCTTACTCTAGGCCTACAAATATTGTAATTCTTGGTGATATTTGTGTATAATGGTCTCCTTTCCAATTAGATAATTCTTCCACTTCTTAATAGCTTGTACTTGCGAATACAATTCCTTATCATAGGTAGGGTAATTCAAGGGTCACCCATGGAAAATTTCCAAATGATAGCATACCATCTTACCTCCTTTGTGTCAATATTTCTCCACTCACATGCCCACTTGTATCCATCTCCACCTTGAAAGGCTTATACAAGTTTGTTAATGTGAGAATTTTTTCTTTACTTATCTTTTGTTTGATCAACTTGTCAAAAGCCTTCTACGAATTCTTTGCCCACTGGAAATTGTAACCACTTATTGTTATGACATGGAGTGGTTTAAATATTACTGAAAATGAGGCTATGATTTTTCATATATATTGTGTTCCCCTAACAAATATCCTAACTTACATGACAATAATTTGAACTTTTCATTTCATGATGGCCTCCATCTTTGTAGGATCCATCTTGAATTCCCCTCCATGGTCACATAGACCAAATACACTAGTGATTAATGAGAAAATTCACATTTATTGATGTTAGCCAATAATTGATGCTTGTATAGAGTTTATAAAGCCTACATGACATGTGATATGTGATCGTACCTATTAGAGATATATAAAATGTATCATCCAAATGTACTATAAAAAATGAATCTAAATATGGACATAATACATCTTTCATCAATCTCATAAATGTATTTTGTGTGTAACATAAACCAAATGGTATGACCAACCACTCATACAAACCTTCCCTAGTCTTCAAGGAAGTATGCAAGTTTCTTCTTCATTCACATGTGCCTAGTGGCATCTTGATTTCATATATATCTTAGTGAAGCAATTGACATTCTATAATTGGTCTAACAAATCATCAATCTTGGGTAGAGGGTATCGATTGATTAGTGTAATCTTGTTCAATACCCTATATTCAATAATATTTTTCGAGTCCCATCCTTCTTGGGTAAAATGATAATAGATGACCCATAAGGTGAGGTGATTAGTCAAATCACTACCTACTTCAATAGTTGATGCAAAAACTTCTTCACTTCATCTACTTGCAAAACATACTATTTATATGTGACAACCCTTTTTTCCACCCTCTTGTAAAAAGCACTACAAATTGTAATTCAGGTAAATAATGAGAAAAAGTAAATAATTATTGGGTTAGAGGAGTGGACATAGATTCAGAGACTAAAAAGAAAAAGCTTCTTGTGCTAGTGTAAACCATAACACCTCAATTATTCCCCACCTATCTCCCCAATGGAAGCATAATCATGTTGGTACATATATTGAATGGTGTATGGAAAACTATGGAAAAGAACGTGTAACATTGTCCTTAGTCTCAATATACATGTTGCGAGAATCAACATGCTTGAAAAAAAAGTGAAGAAGGCAATTATAACAACGGGGAGCATGAAAACATTGATCAAAAAAATTGGGGCAGTGGTTAGTGCCACCATGACCTTAGTGCTTCACAAAATGAATGGAGAAGAGGGGGGAACCGCCGAATGAAGGGAGCTATTATTAATTTATGGAAAAAAAGTTGAGGGAGAGGGTAGAAAATAAAGAATTGAGTAGGAGAAACAATAACATTGGAGCAAGTAGAAGGGGGGTTGTAGAAGAACCTTGTAGTGAAAAATCTAGGACCTTGTCCCCTTCATCTTGGCGATACCTTGTTTTGTTTTATGTTTAACCTGACCTTAAGAGCAAAGGGAAGGTTTTATTCACTCGGTGCTTGCCCTTGGGGGATAAGAAACACATTTGGGTTGTTTTAATGATTGTATGTTGCTTATTGTGAGTTAATATGGGTCCTTGTTGAATAATTGATGCTTACCTCTTGGTTTTGGAGAAATACTTGAAGTAATGCATTTATATACACAGATATGCCTAAGGGCTTGAGGGAGTGACTCAATAGCTTTGTGGATTATGTCTAATGCTACTATAATGGGGTTAAAAAGCATAGTAGCCATGGATTTGGCTTGAATGCAATTACTGAGTAAAAAACATGTATGCTTATTCATAGCTCATTGGAGGATATGATGTAATATATGTGTGTATATATTTATATCAATGGACTTTATGGTGCTTTATTAACTCATTTGCAAATAATGGGATGGTGTGTATTAATTTTCCAATGTATTATGCCTATTGGGCGCATATTAATTGTGTTATTTCTTTATTTATGCTTTAATTGTAGCCTGGAATGTTTGTGCCAGCATGAGGGATTCAATTTAGTTGCTATAACTGAAGCCTCTAAGACCTCTATGTGTGAGATTGCAGAGTGTTGGGTCTATAAGCGGTCAGACCAACCATGATCAATTTTTCGAAGAAATTCAGAAATAAACTCACCAAACATGGAGGGAGTCATGTATTTATGTAATCGTGGACCTTTGTGAGCAATAGGTCATGTGGTCATGAAATTCCAAGTATAGGAGTCAGCAGACATTTTTGTTGTTGTTACAACGAAGGGGTAAGATGAAAACTAAGAAAGCTACTAAGTGAAATGGAGTGCTTGATGGGAAGAAATATCATTACTCAATGTCTAAATTTATGCTTTCTTTGCATCCCAAAAGAGTGAAGTTGTAGTTATCACTATAAAATATTTCTTGTGATTAAACACAGATGTTTATTTCCCAGGAGATGGAGATATGGCCCCCCAGGACAAAAATACTTAACGTTTGTTGGAGTGAATAGATTTATCCCAAGAGAAAGAAATATGGTTCCAAAAATCAAGAATTATTCTTGTTACTAAACACATGATTTCACGTTGTGCTCACAAGCTCCCAAAATTGTTTTTTGTAGTAGTGAACCTGGGAGATGGAATTCACAAGACTCTCTCTGTCAAAGGATGGAATATTTCATGTCATGATCATTTATCCCTAGGAAGTCGATGTGCATATATAAGGAGGCCCATAGGCTAGGTTCCATAATCGACATGAAATTACCTACTACTAAAAAATATCACTTTGCACGTAGAGTCGAGACACGGGCCAAAGCTTAGGGGTGGAAGAGTGATATGGAGGATATGAGGATGTGGCACATGGATGATGTGACACGTGGAAAGTACAATAGGCCTTTTGGAATGTTCTTGTGGCTTATAATCGAGTGACACATGTAACCTTCAGAGGAGGCCACCTTGCAACATGACATCATCACAAAATGATGCTAGTGTGACATCATCATGGGTTGTTGACCCTAGTAGGTTCAAGCACGCACTTTAGGGTACAAGCCACAATTAAAGGAGGTTGGAGAAATGGGAAACTTGCTCGACATTTAACATGAAGAATCTTCATTGCACTGCAGGGATTTTTTCTATTGCAATTATTGAGAGGCTGCAGTTGACAAAGTCATGGAACAGGAAAACCCGCTAGAAATTAACACCAAAATATTCTTGTTCACACCTAGAGAGTTGAGTGTGAGTTCCATTTACAACAATTTTAGGAGACAAAAGCCATGGAATGAAAATATTGCCATCGCTTAGTGTAACGTTTGCATTGTGGATCCTCGTGATGGGCCTCCAAATTAGACACAAATTAAGGCCCATATAACCTTTCTTAGGCACATAAAGGTTATATTAAATATCTCCTTATAAAATTTATAAAGGTTAATAATGTTTTTTTTAGCTTTAACATGTTCTTAGGAAGGTTTAGAGATAATTGCATATTATGTGCCCAGTATTATTTATTTTTAAGAATATTGAGTAAATTTTGAATGAGATAATATAGAGACTTTCTCCCTACTACAAGATCAAAAATTATTGGATAATAAATGAATAGGACATCATGAAATTATTGAAAAATTCTGGATCTCCTCTGATTGGGAAAATCTAGGAATTTTTTCTATGTCATTAAATGAAGATTCCTAGAGTTGGGAACCAGATCCACTTTTTGAGCGATTTTGGTGGGGAAAATTGCCTCCTTTCAAGGATTATGCTTCTCCATCTATTTGTATAAGTACCAATTCGAATTTTCCTCTAGGGGCATGTATTTATTAGTTTTCTTGTGGAGAAAACTTGTTATTTAGCAACTCCACTTTCATTTCTAGCAGGGATGTACTTAAATTGATTCAAATAATGAAGTTTGGTGTCATTTTTAGCTTCTAAAGCTTGGTTTCCTTTAAAGGAATCTGAGTATCGTTGGTCTTGGCCATCCCAGGAGCCTCAGATCCCTCTTGTACAATTTTTTTATTTTCTTTGAATGTCTTTTTCACTTGCATCTCTTATTTTTACATTTACTATTCACGCTTCTTTTTTTGTAGGTCATATTGGTTAAATGATTGAAGTGAGTTGTTTTGAAGGTTATTTACATATTCACAAGCATGATTCATCATTACAACAACTTTGAAAATCCATATTCATCATTGATCTACCTGGATTGGTTTACTAGTTCAACAATCTAGAATTTTTGGAAGCCTCTTGTAACAAAACAATAGTGATTTTCTGGAAATTTTTAGAATGTGTTAACGAGCTTCTTTAGAGTTTATTCCACTTGTATTGAGTCATAAAAACATTCAAATTAATAAAAATATTTACCCCATATCATTTTCACTTTATTAGGTTAGCCATTTGGTAGGTTAACTAGCTCACTGATTCTTGAATTTCTAGTTTTTGGAGTAGTAATTTTCTGTTTTTTTTAGAACATGTTAAAACGGGTATTTTTAAGTGATTCCATTTTATTGGAGTCTTATAACATCCTAATTAATAACAAAATTTACCCCATCTCATTTTCATTTGATTTTATTGGTCATTAAGTGAGATAAATTGGAGGACAGATTAGTTAGCAAATTGGGTGTTTAAGTCTTTGCAAGTATAAAAATCATAATATTTTTGTGGTGTGCAGGTACCAATATTGCTTTGAATAATTTTCATTGCCATCCTATATTCCTCCTACCATCATCAAATTATTTTTCCTCACTACACGACGCCCTCAAAACTCTGCCACTAAAAGAACATTTCTAGGCCATTGAAGGACATCATGTGCATTTTTTTTTTGTGCAAGACATGCCTCTGAGAGGTTATCAGCTTGAAAAAATCCTCATACAACCTTCATACACCTTCATCTACCCTTTACAAACTTTATATAATATTTTATACCCTCATAATGCTCACGGATCCAATCCTATAGCAAAACAGTGCAATCTTGTATCATCCTGTAGCAATCAAGTAACATATTGTAGCATCGTGTAAACTTAGCCATAGTTGCTCCAAAAGCTATATATTTTGGCCTCTTAACCTTCATTAATGACTCTTAGGCTCCAAAACAAGAGGGTCCACTTATATAAGAGCCACTCGACCCCTTGGATGTTATTTGTTGCACATTCTACCATTAAAGCTTAAGCCCAGAAAATCATGGAATTAAGTGAATATCATAAATCTAAACTATTAAAGGAAATTGGAGAAGCATTACAAAAACTAAAACAAATAAAAAGATCATTTACAGAATCAACAAAACATCTTGAAGTATATGCAACATGTCTAACGAAAGATGACATTGACATGAAAGAGACTAACAATGGAAGATGTTCTAACCTGGAAAAATATTTTGAATATGTTGAATTAAGAACTCTTCAGGGTGATAGAAGAGTTTCCAAAGGTAGTTGCAATGAATTATTATAAGAAAATTGGTGAATCTAAAATTGGCTACAAGATAAAATAAATTTCAAATGACAAGGGGATAAAACAATTCATAATGAGTGAACATGATGGAGAGGCATTTGAAACCAACGTGCATGAAATTTATATTATTGAAATGCCTAAAAGTAGAGATTCATAACCCACCATTCAACATAGTTGTGATGGAATAGCCACGAGCAGATACTTTGAAATCAACCATAAAAAAATTGAGAGATGAGAGACCAAATGACACGGAATCTATGGCCAATCATCTAAGTAATAAAATTGAAATACTAATACGCATAACAAATAATGAAAACTACCCTCACAAAGAGGGTAAACAGGTAATAAATAGTAGCATAGATGCCTCCGAAATCAACCATGTAAGTTATAGGGATGAAAAATTGATATATAGAGAATATCAAGGCAGCTACAATACTTGTAAAATTGAAATACCAGTCCCCAATAAAGACAGTGAAACAAGTAGCCAACTAAATAGTTGCATAAATGAAATATCCATGCACAAAGGCTTCAATCATGAGAAGTATGAAAAATGGAACTGTGGTGTTGCATCCCAACGGACACCTAATTCAATATCTGCAGAAAATACAAGCTTAATCGTTGGACTCCCATATGAAATTTTTTTGGGTGAAGTGATTGATTTAAGAACATTTTCACGACCATTCAACATTTTTCAGATTTATTACGCTACCTCGGAAAGTGGAACTTTTAAGACAATAGGTAGAAGGTATTTTCTTGAAACGTATGTTATTTAATCGATTGCTATTGAGTCGACAATAGATAAGCATTAGAAAATCAAGGAATCATAAGAGCAGGAGTGGAGTTGTCTTCAAGAAACAAAGAGGAAGAAGAAATCTGCATGAAGGATTTGACAATGGAAAATAGACAGAAATTTTTAAATGTAATAAATTATGAGAAACTAATTGAACTTCTGCAGGAGGCAACGACTGAAAATTGGTACACTCAGGACCAGTTGTGCTCGCTCACCGTGAAAATCACACTTCTCATAAAACTATTTTTGCGAGGTCTCGATTGAAGACAAACACACAATATGTCACTGCCATATTCTCTCTTTTCAGTGAATTGGATAAGAGTGTCGTCATCATGGAAAAATGATCTGGGAGAACACACAATATGTCACTGCCATATTCTCTCTTTTTAGTGAATTGGATAAAAGTGTCGTGATCATGGAAAATGATCCAGGAGGTGTAAGGGATACATCTGTGACATATGTAAGAACATTAACTCTTTCCTCAACACCTTGAAGAGCCAAACAGAAGGATAGATGGCCACATGGTCATTTGACAATTTACCCTAGTTGATTTTCGACCTTTCCCAACCACAGACCGACTTTGGTGCATGGAAGAATTACGTGGGTAATTTTTCATTAGGCATGGGGGTACGGTCCACTTCTAAGCTTGTTTTCGCAGCATGGTAAGAATGAAGAGAGGCTGATAGGGTTTGATAAGTGACAGACAGATAATAAGGAAAATTGACACTTCAACATGACATTTGGATGTTGCCTACTATTAGAAAGGGAGAAAAAATTGTTTCAAAACTTCATGTCTAGTTGGTTGTGATGATATGAAACTATACGATGAATATTGGGAAAATAAAATAAATAAATAAAACAATTAAATAAATAGAACAACTTAAAAAATTATTGAATTTGCTTATAATGCCATCATAAAGTCAATTATAGTCATTTTATAATAATTTTTATAATTTACTTATTATCTTTTAAAAAATAATAATAATATTTAAAAAAAAAATTGAATTAAAAAAAGAAAATGGATAAACTCATTCTAAGATAAACTACTAATGACGACTTACATATATCAGAATGACGTATGCAACCTGAGGAAATTGCCAACAACAAGTTTTGAGGACAAAGCTTTTTGAAGAGAGTGGTAATGTTATGAATATTATTTATATAAAATAAAATAATATAAATAAATATAAATAATCAAATTAATAATTATTTAAAACGAAAAGACTTGTGTAAAAGACATGCCCAGTCATGAAGGGGCACCTACATAGGTATATAAGTGGACCCTCATTGTAACACCCATTCACTCTTTTACTATCATAATATTAATAAAAATATTACTTACCATACATTTGTGTATTTTACATTTTAAAAGCACAAACAACTCTAAGTTTTGTTGCTTCACATTTCCATTTCTGCAGCTAGTTTAGGGAGGTGTCAAAGTATGTGTTGTTTTCTTCTCTAGTTGATTCTTTTATTTTACTTTCTTTAAAAAACAATTTTTTTTTTGCATTAGGCATATTTCATTTTAAAAACAAAAAAATTGCATTGCATTAGCATTCTTAATCAAAAAAAAAAAAACTTCTCCGACACCAACCCCCCATTTGACCACATGGTGCAGTAAGAACCACATCACCATCCACTTTTGTAGGTAGAAGAAGAAGAGGCAACAGAGAAGGTAGAAGAAATGGATGGATATTATGACAATGAGGAATATCCTCTTGGATTTCCCATTCAAGATATTGATATTAGTGTTCATATGAAGAGTATCCCTCCATATTTCCTTCCCAACTTCCATGGTATGAGGTCAGAGGATCCGAAAACCTTTCTCTTTGAATTTGAAATCCTTTGTAGATCTTATGGCTACTTATTAAACACTCAAAAATTGAGATCGTTTCCAGCAACATTGAAGGATAGAGCTCTTAAATGGTTCGTGAATTTAGGTACTAATTCAATAAGAGCATGGAATGATATGCAAAATATATTTCTAGAAAAATAAAAAGATCATGATCTTGAATAAGAAATATTTATAATGAATTAAAAAAAATATGAGAGTCTTGATGATATAATAGATAGGTTCATGTATAATGTTAAGAGGGTGAAATTACATCATTTAGGATTTGACATGCTAAAAACCCTCTTACTTAGAACAACTAGGGATGAGTGAATTTATCTCCTTGATCTCGTGAGTAGAGATGATGTATACCAATTATCATTTGAAGAAATTTGTGAAATATTCAAGCGCATATCAAGAGTAAGGGAAAGAGTAAGTAAATCAACATTGAGAATGGTAAGTCAGTTTGAACTTGGAAATTCCCTTAATAATTTTAAAATGGAAATTCTTAGAAATCTAAGTGAACAAGCAGAAATGTTAAGAATGCAAAATGAGCAAAAATAAGATATTGATATTTGTATTATCCATGCAGAATCACATGCTATTAAATATTACTCATCATTGACAAGGTTGAAGAAATTTTACAAGGAGGATAATGGAGCAAGTCAATCACCAAAGCAACTATGTTATTTAGTTCCAAGAAGACCATGAGAGCTTAGTAAACCTAGTATGATGCAAGAACCTAATTAAAAATTTCAAGGTTATGCACAACCATCTCAAAGTAATTGGAACACACCCTTTCCTTAGAAACCCTGGCCATCTCAACCTTAAAACCGATCTTGGAAACAAGGTTGGCAAGGACTTTATGGGATAAATTCAAAATATCATCGATATTTTCCTCAATATCCTCCATGTCCAACTCCATGCTATCCCTACCATCCACTTCCACCATAACTACAACCTTAACCACATCCATCTCAAAGATCTGCTCCCACTCAACTACTTGTACATCCATTTCCAAATCCAAACAATAAAGTAACTCAACTCACTTACAATTCTAAGGTAAAACCCTTACAAACAACTCCTCTTGATCTAAATGGTATTCATCTTAGCTCAGGAAGAGTATTGTAAAAAATAGATTCTCTTGATTTCATTGAAGGACAACATTCAGAAAAGAAGATTCAAATGAGGAGACCAAAGAATCATGGGTTTCACTTGATGGAGAGTAGACATCATAATCAAAGATTGAGAAAGTTCCATCATGTTTACCATTAGACCCTCCTTGTGTTCAAGAGAATAATAAATAAAAAGAAGAATATTTGAATGTAGGGCGTCACAACTATAATTAAATCTGGTTCCAGACAATCATTAAGATGCAGCAACACACTCTTCTTCAACAATTATTGATCTCATATCAGTAAAATCAGTTGGTCTCTCATATTCAAGTACATGTCAAAGCATATCTTTCGAGCCCACGCACGATTTTATTTGTCATATTGATGTGTACATGGCTCCATTGTAAGTATTCTTATATTTTTTAAATATATATATATATATATATATATATATATATATATATATATATATATATATATATATATATATATATATTTCAAGTAGAGTAGGATAGAAAAAGAAAAAGGGAAAAAAAGGAAATAAAAATAAGAGGGAAAAATAAAACCTTAAGTGAAAACGTCCCTTGAGGCGCCTAAGATTGGCTCATTGATTGAAAACCTCCATGAGGTGATTAGTGAGTTAGAATAAAAAGAGAACAAAAATTAATAATATCCTAGGTGAAAACCTCTTCTGAGGCACTTAGGCATACCTACTAGTTGAAAACCTTATTAAGGCAGTTAACAGGCCTAAAAAAAAATTAAAAATTGGCCCGGGTATCTCTCTTTGGTGAATGCAGGTGTTCTCCAAACTTTACAGGCAACAAGAAAAAGCTAGAACCATAAAAAAATGTTTATCATAAATCTATTTTGGAAACCCTTGAGCTCTACTGAGAGAGGGGGGGGGGGGGGTTGAATCAGTAGTATGTCTTGTTACTAATTTTTCCTTTTATTTACTTTACTGAATCACACACACTAATTAGCATCAACTCATTAAATATTTGTAGATCTATGTATAATTCATAAGAAACAAATAAACTATATAAGCATCATAACCATAAACAAGAGCATAAGAAAGCATCAACACATGAGACATAACATATCTAGTGGAAAGCCCTTCACCGGGAAGAAAACCACTCTTGCCTTTGTTGCACTGCTCTGAATCTTATATTAAGAAAAATATTCCTTCTACATAGATTTTCTTACTCCCATAAATTAGGATACTCTACCTCATATACTATTGGCTAACACCCATCAGCCTGGAAACTCAATTCTAATGATCATCTTGGAAGACTATGTTCTCACATGGATCTACATAATACCATCTATTGAAAGCCACCATGATCAACGATCCTCACCCAACTCTAATTGGACTATCCAACTACCATTGGATGGATAAATTGTTCCTCTCACTGAAACTTTGCAATAAATTCTCCACACCCATGAAGTCATTGCTCCTCTACTTTATGTGGACCTCATCTCATATATTTTTAAATTGGATCCAAAACTTTCAGCTCAAACCAATTCAGCTTTGCAATACGATCTCTAGTAGAAATACATCATCATCAAATCAAATATAATCACCACAAACATATGATCTCCACACCAGAAAAATAGTGGCCACATCAAATCTAAATTACCATCACCAACCAACAATAAAAACACAACTCATACTCCACCATAATATCAAACCCTCGCACCAAAATATAATTGTTGCATACTACAATTAGTAATATAAAACACAGTGAATATGTTCCAATGCTTCAATAACACCTGCAAAACAAACGTGAGAATATCCAACTTAGATTTATACCAAGCACTCCATAAATATCAATAGTTTTCTCCACCTCTCATCTGAAATATTGAACCAATACTATTCTTCAGCAAATAGATCTTCTCATACTATTGCCATTAGATCTCATACATTGAAGCAATCAAGCTCACTAATGGCTCTAAAGCATGCTCACTCAATGAAACATTCTCTAACTCACTCACATATTCAACCAACCAATCCTCAACTCCAAAGTGAAGTATATAAAACATGAAGGGTAAAATTGACCTTAGGGTTGGAATCAAAAGTGAACAAATTTGACAAAATCAATCCACTATTGCCACTGATTGTGCACTTAAGTTGTTCACATCGTTGGAGGACCTTTTGAAACCATTTCTAGCCTCTAAAACTTAATCTAGAAGCCTCTGAGAATTTCCATGACAATTTTCATCCAATTTTCATGAGGAATGCAAAGAAAAGTTCATTTTAAGCCTCAACCGCATGCACAACACTAGTTGATTTTAACTGGACTCACACACAATCATACTTTCCAGCGACTGGAGCCTCTCAGCCACATGCACAAGATTAAATGGGAGTAACTGGGGCAGAGGATAGGGAAAATCAATGGACCTTCAACTTAGAACCTCTCCCACCTATTGGATCCTCTTCTCTAGCATCTGAACTCACCTCCAAACCTCTACTAAACTTAGTAACACCTATGTAAATGGTTCAAACTTGTCTCCCAAGTGTCACTACCAAGTTGACCTAAAAGGCCAACAAACAATGTTGGAAAAAGTGCCAGCAAGTCCTCCACTCTCACAAACATCTCCACAAGCTGCAACACCTCTGGACAAACATGTAGCACCTCTAAAACATCGTCATCATAATCATCATGAGGCCAACACACTATTGCAACAAGTTATCTCCATGAATACAAGCATGAAGATGTAATATTCCAACTCAAAAAGTGTGTCATCACAACAACATGAATGACACTTAAGCCATCATCTCCATCACATGTATATCTGCATCATCCACTTGTAGCAGCAACATACATCTATATGTAGAAACATCGTCAATAACTCTAACCAATACATAACAAAGTAACACAAGGCAACACAAGGAGACATCTCCATGAACACTACTAGCACATGAGGAACCATCAACCACACCAATGCCATCATCTGACCGTCATCAAAAGGCTGACATCAATTCCAACATAAACATGTCAATGCCAACTCAACTAGTTGCAACCATGCTACAGTGAAGGAATCCAAACCTCATCTAGTCTAAATAAGTTTGACATCAACGCCAATATGAGCTAACTGCAACCATGAACCAATTGCAACATGAACTAGTCGGAACCATGCAGACCATAATGCCAACAATCTAGTCAAGGGAACTCAAAGTTAATATTTCACCTCCTTTGCCCAGATGCTCCAATAAGGCCAAGGCCGTGTCAGTCCATCATTCTCATCCATTTACAACATCCACCCATAATTATCAAGCCTTTCCTATTCATTTTCCTCGTTATCCTGAAGTGCTATAGGAAAGTTATATTTTACTACTGGATTTGTACGGAAAAATACTGAGAGGGGGGGGGGGGGGGTGAATCAGTATTTATAACTCACTATGAACATTTTCTTTTTCTTTATTGATTTCTATACACGAATTTAATGAACCCAACTAGCGTGTACACATGGATATCTTTAAATAAAATTGTGTGTCTAGAGATCTTATTATGTAGATAATTCTTTACTTAGATCAGTGCATCATTCATTCATCATATATTTAGTAAGAAGTAAACATGCGCAGTAAGAACATAATAAATCATCACACATAAGAAACACACATGAACACCGAGATTTAAGGTGGAAACCCAAGTCGGGAGAAAACCACCAATGTTTTCGTCTATGTCTTCAATCTTTATTATAAATAAAATTGCTTACAATATTGTATTGATGCAGACTCATCTCAGTATGCAGGCATCTACCTGCAGAAGGCTACAACCTTTTCTCGTTATCCAACTACTATTGGAAGGGAGCTCCAACCCCTTGATCTCGTTTACCAGCCTCTATTGGAAGGGAGCTACAACCCCCTGATCAGAACACCAGCTTCTACTGGCATGAAGCTTCTACTTCCATACTAAAGGCTTCAACCCTCAGACCCACTGCAGACCATGTTTCATCAATTTTCACACTGGATCCCACAGCTTCAACACAACTCAGCATAAAGATCAATACCAATAAAATTCACCAAACTTCAATCAGAACAGTGAGATCACTGTAAACAGAACACTGCAATACACCCAGATTTCAGAATCAGCATGCAGAAACAATCTCAACCTTGATCAGTCATTACCTTAAAATGTATATGCTACTTCACTTTACTAGTTCTACGTGTATACATGCTTTCCTTCACACCAACCTGCGTATAGATCTGAGAATACTGAATTTACAGAATATGATCAGTCTCAGAACTAGATCTGATACTTTCAGTCATATATCTTTTCAGAATTTCAGAACCCTTATTCAGTCAGCATCATTAAACATATTTACTCACTCATTGATCATATTTCTACCTATTCAACTTAGCAGCATATATAGTATTCAAACAACCCAGATCTACATGAAGACTTCATTGACATACAACAACAATAAAAATATAACTTCTCCAACAAGCTTCAAAAAAATTTGACTTCCATACATGCTTTTATCTGAGACAGAGCCGCGTATATACGTGCTTTCACCAAGACGAACTAGCGTATAAATATGTAAATATTAATTTTGTAGAATGTTTTAGATCTATAGACTTACCTAAATTCTTCACTTCACTTCGGCAAACGTGCGCTAGGTCATAGATCCAATCATCTCATCTGTAGATCAAATACATAGTTATTTCAGGTCTAGAGATCTTGATCCATCATTGTATCCAGGGGTGCATCATAGTTTCAGATCTACCAATAAACAGAGTCCATCCCATGTAGATATACTTCAGAGAGAAGTATTCAGTAACAACCTTTACACATGCACACATTTTGCACTATGATCTTCTTCTCCTTATATAGATTCAGCCTTTCCTAATACCATGAGCCAAAACCACACAAGTGTCGATGGTATTCTTGGACGGAATCAAATAGATGACACAACACTCAATATTGTGGGCTAAAACCACAGTAATGCCCCCTGGTATTATAATTTTAGAGTGCAAAAAGGCATACGTGACTTGGATCGTTCTTGTCCGCGTGTATACGCGACTTGGCTTGTACTAAACCGCGTATAGAACCTTCAATTATGAGTATTAACAAACTTCTGCTAGACTATACACATTTCTTCTGTTAGACCTTTTGTAAACTACTGAGCTTCTCCATAAGATATATATTCCATTATTTGCCAGAGAGTTTCCATCAAGGACAACATATAAAGACATAAGAATCATATTTCCAACAAGATTGCCAAGATACACAAAGAATAAATTATGTTTACCATATCTAGAAAATTGTGCATCCATTGGTCGATTTGTTTCATGGGGAGATGCATAGGAATGATGGTAACATTCTCAAAAAGTCTAACAAATTCCAGTGCATATTTTTTGAGAAATTGACCGCCATCGCATACAACCATTTTTAACTTTTCTCGATATTCATGCATCTGTTGTCCAAATTTTTTTATGGGGAGATGCATAAGGATGATGACAACATGCTAAAAAAAATTCAGATTAATCCAATCTACCATTTGAGAGATATGGATTCAAAAAGGTTGCCATGTGATTATCTTGTAGTGCTATAGTATTGACTAGAATTACTACAGGATAATTTGTGATTAGCATCGAAAAAGGTTTCATATCTTATGTTTTTCATCTAGGAACAGGAGGAGGGGCCCAACACACCCTCATCATCCATCCTCCACACCATTTGGCCTCTCTTCCACCCAAATATCCACCTTTGTCCATCAAAAATACCCATTTTCACCCCTTCTTACATCATTTCCACCATAATAGAGGCCTCTAATCCTTGTCCTTATAATTATCATGAATTATCAGTGCTATTGGAGGATTTATTTGAAGTATAATACGATATTAGAAGGATTTGTGTGACTGCTACAAGAAGACATGTATCCCTCTAACAGTCTACACAGACCCTACAAGACCACAAAGGAAGCCATGAGTCAGTGGAAAAGATCATTTTTTTGTCCTGCCTATCATCATTTTACTTATTTTTTTCCATCATGACTTCAATCACCAATCCCAAAGAATAAGGTTCTCCTTCCATCAGTATAATTGAAAAAGACATAAAAAGGTTCCAGACAATCTTGTAGCAGTTGCTACTCCATTTCTTCAAAACTCCATCATCTTGATACTTTGTGGAATGAAGGTTATATGCACCTACATGACATCGTGTAGGGTGTTATAGTATCACTACCAGCATGGAAAAAGCATTGCCTTGATTTTAGAGAATGATGAACCATAAAAATCAAGAACCTAAGCACTGATAGGACCTCATGTAGGGTGTTGCAAGATTATCATCATAACAGAAGAAGCATGTATGTAGCATATCAAACACAACAATTTCTAAAGTAGTAAAACTTTGAAGCATAATACCACTAATACAACACTCCAAAGTGCATTTGATCACTCAACCAACAAAAACAATTGCAAAGGACTTGAATCATTGAAGTGTAAAATTCTTATATTTTTTCTCAAAAAATTGCAGGAAGCAAGGGATAAAAGGCACTCTCAGAAGATGCTCAAGAACAACTTCATATATGTCCAAAAATGGCATGCAAGCACCACGAGATCAACACATCAACTTTAGAAACACCAAAGGCAACTTCAGCATTCATATCAATAGCCTCAATATCACCTGCAAAAACACATCCAGGGTAAGGCTCAGGTATGCAATTCTTTAAACCTTTCCTACGAAATTATTTTAGCTTGAAAAACATTGCAAGTATATGAAGGAAAAGTTTTTTTATATCCAAAATAAATAGTAGAGAAACCTCGACCATATATAGTATTTAACTTCACCTTTCCACCAACACACCCACATGTGTAGGAGAGAAACAAGAAAAAAGTGAAAAAGACTTGAGAAATTGGGTTGTTATAATTTAGTCATGATAAAGAACAAAGTGTGAAGGGGTATGTGGGGCCAACTCATTTAACTCAAATCACTCTGAGTTTATTTTACATGCAATGAAAAAGAGAGAAAAAATTGAACAAAGAATAATAATAATATGTAAGAATAAAGGTGGACCCAACACCTCTTGGCATGCAAAGACTAGTTTCTATAGGATTCGGGTTGTGTGCTATAGAATCAGAACAAGTTGATACAAGATCATA
Organism: Pinus albicaulis; assembly: GCA_034641835.2. Taxonomy (NCBI): domain Eukaryota; kingdom Viridiplantae; phylum Streptophyta; class Pinopsida; order Pinales; family Pinaceae; genus Pinus; species Pinus albicaulis. The sequence continues at coordinate 31,375,309 of MU968480.1, forward strand.
ACAGACTGCTACAGGATTGAGACAGTTTGTTATAGGAAGCTAGTAGAGTGCTACAGGAAGGAAAATTTCACCCAAAACGACCAATAGAGCCTTGGGATGCAAGGAAATATTCAAAGGAAATGGGAAAGGGTGCAAATAGAGATGATGTAGGAGAAAACAAAGTTGCTACATGAAGGAACAAAACTGCTACAAGAAAGAACAAAATTGTTGCAAGATGAAGAAAAAGTGCTACATGAAGGGACAAAATCAACTCAAGAGGAGGGAGAAGGTCCACAAGGACACCAATAACCCACTCCATAGCTTGATATTGAATAATATTACAAATTTATTGAAGGGGTAAGAATTATACCTACAAAGTTTGCAATTCCCTTCCTGTTTGAGTTAGAAAAAGAGAGAGGTAGAACTCACCAGTGGATGGAAATTGAAAAATCCAATAAAGTAGAAGATGTGGGCCTCATGGAGGAAAAGATGCAACAAATGGGTAAGGAATTGGTTGACTTGAGGCTAAAGGAATCAATCATGAAGGAGTAGATGTTGTTAGAAAACAAGAGACTGAGAGAGCAACCATAGGAAAAGGAGGAACAACTTGCCACCATAGAAATTTTGTCCATGAAGGCCATCCAAATCATATGAAATTTTCCTAAAACAAGAGTGAGCTAAGGAAGGGAATTGCATGAAAAGTCATCTGAGCCATAAAATAAGAACAACACGGAAAGAATATGGATAGGTTGCTAAGAGGATAAGCAACATTTTCAATAGGGGGTATGATGGGCCTCCAAATTAGACACAAATTAAGGCCCATATAACCTTTCTTAAGAACATAAAGGCTATATTAAATATCTCCTTTTACACTTAATAATATTCTTTTGGCTTTAATACGTTCTTAGGAAGGTATAGAGATAATTGCATATTATGTGCCTAATATTGTTTATTTTTGCAGAATATTGAGAGAATATTGAGTAAATTATGAATCATATAATATAGAGACTTGCTCCCTACTACATGATGGACCAATATTAGATAATAAATGAACAAGATATCATGTAATTATTGAAAAGTTTTGGAGCTCCACTAATTTAGAAAATTTAAGAATGTGTTCCCTCTCATTAAATGAAGATTCCCAATGTTGGAAACGAGATCCACTTTTTGAGGGGTTTTTGAGAGGAAAACTACCTCCTTTCAAGGAGGATGCTTTTCCATCTATTTTTATAAGTACCAATTCAAATTTTCCTTTAGGGGCATGTATTTCTTAGTCGTCTTGTGGACAAAACTTGTTATTTAGCAACTTCACTTTCATTTCTAGCAGGGATGTACTTGGATTGATTCAAATAATGAAGTTTGGTGCCATTTTTAGCTTCTAAATATTGGTTTCCTTCATAGGAATCTAAGTATCCTTGGGCATATCCATCTCATGAGCCTCAAACCCTTCTTGTACCATTTCTTTATTTATTATCAATGTCTTTTTCACTTGCATCTCTTATTTTTGCATTTACTATTGATGCTTCTTTTGTTGTAGGTCATATTGGTTAAATGATTTAAGTGATTTGTTTTGAATGTTATTTACAGAGTCGCAAGAATTATTCATCCTTACAAAAAAATTTAAAATTCATATTCATCATTGAGCTACTTGGATTGGATTACTAGTTCACAAATCTAGAATTTCTGGAAGTCTTTTGTAGCAAAATAATAATAATTTTCTGCTAATTTTTAGAAAGTGTTAATGGGCTTCTTTCAATTTTATTCCACTTGGATTGAGTCATAAAAACATTAAAGTTAATAACAAAATTTAACCCATAGAATTTTCACTTGATTAGTTTAGGAATTTGGTAGGTTAACTAGCTCACTCAGTCTTGGATTTCTAGTTTTTGGAGTAGTAATTTTCTGTTATTTTTAGCACATGTTAAAAAGGGTATTGGATTAGAGTCTTAGGACATCCTAATTAATAAAAAAAAATCACCCCATCTCATTTTCATTTGATTTTCTTGGTCATTCAGTGACATAAATTGGAAGACAAACTAGTTGGCAGATTGGGTATTTTAGTCTTTGCAAGTATAAAAATCATAATCTTTTTGTGGTGTGCAGATACTATTGTTGATTTGCAAGGGTTATCATTTTCATACTACATTCCTCCTACCATCATCAGACTCTTTCTCCTCACTACACAACGCTCTCAAAACTCTTCCATTGAAAGTACATTTATGTGTCATTAAAGGAAACTGTGTGCATTTTATTTTGTGCAAGATGAGCCTCTGAGAGGTTCTAAGCTTAGAAAAAGCCTCATGCAACATTAATATACCTTCATCTTTTTAATTTTTTCAACTAGGGTCAAATTCCACATTTACAGCTCAGACGGTTAAGATAATAATTTAATTAGATTCCTCTTTTCGAGATGATCAAAATAAACATATAGATCGCCCCAATTGGTAAAGCAGAAGTTAAGTTATGAAGTAATTTAATATTTTAATGAGTTTGTTAAATGCATGTTATTTCAGTCAAAGCCCCAAGCGGTCCCTCACAAAGTTATAAATAGAAGCTACCTCAAGCTCATTTTCAGACATTCGCTCATGATATCTCCTCCATAATGTTTTGGCTTAGATTCATATTTTATGTTTTTGGTTCGCACGGGTACGTCGCAAGAGGCTCGCGCAGTGGATCGGGATTAGAGTTAGAGGCACATTTTAGATCTTGGAATTTTGGATTTGGGTCGCGGGTAGAAAAAGGTGAGGTAGTGGCTCCGAGGAGCATAGCCGTTGGCTGAGTGTGTTGTGCGCGTGGACAAGAACCCTAGAGCCTTTGGCACAATGTGGGGAGGTCGAGGCCAAGCTTCAGAGCTGATCTGAAGCAGAGCCACGAGAACAGTAAGTCTTGGTAGCAACCAAGGACCCTGGAGCCGTGAGAAGATATTTTTAAGGTCATGAGCAAGAGATTTTCTAAGAGAATTAGATTTGGTTCATCTTCAGTTGATTTTGCAGTGCCTTCAGAGATCAATCATTCAATCACAGTTGCGTCAGAGCAGTCGATAACAGTCTCCTAGATTCAGATCTAGGACATTTGACATGAGATCACTTGGTGATCTATCAGATCCGAGTTCTATTATTATAGATCTCCTGGTTTGCAGATCACATCTATTTGTTTCAGCTACAAAAGGGTCTTGCTTGAGTTGGACATTGAGCTCTGGGAGCTCCTGGGGCATAGGGTACTTTTTGGAGCTATGTGCGACCATAGGGTGAGTGTTTCACTTTCCCCTATAAGTACGTTGTGTACAGGGTGAGTGGTTCACCTTCCTGTGTGATACCGCATGATGATATATGAGAGCATAGGGTGCGTGGTCCACCTTCCCATATGGTGGTTGACATGTGTGTAGGGTGTGTGCTTCACCTTCCCCTATAATTGATAACATATGCATAGGATGAGTGGTTCACCTTCTCCTATGACATATGATCAAGATGAGTGGTTCACCTTCTCCTATGGAATCCCTACTATACATCCTACCCATGTAGTCTAGGACTCTTGGGAAGTACCTCTTGTTGACCACTTCGTGTCAACCACCCTATTGCAACATATAATTTTTTTCAAAGCACTCCATCATGCTCGAGTAGTCAAGCAACCAAAGATCATCATTATCTTTGAGTAGTTTGTGAAGTCATGTAAACCCAAATTTTGCAGCTATGTGGGCCATTGTAAATATGATTCTAGTATGTCTATAAGTCCATGTAAAACACCTAGGTAAGCCTAAGAATTTTCGCTAACAAGTTTCATCCTAGGGAGTTTTTTAACCTTAACTAATTATTAGTGCTTTTAAACAGTCAGATAATTAACAGAGTTTTTCTCCCACATATACCCCCAAAGCTAGGATGGGATTTGGGGGTTATGTATTAAGTGAGTCCTAGTGTATCGAATCTATGTATTTTCATCATATTAGATCACATCTTGAGTCTTGTGAAATTTGGTTGAGTCTAAGTGTCTATTTTTAATTATTAAATTTCCAGTTGCTTAGGAAATTTAATAATTTAGATGTAAATTCTAAAATCAAATTATTGTAAAAGTTGAAGGGGGTAGAGTACTCATAGTTAGAACCTCTACACCTCAACTTAGTGTTTATAAACATTTTGAGGGTTGAAATAATGTCTATCTCATCAAATTATTTTTTTACTTTCGGTTTTCTGGCATAAAACAACAAAAGATCAGCTAGAAAATGGTCAAAAAATTAAAATTGAGAGAAAATAAAATTTTCTCCAAGTAGAAAAACAAATTTTTGGAGAAGGCGTTCATTCCCAAGGAAGAATTAAATTTGACAAACTCAATTCCAAGGAAGAAAAAACAACAAGAAATTATTTGGGTTTAGAAAATAATATTTTTTTCAAGAAAATAATATTTTTTTGGGTCCAGTTAGTTGAAGAAAAATCGTGGGTCCAAAAGAAGTCAATTTTCAAGGTCCTTCATCAATAAAAAAATCAAATTTTTAACACAAATTGAGCTTATGGACCAAGGTGATTAAGTCAAAAGTGATTTTTGAGGATAAAAGGTGAAAACAACTATTTTTTGGACCTGGAAAAAAGTGAATTATTATGGAATTCCAATTTCTTCATCAAGATCAAAGGATGAGATTTAATTCTGACATGGATCAAGCAACAACTAGTCGTTATTCTCTAGGATCAAGTCAAAATTGTGCAACTTCTTGGACCTAGTCGTTTTCCACTTGGAAGGGGATTTAGATCTCTCTATCTTTCTATAAATTGAGCCTGAAGCTTCTCATTAAAATCGTCCTTGGTTGTTGTAATTAGATCTGAAGCTCTGTAATTTTTCTTAATTTATGAAAGCAAAGACTTTGGGGGTTATACTACGGTGTTCTTCTCAGCTTATTATGGTAATGTGTTCTAAATTGTGCTTATAATTTCTACTGTATTTTTTTGTTATAGCTGCTTTTTGCATCTATATCTAGGTTAGAAAAAATGTTGATTAGTTAGATATATTGAATTCTTGTTTGAATCACTAGAGCTTCTTTTTACTGTGTGACACACCCCTTCTGAATCTGACAAAATCTCTTAAATTTTTGTAAAAGCATTTTTATAATCAGGTATCGAGGACTTGAGGTCATTCTTGTTTGAATCAACTAAGTACCCGAGTTGGGAATTTGAGGAAGTTATTGCTTGAACCACCCATTTACTTAACACATAATGACTGAAAACCCATGGTAGATATCTTGAGGGCTTGATCATAGTTTTGAAAGGGGGTTTTCTTATATCTTACTCTACTAAAGATCGTCTATTTAAAAAATTAAGTCTTTAATTTATTTTAAAGAGCTTTAAATGATCTATTTTCTATTCCTAGATTAATGTTATCTAATCTATGGGTGGAAGTGTTCTCCTACCTATAGCTTAGAGTAAATTATTTGTAAACATTTGTAGATATTTTTCTATTATTTTATTGTAAATGTTGCATATATTTTGTGAATATTTTGTATCCTTTGTATACAAATCTAACCATTGGTGCATAGTTTTGTTTAATTTGTTTTGAAATTATTTTGGTTACACGTCTAAAAAAGGGAGGAAAGGTATGGTATAGATCTACTTTGTAAAAAAAATCAAGTGGACCCACTGCATAATCAAAAAAAGAATCAAAATATTTTGAGGTCAATTCCCCTCCTTGGAAAGATGGCTAGGGTTAAAGCAAAATTTTGTGGGAGACCAAAAGCCTCTTAAGACTTCTCTCTCACACTCGCAAGCTATTGGGGATTTAATTATTTTCTTTGACATTATATGTTAAACTTCGGTGGTTTACAGGTCGTTTTCATTTTCCTCCAAGGTCAAGAGTGTTCATACTTCTTTTCCAGCTACAAAATCGAATTTTTTTCAAGGGAAAATTATTTTAAAGTTTTTACAACTTTATTTGGAAAAGATCAGTTATTGGAAGGCCTGCAATTTATTCCCAATCTTTTTGTAAAAAACTGTAAGCATCCTCAGCAAAAATCTATTGATGTTTCTGAGAAAAAAATTGAAAGAAATTCAAAACTGACAGTCGTCTTTCCTGTAGCCACAAATAATTTCTTTTTCGTCAGTGAAAATTTTCAAGTTTTTGGTAGATCCCTTTACTCTGCAAGTCGTGAGTAATTCTGAGCACTTTCTCTCCAGACCTGTAAGTGAAAACATCTGTAGCATTCCACCGGAAATATCTAAAGTTGATTACTTGCAATCTGAGGAGTAAATCTCGGTAAGTTTGATGCCTCTAAATGCTTCTATCTCTTAGTCCGAGATTTATTTTCCTTACCATTTTGATCCTAAAGCCTGGACATCAAATTTCCTTTGGAGCGTATTTTTAAGGGAAGTCGTTTTCCCTTCTTTGGGAGAATTTTTCTTATTTTGCATTATAAAATTATTCTAAATGAAATTTCTCTCATATTGTTAACCAAGGTAAAGTAAAATTAAATTTGAGGAGATGGTTCGTTTTCCTGTAGCAAAAATTAGTTTCTCTTTGGGAAAAATATTGTTTAAATTTCATAAAGTTTTCCCTTATTAATATCTTTAAAAGGCGTCAATTAATTTTTAAAGGCGTCTTTGTGATAAATCTAGGCTTGATTCTACTAACTTTTACCCTTTTTTACACTATTAATAAATTAAATTTGAGAATTCACTAACTTTGCATTCATTTCTTGTAAATTAATATTAATTTATTAACATTGGATTTAACGTGCATTAATTAACTTAATTTTAGGTTTAGTTATTTGCATTTTAGGTTAAAATTATTTTTACAGTAAAATCTAATTATGCGTGCTTATCTAATTTATGTTTGCTCTATTAACCTCCTAAAGATATTTTGTAAGTGAAGTGATATTATTAAATCTAATCCTTGATTCATTTCACATGTAAGAGCAACTTCTAAATTAAAGGCACTTGTATTAGCATTTCTCTCTAGTGCTTTGTTTCATTGAGCTATATTTACATTGAATCATTGTTATAAGTTGATCTCATTCTGATTTTATTTGAAGTGTTTACTATAATTTGTTCACAAACGGATTATTATTTCTCATTGAAGCATTGTGTTTTGCATTTTCATCTTGCATTTGATCACTATAACTAGAATTGTGGGCTTACTTTGTAATTGCAAGATTGTTCTATTGTATATATCATAATTACTTGCAAGTCGTTCTTCAATTGTTTACTGCTCATATTCCTGGTTGTCTTGGTCCATCTTACTAGCTTTCCTTGCAGCATTCCTTCTCTAGTAACTTGAAATTTTCATATTTCGCAAGTGATATAATCTATATTGAGCATTGTTCATAAGGCATGGTCTACATTTTCTAATCTATTCATGATATTTTTATCTCAATTGAATCCATATTAAAAAGTTTCTCATCTAATAAATACACTCGCTAATCAATCTCATCTCAAGTTCTCTAGAGAGGTAGTGATACTGCCCTTAACCTCTTAGGACCTATTGTTTCAACAATTTTTCCCTTTCATTATCACCTTTAGAGACTATCCCCCTTGACTTAGCTAGGAGAGAGTCTAAACGGAGTGAGTAGGGATTAGAGGGACAACCCCTACTCTGAGTGTTGTTCCTTTGGTGTACACTTTAGGTGACATCTTTTAGCGTCGTTGCCAGGGATAGAGTTTTTTTGTCCTAAGTTTTCACGACTAACATTTTGGTTCCTGCATTTTGGATTTTGGAGTTTGATACATGTTCAAGTGGTGACTCCACTTATTTCATTTTATGCAAGGATTTTTGCATGAATATTTGTTCTTGTAGACTTCTTGCTAATCTTAGACTAGAAACTCACTCTAATATTCGTTTTCTCTTTCAAGGTCAAGTGAGCAAGACATCATGGATTTTTTTGACCTGTTAACCCCTTTTGATTTTACGAATATTGATGGTTTTCTGTGTGATATTTTGGATGAAGCCATTGAAGCCATCGATAAGTTGCCTCTTTTTCAAGGTAACAATGCTATTAATGTTGAGACTCGCCTCAGGAATAACCTTTGTGTGAGCAACTTGGACCCGTGTACTAACCTTGAAGACGTCAAGATGAGGCTCATTGTTTTCACCTTAGGCGGGGATGGTCTATAATGGTTCACATAAGATTTATCTAATAAAAACCTCAAGTCTTTACAATCAATAATTGAGGCCTTTGAAGACAAATATGGAGATAAAGAAAAGCTCAAAGAGAAAATTGAAGTAAAGGAAACTAAAGAAGCTGAAAATGATCTCATCAAGGAGATAACTCAAATGGTTAAGGATATGTAGTTGAATCAAGCACAAATAATTAAGAGTATGGAGGTTAACTAGGCTCAACTCATCAATAACATGAAACTTAATCAAGAAAAATTAATAGTAGATCATGCCAAAGAAATTAGTTCCATGGAATCTAATCATATCACTCTTCAGAACGGGTTATTGGCTATAGAGAAAAAACATACTAAGGAAATGGAAAGCATGAAGACAACCATGCAAAATCATTTCATTACCATAGAGGAAAATCATGTCAAAGAAATGAGTGGTATTCAAGTAAATCATAACAAAATGATAAAGGACATGGAGGTTGGTCAGATATCTCTTCAGGATAGGTTGTTGGCCATGGAAGAAAATAAAGTACAATTAATAAAAACCATGAAATAAAATCATGCCAAAGAAATCAATACCATAGAGGATAAGTATTCTAATCAAATGAACATCCTTCAGAATAAGTTGGAAGAACTGGAAAGATTATTGGTACAAAATTTCCAACCCAAGTTAGATAATAAGAAGCAAGGTAATAGGGAACTTTCAACATATCATGGACCTTCCCATTCACCAAAGTAAGATCATGAAAATGTCATTTGTTTGATTAGAAAGGAAAATGAGGAAAATCAAGATCACATTCTGAATGCTTGCAAGATTTATCTAGCATCCTTGATAGAGAAGATGTAGAATGAAGAAAGGCATGTCATCAAATTCTTGAATACTTCAAATTTTCAATCTGAGCATTTCCAAGCTCAGGCATAAAATTATACATTGGTTGCATAATTTTTAGTATCGAAACCTACCAAAAAGAAGAAAAAAAAATAGAAGCATACGATGGTTGGGAGCAACATGACATTCAGATGAGTCAGAGCTCTAAGATGATTGAAATTGGACTTGGCACATCAGAAAACAACCCATTGATCTTCCTAAAAGTCGACAGATTCTCAAGATAGACTTAATTGAATACATATGATGCCATTAGGCATCCTTTTTATTGTATTCCTAAACCTACTCTTTGTCATTTCAGTTCAACATTTATGTTTCATAGAATAAGTTTCATTTTTGTCGTCAGATTAGATTTACATTTCATGTTAGTAGAATAGTTTCTGTTATGAAGCTTCAATTTCATGTACTAAATATTATATGATAATTTTTTGGATTACGCTTGGATAGACGCTACTTATATGATTTCGTGCATTGTTTGGACGCAGATTTTGGATTCTTGTGTTCCTTCAATGAAGCAATGTGTCCCCAAGTAGATCCATATGTTAACCACTTCATGTCAACAACCCTATAACAACATAAAATTTATTTCAAATCACTCTATCATGCTCAAGCAGACAAGCAGCCAAAGATCATCATTATCTTTCAACAGTTTGTGAAGTCATGTAAAACCAAATCTTGCAGCCCTGTGGGCCATTGTCAAAATGATTCTAGTATGTCTATAAAGCCATGCAAAACACCTGGGTAAGCCTAACAATTTTTGCTAACCAGTTTCATCCTAGGGAATTTTTTAACCTCAACTACTTATCTGTGTTTTTAAACAGTCAGATAATTAACAAAGTTTTTCTCCCACATATACCCCAAAGTTAGGGTGAGATTCGGTGGTGATGTCTTAAGTAAGTCCTATTGTATCGAGTCTATGTATTTTCATCATAATAGATCATGTATTGAGTCTTGCATAATTTGGTTCAGTTTAAGTGTCTGTTTTTAATTATTAAATTTCCAACTCGTTAGAAAATTTAATAATTTTGATGTAAATTGTAAAATAAAATGATTGTAAAAGTCCAAGGGGGTAGATTACTCAAAGTTAGAACCTTTACACATCAGCTTAGTATCTAGACACCTTTTGAGAGTTGAAATTATGTATATCCCCTCAATTTTGTTTTTTTTTTTACTTTTGGTTTTCTGGAAAAAAATGATAAAAAAAATCAGCCAAAAAATGGTCAAAAAAATTAAAAATTGTGAGAAAAATAAATTCTCTCCAAGGCAGAAGTTGGGACCATAAAAATATTATTTTCTTTGGGACCAGAAAAGAATTATTTTTTCAAGAAAATTAATTTTCTAGGTCCAGTTAATTGAAGAAAATTTGTGAGTCCAAAATAAGTCAAATTTTCAAGGTCCTCCATCAAGAAAAAAAACATTTTTTTAACAAAACCAAGGTGATTAAGTCAAAAGTGATTTTTTAAGGAAAAAATGTTAAAATAATATTTTTTGAACTTGGTAAAAACGAAATTATTATGGAATTTGAATTTCTTCATCAAGATCAAAGGACTAGATTTAATTTGGCATGGATCAAGTAACAACTAGCCATTATTCTCTAGGATCAAGTCAAAATTGTGCAACTTCTTGGACCTAGTCGTTTTCCACTTGTAGGGGGATCTAGATCTCTCTATATTTCTATAAATTGAGCCTGAGACTCCTTATTGTAATCATTTTTGGATGTTGTATTGACTCTGAAGCTCTATAATTTTTCTTGATTTATAAAAGCAAATAATTTGGGGGTTATAATACGATGTTCTTCTCAACTTATTGTGGTAATGTGTTCTGAATTGTGCTTATAATTTCTACTATGTTTTTTTGTTAAATTATTTATCCATTTGGATTTATAGTTGCTTATTTTCATCTATATTATGGTTAGAAACATTTTTTATTATTTAGATCTAGTGAATTCTTGTTTGAATCACTAGACCATCTTTTCACTATGTGACTCACCCCTTTTGAATTTGAAAAAATCTCTTTAATTTTTGTACAAATATTTTTACGATCAGGTATCGAGGACTTGGGGTCATTCTTGTTTGAATCAACTAAGTACTTGAGTTGGGCATTTGGAGAAGTTATTGCTTGAACCACCCATTTAATTAGCACATAATGAATAAGAACCCATGGTGGATATCCTGAGGGCTTGATCATTTGTAAAGTTTTGAAGGAGTTTTTCTTACCTATTACTCCACTAAAGATCATATATATATATATAATTAAATCTTTTAATTTATTTTAAAAAGATTTAAATGATCTATTTGTTATTCCTAGAGCTATGTTATCTTATCTATGGGTGGAGGTGTCCTCATACCCATAGATTAAACTTGTAAATTATTTGTAGATATTTTTATATTATTTTATTGTAAATATTGTATATATTTTATGAATATTTTCTATCTTTGTATATAAATATAACGATTGGTCCATAGTTTTGTTTATTTTGTTTTGAAATTAATTTGATTGCCGATCTTTAAAAAAAAAAAAAAAACTTGTATAGATCTGCTTTATAAGGAAATTTGCAAGTGGACCCATTTCATAATCAAAAGAGAATCAAAATATTTTGAAATCAAATCGCCTCCTTGGCAAGACAGCTAAGGTTTATTGGATACAACAAAATTTTGTGGGAGACTAAAAGCCTCTTTAGACTTCTCTCTCTCGTAGCCACAAGCTATTGGGGATTTAATTATTTTCTTTGACATTAAACATTAAACTTCGTTGGTTTACAGGTCTTTTCCCTTTTCCTTCAAGGCTTAGAGCGTTCATACATATTTTCCAACCACAAAATCGATTTTTTTTAAGGGAATTTTTTTTTTTTTTAAATTACAACTTTATTTGGAAAAGATTGTTGATTGGAAGGCCTGCAATTTATTCTCAAATTTCTTTTTGTAAAAAACCGTAAGCATCCTTAGCAAAAATAGGTTGATGGTTCTGAGAAAAAAATTGAAAGAAATTAAAAATTGAAATTCGTATTTCCTGTAGCCACAGAGAATTTATTTTTTGTAAGCGAGAATTTTTCAGGATTTTGGTAGAGCCCTTTCCTCAGCAAGTCGTGAGTAATTCTGGGAACTTTCTCTCCAGAACCATAAGCGAAAACATATGTAGCATTCCAATGGAAATCTCTAAAATCGATTACTTGGAATATGAGGAGTAAATCTCTGTAAGTTTGATGCTTCTAGATGTAGGAATTTATAGGGTAAGTTCCTTAGATCAAGAACCAAAGGTCACCACTCACAAATAGATCACAAATCAGTACACCAGTATAATCATGTGGTTAAAGCCCTCGAAGAGGGAAACAGTACACGGCCTAAGCCAACGTGGCCACTTCAGGCAATTTATTAATATAAAAAGAAAAGTTACATATGTTTCTCTCATAACGGTTATCGGACAAATGACCCTCCATGCTCTTTAAATAGAGATCATGCACCGGTGGGTGTTAAGCCACGGATCAATGCGATTAATACCGAGGAGAGAGATAACCGTCGGATCACTACTAATTGTGGACCGTCGGATTAAAGTTACAAATGTACATGGTAAAGAAACACACTTTACCTAACTCTACACTAGACTAAGTTATTCTTAACTATTTCCTATGTGTCGGAATATCCTAACACCCCCCCTTAAGAATAACTTGGGATAGGATTGAAGGATTTACAAAGGTAACACAAAAGGAGCCTAATTCCTATGTGTCGAAATATCCTAGCATCCCCCCTTTAGAACAAATTGGGATAGGATTAAAGGATTTACAAAAGTGACACAATAGGAGAAGGAAGGAGGCATTAGAGCTTATCCACCCTTAATGACAACTTTCCTGAACTCCAAGCATGGATCGAAGTTTAGTGAGCTTCGCTTCAGTGAGAGCCTTCGTAAAGATATCGGCTACTTGATCATTGGTTGGACAATATTGAACTTCAAGAACATGATCATGAATGAGCTTTCTGATGAAGTGTATGTGGATTTCAATGTAAATCATATGTTGATGTTGAACTGGATCTTTACATAGCTGAATGGCATTCTGATTATCACACCAAAGTGTAGTTGGATGATGCTGATGAAGACCAAATTCAAACAGGATCTGACGAAGCCACATGGCTTCCTTGTTGGCTTCAACTGCACCACGATACTCTGCTTTTGCTGAAGAAAGAGAGAAGGCACTTTGTTTCTTACAAGACCAAGTAATAGGTCCTAAGCCAAGAGTGAATACATATCCTGTAGTAGACTTTCGATCATCAGGGTCAAAAGCCCAATCAAAATCAGTGAAACCAATCAACAATGGATATGCTCCCGCATTGTAATGAATCCTGAACTGAATTGTACCTCGAATATATCAAAGTATTCTTTTAGCTTCTATCCAGTGACTTTCATGGGGTTGGTGCATAAACCGAGCGACAAGACCTACGGAAAAGGAAAGGTCAGGACGGGTATGGGTTAGATACAAAATTTTACCAACAAGTTGACAGTATAAGGTAGCATAGACTTCAGGAGTAGTACAAGTGACTGAAAGCTTGAATCCAGACTGAAAGGGAGAAGGGGCTAGCTTACAGTCTTCCATGTGAAAGTGGTGTAGAAGATCACAGGCATACTTGGACTGAGAGAGGGTAATGCCTTCTTTGGATTGCAATACTTGCTGACCAAGGAAATAATGCAATTGTCCTAAGTCTGCCATTTCAAACTTATTTTTGAGGCTAGACTTCACATGGTTTATATGGTTTGGATCACTACTTGTAAGGATAAGATCATCAACATAAAGAACATGGATGGTGAAGGACTTACCCACTTTATTGGTGTAGACAGTGTTATCAGAATGACACCTAGAAAAGCCATTATCTAATAGAAATCTATCCATTTTGGCATACCAAGACCGAGGAGTTTGTTTGAGACCATAGAGAGACTTCCTAAGGTGAAAAACAAGGCTAAAGTCATTTTGGATAAAGCCATGGGGTTGTTCCATGTAGATTTCTTCATGTAAATCTCCATGTAAGAAGGCGGATATAACATCCATCTGATGGACTTCCCATTTAAAGGAGGAAGCAACGGAAAGAACAAGGCAGATAGAATTCATTTTGGCAACAAGGGAGAAGGTTTCAGTATAGTCAATTCCTTCAACTTTTGAAAACCTTTAGCGACAAGATGAGCTTTATGTCTATTCACTTTTCCATCTGGTCCAAACTTTGTTTTGTAAACCCATCTGCATCTGACAAGTTTTCTTCCTTTTGGAAGAGGAACAAGATCCCAAGTATCATTCGCCAATAAGGAATGATATTCTTCATTCATAGCTTCATCCCAAGCTGGATGACCAGAGGCTTCTTCAAAGGTTTCTAGATCAGGATTTTCTAGAACTTGAGCCAATAAGGAAGAGGCTCTTTCGAACTGAGAACATGTATGTCGTCGATCAGTAGGGTCACTTGCAAGAGAACTTGCTGCATCCCGAGTAGAGCGGACCCATCTTGGAAGCGATGGAGTAAAAGGAACAATTTCAAGAGGTGGAGGAGGATTTTCATCCTCGCTGTCATCATCTGAACTAGAATGAATGCTATTAAAAATGGAAGAGAGAGAGAGAGAGGTGGCACATATGCCGAATTAGGCTTGCAGGCCAAAGGTGGCACACCCGTCGAACTAAGCTCGCAAGCCAATATATTTTCATCAAATTTTACATCTCTTCTAATGATTATATCTTTGATTTTGGTTGAAGAAGTCTATATCCTTTGACATCTTTAGAATATCCAACAAAAATTCATTTTTCACTCTTAGGTTCTAAGGCTTTATGTTTCGCATCTGGAATATGGGCCCAAGCATCACTTCCAAAAACACGAAAGTGACTTACATCTGGTTTGATTGAGCTCCAAGCTTCTTCTGGAGTTATATTCTTTAAAACCTTAGTAGGAGTGCGATTTACTATGTAATTTGCATAGTTAATGGCTTCTGCCCAAAAATTGAGACCAAGTCCTTTAGATTGAAGCATACAATTAGCCATTTCTTTTAAGGTGCGATTCTTCCTTTCAGCTACACCATTTTGTTGTGGAGTATATGGAATGGTATGTTGCAATTGAATGCCATGCTCAGTGCAGAAGTTGATAAATTTGTTGTTAACATATTCTCCTCCATTGTTTGATCTTAACTTAAGAATTTGATGTCCAGATTGTTTCTCAACAAAGGCCTTAAAGGCCAAGAACATGTTAAAAACTTCACTCTTGAGTTTTAAGAAGTATACCCAAGTGCGTCTGGAAAAATCATCAATAAAAGTTAAGAAGTACTTGCAACCAGAGAAAGAAACAACAGGAAGTGGACCACATAAATCACTATGCACAAGCTGCAAAGGGGCTGAAGCATGCCAAGAGGCACGTTTGTCAAAACTATCCCGATGATGTTTTCCGAGTACACATCCGGAGCAAACACCATCTCGGCAAGATACCATAGGAAGGCCCGTCACCATATTTTCCTTACATAGAGTTTGAAGAGAGCAATAGTTTAAGTGACCAAATCGCTCATGCCAAAGTTTGCTCACTTCATCATTATGAGCAACAAAAACGGAGGGAAGACATGATGACCCAAAGTTGTCAAAATTATACAACCTTGTGGAATCATCAGCAATGCCAGTAGCTAAAATATGTCTAGGATCTTTGAGGTCCTTGATTACAACATCATGAGGTGATAATTCTACTATTTTCCCTTCACTTGAATGAGTTATCTGATAAACAGATAGAAGGTTGCATGACAAGGTAGGAACACATAGTACATCATTAAATTGACCATTATCTAGATGAATGGTTCTAGATCCTACAACACTAAGAGATCTATCATCACCAACATAAATATGTTTGGTGTTACAATCATTTAAAGAAGAAAACATGGCTTTATTTTTGGCCATGTGGTAAGAAGCTCCAGAATCAATGAGCCACTCATGAGAATGAGAAGAAGAAGATACATTTAATGCATAACCAAATCTTGATGCTTGACAACCACAAGCAGAAAGTGCCATTCCTGAAGATGAAGGTGAAGAGTGCTCCAAATTGATGTTGTGCTTCTTCATTGTTGCTTATAAGGCTTCCATATTCTTAAAACATTTGGACTCTATATGGCCATCACGATTGCAAAAGTTGCAATGTCTATCTGTCTTCTTCCATTTGTTTTTATTTGCCTTATCATTTTGGTGAGTTTCTTTTTCAGTTTGCGGCTAAAATTGCTTAGGACCCTTGTTTGGTTTCAGACCATACTTTTTATGATAATGCTTCTTGGGATTATTTTGATATGATTGTTGTTGGGCTGCTAAGGCTTTCTTAGAAGCGTTTCCAAAAGTGATAAGACCAAGGTGTAAGAGTTTTTCTTGTTTTCTTATCAAAGAATTGCAAAAGGCATCAAAAGATGGGTTCTTGTAGGTGGTTCCTAAAGAAATGATGGCTTCTCTAGTGGAATGGAAGGCGGAAACAAATACAGAGTATGCAGGGCCAATTTTAGTAAGAATGCAATAGATGAGGCTACCATCTTCCTTTTTGACCTTACAACCTTCTAAAAGAACCCTAAGGGTCTTGAATTTGGACAAAAAATCTTCAATAGAGGAGAAATTATTGGGGTCCAAAGTAAACAACTAATTTTCAAGTTGATGGGCCCTGATTTGATTTTGAATGTCAAAGACAGTATTTAGCTTGTCCAGGGCTTCATGAGGGGTGTCAATGTCAAGGATATGAAATTGAAGATCTTGAGAAATGGACATTCCTATCAACCCTCGTGCTTGATCTTGTTTATTTTCCCATTTAGCGACTTTATCATCATCAGAAGGTTTATTTTCTAGCCCTGTGGCTATTCTATAAAGCCCTTCACTTCTAAGTATATCTACCATGTGAGGTAGCCATTGGAAATAATTGGTGTTGTTAAGAATAATCGAGCATGCACTTTCCATTTTTTTTTTTAATCGAAGCTGAGAAAAGCTAAAACTAACTGCTCCAATGGAAAGATCTCGAAAAATTAGGTCGTTTAAAAAAAAACGGCTTCCGGATGAAGAAGTTATGCCTTTTGAAAAAACTTAGTTGTAGATGCCGAATAGTTACGGGAATGGTTTGAAATTTGAAGATGAAGTTCAACTTTAAAAAAAAATCCCGCCCCTTTAACAAAAATTTTACAAAAAGAATCTTGAGGGAGAGACTTGAACCCAAGACCTCTATTCTCATAAACAAACTCCTCACCAAGTGAGATAGTAAAAAGATGTTGTAAATGTTTGAAAGGAGGAAAGGTGTTTTTTTTTCGTGCACAAAAAAACACAAAACCGAGAAAAAAAAACGAAATGCAAGTCTTACGGCAAAATTTTAGATTTTTGGTTAGCCTTACCGGAAACTACCTATTTTTCCACTATTTCTTATTTCCCGAGATCGCACAAAGACGCGGGGAAAGTGCATACGTAGCAAAAAGATTCGGCAAATAAGTGAAACCTTCAAACTGAAAATAAATAGAGGGAACCGAAATAAGTAGAACTATTAACAAATATAACTGCAAAACCGATACGTTATATCTCCAGATCTAAACTGTCATAACTTGGGCAGCCGGAAACCTTTTCGCATGAAACGAAAGGCATTCCTCACTGTAACAGACACTCCAGACACAACAGAGCAGTTCTCCAAGCCCAAAAATGTTCAGAAATAGTAGATCTACAAAACAGCATTCGCATGCAGTCAAATCGGCTTTGGATTTTGATCAACAACGGACACGGCCCTCAAAATAGCTCTGATGCCACTAAGGCCCAACCACTACACCAAAAGACCGACCTGTTAGTAAGGGCGGCATCCCAGGGTCTTAAGGGTGGGGTCTTAAGGCCCATCGGAGCATCTGAGGGTCGGGACCCTTACGCAGTACCCCTCATTACGCAAACCCCGGACACGTGGCTGCGGGCCCTACCCGCACATGGGACATTATAGCCCACCACGCTCCGCACGTCTCGACCTCAAGACCTCGGCTCTGATACCATGTAGGAATTTACAAGGTAAGTTCCTTAGATCAAGAACCAAAGGTCACCGCTCACAAACAGATCACAAATCATTACACCAGTATAATCACATGGTTAAAACCCTCGAAGAGGGAAACAATCCACGACCTGAGCCAACACGGCCACTTTAAGCAATTTATTAATATAAAAAGAAAAGTTACATATGTTTCTCTCATAAACAGTTACCGGACAAATGACCCTCCATGCTCTTTAAATAGAGATCATGGACCAATCGGGTGTTAAGCCACGGATCAAGTGTCGTTAATACCGAGGTGAGAGATAACCGTCGGATCACTACAAATCGTGACCATCGGATTATAAGTTACAAATGTACATGGTAAAGAAACACACTTTACCTAACTCTACACTAGACTAAGTTATTCTTAACTATTTCCTATGTTTCGAAATATCCTAACACTAGATGCTTCTATCTCTTAGTCATAAACATTGCGAGATTTATTTTCCTTAGCATTTTTCTCCTAAATCCTTGACGTCAAGTTTTCTTTAGAGCATATTTTTTGGAGAAGTCGTTTTCCCTTCTTTGGAGGAAAATTTTCTTATTTTATATTATAAAATTATTCTAAATGAAATTTCTCTCAGATTGTTAACCAAGGTAAAGTAAAATTAAATTTGAGGAGAGGTTTTTTTTTCGTGGCAAAAATAGGTTTCTCTTTGGGGAAAATATTGTTATTTAAATTTTATAGAGTTTTCCCCTATCAATATCTTTAAAAGGGATCAATTAAATTTTAAAGGGGTATTTGTGATAAAGCTAGGTTTGATTCTACTAACTTTTTAATTTTTTTTTACTATATTAATAAATTTAATTTTAGCACTTACTAACTTTCCAATCATTTTTTTGTTGATTAATATTAATTTATTAACATTAAATTTAACTTGCATTAATTAACTTAATTTTAGGTTTAGTTATTTACATTTTAGGTTAAAATTATTTTTGCAATTAAATCTAATTATTTGTGCTAATTTATATTTGCTCTATTAACCTCCTATATTACAAGTGAATTGATATCATTAAATTTGATTCTTAACTCATTTCACATTTAAGACAAACTTTTAAATTATAGGCACTTGTATTGGTATTTCTCTCTAGTGCTTTGTTTCATTGAGCTATCTTTACATTGAATCAGTGTTATAAGTTGATCTCATTGTGATTTTATTTTAAGCATTTATCGTAATTTTTCACAAGCGAATTATTATTTTTCAGTGAAGCATTGTGTTCATGTGCATTTTCGTCTTGCATTTGATCATTATAACTGGAATTATGGGCTTACTTTGTAATTGCAAGATTGTTCTACTATGTAAATCATAATTACTTGCAAGTTATGTTAGATCTAAGACTTTTTTGATCCATAATTTAGATAAATGTCTTTCGGATTAATCACATCATTAGGATTAGGTCGACATTTCGAACCATCTAATGTGGTTCATCCTTAGGATTAATCACATTATCCTAATGATGTGATTAATCCGAAAGACATTTATCTAAAATATACTTGCAAGTTGTTCTTGAATTGTTTAGTGTTCATATTTCTGGCTATCTTGATCTATCTTACTAACTTTGCTTGTGGCACTACTTATCTAGCTACCTAAAATTTTCATATTTTGCAAGCGATATAATCTATATTGAGCATTGTTTATAAGGCACTCGTCTACATTTGCTAATCTAGTCATTCTATTTTGATCTCAATTGAATCCATCTTAAAATTTTGCTCATTTAATCCACGGGGTCTTAGATAGATGGTGCTCATGTGCTCTGTTAAGGCAGTCCTTGATGTGAAGTCACCGGTTCAATTCCCCACCCCGATCGGGGTGATATATTGGACATGATGAAGATGTCCTACCAAGCTTACAAAAAAATAGCTCATATAATAAATATACTCACTAATCAATCTCATCTCAAGTTGTCTAGATAGGTAGTGATATTGCCCTTAATATTTAGGATTTGTTGTCCCAATATGTTTTCCCTTTCATCATCACCTTTAGGGACTACCCCCTTGACTTAGCTAGGAGAGAGTCTAAACGTAGTGAGTAGGGATCAGACTGACAACCCCTACTCTGAGTGTTGTGCCTTTGGTGTACACTTTAGGAGACAACACCTCTCATTTGGCCAAAGGGTTGGTAAAAGAGCTTAGGGAGCATAGCAC
Source organism: Pinus albicaulis (assembly GCA_034641835.2). Classification (NCBI taxonomy): domain Eukaryota; kingdom Viridiplantae; phylum Streptophyta; class Pinopsida; order Pinales; family Pinaceae; genus Pinus; species Pinus albicaulis. The sequence continues at coordinate 31,395,421 of MU968480.1, forward strand.
TATTAATTTTTGTAGCATCGGATGTGCTCTAGCCTTGAGAAACCGTTTAGAGAAATTCCACTTGAAATTATTTCATTAAAATAATTATTTATTTTTAATGTATTCCTAAGTCTAAACTTAGGAAATGAGAATAATTAAAGGGTATTAATTAAATGGGGTGTGAATCTTCTAGATAAAGGCATGGATCAAGTCGTAGATAATATGAGCCATTGATTAAGATCTAACCTTGGTCGTTGATATGTCAATGAGAGATTATAAGAAGGAGCTCGATGGGCACTTGGAGAACACATTTGAGATTTGTAGAGATCGATGTTTTTGGGTGATCGAATTCTCAGAGAGGCCAACATTGAGTTTATAGAGAGAGAGATCGATTGAGATCGTTGCAGTGAGGCACAGAGATAGTATACCGGATGAATTTTTCTAGATCCGGGGAGTGCAAGGTAGAGAAGATGTTGAGAGCCACGGAGGTTGCATAGTGCCACGTTGAGAGTCTGCAATTTTGCTGGGAGACAGTCGGGATCTAGTGTCGGAAGTCGGGGTATGAGTCTGGAAGGCCAAAGAGTCAATTTTACAGTCGGAAGAAGGTCAAAAGGAGGAGGTGACGTTGTTGCTAGATCTGTGACGCGGGAACAGTGTAGGTTGATGTAGTCACTGTGCAGAGAAACCTCTCCAGTCTATATCAGTGTCGGATTTCCTATGACAGTGTGAGATTTTCTCACTATCTCTTTCGTCAGTATTTCTCTGTATCGGATAGCCAGTTTGGGCATCCAACAAATTGTACTCAGATTACTATTGCATAATTTTAAAACCCTCAGTTGTTGCGTCGATATTCCCAAGTTGGGATTTTCTAGGGACGATTGTCCAAAAATAACGGTGTACTTGTGTGTGTGTGTTTCTATCTTTCTTGTGTTGTATTTTTTGTAGTATTTTATGTTGTGTAGGTTGCATTGAATTAAATTTGATATTTGTTGTAGTAAACTGCAAGTAAATTGTTTGCTTAATTAAGAAATTAGAATAATTAAAATCAGTTGTTGCAGTTGGGTTTGGGTAACCCAATTTTCACATGGTATCAGAGCACAGATAGAAGCTGCAGATCTCGGTTGCTGAAGGAAAGAGGGTGATTCGAGGCACTTCGTAGACAATTGCTCGAAACCCCAGAGGTTGCGTAGCCTAGAGGCCAGCAGGGCATATTTTTGAGGAAATTTGTCTCTTGAGTGAGTCGGTAGAGAACAAAATTTCCAGATCGAGATTTATCAGAGGCAGATGGAGCAGCGCAATAGTTTCCACGCAGAGCAGATCTTTAGCTGGAACGTAATTTTTCTGCAGCAGTTTTCTAGAGCAGAAAAGCGTAAGGAGGAAAGAAGAGAAAACTCAGGGAATTCTGCCCTCAAAGTATTTCTAGCCAAGAAATTATTTTTTTCAACGCAGAGCAACAGTAGCCGAGAGTAGTTTTTCTCACACCAACAGGGAGTGCATAGAGCTAGTTAGCATTTGCGCAGAGGGTTAGAGGCATAGTTCGACTTTGATGCTTGGAAAAATGGCATCAGCTAGGTTGAGGGATCATGATTGGTTAGACAAATCGTCTAACTAAATGATCTGGAAGGCAATGATTTCCTTCCTTCTAGATGAGTACGATCTCAAAACCTACATCGATAATGTGGTGATTGTCCCCGCAGATCCATATCGGCTAAATACGTACAAGAAGGAAATGGCTAAGGCAAAGAGGATGATCCTTTATGGATTTTGGGATCATGTTGTATCTCACATAGCAGCCCTTGGAACGGCTAAAGAGATTTGGGACTCCCTTGCCAAGTTGTGCAAGAGATCTTCTGAGCAGCGGAAGATGTATCTAGAAGAAAAATTGAGGAGCACATGTATATAGAAGGGAGAACACATAGACCACTTTCTCCATAGGATTCAGTATGTACGAGATTAGTTGGCAGCTATAGAGTCAATGCCTCAGGCTATAAAGATGGTGTGGATAACTCTAAATGTTGTCTCGGAAGAATGGCAAGTGTTTGTCCAAAGTGTTTTGGCCAGGGAAACATTGCCAAAGTGGGCGGATCTGTAGTAAGAAGAGTTGAGGTGAGACTTAGTGAAGAGTAACTTAGAAGGCAAAAACATTAGTGGGCAGAAAGAAGAAGTGGAGGAAGAGGAGAATGCAGTCCTCACATCAAAGGGGCAGTAGGAGAAACACAATAGAAAGGAGGATGTTTCAAAGATCAAATTATTTAGGTGTGGTGAACTTGGTCACTACGCTACCCAGTGTCCACTCAAGAAGAGGGACAAAGAGGAGAGGTAGGATCAACAGGATGGATATGCAAAGATCGACAGGATGTCCTCTAGAATAGAGGAGGAATTTTTCATGATCACCGAGATACCTCCAGGGATGAGGTGGGGCGATTTGGTTTTGTAGCCCCAAAGAGCTACAGGATGGGCAGGATCCTTGACGAGTCCACCTCTTAGATCAATACCTTGCTACGGGAGCCCATAACAGCAGCAGTAGGATGGACTAGTGACAATTGGTGGAGTCAAGTGTTGGACTGACAAGTGCAATGGCTAGTAGTGTTCGAAATTGAGAAGCGCGGAGAAGAGTTGACAGTAGTGCAAAAAGCATAGTGTAGAGTCAGCAGTAGCACAGAGGCTTCAACAATAGCACAGATACTAGCAGTAGTCAGGACTCAGGTGAAAAATACATCACACTGAACACAGATGGTTTAGTATGATGGACATCTCTCAGTTGCAACAACAGTAGATGAGAGGTAGTGGCAGATGTTGGAGTGGCAGTAACAATAGATTTGCAGTGAAGATGTAGTTGTTGGCAGCAGTACACTGAGTCAGCAACAGCACAGATGCAACGCAGAATTAGAGTTGCATATTAGTTGGTGGGTAGTGAGACCAGACATCAAGAGTGCAAAAAGAGGTGATACAAAGTCAGAGTGATGCTTCAGTGGGTTGCAGGACTTGAGCACATTCCTCTCAAAGAGGGAGTGTTGATTTTTGTAGCATCATATGTGCTCTAGCCTCGAGATTTTGTAGAGAGGCTAAGACACATGCATTCTCCAAGACCCAGAAATCGTTTGGAAAAATTCCACCCGACGATGATTTAATTAAAATAATTAATTATTTTTAATGTATTCCTAAGTCTAAACTTAGGAAATGAGAATAATTAAAGGGTATTAATTAAATCGGGCGTGAATCTTCTAGATAAAGGTGTGGATCGAGTCCTAGATAATCTGAGCCATTGATTAAGATCTAATCTTGGCTATTGATATGTCAACGAGCGATTATAAGAATGAGCTCGATGGGCACTTAGAGAACACACTTGAGGTTTGTAGAGATTGATTTTATTGGGTGATCGAATTCTTAGAGAGGTAGCTCTGAGTTGCTAGAGAGATATCAAGTGAGATCATTGCAGTGAGGGGCAGAGATACTATACCGGAGGAATTTTTCCAGATCCGGGGAGTGCAAGGCAGGGAATACATTGAGGGCCATAGATAGGTTGTGCAGTGCAACACAGAGGTAGTGCAGAGCTTCAGAAGGAGTCCACAGTTTTGTTGGGAGATAGTCGAGATCTAGTGTCAAAATTCAGGGTGTGAGTCCGGAGGGCCAGAGAGTTGAGTTTCCAGTAAACAGAAAGTCAGAAGGAGGGGACGTAGTTGCTAGATTTGTGACACAGGGGACAACGTAGGCTGATGCAGTCACTGCGCAGAGACAATGCAGAGAAACTCCTCTCCAGTCCAGATTAGTGTCAGATTACCCATGACAGTGTGATATTTTCTCACTATCTCTTTTTCAGTATTTCTCTACATGGGATATCTAGTTTGGGCATCCAACGAATTGTACTCGTATTACTACTGCATAATATTAAAACCCTCAATTGCTGCACTGGTTTTCTCAAGTTGGGTTTTTCCATGGATGATTATCCAAAACTAACAGTGTACTCGTGTGTGTGTGTTTCTATCTTTCTTTGTAAATTTATGCAGATGTTCTATGCTTTATGCAACTTTACTTTCTCTTCAATTTTAGATAGCAATCACATAAGTAATAAAGTAAAATGTTGATAGAACATACCAGTAGATCAATAGAAGATAAGCCAGAAATATATATTTGTGTTAGTGCGTTACGGCGATCAGCAGGATGCTTCAACCAGCAAAGTCTTATCAGTCAGCCAGCCCAGTATATGTGTCACATCACCCTCATCATACAATCCAAGTCAACCAAATTCAACGCATCCCAAAATTCAACGCTGTCCAAAAAGTCAACATTGTCCATAAAGTCAACGCAGAACAACAGCATGTCAAAGTCAACGCATCGCAGTCAATGGTCAAAATTTTGACCTCAGTTCTTATGCCAAATAGTACGGACTATAGAAATCGAAGTTTGTGCCAAGATTCAGCTCCTTTTGACAATGTGTCAACGAGATCAATGTTGGTCAAACCTCGGCAAGGATGCTCTAGTCGTGAAGAAAAATTCAACGCCTCTTCCCATTTCAGAATGAAGATCGCCTCCATGGTCAAACCTGAATCAAGAGAGAGGAAATGTGAGATTCCATGAGATGAGAAATGTCCCCCTCAACTGGACTTTATTTATAATCATCAATGAGGGTGCACACATCTGTCAGTAAAACCTAAGGCCACCCGCACATATTTTTGAAAAGATTAATGAATTCAAAATAATGTTTTTCTCATCTGGATCAAGATGATCTTTAGATCGATCTTGCACCTCTTCGAAAGAGGAACCCAATAAAAATATTGGTGTCTTCATCTGAGCATCACAACATGGAGTTTGGACCTAGTTGTCCAATTTTAACACTCCCTCTCAACTAGGGAGAACTCCATCCACCCGTGCAATCAAACATCGTGCGTCATCCCGTTGTAACTTGCTTTGCTGGCCTCTTTATTTCAGAACAGAAGTGGGTTAGTCACAAAGACATCATTCTCGGCCGACAGATTCATCCTGCAGGTTTGAAACCCCATAGGACTCACAAAGAGTCTCATACTCAACCCAAAGTTAAGGCTTTTTCAACTAAGAGCAAGGTCCCAGACCTCACTAAACTTGATCCCAGATCAAGTGGTTGGACCGTGCCATCTTAGATAGAGAGTACGGCAATCTCTGATGCGTCCATCAGTATTTGCTACTAGTCTCTAGCTTTTCCCACCTCATTGGCCAAATGAGAGGTACTTCCCATGAGCCCTGAACTCAATGGGTAGGATGCATACGGGGCACAGATAATGAGAGGTGAACCAACTCAAACATCATAACGGTGAGGCAGAAGCACTACAAGGTTCGGCAAGCCTAGCCCCGTGAGTACTTATAGCTCCGAGAAGCTATCCCCAAAGCCCCCCAAAGCTCCCAGAGCTCATCATCCAACAAGACCCACATCATAGGGTCGTTCCACGATACCAAGACTCTCATGGAAGGTTACGAACTTGACCTTCCCCAGGGGCTTTGTGAGAATATCCGCGACCTACTCATCAGTTCCTATATGATCGAGCCTTACGGCGCCTCGCTGTACCATATCCCGAATATAGTGGTCCCTGATATCAATATGCTTAGATCGATCGTGGAACACTGGATTCTCGGACAAGCGAATCCCACTCTGGTTATCGCAGAGTATCACGGTGGTATCTAGCACATGTCCAAACAGCTCACTAAAGAGCTTTCGTAACCAAACTCGTCACACAGCCATACTTAAGACCATGTATTCAGCTCGCGATGCAGCAAAAGTGCTTATTAGCTCTCCGCTCATCCATGATATCGAAGTAGATCCAAATGTGAAGCAAAGATACCGATGTGCTTTTACAATCCACCACACTCACCTAATCAAGATCGTGATAGCCAAGGAGGCCGCGTTCCTACAAAGGTATCTTAGCCCATGGTTTATTGTGCCCCGAAGATATCTCAGAAGATTCTTGGAACCAACCCAGTGAGTGTGATGAGGCTCAACCAACTGTTGACTCAAAGTATTCACTGCAAAACATATATCTGAATGGGTGTTCACTAAGAACATTAGGTCCCTACGAGTTGACGATACTCATTAGGATTTTCTAACATGGGCCCAACAGCGCTGCCACTCAACTTCTTAAAGTTGAGCTCCATCGGTGTCGACACGGACTTGCAGTCCACCATACTAAATCTTTCCAGAAGCTTCACAATGTATTTTCCTTGAGAAGGAAAATCTCGCCAGGTCTCTGCCAGACCTCTAGGCCTAGGAAGTAGTGCATCAGTCCTAGGTCCTTCATCTCGAACTCAGCAGCGAGCTCCCTCTTGCATTGATGAATGAGAGGGTCAACACTTGTCAGGAAGAGGTCGTCCACATACAGCACCAGAATGAGAGGCTTCTCTCTATCAACCTTGAAGCAAAGGTTTGGATAAGCATTACTACGAGTGAAGCCCAGCTTCATCAGGTAGCTATCTATTCTCTCGTACCAAGCTCTAGGTGCTTGCTTCAACCCATAGAGGGCTTTATTCAACCTGCAGACATGAGTGTCCCAATCCTGGACCTCGAACCCTAGAGGTTGCTCTACATACACCTCTTCCTTTATCGTACCATGCATAAATGCAGTCTTCACATCCATCTGATGAAGAATCCATCCTTGCGTAGGAACAAGGGCTATGATAGATCAAATGGTGGTATATCGGGCCATAGGTGCAAATATGTCATCATAGTCTATACCTTCCTTTTGAGAGAAGCCACGGGCAACGAATCTTGCCTTGAAATTTTCAGCACTTCCATTAGATCCATGCTTGATCTTGTAGAGCCATTTCAAGGTGACAGCTGCTTTGTCCTCCGGTCTTGGAACCACATCCCATACATCATTCTTCATTATGGACTCATACTCTTTGTGCATAGCATCCTTCCATACTTGATGCTTTACGGCTTCCTCAAAAGATCTACGCTCAAATTGTAGAATAGTACTCATGGCTGCTAGATACCCTTGGCATCTACTCAGCTTCTTGCTTTCACGAAATGTCCCCCTTGGGGCCATATGTCCCTCGGCATCATAGAGAATGTCCCTGAGCCATGATTGTCTCTTCCCTAGTGAAGGAGGTGGATCAATCGGGTCCATCAGTCCTTCAACATCGGGCATTGTCTCATCCTTCGGTCCTTCTTGAATTCCAGGCCTTGCTTCATGGTCTTCCTCAGATCTCAAAAGATTCACTACTTTCCTCAGGGAAGCATCTTCCTCAAAAGTGACATTGTGATATATCTCCACTTCCCTTTAACCAGGCACATAGACTATATAGGCCTTCGAAGTTTCGCTGTAGCCCACAAACATTCCTTTCTTCCCAGAAGCATCCAACTTGCTCCTCTTCTCTTTCGGCACATGAAAATAAACAGGACATCCAAAAAATCTAAAATGTGACATCATGTTTCTTACCAGTGAAAACCTCTTCAGGAGTTTTGGAGTCCAAGGCAGAATGTGGGCATCAGTTTCGTATGTACATAGTAGTGTTCGCAGCTTCTCCCCACAGAAACTTCGGTAGACCCTGGTCACATAGCATGGCACGGGTAGCTTCCATAATGGTCTTATTATTTCGTTCAGCAACACCATTATGCTCAGGGGTGTAGACACTTGTGGTCTCCCTCTTGATGCTAGCTTCTCTGCAAAAATTCTTGAACTCGTTTGTCTCATATTCAATGCCATTATCGGTCCTCGAAATCTTGATCTTCTTCCTTGTGATATTTTCCACCAAGGCTTTGAAGGTAAGCAACCACATGAAAGCCTCATCCTTATTTTTCAAGAAGAATATCCAGGTTTTGCAAGAGAAGTCATCTATGAATGTCATATGATAAGAACATCTTCCCAAGGATGTCACGGGAAGCATACTAGACAGATCAGAATGTACTAATTGCAAGACATCAAATGTCTTTGTGATGCTTGAGGGGAAATGTCCCCTTGTATGCTCTCCTTCGGCACAACCCTGACATACACCTTCATGATTATTTGAGAACTCGGGCATCCCCGTCACCACCTTCCTTGCTTCGGGAAGGGCTTTGTAGTGAAGGTGTCCAAACCTCTGGTGCCATAGTTCAGTCTGTCGAATAGTATCATATGTCATCGCTCCCAAGACTACCTCCAACCTGGGTAGAGTGTATCAACTCTAAACCCAATCGTGATAGCTTCTTTGAAGCTCTTCTTCCACATGCGCACCTTTCCATCGCTGAATGCCACATTGAAGCCTTTGTCTTCGATGGCTGATATAGACACAAGGTTTTTCTTCAATTTTGGTACATAGAGTACATCCTGCAAATGTAGGACTTGTCCTTGAGACAAGTGGAGGGTCACAGTCCCTGTCCCTTTCACGGGATATGTGACATTATCTCCAAGGATAATTTCCAGATTAGTATCCTTCTCAACCATATCAGAGAGTGCTTCCTTGAACCCAGTGATGTGCCTTGAGGCACCACTATCTATCAACCAGACATCCATAGTGTCGGGTGGAGATGCAACAGAGAGGGCAGATACAAGAATGTATTCATTTCTTTTATTAACAACATTTGATTCCTCATATCTGGAGTTTCTTGACCTTTTGAAAGGTTGAACATTTCGCTGAAGGGGGCCTTCCTCTTTCCCTTGGACCTATTGTTCCTTTGATTTCCATTCCTCCAGTTGTTGTTGTTGTCATCACCATCAGGAGAATCCTTCCTGAAAGGACATTCTCTAGCATAGTGACCTGGCCTATGACAAGTGTAACACTTGCCCTTCTTTCCTTGGACCCTTGCTCTTCCTTTTTTCTTTGGACTACCAAATTTCTTCTTTCTAGAATGAGCAGTGTAGGCAGCATTTCCTTCATTTTCATATTCCTTCATTCTTGTCTCTTCTTGAACGCATCTCGATAGTACTTCGTCAAATTCAGGTTCACATTATTATTTAGAATGGTAGTGTTGAACACATGCCATTCGTATGGGAGCCCTCCAAGTGTGGTGAGTACCATCTCTCGATTAGCTATTGTCTCCCCAAAAGCCAGCAGATTGTTCCTAATCTCGGTCAGCTTCAGAAAGGATGATTGAACAGACTCATCCCTACCTTTCTTCAGATTCTTCAATTGATTATTGAAGAATAGTACTTGATTCACATTGTTGGCCTTGAACATGTTGACCAACTTATCATGCATTTCTTTTTATGTCAATCACATAAGCAATAAAGTAAAATGTTGATAGAACATACCATTAGATCAACAGAAGACAAGCCAGAAATATATATTTTTGTTGGTGTGTTACGGAAATCAGCAGGATGCTTCAACCAGCAAAGTCTTATCATTTAGCCAGCCTAGTATATGTGTCACATCACCCCCATCATACAATCCAATTCAACCAAAGTCAACGTAGCCCAAAAGTCAAAGATGTCCAGAAAGTCAACGTTGTCCATAAATTCAACACATAATAGCAGCAAGTAAAAGTCAACGCAGCACGGTCAACGGTCAACCTTTTGACCTCAATTCTTGTGCAAAATAGTACGGACTGCATAAATCAAATTTTGTGCCAAGATTCAGCTCCTTTTGACCATGCATTGACCAAAGTCAACATTGGTCAAACCTGCAGTGGATGCCCTAGCTACAGTAGAAAAGTCAACATCCTTCTTCCCACGTGTTAACGGAAGATTGCCTCCAAGTAGCTCGAACCAATTAGAAGAGGAGAGAGAATGTGATATGATGAGATCAATGAAATGTCCTCCACCGTTGACCTTATTTATATCCATCAATGAGGGTGTGTGACACATTTGCTGGGGGTGTAAAACCTTAAGGCCGACTCGCACATATTTTGAATAGTTTAAAAATAAATTCAAAATAAATGTTCTACTCATTGGATCAAGATGATCTTTAGATCGATCTTGGACCTCTCTGAAAGAGGAGCCCAATAAAAATATTGGTATCTTCATATGAGCATCACAACATGGATTTTGGACCTATTTGTCCAAATTTAACATTCTTGCGTTGTATTTCCGCAGTTTTTATGTTGTGTAGGTTGCAGTGAATTTAATTCGATATTTGTCGTAAGAAAATGCTAGTAAATTGTTCGTTTAATTAAACAAATAAAAGAATCAACATCAATTTTTGCAATAAGATTTGGGTAGCTAAATTTTCACAAGCACTACAGATGAACGCATCATGTACTGGTGACTCCTTTTGTCTAGGATGCATGATGTTCAATAACTTAATCACTCAGGATCAAGTCATATTTGGGTTCTACCCTTGGTTATGTGGACTGAATTTTGTCAGTGGAGAGTCGCAAGGTCTTGTTACTCACTCTCGTTCGATTCTTATTATTATCTATATCAATCTTCAGCAAGATGCAGAGATATTACATGATGACATGATGGCATGATGATCGATGGTCAGATATTGGCAAGTGAAATTCTCCCTAGTTGAGGAGTGTTAAATTGTGCAATTAGGGCCAAATTCCACATTAGAAGGCTCATTTGATGGAGTTAATTATTGCATTGAATTTGTCTTTTTGAGAGGACCAAAATTGACCTAAGGTTCACTAAAATCGGACAAGGATAAACATGTTTTTGAAGTTGTTAGCGCTCAAATCTACCTTAGGCTGAAATAAGGTAAACTCAAGGCTACATCAAACCACGCTCAGCCTCGTAGCTAGCCCTACGAGGACAGGAGAGGGCTCTCTCCGGGTCTATCTCGGAAAAAGGTCTTCAAGGGGGGCTGAGATGACTTATAATGAATACTGATTTTAGGCTAGTAAAGAGATAGGAAAGTTTGATTTTGATTTTTTGGGTTTTTTGTTGAAAAAATGGGAAAAACAATTTTGGGTCCGGGGATAAGGCCAGATCTTTGCAGAATTCGAGTTGGGGCGAGGTAGGCAATAGTCTTGATGCTTTTGATCGATTATATGGACAGATCAGAATGAAAAGGAGCTGAAGAGGGCAAGGGAGAACATGTATCCTCTCCAAACAGGCGAAAACATGTAAAACTAAACAAATTCAAAGGCAGAGCACTGAAATCAATGGATTCAACCTCATTTACTCATTCATTTAGTTTCAGAAGCATAAGAAGGGAATGGCATACATTAAACATGAAATAACTTACAATAAAATGAGAGAAAACACCATCAAGAACTGAAAGCCACAAGAATCCCAACAGGTGCTGCAAAACCTATGATCTTTCCTTAGCCAAAATATGAAAAATATGTACAATAGTGTGCCAAAATCTTCCCAAGAGTCCCACCTGTAGAATATCTCAGAAATTACATCATATAGACCTCCTAACCCCTTTCTACACCTCTAGGGGTCGAATTCCTCCTTCTAGGAGCAGTTCCAACTAATTCTAAACAAGGAGCTAGAATATAGGCATCCAAACAACTTGCCTCTAAAAGGAAGGAAACTGATTCTTACATTTGATTTTTACTTTTTTAGGAGTGATTCATCTAGAATAGGTAAAAGTGAGTCCAAGTTACATTCCAACCATAAAATTACATCAAGACAACTCAAAAATTACATCCACAAGCAAAACTGGTCCAACTGGCCGAAATCCTGAGCTGGAAGGTGAAAAATTGACCAAAAATCTATATGCGTAGCGCGTCTTTCAGCCTGCTTTTGGGGAACTTCCCGGCATCAAAATTGAGCTCATGATATCTCGTTGGAAAGCTCTGGATGTTGGCTATCCAACTCAAGTGGAATTTCCCAATTTGGAGCTCATTTTCCCCTCCAAAACTTCATTCTCCCAGAAGTACTTCCTGCTGGTGCAAAAGGTGGCAGAAAGGTGGTTTTCATGGTGTTTTTGGGCCCTTTGATCATCCAGAACTTGATGAAATGCTTCAGCCATACTGGAGCATGCATAACTTACCATGAAAAACCCAAAAATATAAATTTTTCCTTCAGCAAGTGTCCCAATCATAAGCGAGCGCGTCGACGCGCTACTCGTATGGCTGAAAAATCTGTTTTGAGACCAAAATATTTCAAAATGACAAAAATTTCTCCGAATTTGCTCAAATTCGGAGCGAAGACCCTCCATCATGTATCATGCCCAGCAAACGAAGCCTCGGCCAAAATCCGAAGTGGATCAGGCCTCTTCCGCCGTTTTAGTGCACTGCTCAACCTCCTCTTTAGAATCTTCATTTTTGCCTTGCAGACGTGCATGCGGGCCCAATAATGACCTTTCATGTGACGAAGCATGTCTTTGTCTCTATTGGCCTTTGCCAAAAATTTCTCCAGATTAATGTTAACATGCGTGAGGCAAGAATCTCAATCAGCCAGTGTCATATCACCAGGTCTCTTCCGGGCCAATTGTCGATCCTCACGGATTCGCCGCAACTCTAACAGTGTGTGCTCATCCTCTAGCTGTTTGTTGTGCTGCTCCAGGTAGTTTATCACCCACTGAGCCCTCTGCAATTTCTCTTTCAGCGTGTCATTCTCGGCCTTTTGCTCCTGGATGATCTCTTTCAGTTTCGAGCTAGGAGAGCTCGCATCAACATCGATGAACGTGAAATCAGTGTCCCGGCCTCCTGAAGGGCCCTCATCATGCATGGGCCTCTTGCCCCTGTCCTGAAACTGTACCTGTGCTGAAGAAGAAGGCGAGACCCCTTCCACATCAGGTGGAGATAATACTCGCTCTGCTGATGGAGTCAACGAGACCCCTTCCACCCCGGGTGGAGATAGTACTCGTCGTGTAGCTGCAAATAAGGCCCTGTGGCCTCGCTGGTATGTCACATACAATGGAGCACTGATATGCTCGATCTCAGGGATGTCCAGCTGATGTGAAGGCTCTCTCTCATCATGAACTACCTTGGGAGGCGGCTGTGGCGCTATGAAGAAGTCACAGGAGATGAAATCCTCCCAAGTAATGCCCTGCTGTGTCAACTGATGTACCACTACGATCTTGATCAGTGCGTAATGATATATACTTCTATGCTGCTGTGCTGGGGTCTTATTCTGTACAAAAATCATCATCCTCTCTATGTTGCGATACATGAAGTATGGAATGTTCATCATACGTACCCTCGTGAAATGCATCAACAAATGGACATGGTACGCATAGAGACGCGAGAATCTGCCCTCGCAACTGAAATACCGAATGATGAGTTTCATCAGTGGTGCAAACTCATCCTTCAGGAATCTGAAAGGAAAAACCCTGCTCAAGTGCCTCATATACCCAGGTTTGATGTATGGCTCATAGTGGAATTTCTCCAACTGCTGACGTTTGTTCCATTCCTCTCCTATATTTGGTATGCCGGTGGCCTGAGCAATAGTCACTGGTGACAGAATGAAATCTACTCCGGCGAGGTTTACACGGCCATCATGTAAATGTAGAACAAATAGACAAGCTAGTTCACGATGAAGCTGGGTTTGTGAAATCATCTCACAGAATCGAAAACATGACTGATACCGAAAACAATCCATTGCAAGCGGACATGCCTGCAATTGAGCCAAAGAAGTAGGCTCCTCCCTGAGATGTTTACCACCTTTGCCACCTTTGTGAGGCCTCCGTGGCACATTACCCTCTGCTGTGGAATCACTGTCATACTCCTGCTCATAAACTGAATCTGTCTCTGACATGGCTTTGAAAACAAGATGTCTGCAATATGTATGTTGATATAGGTGTAGTGAAGACAAAAGTTTCAATGTATGCTCAAAACCCAAATATGTCACATATGTATCAAAGTATCATAGGAAAACAAGCCATAGTGGTGATGGCTCTGTCAAGTGGATTGGCATAAAAACAGTCACTGCTTTGATCACAAGGGAATTTGACAAATGAGTAAAAAAGTGTAATGTAGTGTACAGCCTTTGCAATGCTGGCTAAGATTTGTCAAAGGGAAAATGAGTATGGGACTGTGTTTTGTCAATGGAGAATGGGAAACAATGTGAAAATGACCATAGTAAAACAATAGCAATGACAGTGGTAATATAATGGCGATGACAGCAGTGATGAAATGGGAAACTGAGAGCGTGAGGGCCGTGACACTTTGACAATAGATGTATAAACATATATATCAACAACACAAGCTTGGAAATCCTTCACAAGACCATCAACATGTCTTTCAAAACCCCAAGAAATGAATTTGCAATGAACCTAGGGTTTACACATTTCTCCTCATCAAATACTTGTTTCCCCACTTTGAAAACACCACAATCATGTTCAAAAATCACTTAACAATCGTGAAGAACCTACCTGCAAGCTGATTGAGGCGTTTTGCATGAAACTGGACGCAAGGGCAAAAAATTTGGCTATGAGACTATATGCGTAGCGCTCTTACCCAGTGCGTAGCACGCTGCATGTGCGTAGCGCGCTTGTAAATTTACACAGGCTGGGGAGGCTATATGTGTAGCGCGCCTCCTCTGTGAGTAGCGCGCCTCTTACACCTCCGGTCTTCAGTTTTGAAAACGAGCTTTCACCCTTCTAACCTGCAATTCGACCTTTGCTTTGGGAATCTATGCAAATGAGTTGTCTCCAATGCTTTATATGGATTGCAAAATATCTCATAAAAATCAACTTTGATTTAAATTTGCTCCATAACCCACTTTAATAATGTTTGGCACTTTGTCATTTGATCACTTAATACAATGTTGTCCTTTGGCTTTTATTATTTTTCTGAGTTTTGGACTGATGATACTTGGTTGTTTTTGCAGGGATTTGGCATTTGGCTTCGGCAAAGATCAGAGCTTGCCTTCAAACTTATTATGATGAAAGAAATACACAATTATTACAAAAAATGAAATTTGACAATTTCTAGTTCCAAAACAGAGTTTTGGACTAGAAATGTCTTCAAATGTTTTTTGAGAATAAAAATATGAAACGAGAATCTTTTGAAACCAACCTCATGACCTGCGGGCTTTTATTACATGTATGCAAAGGACTAAAAACCCTAGACTCTAGGACTAAAGACTCTTTTTAATGAAACTAATCATTTATGACCATGAATGAAATGACCATGAACTTCAGTGATTTTTGAGGAATTTTAATTAGCCCTGCAGGTACAAGCATGAGGAAACACAAGACAACCATACCCCCTCGTCAGTCAATGGCATGCCCCTAGCGAAATGCAACGAAGTGAAACGAGTGAGACACCTAAAAATGATATGCAAAATGCGAAATGATCTCTGACGGAGGGCTGTAAGGACCGACTCTAACATTGGCTCCAATGGGGATGGTGGCTCCATGGAGATGCCAAGAACGGCAGATCTCTGGGAGAGTCAGACAGTGCCTTCATCCATTGGGCGATGGAGTCATTATTTCAACAGATAACACAAAACTTTTGATACATTTATTGACAGCAAACTTGACTGAAAACCGACTGAAACTTGACCAAAACTGACTCGATTTTTAAACTGAAAAGAGTGATAAAACTGACCTGACAAGCTTCAAACCAACTAACCTCCATCACCAGAATTATAGCCTTCACTCCGGGCCCCAGACTGAAGATGAGAGATCAGTACACACTTGCAATAGAACAGAAGTAAAACGATATATACAATGATGATGAAATCAGCAGAAAATACTCAGAAGTGGTATCGCTTTAGCAGCCGACCATTGATCGGCCCTCCAGGACAATCATCTCCATTCATTTCCTTAAGAAGAAAGGTGTTCTGACCACGATACGCTGCAATCTTAAAAGGACCCTTCCATAGATTTTCAAATTTGTCGTGCTTTCCCTTATCTTCATTTCGAGCATCCCACTTCAAAACCACCTCATCTAGCTGAAACTTATCTGCTTTTGATTTTATGTCGTAGATCTTATTTATGCGTTCCTGCAACTTGAATGTATTTTGAAATACCTCCTCCTGTGTCTGCTGTAAATGAATCATCTGATTAATCCTCCGCTGCATGGGATCTTCCTCACTACCAGCCTCCTGAAGCAATTTGACTACCGGGACCGCAAGCGAAGTAGGAAAAACCGTGTCTATCCCGTACACCAACTCGAAAGGAGACATGCCAATAGAATTTTTCTAACTTACCCTATCAGCCCACAGTGCATTCACTAATTTCTTGTGCCAGCCCTTTTTATTGATTTCCAGAAATTTCTTAATGATATTTACCAAGGACTTATTTGAAGATTCCGCCAAACCATTTCCTTGCGGATGGTAGGCAGTTGAATGTCCCAAGCTGATATTGTATTTATAGCAAAATTCAACCATCCTCTTAGACTTGAAGGCCGCTGCATTATCTGTGATTATCTTACTAGGACACCCAAAACGTGACAGAATATTATTTTCAAGAAAAGAGATAATTACCGCATCCGTGGCCTGTCGAGTGGGAATCGCCTCGATCCACTTCGTGAAGTAATCTGTAGCTGTCAATATCCATCTATGTTGTCCGGAAGATGCTGGATGGATTTTCCCGATGAAATCCAATCCCCACTACTGGAATGGTGCACTAACTTCAATTGGTTTGAGAGGCAAAGGCTGTAGTTTTTGTTTCCCTTCAAAAATTTGGCATTCGTGACAATTCTTAACAGCCTTATATACATCAGAAAACAAAGAAGGCCAATAGTAACCTGCCCTTAGAATCTTATTCGCTGTGGTTTTCCAAAACAGATGGCCCCCACAGTCTCCTCTATGAAAGTCCTCCAAAACTCTTTTGGCTTCCTCCTCTACCAAACAATTCAACAACATTCCACCAGGGTCTTTCCAATACAATGCAGAATTCAGTATGCAAAAATTTGCAGCTCTCAACTTCAATGTTATACTCTTATTTCTAGGCATCCCGGGAGGTGGAGATAATTTCTGAAGTACGTATAAGATATCAGCATACCAAGGGGAAGAAACAAAAATATCAGATACCTGAACTGACGTACTCTCCTCATCTTCATCGGACATGGCAGCGATCAAATTTATATCTAGAGCATGCAGATTTGTTTCAGCCATGAGCTTGGCGAGTCCTTGTCCTTTGATCAACTTGGTCGGTTTAATCTCCACATCGTATTCTTACAACGCAGCGATCCACTTACCCCGTCTTCCTTCTGGATCTGCCTGTACCAAAACATCTTTAACTGCTACGTTAGGAACATATGCTATAATGTGGGAATGCAGTATATACACACGGAAATCTTTCAAGGCTTTTACAAGCGCAAGTGCTTGTTTCTCAATAATATTGTATTTCAATGCTCCGTCCCTTATAATCCGACTAAAAAAGGCAATGGGCTTCTCAACCCCATCCCTTTTCTGCATTAAAACAGCTGCCAAAGTGTGCTCAGAAGCAAACGAAAACAAAATGAAGTCCTGTGTGTAGTCCGGGCTGATTAAAATAGGGGCTGAAGAAAGAGCTAACTTTACCAAATTGAATGATTTCACCACCTCTTCTGTCCACTTTACCTGACTGTCCTTTTTCAGCATATTCGTGATTTCTCTAAGATGCTCAGCAAGATTTGGAATGAAACGACGCAGAAAATTCATTTTACCATTAAAGGATTGTATTTCTTTCTTGTTCCGGGGCTGTTAAATCTGCTGGATGGCTTCAACACGTGCAGGATCAACACGAATGCCGTCTTTCGATATGATGTGGCCAAGGAGCTTGCCTTCATCCATGGCAAATAGGCTCTTTTTCGGATTCAGCGAAATGCCATATTTTCTGCACTTCTGGAAAACAACTTTCAAATGATATAAATGTTCCTCATCAGAATTTGAAAACACAGTTAAATCATCAAGGTAAACAACCAAAAATACATCTTTCTCGTTGGCAAAAACCATGTCCATTGCACGCTGAAAGGTGGCACCTGCATTCTTCAAACCAAACGGCATTTTTGCATAATGAAACGTTCCCCATGGAGTGGTGAACGCAGTCTTGTCATGATCATCTTCATGCACTAAAATTTGATTGTATCCTGAATAGCCGTCGAGTAGTGACATCCTTGATGCTCCAACTACTCGCTGCAATATATGGTCCATTTTTGGCAACGGATAATTGTCTTTTAATGATACCTTATTCAAATTTCTGAAGTCGATACATAAACGGATCTCACCTGTTTTCTTTCTCACGGGCACCAAATTTGATATCCAATCTGAAAATCGGAT
Organism: Pinus albicaulis; assembly: GCA_034641835.2. NCBI lineage: Eukaryota > Viridiplantae > Streptophyta > Pinopsida > Pinales > Pinaceae > Pinus > Pinus albicaulis. The sequence continues at coordinate 31,413,393 of MU968480.1, forward strand.
AGGCACAATGATTCCTGACTTATACAACTGTTTACCTCTTTTTCAATCGATGGTAGCAGCTTTGGATTGATTCTCCTTAACTTTTGATGAAAAGGCTTCTGATTTGGTTTGATGGGGATAGTATGCTGAATGATATTAGTGTCATATGTTTTTAGATCTGAGTAATCCCACACAAAAGCATCAGAAAATGAAGACAACAATTTCACATACTCTGCCTTTACCTTTGGTGACAATGACTTTGATAACTTTACCATCTTGGGATTCTCAGCTGTCCCAATATTTACCTCTTCAACACCCTTTTCAGTCGGCCTCAATGTCGGTTTGCGGGCTACATCATCTTGATCAAAGAGTTCCTCCAAAGGAATCAATCCTTTAGGAATGATGTTATCTTTAAGTTGCAGCACTTCCATTTGATTTATTTGTATATCATCACTACCATCATCATGTTCTGTGTCTATGGAGGTGTCTTTAAACTTACCCTTATTCTGCAGAAAATCACTAATCTCCTCGTCATCCTGAAAAACTTGCCAACATCGCTGATTGTCTGGAACGGTGGGGCGGTGTTTCACATGAATCTCGAACTTGTTGCTGGAATTCATTGGGATTTTTAAATTGCTTGCTGCCTTAGCCAGTCCATCAGCAACACCATTTTGTATGCGAGGCACACATGTCAAGGTATGATCAGAAAATAACTTCAAAATATCTAAAACTGCATTACGGTAAGCCCTCATGCGAGGATGCTTGGCTTGAAACTCACCCTTTACCTGCTTTATCACCAACTCTAAATCACCATAGACTGCAATCCTTTTCGCTTTCATCTTTCTAAGAATCTTAAGGCTAGCAATCAGAGCCTCATATTCCACTTCATTATTAGAACAGTCAAATGCTAGTTTGTAAGAACATACTCTCACATTGCTTGGAACCTTATCCGGAGCGGAAAATGGACTACGAATCCAAACACCAATTCCAGCACCGTCGCTACCCACTGCGCCATCAAAATCCATGGTCCAAAGACCATCTTCATCATCCTCTAAATGCTGAAATTGCGCCAGCTCTGTTTTTCCTGTTTGCTGCCCATTTTCTTTAGCTGATTGCTCCATAGTAGCTTGCTTTTCTCTTCTTTCTTTTTGCAGAACTTCCCTAAAATTCTCGGTGATTTCTGGTATATCTTCCGCCTGAACCAATTGACTATCTATATCATTAAAACTATCAGCAAACAAAACAAACGATTCTAAGTCGGTATGTACATAATTTACAGGATGATTGATTGGCTTCTCCTTGCTGGTTATCATGTATTTCATATTCTGCTCTCGATATAACTTTCTCATTTGACCGAAGACTGGAATTGTAGCATAGGAAAAATCTAACTGTAGTGTACCTTTCAACTTTGCCCCCCAAGATCTAGAAAGGAGCATTCCAAATCGCGGAGGAATGTCCGCCACAACCACATCCATTAAGACATTCTTCGTCGGAATTTGATCTAAGCTTACAACCAAATCTTTGATGAGTCTGATACACCTCACACGGCTGGAATCAAATGAATACAAATCATGATATTTTCTTGTAATGTCTAGTCCCAACTTTTCCATGATCGCCTTTGGCATCAGATTGTGTGAAGCACCAGAATCGAACATGGCATTGTGCAAAACATATTCATGCAACCTCAAACTGATATAAAAGGGAGGAACATCACTGTCAGGAGACTCACCATCTAATGCAGGCCCAAATATCAATTCTGGCTGATCATCTTCAACATTTACCGTGTCAAACATTGGATCAAAATTCAGAATTTTGGAGACTTGACCTCGGTAGCTGCTGTTCTTCATAATTTCTGTCAAAGGAATAGATACTTTTAATTTGGAAATTTCATTTTCCAAACTAAATGCTGAAACTCTTTCAACCTCTCTGACCGGAACTTCCTTCTTTTCAGCCTTATCCTTCATTGTGTTTGGCTGATTTTCCTTTTCTGCTGACGATACTTTACTAGCTGCGGGATCAATTGTCTCTTTTCCTTTCTTCTGTGGTATAGGTGAATCCGTCTTTGGCGCTGAAGCCTCTTTTCTTTTCTGAATTGGATTTATGGGCACATCTCTATTTCTCAATGAGTACTGCTTCTGTTGAGCGGACAAAGCATTCAGATATCCTCTTTGGTATTCATCTGATTCTTCCTCCAGATCTGCATCGTTTGCTAAAATGAAATCCTCATCTTTCTGTTCAGCTGAACTTTCTCCATATTCTTCATCCTCAGTAATGTAAATAGGCAGATCGTCGGGAGTAAAGAAGTGATTTTTCTCTCCCACCACATCTTCTTCCTCGTCTGAATCTTGACTCACAAAATTCTGAAAAAGAGGTGTTTTAATCTGCTTCTGGGCTGCCGGCTCTTGTGCTCTCTGTTCACGCTGCTTAATTCTGAACTGTGGCTGTTGCTGGCCACGGTAGTTGGGATTACGAATCTGCGTTTCTGGCTTATCAAGCGTCATTATTTTGAACATTTTTTTCCATCTCACGAAGCCAGTGCGGTTCTGATGCAGATGTGGAAGCCTCTTCTTTTATAGTCACTCTTTTCTCTGCTTTCAACCGGGCTCTCTTATCATTCAGATTCGCCTCAACACTAACAGCAATCTTCTGCATATCTTCTAAGGTAGGCGGATCTCTGTCACGTAGCGAATAAGCCATCTCCGGATCGAAACCATCCGGGAATTTAAGGAGAGCAGACTTTCTAGACGGTCTTAAGTCATCTGGGATTGCATTATACACTGTATTGAATCTGATAATATAATCCTGAACAGACTCACCAGGATTACATTTGATGCTGGTATACTCAGAAGTAATTTGCAGCGGATCTTTTTTCATCTCCCATCAATCTAAGAATTGTGTTTGAAGCTCTTGTAATGTGTTGATACTTCCGGCCTGTAAAGCTCTGAACCATTTACGAACCTCACCTCCAAAAGTCTGGGCGAACAACCTCATGGACACATTTTCTTCATCTATTTCATGCAGGTCCAAGAAATCTGTCATTCGGACAATATGCTGCTGAGCGGATATACTCTGTGATGTGCCATCGAATATGGGAATCTTGCTCTGATAATCAGCAGGCATAGGATCCAAATTTGCAGGTAAAACAAGAGGTGCAAACCTCGCAGCCATGGCTCTTGGCAGATTTATAATCTGTTGTCTCGGAGAAACAGGAGGAATGGGAGCAGTAGGTGAACGAGATGTATGCGGTGGAGACGGAGGAGAAACTACTGCTAATTTCTGATCAGAAATCTCAGGCTGTACAGGAATGGTAGGGATAAAGGGAGTTTTAGTGGGAATCCGTGAACTAGATGCAATTTCAGATGGTCCGAGAGTTTGTGAAGCAGATTCAATGAATTCGGGAATGTTGGTTGCCACAATGGAATTTTGCAAATTCAGAATATAATTATCAATAGATCTATTTGCTTGCTCAACTTCTAAATACTTGATGAACTCAGGATTGATAACGGTAGAACCAATGGCACTTTCGGATTTGGTTTCAAACAATGATAACTCAAACTGATCGTCAAACTCAATATCATCAATGTATTCAAAAACAGTGGGGTATGAGTGAGATTTGACCAAAGGAATAATAGGAGCTTCTCGACGGAAAATTCTTGGGATTAGGTTGGGGTTTTCATATACTAGAGGCGGATTTGGATCAGGATTTGATCTAGTATGCCTTCTTGAAGCCAGTGTATTGATCTACTTGGGAAAATGTCAAGGAACACAATCAATTATCTTCAGCCTATCGACTTCTAGACTCAATCATCCAAAGGTCTAGAATGAACAAGTATACTGGGTGATTTTGCAAATCAAGTGCTGCATTCACAAGCTAACCGGAGATCGACTGAAGCAGCGTTTATCTACTTCCGCTTATGCATGGCAAAAGCGTTTCGAAAGCTACCTGGCGTGACTTCAGACTCCGTCTAAGACTCATGAAACAAACACATCAACAAGAAAACCATTGAGATTTTATTTCTCCAGTATGTTCGCCACTATGTTAGCGCTCAAATCTACCTTAGGCTGAAATAAGGTAAACTCAAGGCTACATCAAACCACGCTCAGCCTCGTAGCTAGCCCTACGAGGACAGGAGAGGGCTCTCTCCGGATCTATCTCGGAAAAAGGTCTTCAAGGGGGGCTGAGATGACTTATAATGAATACTGATTTTAGGCTAGTAAAGAGATAGGAAAGTTTGATTTTGATTTTTTGGGTTTTTTGTTGAAAAAATGGGAAAAACAATTTTGGGTCCGGGGATAAGGCCAGATCTTTGCAGAATTCGAGTTGGGGCGAGGTAGGCAGTAGTCTTGATGCTTTTGATCGAGTATATGGATGGATCAGAATGAAAAGGAGCTGAAGAGGGCAAGGGAGAACATGGATCCTCTCCAAACAGGCGAAAACATGTAAAACTAAACAAATTCAAAGGCAGAGCACTGAAATCGATGGATTCAACCTCGTTTACTCATTCATTTAGTTTCAGAAGCATAAGAAGGGAATGGCATCCATTAAACATAAAATAAATTACAATAAAATGAGAGAAAATACCATCAAGAACTGAAAGCCACAAGAATCCCAACAGGTGCTGCAAAACCTCTGATCTTTCCTTAGCCAAAATATGAAAAATATGTACAATAGTGTGCCAAAATCTTCCCAAGAGTCCCACCTGTAGAATGTCTCAGAAATTACATCATATAGACCTCCTAACCCCTTTCCACACCTCTAGGGGTCGAATTCCTCCTTCTAGGAGCAGTTCCAACTAATTCTAAACAAGGAGCTAGAATATAGGCATCCAAACAACTTGCCTCTAAAAGGAAGGAAACTGATTCTTACATTTGATTTTTACTTTTTTAGGAGTGAATCATCTAGAATAGGTAAAAGTGAGTCCAAGTTACATGCCAACCATAAAATTACATCAAGATAACTCAAAAATTACATCCACAAGCAAAACTAGTCCAACTGGCCGAAATCCTGAGCTGGAAGGTGAAAAATTGACCAAAAATCCATATGCGTAAAGCGCTTGAGCCATACGCATAGCGCGTCTTTCAGCCTGAATTTGGAACACTTCCCGGCATCCAAATTGATCTCATGATAGCTCGTTGGAAAGCCCTAGATATTGGCTATCCAACCCAAGTGGAATTTCCCAATTTGGAGCTCATTTTCCCCTCCAAAACTTCATTCTCCCAGAAGTACTTCCTGTTGGTGCAAAAGGTGGCAGAAGGGTGGTTTTCATGGTGTTTTTTGCCCTTTTGATCATCCAGAACTTGATGAAATGCTTTGGCCATACTGGAGCATGCATAACTTACCATGAAAAACCCAAAAATATAAATTTTTCCTCCAGCAAGTGTCCCAATCATAAGCGAGCGCGTCGACGCGCTACTCGTATGGCTGAAAAATCTGTTTTGAGACCAAAATATTTCAAAAATGACAAAAATTTCTCCGAATTTTCTCAAATTAGGAGTGAAGACCCTCCATCATGTATCATGCCCAGCCAATGAAGCCTCGGCCAAAATTCGGAGTGGATCAGGCCTCTTTCACCGTTTTAGTGCACTGCTCAACCTCCTCTTTAGAATCTTCATTTTTGCCCTGCAGACGTGCATGCGGGCCCAATAATGACCTTTCATGTGACGAAGCATGTCTTTGTCTCTGTTGGACTTTTCCAACAACTTCTCCAGATGAATGTTAACACGTGTGAGGCAAGAATCTCGATCAATTGGTGTCATGTCACCTGGTCTCTTCCGGGCCAATTGTCGATCCTCACGGATTCGCCGCAGCTCTAACAATGTGTGATCATCCTTTAGCTGTTTGTTACGCTGCTCCAGGTAGTTTATCACCCACTGAGCCCTCTACAATTTCTCTTTCAGCGTGTCATTCTCGGCCTTTTTCTCTTGGATGATCTCTTTCAGTTTCAAGCTAGGAGAGCTCGCATCAACATCGATGAATGTGAAATCAGTGTCTCGAAAACCTTATCGGCCCTCATCATGCATAGGCCTCTTGCCTCTGTCCTGAATCTGTATCTGTGCTGAAGAAGAAGGCGATACCCCTTCCACATCATGTGGAGATAATACTCGCTCTGCTGATGGAGTCAACGAGACCCCTTCCACACCTGGTGGAGATAGTACTCGTCGTGTAGCTGCAAATAAGGCCCTGTGGCCTCGCTGGTATGTTACATCCAATGGAGCACTGATATGCTCGATCTTAGGAATGTCAGGCTGGTGTGAAGACTCTCTCTCATCATGAACTACCTCGGGAGGCGGCTGTGGCACTGTGAAGAAGTCACGGGAGATGAAATCCTCCCAAGTAATGCCCTGCTGTGTCAACTGATGTACCACTACGATCTTGATCAGCGCGTAATGATATATACTTCTATGCTGCTGTGCTGGTGTCTTCTTCTGTACAAAAATCATCATCCTCTCTATGTTGTGATACATGAAGTATGGAATGTTCATCATGCGTACCCTCATGAAATGCATCAACAAACGGACATGGTATGCATAGAGACGCGAGAACCTGTCCTCGCAACTAAAATACCGAATGATGAGTTTCATCAATGGTGCAAACTCATCCTTCAGGAATCTAAAAGGAAAAACCCTGCTCAGGTGCCTCATAAACCCAGGTTTGATGTATGGCTCATAGTGGAATTTCTCTAACTACTGACATTTGTTCCATTCCTCTCCAATATTTGGTATCCCGGTGGCCTGAGCAATAGTCTCTGGTGACAGAATGAAATCTACTCCGGCGAGGTTTACACGGCCATCATGTAAATGTAGAACAAATAGACGAGCTATTTCATCATGATGCTGGGTTTGTGAAATCATCTCATAGTATTGGAAACATGACTGACGCTGAAAACAATCCATTGCAAGCGGGCAAGCCTGCAATTGAGCCAAAGAAGTAGGCTCCTCCCTGAGATGCTTACCACCTTTTCCACTCTTGTGAGACCTCCGTGGCACATTACCCTCTGCTGTGGAATCACTGTCATACTCCTGCTCATAAACTGAATCCGTCTCTGACATGGCTTTGAAAACAAGATGTCTGCAATATGTATGTTGATATAGGTGTAGTGAAGACAAAAGTTTCAATGTATGCTCAAAACCCAAATGTGTCACATATGTATCAAAGTATCATAGGAAAACAAGCCACAGTGGTGATGGCTCTGTCAAGTGGATTGGCATAAAAACAGTCACTGCTTTGATCACAAGGGAATTTGAAAAATGAGTAAAAAGTGTAATTTAGTGTACAGCCTTTGCAATGCTGGCTAAGATTTGTCAAAGGGAAAATGAGTATGGGACTGTGTTTTGTCAATGGAGAATGGGAAACAATGTGAAAATGACCATAGTAAAACAATAGCAATGACAGTGGTAATATAATGGCGATGACAGCAGTGATGAAATGGGAAACTGAGAGCGTGAGGGCCGTGACACTTTGACAATAGATGTATAAACATATATATCAACAACACAAGCTTGGAAATCCTTCACAAGACCATCAACATGTCTTTCAAAACCCCAAGAAATGAATTTGCAATGAACCTAGGGTTTACACATTTCTCCTCATCAAATACTTGTTTCCCCACTTTGAAAATACCACAATCATGTTCAACAATCACTTAACAATCGTGAAGAACTTATTTGCAAGCCGATTGAGGCGTTTTGCATGAAACTGGACGCAAGGGCAAAAAATTTGGTTTTGAGACTGTATGCATAGCGCTCTTGCAGTGCGTGACGCTTGTAAATTTAATTTTGGGGAGGCTATGGGGCGCTTTATATGAGTAGCGCGCCTCCTGTGTGAGTAGCGCGCCTCTTACACCTCCGGTCTTCAGTTTTGAAAACGAGCTTTCGCGCTTCTAACCTGCAATTCGACCTTTGCTTTGGGAATCTATGAAAATGAGTTGTCTCCAATGCTTTATATGGATTGCAAAATACCTCATAAAAATCAACTTTGATTTAAATTTGCTCCATAACCCACTTTAATAATGTTTGGCACTTTGTCATTTGATCACTTAATACAATGTTGTCCTTTGGCTTTTTATTATTTTTCTGAGTTTTGGACTGATGATACTTGGTTTTTTTTGCAGGGATTTGGCATTTGGCTTCGGCAAAGATCAGAGGCTTGCTCTGGAACTTCTCATGGTGAAACAAATACAATTATTACAAAAAATGAAGTTTGACAATTTCTAGTTCCAAAATAGAGTTTTGGACTAGAAATGTCTTCAAATGTTTTTTGATAATAAAAACGTGAAATAGGAATCTTTTGAAACTAACCTCATGGCCTGCGGGCTTTTATTACATGTATGCAAAGGACTGAAAACCCTAGACTCTAGGACTAAAGACTCTTTTTAACGAAACTAATCATTTATGACCATGAATGAAATGACCATGAACTTCAGTGATTTTTGAGGAATTTTAATTAGCCCTGCAGGTACAAGCATGAGGAAACACAAGACAACCAGACCCCCTCGTCAGTCAATGGCATGCCCCTAGCGAAATGCAACGAAGTGAAACGAACGAGACACCTAAAAATGATATGAAAAATGCGAAATGATCTCTGACGGAGGGCTGTAAGGACCGACTCTAACAGAAGTGAAACCCACACATATGCAAATTATCAAGGTCAGCAACACCAACATGTAGGCTCATGAAGCCCAGGAGATATGTCTTTTGACCCACATAGATTCATATAAATAATAGAGACCTCAAACCTCAATTTTCATCATCACAACTCATCAAATCTTCTCTCTCATCATTTGATTAGGTCGTACAAGTTTTAGGCAACATATTTCTCTCACACTTGCGGATTTCAAGAGGCAATTTGACTGGGCATTGAAATTTTGTTTCATCTAAGATTGACCAGCAGTGATCGAGGCTCTTTTGATCATATTTTACTGTGATTTATGGAGGATAATATTTATTTTACTAGGACACATTGACTGGCACAGAAACCGAGGATTTTTGGACACTTTGACTTGCGTTGACCACATGTATGTTTGACCGCAACGCTGACTCGTTAGGGGAATTTTGAAGTCTAAAATGAGCCTCTTGAGGAAATTATAAAATAATAGTGTAAATAATAAAATAATTTAGATTACATCATCAAATTTTAGAGGAGGGGAGAAATATATATATATATATATATATATATATATATATATATATATATATATATATATATATATATATATATATATATCCCAACTCATTATTTTCAACTTATGTCCCTATGGGTTTACTCAAATTTTGATCGGGAACACTAGTTGGATTTTAATTTATTCCTCGGCAAAGAGTACCCATGCTACATGCCCTGAGTCAACATCGAAAGTGTGCAACATGGGTACTCATTGGATGAGGAGTATATTTTGCATCCCAGCAGTACTCCACTCATTTTTAGAATTTAGTAGGAGATAAGTTGAAAATACAAAGTCGAAAAAATTAGTTTAATTATTTTAATTATTTTTAATGTTTTACTTTTTACCCCAATGTTACACGAGTAATTTGTCAACGTCCACACGCAATCCCTCGTCCCGCACATTGTAGGGCTTGATACATGACTTTGTGACGGTGACATGACCTGAAACCACTTTCATGGCATCCCCCTTGACAAGGAAAATCATTCCTCTGAAGACAATTTCCTGTGAAAAGCCCTAAAAATAGCCCTTTTGGCCTTGGCGCGACTAGACAGTTCAACCCTCGCGCTAATGGGGGAAATCCACCAAAGAGGGCATGCCAACTGGCGCTCTGTCCCAGTGTATTACCTGTGCCAGGCTTAATAAGGATTGTTTTTAAAAAATAAATGGTAGAAGTTTGATTCCAACCAACTCTTGAACGAGTCTCTAGAATGATTTGGGAGGTTTGGCTCTAGATCTCCATGTAGGGGAAGTGGTTTTCCACCTATCATGGAAGCTTCCTTGAGGATAGGGCCAATCCCACCATTGTAGGGATCCCAACTCCCCTTCCACCATCTATATAAGCTTGTCATTTTCCCTTTGCAAGCTAGCCTGAATAGAGCTGAATCAATAGTAAGGAGATTATTGTCATACAACCGAAGAGAGAGAGAGACTTGTCCCATTCCCTACGAGCTTTACTGAGACGTACTCCGCTGTCGACCAGCCGAAGGAAGATCCAGCGTCATAGCTCAGGTTGTATCTTTCTTTGTTCTGATTAATAATAAACGACTTCGATTATGGTTCCACTCAGATGTTTATGTTTTATGTTATGAGTTGTATCTTCTCTGACTGATACATGATTGCATGTATTAGGTTTTACGCTTGTGTGCTTGTTGTTTCTTCTTGTACGTGCAGGTGTTCGATCGCGTCGAGCGGGAGAATTTTGATTTGCCAAAGCAAGGGATGGAAGCGCCATCTTCTCCACAAACGACAGCAGCGTAGGATTTAAGGTAGGCCTCTTGTCGCATCTTGGTCTTTTGCAATTAGGAACTTGCGTCTTAGCGTGACTCTGTTGTTGCTAGACCCGATCTGGGCTAGTAGGGATCGCCTCTGTCCGCAGAGGGGATTTATCTCTCCAACACCCAAAAATGGTTAATTATCCCCCATGGTTGACATCAACATCTTGAACCATATTGGTTATTATAATTTTATTTTGGTTGTACATTTTTCTTAGGAGGCCCATTTTAGACCTCAAAAGTTCTCTAATGTCAGTTTGAGCAAGTTTGACTATTGTTTTGCTAATTGTTTTTGGCTAAATTTGACCAGCAAGGAAGGTTGAATTTGACCAAGGTTGACCGAGCTCAAATTGGGTTGTTTTGTTGCTGCGTTGACCACTGATTAGGGTTGTTTGACTATCAATGACTGGGAACATAAGTAGATTTTACGGGGTTATTTTTACAGTGATATTGGATCATCAAATTAGCAAGTCAATTTTGACTTTGACTTTGTATTATTATACTCTCTCTGCTAAACATTTGATATTTTATAATAAGAAAAAAATATCAAGGGCTTTCCCCATCTTGGAGTTTTTCCATGGCTTGAGCCAAATTCTTGTGTACTCTTGTCTTGGCTTCTCTTCTGCATTTTATTGTTCATGTTTTATATATATTTATTGTCAATGTGAATTAATGGTTTATGTGATTGTTATTGGAAACTAAATTGGAATTATCATTGGGCTTATAATAATACATTGAAGTAATTGTTGCAAGCATAGAACACACCATTGTTATCTAAAATTAACTAGTTGTGAATTCAGAGTATCCAAGTTAGTCAGAACATATGTCTCTAGAAATTTGGTTGCCTATGATTGCTTGGATTTTTTGGTGCCACCAAGTTAACCTTCCCTTTGGCCAGACTCAGCGCTTCTATTGTAGGGTCTTCTCTATGGAAAATTCTTCTATCTGCTTACAGGATCCACACCTTGGATCTACTACAACATCCACCTGATTATAGAACCTGCATGTACTACACTACAGGACTCAGATCTGATATAGGAAAACACAGATTGAACACAAGAAGGTGTGCTCTATCGCAGTGAGACTTGTTTCAACCCTAGAGAAACTCACACTATCTTGAGGAGCATGGATCCCCAGCGAGTTCATATAATAATTTCAGATGCATCGCACAATTTGTCACAACTTCGAATTCCCAGAATTTCTCCTTGTTTTGATATATCGTTCTACCTCAGGGTTTATTACAAAACTCATACGACGCTTCAGTAGTTGTATGCCCAGTCTTTGATTTATCTTCAAACAACTCGCACGGCCACAAATCTATGTGGCTTATTCTTGCTTGATTTCGTTATATTGTTTTGTTAAATCAATTCGACTGCTTCAGAACTATTCTATCCATAACTTTGATTTCTCTTCAAATCAACTTGCATGACCTAAAATGTACTCAGATTTTCATGTCACAAATAGACTTAACATAGGACAAAATTTGTTTGTCTTGATGAAACCCTTTAGACTAGAACTTCCCACAACAATTCTTATGTTTGAACCAAAAAAAGATGAAAAGTATTTTTATCAACTAGGATGGAATCTTTCACTATCCAAATTGATAGGGAAAAAGGGGTCTTAAAACCCTTAAAGCCTCAGGCTCAAGAAAAATAGAGATAAATTGATCCACAATGATGATCAAAATGAATTCCTCCCTCTCATATTTATAGATTTGCTAGAGGGGTCTCTCCACCTTAAATGATTGAATATATTTTACTTTAAACCCTAGTTTTGGGTTTCTTTTCCCAGTTGCTCCTAAACTTGCCCAAAATTGGAAATTTGGGGGTTTTCCCCTTTATTGAGGATTGTAGCCTATGGGGATCGATAGACTATTTCTTCCCTTAGGCCAATTAATCCCTTGGAACATTACAGACCCCCCTTCCTGATATTGCTTGTCCTCAAGCAACTGCAAATGGGAATGCATGGCCTCTTCACCCTTGGAATCTACAATCTCATTGAAACAAAGCTTTGAATTTAGTACGAGAACTTGAAGTGAAACAAGAAATTGAAGGATGCTTGAATTCATGGGGTTCAAAATTTCATTCTCTCTGCATGTCCATGTGTTTAAAATACTGAGGCAGATCTTCCCATTGTCATACAAATTGGGATTTAATCAAAGACCACCAGTATAATAGTGTATTGATGGTGGAGTAAGAGGATATATCAAAGAAGAAAAACCCATGTTGATATGGTATGCCAGGTGCTCCAATAATTACAACCCTAAGTAAATATTTGGTCCTCATAGACTCTGTTGTGGCTCATTTTCATTTACCTTTGAAATATTTTTCAAAACACCAAAAAAGCATATATGTTAGAAAAGGTAAAATTTTGTATGTCAAAGAAGAATTTTGATTTATATGTTGGTACATTAACATTACATGATGAGATGTGAAGGTCGGTCGAGTCAGGCTCGTTCACGTGCAGAACAGTTCAAATTGCGCCCAGATCCAACAGCAACCCGGGAGCACAAATTGCACGATATTTATACCAAGGAGTTCCCCCGCAAGCGATCTCGTTAAATCCGCTCACCTGCAAATCGACGGTTGACATCAACTGTGGGAACATTCCCTTCAAATCAAAAAACCGCTTAAGTGCTCCCGCAAGTGGTTTTAGGTTTCAATGAAGACATTACATGGTGATAGTTGAAGACTTTCAAATCAGAGAAGGAATTGAAATGGCGTATTTCCCTTATACACTTATGATTTTTGGAGGAGGCATAAAGGAAACAACAGACGGTCAGGATCAAAGCGCAGAATTGAAGCAGAGAGATGGACGGTGGAGATTAAATCGCAGATCACAAATCGCGAGCTTTAAAGAATAAGCGCGGAGGTGAATGTTAAATTCGCTGAAGTGTGATATGTGATGACGTGGCCCTGGCCTGCATACCGCACATCGCAAGTTTTAAAAGTTAAGTGCAAAGGGTTTGAGTAATTATCATCGAAGTGTGATATGCAATGCGGTGGGGCCCGATCGCAAATCGCAAGTTTTAAAAGATAGTGCAAAGGGTTCATGTTAAATTCGCCGAAGTGCGATGTGCGATGCCAGGTGGGACCCGATCACATAGTGCACATCGCAAGTCTTAGAAGTTAAGTGCTAAAGACAAGTTAAAAACAATGAAATGTGAAGTGAGATATGTGTAAGGATGTGATGTGGTTTCAAAAGTGAACTCCAAAGGTTTTCAAATCCGAAGGTAAGGCATTTCTTCTGTTAAACCACATTAGAGGAAGAAAAGAGGATTATAACGTAAAGTTGGTGAAACGCCAAAATGCGAGAGAAGGCAAAACGTTGCAGGAACGAACAGAAGGGGGCAGGATAACATTGTTTGAAGCACAAAGGCATAGGCAGAGTCGGGCAGAAGAACGTATAGTGGTACTGTTGGAAGCACGACAGCTGGGTCAAGTTAGGCACTGAGGCGTCTTTACAGAACTGTGCAGCTGCTGCATCATAACCAGGAAGGACACCTCAGCACTTTGGGAGGACACATCAGCAACATCATATTCAACAAAATGAACAATTTTTCCAGTTTTAATTTGTGTTCTCGATATGATTGCATAAGTAATATTAAAAGTTTAGGTAGTCGATTAGTTTCAAGAATTTCAGCAGTTATGAACTACTTTGATGTATTTAAGTAGATAGAAATAAAGAAAATGGGTTCCGAGTTTTGGACCGATGGATGACTATTAGTTTAGTACTGAATTTTCTGATAAATTAATGAAAGAAGATCAAGTTTCCTACACATTTTGATGTTGATATGTCTTTCCTGTTTCACTCTGTGTTTATTCCTCTTTAAATGAAGTGAAGTAATGTAGCATCCGGTCTCTTAATTACATCTGCAAGTAAGAGTTAAATAACCTTAATTTGCGCTCCTTCACTTCATCTCTTCTCTCTTCACAAATTCCTGATGATACTTTAAAGTAATAGATTCTGTGTTTACAGCATATTATTTCGAGTTTCCTCTCTCTCCATGAATTTCCTCTGATTCTGTTTCTCAGCATATCATTTTGAGCTTCCCTTACAGTTCTTCTTTTCATTTCATTCAAATATCAGCAGTTTATGGCATTGTGAAGGTTTTCATTATATCAGATTATTGAGGGTATTATGTAATTAAATTCCACAGGTGTTAAACATAGGCCATTTGATATTGTAATTGTGAAATAAATTTATAAAATGTCTTAAGCATTGATTCCTTACCACAGCCAAGCGATTGTTTCTTGAGCTACAACATTTTCTGGTGCCATTGCTGGGGACAAAGAAACGAAGTTTATTTTCCCTGTTTTTTTCACATTATTTCCTCTGGTTGTTCAGTGAGGATTAAATATTTGGGTTGTGTTTGTTATTTTCAAAATTATGGCTTTCAAAAGGCCTCACACGAGGTGAGATACCTCACAGTCTAAGAGAAGGGGAAAGAAAAAGAAGAATCATCACAAGATCTAAGAATTGAAGATATGAAAAAGGTGATGAAAATTTTGACAAATAAGCTAGCTAAGATGGATTTGGAAAATAAAAACTCCCAAATACAAGTAAAACAAAACCAAGGGGGTTTCAACCCTCAATTCACAAGACATCCCCTGCAAATTTTGCAGAGGGAAAGAAGAGATTGAGACCAGGTTCAAGCACCGTTGTATATAGAAGCAGCACCCACAGAGCCAGCAAAAGATGACCAAAGGGAGGTCGAGGATCAGGTATCTGCTATGTATAAAATGGAAGAGGACGAAGAGGAAGGTTGTGAGGGAGAATATGCTAAAGCTGAAGTATCTTTTAATCAAGATGAAATGGATGAATACTATAGGCAATTCATAGATTTCATGAAAGCTGAGTTGCATAAAAAGTATGATTTGAGGTCTAGAAGGAGATTTAGAGTGCAAGATAATGAGGGTGAACAATAAGGTTCCATTCCTCCTCCAATGGCGACTCCACAACAAAAGGACCCTGCGAAATAGGTCAATAATGGGAAACAACCTGTAAAGTCACTTAATAGAACAAATGTGTAGCAGGGAAAATCTTCCCAAAATAAATCATTTGACACTAATATTTTGGAGAGAGTTGTTCCTGTACCTAAACAATCGTAAAATTCTAGAAAGAGTGAAGAAGAACCTGAAAAGAATGTTAACCAAACTCATGTTTTTAGTTTGGAAAAAGAGTTGGAGAAGGTTAAAATTTAGGTACCTCTTCTAGAATTAGCTAAAATACTAGCTTACAAGAAAGAAATTTAAAAATTTATTAATCTCACACAGGTGGAAGATATAAGTGACACAGTGAACTTACAAGAAGAAAATCCAGTGGTCACCTTTGGTCCTCATGTAGAAGAAGTAGATCCTTCTGTTCCACCCTTATATATTTCTCTATTGCTTCATGATTTTACTCTACATAATTTCATGCTGGACTCAGGAGCGTTCCATAATCTCATACCACTGTCTGTTATGAAGGAACTTAACTTGCAGATTACCAAACCTTATAGGGATATGTATTCATTTGATTCCAAAAGGGTGAAATGTGTTGGGTTAATTAAAGATATAGCAGTTTCGTTGGCAAAAATCCCAGCAAAGAGTATAGTCATGGATGTAGTGGTTGTTGACATCCCAGCCAGGTTTGGAATGCTCCTGTCTAGATCTTGGGGAGAAAAGTTGGGAGGTGTACTAAAATTAGATTTCACTTGTGTTATCATGCCGGTTTTTAATGGGGAAAAAAGGATATTGTATAGGGAAACAAGGTTTGTGAAGACCACCTCCAATAAAGAGTCAAGAAACAAAATATCTTTCTTGTTTCATGTTTCATGAAGATGCAGAATTTGTTGAAGACACAGGGAAGCAACTCTCTTCAGCAGTTGTAAATAATGAGCTACACTCAAGGAATATTTAGAAGTGATACTTTGATGGTGCCTACTCCAAGGAAGGCGCAGGTGCTCGATTCTTGCTGATATCACCAGAAGGTAACATCATGCCTTTCTCTTTTAAACTAGAATTTGATTCAACAAATAATGTGGCTGAGTATGAGGCCTTAATCTCAAGCCTTCAAGTTGCTAAACAGATGGGAGTTCAATGTATTTCAATTTTCGGTGACTCTGAATTGATAATAAGGCAAATTAAAAATAATTGTCAAACCAAGCATTCGAGGTTAAGATCATATAGGAATGAAGTTTTGGATATGATAGAAAACGATTTTGAAGCCTTCAATCTTCAGTTTATTCCGAGGGAGGAGAATACATTGGCATATTCTTTAGTAGTTGCAGCTAGCACCTTCAAACCTCCAATAAATCCAAGGCTAAGGTATGAAATTGAAATTATACATAGACCTTCTATCCCTAACAATGTGAAACATTGGTAGGTGTTTGATGATGATGAACAGATAAATCAGTTCCTGACAATGATTGGAAAATTTGAAGATGCTGAGATAGACCAAGAGGAGGAACCAACAGAGCAGAAAGCGTAAATAAGAAACCTTAAGCAGTCAATAGGTGAACATAAGATTATCCAATTGAAAGATAATGTGCTCCCTAAAGGGTTGGTTCTCCTTGAAATATTATTCGATGCTAATGATGTTGTTGATTCAAAGAAAAAACATCAAGAATAAGAGATGGAAGATTGTAATTTGGGAACTCAGCAGGAACCCAAAATAGTGAAATTGTTCAAAGGTGTTCCCAAAAACTACAAAGAAAGATACATTGATCTTGAGGAAATCCAAACCTCGAATTTGAGGCTTTAAAATCTTTAAATAATAATAAGGATATTGTTGTTCTTAAAGTTGAAAAAGGTGGTGCAGTTGTCATCCTTAATAAGGATGATTATAGGAAGAAAATGTTAGATCATTTGGACAATAGTGGGAGCTACAAGAAACTTACCAAAAATCCCATAAAAAAGGTCTCAAAGGCAGTTGTTGATGCTATTAAATCAAACAGCATGGTGAGCTCCTTAAGTAAGAAGTTGATTGAAAGCAACCCCCTTACTCCAAGAATCTATGGTCTTCCAAAAATCCATAAGGATGGTGCTCCCCTCCGACCTATTGTTAATACAATTGGGGGTCCGACTTACCTTCTTGCCAAGTTTTTAGCCCTTAAGCTTAAGCCCCTCGTAGGTCGTACTGAATCCTTTGTTAAGGATTCCTACTCTTTCGTTAAGGATTTGAAGGACGTTAAGTTGAATATTGATGATAGATTTTTTAGTTTTGATGTTGTTTCGCTTTAAACCAATATCCCCATCAATGAGGCTATTGATGATACTAATCGCATTACTGATCCAGACACGACCCATTTAGTAGAACTTTGCTTAACCTCCACTTTCTTCAGTTTTGAAGGTGAATTCTATGAGCAAACTTGTGGCGTTGCCATGGGTTCTCCCATTTCACCGATAGTTGCGAATCTGTTTATGGAGGACTTTGAATCTAGGGCTCTTTCCTCAGCCCTTTTCCAACCTAAGTTATGGAAAAGGTTTGTTGATGATACTTGTGTTGTCTAGCCTCATGGCAAAGAAAAATTAGATCAATTTTTCATTCATCTTAATAGCCAATCGCGTTCCATAAAATTCACCATGGAATATGAGGTGGATGGTAGCCTTCCTTTCCTTGATGTTCTTTTCTCTAGAAATGATGATGGTTCTTTCTCCCATCAAGTTTTTCGTAAGAAAACTCATACTAAGCAATATCTTCATGCTAGCTCCCACCATTCCCTGCTCAAAAATTAGGCGTCCTTAGCACCTTAGCCACTAGGGCGCTGAGAATCTCTGATGAGTCTCACCTTGAGGGGGAAAAGACCCGTCTGTTGAATGTCTTTTGTAATAATGGTTATAGTATGTCGCAGGGCCTCAAAGCTTTCCTTAAAGCGGAAAAAGGTCCTTCTGTTAAAAATAAAAATAAAAAAGAGCCTAGTGAATGGTGTCGCAGTGTCAACCTTCTGTTCATCCAGGGTACCACTGATAAGATTGCTAAGATCCTTAAAAAGCATAAGGTATCCTCTTATTTCAAGCCCCTTAATACAATTCGTGGTTCTCTAAAATCGGTTAAAGATCCGATTGACCCCAGAGATGGAAAAGGTGTCTACATCATTCCTTGTTCTTGTGGGACTCCTTACATTGGTGAGACTGGTCGATTTATTAATCAAAGGATCTGTGAGCATGCTGCTGATATCAAGCACAGAAGATCTCGCTCATCCACTTTAGTTGAGCATGCAGAAAAGACTAACCATCATGTTTGCATAGAAGATGCTAAGGTCGTTGCTAGAATCGACAATTTCCATCATCGTAAGTTGAGAAAGGCCATTGAAATTGAGAAAAGGTCCATTAATCTCAATAGAGATGACGGTTGGAATATCAGCAGGTGTTGCATCCCTGCCTTATATTCTTGATTTATTTATTTTTTATTATTATTATTTATTTATTTATTATTATTATTATATTTTTGTTTATTTATTTATTATTATTATTTTCTTTTTTCTTTTTTTTTAGGTTTTATTTATTTTTATGGATTATATTTTTATTTTCATTCTAATTTAGTTATATATATATATATATATATATATTTTTTTTATTTTTTTTTAAACTCAGTGTTTGATTATTTGATAGGTAGTTTGTTATAATTAAATTATATGAATAATAGTTAATTATATTTTTTAATTAATAATAATAATTGATTATTATATAATTTAATCAATTAAATTAATAAGGAAAATATACATATATACACCGCGATTTGTTAAATTAATTAATTAATTGGTTAATTAGTTGTATAAATATATTAAAGAATTTATAAATAAATAAAATAATAAATAAATAAATAAAAATTAATTAAATTGAATAAATATTGGAATATTTACTTTTTCAAAGTCAAACTAACCGTTTTTCTAACGGCTAGTTGAGCCATTTCTACATCTATTTATGCTTAATGTCTAGATCTGATCTCTCACATAGTCATGATGATGAACCACACTGGTTGGTTTGAAACGCGTCGACCACATTCCAGTGCATGTGATTATTACCGAAAGAATTTATACTAATTTATATGATGGATCACAGAAGTTTAGATTCCGAAAATACATTGATCTTTTTAAGAAATATATGGATGTGTTTGCCTGGTCATATGAAGACTTGAAAACATACAACAAAAGCATAATTCAGCATAAGATTCCATTGAAGGAAGGACTCAAACCAGACAGACAGAAGCTCAGATAGATCAACTGATACAGGTGGATATCTGTGGCCACCCACCTATTCCATTTGGACCCGCACCATCAATTTATTTAGTCACTGTCAACACAACTTACTATTTTTAGTAGGTTTTCGAGTCCTGCACTCTCAGAGACGTTTTGGGGACTTAATGATCCAAGTGGATATTGGTGGCCACCCACCAATTCCATTTGAACCCCCACCATTAGTTCTTTTAGTTTGTAAGTTTCAGCACAACTTACTATTTTTAGCAGTTTTTCGGGTCTTGAACTTTCGGAGTCGTTTTAAGAACCTAAACGACGCTTTTTGGGAAAACCGGGAGCAACATGGGTCTATAGACCGATGTTGCTCACTCAAAAGTTGTAGTCCTTGAACATATATTTATAACGAGGTATGGAGCGCGTCAAACGGAGATCGCATGCCAAAGTTACGTCCCCGGGAAGTTGAAACACCAATTTACCCAAACGGGTCCCACAGTTTTGGATCTTCATCTCCTAGGGTTAGGTTTTTGGATGTTTAGGGTTTTACATTGTTTCTCAACAATAAATAGGACTTCGAGCCTCATTTTAACACAGTTCAGGGGCTGGCAGTCGACACATCTCTTCTCAAAGATACGCGAACAGTGCCCTGGCTCGCTTGTTCCCATCATATCTACATTGTAACACAGTTCAAGGTTTGGTAGCCACCACATCTCATCTCAGAGATACGGTAGCAGTGCCCTAGCTCATTTATTTCCATTATTTATATAAGCATGTTTCAACCATTTTTTTTTTAACACAGTCAGAGCCCTGTAGCCTCCACATCTCTTCTCAAATATAAGCCTACCAGCGCTCTAGCTGTTTATTTACATTTTGTCTGGAAACAACTTTCAGTTTTGTAACACAGTTCAGAGGCCTGTAGCCACCACATCTCTTCTCAGAGATACGCTATCAGCGCCCTAGCTAGTTTATTTCAGTCATTTGATTTTAAAAAAATGAATTATTTCTGTTGCATCTTTGTATCTATGGCTATATGTGTATTCTGTTGCGTTCCTACAAAAAAATTCGGATCATCAATCCATTGTTGTTAGCTCCAATCGAAAAATAAGTGAAGAAATTGTTGCAAGAAAAAATTATAGTCCCTCTCAAATATTCAAACTGGGTTTCTAATCCTGTCCTTGTAAGAAATAAGAATGGAGGGATAAGATTGTGTGTAGACTTTAGGAACTTGAACCGAGCATCTCTAAAATATAATTATCCTTTGCCAAAAATGGATTATGTCTTACAGAAGGTGACAGGAGCTCACAGGTTGTCTATGGTTGACAGATTTTCTAGGTATAATTAGGTAGCAATAGAAAAAGAAGATCAGAAGAAGATTTCTTTCACGATGCCCTAGGGCACCTTCATGTATGCAAGGATGCCATTTGCCCTTATGAACGCAAGTGCAACATTTTAGAGGGCCATGGACATAGCCTTCTTTGGTGGCAGGTTTGTAGTTATATATTTGGATGATGTAACTGTTTTCTCAAGGTCAGATGATGAACACATGGAGCATTTGCAAAAAAAAAAAAATTCAAAAGTGCAAAAAGTTTGGTTTATCATTAAATCCAAAGACATTTTATTTGCCTTCGAAGAAGGTGAATTATTGGGTCACACGGTTTCTAAACAAGGAGTGAAGATTGACCCGGCAAGGGTGGAAGCCATTCAGAAGATTCCTTTACCCAGAAGCAAGAAAGATATCCAGAGATTCCTGGGAAAAATAAACTATTTGAGGAGATTTATGTCCAATAATGTTGAGATCGTGAGAAGTATAACAAATATGTTGAAGAAAATTGCAAAAGTGAAATGGGATAAGGAAGCAAGAGATGCATTTGCTAGAATAAAGGAAGCACTACAGGAAGCTCCAGTTCTGATTAGTCCAGACTATCAAAAAGCCTTTCAGGTATTCTCATTTTCATCCCCCACCACTATTGATATTGTGTTATTGCAGAAAAATGAAGATAGTAAGGAGCAGCCAGTTTCATTTTTCAGTAAAGTTCTCAGAGATGTTGAGCTCAAATACAATATTCTGGAGAAACAAGTATACACTTTGGTCAAAGCACTGAAAGCCTTCAGGACTTATGTGTTACCGTCCCAAATAACTGCTTATGTTCTTAATTCTGTTGTGAAAGACGTGTTGGTCCAAAGTGATGTTGAAGGAAAAAGGGGTAAATGGATAGCAAAAATCCAAGAGTATGATTTGGACATCAAACCCACCAAGCTGGTCAAGGGACAAGGGTCAGCGAAGTTGTTGACAGAGACGAATTTTCAAGCCTTGGGAATTAATCAGTTGGCACCAGTGGATGGAGTTGTTAATGAAGAAGGTCAAAGCAAGTCCAAAATAGGTATTCAATACAATTTTTTGTGCTTTGATTGGTATAAAGATATTGTGCATTACATGTGTTTATTTGACTGTCCAACTTCACTAAATAGAACAAAATACATAGCTCTCAAGCTCAAGTCTCAGCCATATGTTATCGTAGAAGCAAAGCTATACTGAAAATATCCTGTTGTTATTTTGTTGTTATGTTTGACCAAAGGAGAATCTATTGAAGTCACCAAACAATATCATGAAATTCTGTGTGGAGGACATTATAGCTGGAAGGTAATTGCTCATAAAATTCTCAAGTCATGCTTCTATTGGCCAACCCTGTTTGTAGATGTTTATAGACTAGTCAGAAGTTGTCAGAAGTGTCAGTTATTTACTGAAAATAAAAACTTGCTCCATTACCTCTCATCCCAGTATTTATTGAAGAAACTTTTAGGAAATGGGGAATGGATTTTATTGGAGATATCAATCCCCCATCAAGTGGACAGTTCAAGTGGATTCTGACTGCCACTGATTATTTTACAAAATGGGTTAAAGCAATACCCATGAAGAAGGAAAATGACCAAGTAGTGATGAAGTTTCTAGAGGAAAACATCTTCAGCAAATTCGGATGTCCAGTCAAAATTGTGACTGATAATGCTCAAGTATTCAACTCTGCTCGTTTCATTAATTTCTGTCAAACATATAATATAATTTTATCACATTCCACAGCATATCATCCCTAATGGAACAGATTGGCAGAGTCCTCAAATAAGACAATCACTGAGAATCAAAAGGATTGGGATATGAAGTTGAAATTTTCCCTCTAGGCAGTGCGAGTCACTACCAGGAGATCTACTAGAAAGTCTCCCTATGAACTGGTTTATGGAACTCAAACACTATTTCCTACTCAGCTGGCCAAACCAGTGATTTCTTTCCTTCAAGAAGCTCAAGAATAACCTAATGTTCTGGTAAGAATATTGAAAAATAAATAAAAAAATTGTCAGGGATAACTTGAGTAGTTATCAAAAAAAGATGAAGTCTATATTTGACAGAAAAGAAAAATAAGTTCTCTTTCAAGCAGGAGATTTGGTACTGAGATGGGACACCAAACAAGAAGAAAAGTGGAAGCATGGTAAATTTGACCCTCTCTGGTATTTTCCATACAGAATCTCTGAGGCAAGGTCAAATAACACATTCATTTTGGAAGATCTAGATGGAGAGTGAGTATAGCTGCCTGTGAACGGGCATCATCTGAAGCATTATTTCCAACATTAAAATTCAGAATTCCACCATTGTAAATATTGGATTGCTCATTGTTCATATGTCACCAAGCAATATTTGACTCCATGCCCAATGGATAAAGCACTAATCTACGGTTCTTAGCGCTTCAGTGGAAAAAAGCACTATCCCCAGGTGGAGCCAGATGTTGTGGCTCATTTGCATTTAACTTTGAAATATTTTTCAAAACACCAAAAAATCATATATGTTAGAAAATGTAAAGTTTTGTATGTCAAAGAAGAATTTTGATTTATATGTTGGTACATTAACATTACATGATGAGATGTGAAGGTGGGGCGAGTCGGGCTCATTCACATGCAGAATAGTTCAAATTGCGCCCAAATCCAACGGCAACCCGAGAGCACAAATTGCACGAGATTTATACCAAGGAGTACCCCCGCAAGCAGTTTCGTTAAATCCGCTCACCTGCAAATCGATGGTTGACATCAACTGCGGGAACACTCTCTTTAAATTTCAAAAACCGCTTAAGTGCCCCCACAAGTGGTTTCAGGTTTCACTGAAGACATTACATGGTGATCGCTGAAGCCCACGCCCTTTACTTTCAAATTAGAGAAGGCAGAGAAATGGCACATTTCCCTTAGACACTTAAGAGTTTTGGAAGAGGCGCAAAGGGAAAAATTGAGGTTCGGGATCAAAGTGAAAAATTGAAGAGGTGAGATGGAGGGCGGAGATTAAATCGCAGATCGCAAATCGTGAGTTTTAAAGAATAAGCGCGGAGGTAAATGTTAAATTCGCCAAAGTACGATATGCGATGACGTGGCCCTAGCCCGCACACTGCACATCACAAGTTTTAAAAGTTAAGTGCAAAGGGTTTGAGTTATAATTGCCGAACTACGATATGCGATGTGGCGGGGCCCGATTGCAAATCGTAAGTTTTAAAAGATAGTGCAAAGGGTTCATGTTAAAGTCGCCGAAGTGCGATGTGCGATGCCAGGTGGGACCCGTTCGCATATCACACATCGCAAGTCTTAGAAGATAAGTGCTAAAGACAAGTTTAAAACAGTGAAATGTGAAGTGCGATGTGCGGGCGGATGTGATGTGGTTTCAAAAGTGAACTCCAAAGGTTTTCAAATCTGGAGGTAAGGCTTTTATTGTGTTAAACCGCATCAGAGGAAGAAAAGAGGGTTATAACATAAAGTTCATGAAATGCCAAAATGCGAGAGAAGGCGAAACGTTGCGGGCGCGAATAGAAGGGGACAGGATAACATTGTTTGAAGCACAGAGGCATAGGCAGAGTCGGGCATAAGAATGTATAGTGGCACTGTTGGAAGCACGACAACTGGGTCAAGTCAGGCACTGAGGCGTCGTTACAGAACTATGCAGTTGCTGCATCATAACCAGAAAGGAAACCTGAGCACTTCGGGAGGACGCATTAGCAACATCAGATTTAGGAAAACGAACAATATTTCCAATTTTAATTTTTGTTCTCGGTATAATTGCATAAGTAATCTTAACAGTTTAGGTAGTCGAGTAGTTCAAGAATTTTAGCAGTTACGAACTACTTTGATGTATTTAAGTAGATAGAAATAAAGAAAAGGGGTTCTAATTTTTGGACCACTAGATGACTGTTAGTTTAGTGCTGAATTTTCTGAGAAATTAGTGAAAGAAGATCAAGTTTCTTACACCTGTTGATGTTGATATGCCTTTCCAGTTTTGCTCTGTGTTTATTCCTTTTTGAATGAAGTGAAGTAATGTAGCAGTCGGTCTCTTAATTACATCTGTGAGTAAGAGTTAAATAACCTTAATTTGTGCTCCTTCACTTCATCTCTTCTCTCTTCACAAACTCCTGATGAAACTTTAAAGTAGTAGATTTTGTGTTTACAACATATTATTTCGAGTTTCCTCTCTCTCCATGAATTTCCTCTGAAACTTAAAAGTGATAGATTATGTTTCTCAGCATATTATTTTTAGTTTCCCTTACAGTTCTTCTTTTCATTTCATTCAAATATCAACAGTTTATGGTATTATGAAGGCTTTCATTATATCAGATTATTGAGGGTATTAAGTAATTAAATTCCAAAGGTGTTAAATAGAGGCCATTTGATATTGTAATTGTGACATACATTCATAAAATGTCTTAAGCATTGATTCCTTACCACAGCCAAGGGATTGTTTCTTGAGATACAACAGATTCTAACATAAATCACATCCAACAAATTCTTTTCTAAGGTAGTCCACTCTTGTTGTACTTTCTTTGTCCATTGACATTGACTGGTAGACTGGTTAGTTTTGTTCAAGAAGAAATGATCAACGGTTTCCTTCACAATATCAAAATGCTTTAAGTATCCAGATTCATCATTGTGATAAGCAGGAAATTTAGACAAAGGATCCTCCTTTCTTTGTTTCTTAACAATACTACATGTTCATTCCCCTGAATCATCTACACACTTTTTGAAGCATTGTACTTGATCGTCAACCCTGAAAAAACTATATTTTGATTTCTTTTGGAGTACGTAACTCCACTTCCTCTTTCTCTTCTATCATAGATGAGTCATCTATAGGGTACAGTGCAGCCATCGATTCCAACAGATGATACTGTGAATCTCTCATGAATTTTTTTCCTTAGAAATGTCCAAATGAGTCTTATCAAAAATACGTTTCTGGGCACACTGTCAATGATTACTCAATTTTGATGCTTCTAATAGCATTTTGGACTCTCGATACCAAAGCAAACCACTAGCAATTTGTGCAACAAATTTAAAAGCAACTTGAGAAATTGAAAGAGTTCCACTATTCCCTTGGATCAATCTTTCTTGTGCATGAAAAACACTTTTCCCATATGCAATATCATGAGCATTGTATGCATCAATCTGGCACAAAGAATATTCCTCAACCTGTTTCTCTTGATCAGGTATACACATTCCATCACAATCCACAATCTTCCAACTAGCAGCATAATACCTATCATTTAGATTTTCCTCATCAGAGCCATTGGGTTGAATCATCTTCATATTCATCTTTGGGGACAACAACAATATATTTTGGTCCAACATCTAAGATGCCACCCTCTTTGTCATTTAAACAATGGAGAATGCGATGTGCTCATTAGATATATGCAGAAATTGCTTGATGGGGTACAACACAGCCACATATCTGTATGGTTTCAAACTTTTGAAACTCTTGTATTTTCGTCATTAATTTTGTGCACATTTCTCAATGTCATCAAGAAGATTACCAGAGAAATCCATTCCACTTAGCACTAAAAGGTTCCCTTTGGCAGTTTGTTGTCCTAAAGGAACAACTCCTGTGAACACTTTGAGCATGTGATCACATGCATAAATAACAGATTCTAAGTTTTTTGAATGCCTTCATTGTTCCCTCCACTGCCTATAGGGTTTCCCACCAGTCATCAACTATGGTTGGTGCTTTCATTTCATCATGTTGCACGCCAACTTTCTTATTTTCCTTGTAAACATTTTGACCATCCATAGTACCACATTCTCCCAAAACTTCATTGGGATTAGCATCAACAACCAACATAATCCTACTTAAATGGTCGATTTTGAAACCATATTCAGCAAATTTCTTGGCCATAGCCCCAAGCACATCGCATCCTTCATGTTGTACTACTTATTTTGTTTTGCCAACAACCATTGCACCAACAATTTCCCCAACAACACCATCATTCACCATGGCTAAAACACTTTTTATTCCAGCATAGTGAACAAGATTCCATATAGTGCTACAAGCATAGCACTGGACTCTCACACATCCTGAGGAAACACAAACAATAGTGCATGTGCACATGCCTTCCTATTTGAATCTTTGGAAGTCCTTAGTGGCCATTTGTTGTTACTCCATTATGAATGACTAATTTTGGTCTTTGCATTGAGCATTTGAAGAGTGTTGCATCTTGCCTTCCTGACTTGTTCAGAACCTGCAATCCCCACTACATGAAAATTTGTATATACAAAATCATCACACTGCTCTTTTGTAAAACCCGGATCACCCTGTAATGTTGCATCCCATTTCCACTTATTCACTATGTTGATAGTAAAGATAACATGGGAATGACTGGATTGATTATTTATGTTTGTGCTTCCAGTGGCTCGAGATAATGACATTTGAGCTAAAATAGAAGTCATTTCTTCTTTCAAAATCCCAATAAATGAAACTTACAACAAGATTTCTCCCTTTTCCTTGAACTCTTTGTGCCCTTTAAATATAGTCTTCATAGCCCAAGGAATAGTTTCTTCTAGGTTTCCATCAAGTGTATATTTTGTTCCTATTTCGAACGACTTGCCATTCAAGCGCAACTATATTGCCTTTGCTTCCCATTGATTTGTAGTCAAACTTTGTACATGTGATGCACGATCAATAGTGCTCACCTCATCTTTATAAGTATCATGCGCTTTAGCTTCTAGCCAATAAGGTGGGTTTGGTATAGACATTTTATCCTAGGTGCTAACCAACTATTAACCTTCTTTGATGCATCTTTCCATATGGAAGCCTACTGTTTTTTGGGAAGTATCTTGGTCTTTGTTTTGCAACTTACTCATATTCGCAAGAACATTGCCATCATTTGAAAATTCTTGTAGGAAAGATGTTGCGGTTCAAATAATCTCTGTATTTTGTGGAAAATTAATCGAATGTCTTTCATGGATTGACACTTGGAAATATTTTTAGTGCAGGGGGGGAACTCTTCCAAAGGTTTGCATTTTTCTTCATCATAGCTTGCATGTTGCTTCGCCCTGACCTCCATTGAATCTACCATGGTACCTTGAACAGATGCCCAAGTCTCAATTTTTTCTTTTGGATTTTCTGGTCAACGAACCTGATCTTTGTTCCACGATTATTCTTCAACCATATCTTCATTTCTTTCAAAAAAAAATTGGTTGATTGCCTACCTCCTCTTTAGGGGGTATATAGCCATGTCCATGCTTTGATCTTTGCTTCAACTTTTCTTACACTTTGTTTTTCAAGCCTGGGCTTACGATCAGTATCACTTGGTTTGTTTTTCTGGCCACTATTCCAAAAATTTTCCCATTTCATTTTTCTTAGATGGATGTTGCAGCATTTTGTTAAATTCTTCTAATCTTCTGATATTTTCTACTTGCTGCTCTTCTAGCTTCCTCCGATACTTTGCTTGTTACTCTCAAAATTCTGCATAATTTTCCCAAAAAATTGTTTTCGATGGTTCCATTTTCAAATACCATCCAACCTAGCAGGGTTTCTGCTCTGATACCACTGTAGTGGCCTAGGGAAATTTACACTTTAGGGTTTCGTAGGAGGTCCAATAAAAATTTGCCACTTTCTAACAAAGTTAACTAAATACTTTTCCATCGAACAATCACAATTATACTCGGTAGAGAAAAATAACATTTAATGATCAATCCTTAAATTAAACAATAAAATGCCAATTCTTTAATAAAGAAATAGACTTAATGGCCAAGACCAATATTTTAATTAATCCATAAAGTGTTCAACATTTGTTACATATTGTCACCAGATGTTAATTAAAATTGGACAACTAGGTCCAAACCCCTGGTTGTGATGCTCAGATGACGATCCCAATATTTTTATTGGATTCCTCTTTTGGAGAGGTGTAAGATTGATCTAAAGATCATCTCGATCAGATGAGCAGAACATGTACTTTGAATTTATTCCACTTATGTGCTAGGTCAGCGTGGAATATAATATAGACTTAAATGTCTTAAAGGACATGTCACACACCCCCAAATATGCCTATATATTGGAGAGACTTGGAGTTCATTATACACAGATTGTGTGGAGGATTTTCTTCTCTCTTGATGGCGATGGAGTTGTGTTCTTGGCTCTACGTATTTGTGGAGTGTTCTTTGTTTGAGTTGTTATGGGGTTATGTGTGACACGCTTGGCTGAATGACCTATTGGAGACTTTGCTAGTAGAAGCATCATGCTGATCGCCATAATGCCACCATTCATTATCTCTGTTTTGGCTTGTCTTCCATCGATCTTTTAGTATGTTCTATCTGCTTCAGTATTGTGTGCCCTAATCTGAAATGGCATAGAACATGTTCTCAAATTAACATGGTATCGGAGCTGAGGAGAATACAAAGCCCAAATTCATGGTGAAGGAAAGTACCCCTGAAGCTTGCCGCAGAAAACTAAGGAAGGCCGAGGAAAAGAGCTGGAACGCTGAAATGTTTGCGGCCTTGTTTGAAGGTAAAACAGAAGTTTCTGAAGGCTGTTCTAAGGGTTGTTAGGGAGACGTAGAGAATCTGAAGGAGGTCGTAGCCCTAGAGTGAAGGTCGAAGTATATTTGAAAGCTGGAAATAACCCCCAGAACTTCAATGCATAGGAGCCGTCTTTCAAAGAAAGGAACCCGCAGAAAATTATAAGGGTTTAATGTTTGTTTTGGGTGACCAAGTGCAGGAAGAGAGGCCGAAGTTCCTTTAGAAGGAGACCGTTGGAGATAGGCTACTACGGCTAGGAAGAAAAGGATGCGTGGAGCCTTTTAGGGGTTGTCTGAAGGGCTATTTGCTTCAGCAAGGAGGCCGAGCATCTTCAGGAGTCTACGCAGGTCTGTTTGGGCTACAACAAGGTGTAGAAAAGCCTATTTTCATGGGGTTGTTAAGTTACAATCAGATTTGTGGTAGGCCATAGGCCTAACCACCTTAAAACATGGCAGCGTGGGAGTTTGTGGGGCTGTAAGACGCCAATAATAACAACCAGCATGAGAGAATCTCTCCTTGGCTAGGCCGCAACAATTTAAGGATTGTTTGATGGGTGAATAGCCCTCATAAGAGGCTGTTACAGGTCTGTTTTAATACTTATAGGATGCCACTATTATTTAGGAGGGCATCTCGATGTAAAAGGGCTTGTATCTTCCCTAAGGAGCAGCGTGGAGGGGCAGCGTACCATTGAAGGGTAGTCGCAGCTAAGAGGAGAAATTATGGACCAAATTTGAGGGATGTTAGGGACTGTGATGTGTGCCCTAAATAGTTACAAATAAAACAGCGATTTGACATCTGTCCCAGAGGTAAGTTTGGATCTGTCTTATGATTGTTTTAGTGCATATGTTCTGATTGGGACACAGGGGTAGTTGAAGCTACGATAGCTTGTGGAACACTATTTGAAGAAGGTTAGAAAAGCTCCTCCATCTTAGCCGTTGTCATCTCTAGGAGGCCGCATAACTCTCTGACTGCAGGTTCAATACAATGGTGTATTGGAGGGCTAGATAACGTGGAGAAAGAGGAAATATAGAGGATTGTTCCGGGAAATAAAATCGTCATGTCTAGGCCGCAAGCCTGTAGGTGGCATTTTTTTACGGTCAAAACAACCCTATCATGAAATATAGGTGCCTCCACATTACAAGGTCACCGTGGATGCAAGGGAAGGAGGTTGCATCATTTGAGGTGTGTTTTGGGCAAGAAGTTTGAGTCGGTGTGGAGCCCTAACATGTGACTAAATTTTTGCCCATGAACAAACCAGCGTAAAGTTATTTAAAGATTGTCTCATACCCAGAACATCAGCCCATTCATAAGGCACCTTGCCTTGCCTAGGCTGCAGTTTCAGAAGGTTGTCCAATGACTGGTTAGTGGATGGTGCAGCGTGCAAAATTCCCTAATATAAATTTACAGCAGTATACAAAAATTCAGTAAAGCCTTTGAATTACTAAGCATCTCCTTCGGACAGTCCCTGCAAAATAATTATCATATTCAATCTTCTGATCTGTTTGATAAAATTGTCACTTCTACAATTGATTTCTTAGCTACGTGTATACATCAGGCCCTGCAAATTATTGATCATCATCAGCAAAATTCATCTCTATGGAAGTGATCTATAAGATTTTCATTCAAAACTCTGGATGTGAAGGCTCTGGTCGCAGTTATATGTTGTGCACTATGATTAGAAATCAAGATGAGGTATGTTCATCGGTGATGAACAATAATGATTGATGTGCACTTATGACTGTGCTAGATCTGCATAACGGAAAGGTATCACATAAGGTATGGACTGACATGTAGAAAGGGTAAATTATGTTTTTGGAACATCTGTTGATTGGTTCCTAGATCTGTGCAATTTAGGAGACAAATTGCAGATTTGAAGACTTGAAGCCCTAGATCACTCATCTATTAACTGTAGTTGGGCAGATCTGAAAATAAGAAGTAGTGCAGGATGAGATATCAGATGTAGTAGATGAAGCCTTCAAGTGCAGAATTATGAGAGAAGGAATCATGATTGCATTCCTAGTTCTATGGGTTGCAATAAAGAAAATATGAGAGGGCTAGTTGAGGAAGCTATAGCAGATCTCCACAGAACATCAGGGAATTGTTGCAAGCTTGAAATCTTCAGTATTGTTAATGATGAAGAAAACAATGATACAAGTTCAAAAGGTATCTTTGTAACCGCCATTTTGAGGAGCTAAATCTGTGAGTCTATGTCACTGTCATTATGACAGTGACATAGACAGACACCCATATTTACGAGATTCATAATAACAGTAAGCTTGTGACAGTATCAAAACTTGAAGTGTGAACTGAGAAGTTTTTCAACCTTCAGTCACGTTGTTGGAGTCTTGAACCATGATCAACAAATCATGTTTGGATGGCTTTGACTGTGGGAGAATAAGACCCCTTTTCCAAGTTGGTGTTTTGGATTCCCTCATTTAAAATAGATGTCTTCTCTTGAGAGAGAAGTTGGCATTAAGAGGGAGAATACATCTGTATATTCTCCTGAGCGAATATCATTATTGAACGAAAGAAGATCCTCATGGCTCAAAGACATATGGCTTCAAAGGGAAAATTCTGGAAGAAAACCAAGAAGCCATATAAATTCCAGGGGTATCTAGCTGCCATGAGTACAATATGAGCCTGGATCATTTGAAGAAACTGGAAAGCATCAAACTCTGCATGGATGCGAGGGTGATGTCTAGGATATGGTTCCTATACCACAGATCAAAGCTCTTGTCACCTCGATATAAGATCAAGCATAGATCTGATGGGAAAATGTGTTGCCTGAAGGCACTGATTATTATTGCACCTATAATCTATTATTTCCCTTGCTGCTATAGATGGATGTAAAGACTGTTTTTGTGGCATGGTGCGATAAAGGAAGAGGTGTATGTAGAGCAATCTCTAGGGTTTGAAATCCAGGATCGGGACACCCATGTCTACAGGATGAAGAAAGCCCTCTATGGGCTGAAGCAAGCACCCAGAGCTTGGTACGAGAGGATAGATAGCTAACCGATGAAGCTGGGCCTCACTCGTAGTAATGTTGATCCGAACCTTTAATTCAAGGTTGATAAAGAGAAGCCTCTCATTCTAGTGTTGTATTTGTAGGACCTCTTCCTGACAGGTGCTAACCCTCTCATTCATCAATGTAAGAGGGAGCTCGCTGCTGAGTTCGAGATGAAGGACCTAGGACTGATGCCTAGGCCCGGAGGTCTGGCGGAGACCTGGCGAGATTTTCCTTTCTCAAGGAAAATACATTATGAAGCTTCTAGTATGGTGGACTGTAAGTCCGTGTCGACACCGATGAAGCTCAACTTTAAGAAGTTGAGTGGCAGCGCTGTTGGGCCCGTGTTAGAAAATCCTACTGATTATCGTCAACTCGTAGGGGCTCTGATGTTCTTAGTGAACACCCCTCTGGACGTATGTTGTGTAATGAACACTTTGAGTCAACACATGGTTGATCATAACATTCACTGGGTTGGTGCCAAGAAACTCTCGAGATATCTTTGTGGCACAATAGACCATGGGCTGAGTTACACTGTCGGGAGCACGACACTCCTTGGATATATTGATGTCGATTGGGTTGGCAGTGTGGTGGATCGTAAGAGCACATCTGGATGCCACTTCACAAGTAGATCTGCTTCGGGCAGGAAACGAAAGTCGGTAGCCTTGAGCATCGCTGAGGTCGAATACATTGCAGCATGTATGACCTGTTGTGAACTCACTTGGTTGTGAAAACTCTTTAGTGAGTTGTTCGAGCATGTGCTAGATGCCACTGTTATCCTTTTTAATAACCAGAGGGCGATTCATTTGTCATAGAATCCTAGGTTCCACGATTGATCCAAGCATGTTGATGGTCGGTACCACTTTATCCAGGATATGGTACAGCGAGGCGTCGTAAGGCTCGATCATATAGGAACTGATGAGCAGGTCGCGGATATTCTCACGATGCCCTTGGGGAAGGTCATGTTCCTAACCTTCCGTGAGAATCTTGGAATCATGGAATGACCCTATTCTGAGGGTCGTGTTGGACGATGAGCTCTGGGAGCTCCAAGGGGGTTTTGGGGATAGCTTTGGTGCTATAAGCAACCACAGGGCTAGGCTTGCCGAACCTATTTGGTGTGCTTCTACCCCACTGTGATGATATTGAGATGGTTTACCTCTCTCTGATCTGTGCCCCGTATGCATCCTACCCATGGAGTTTCGGACTCATGGGAAGTACCTCTCATTTGGCCAATGAAGTGGGAAATGTGAATAGAGACCATAGCAAGACCAATGGACGCATCTAAAATTGTCGTACTCTCTACGTCTAGGATTGGCACGTGTCCAACCACTTGATCTGGGATCAAGTTTAGCGAGGTTTCGGAACTCCAACTGACTTCGGGTCAGTGAAACTAACTTTGGGTTAATATATGACTCTCTTTAAGTCCTAGTGAGGTTTCGGACCTCCAACTGACTTCGGGTCAATGAAACTAACTTTGGGTTAGTATATGACTCTCTCAAGTCCTAGTGAGGTTTCGGACCTCCAACTGACTTCGGGTCAGGTAAACCAACTTCGGGTTGGTATGAGACTCTTTGTGAGTCCTCTAGAGGTTTCAAACCTCTCGGCTGAATCTGTGAGCCGAGTATGATGTCTTTGTGACTAACCCACTTCTGTTCTGAAATAAAGAGGCCAGCAAAGCAAGTTACGGCAGGATGACGCACGATGTTTGGATTGCACTAGTGGACGGAGTTCTCCCTAGTTGAGAGAGAGTGTTAAAATTGTACAACTATGTTCAAACTCCTGGTTGTGATGCTCATATGACGATCCCAATATTTTTATTGGATTCCTCTTTCGGAGAGGTGTAAGATTGATCTAAAAATCATCTCAATTAGAGGAGCAGAACATGTGCTTTGAATTTGTTCCACTTATGTGCTAGGTCGGCCTGGAATATAATATAGACTTAAATGTCTCAAAGGAAATGTGACACACCCCCAAAGATGCCTATATATTGGAGAGACTTGGAGTTCATTATACACATATTGTGTGGAGGATTTTCTTCTCTCTTGATGGCGATGGAGTTGCGTTCTTGGTGCTGCATATTTGTGGAGTGTTCTTTGTTTGGGTTGCTCTGGGGTTATGTGTGACACGCTTGGTTGAATGACCTATTGGAGACTTTGCTGGTAGAAGCATCTTGTTGATCGTCGTAACACCACCATTCATTATCTCTGTTTTGGCTTGTCTTCCGTCGATCTTTTAGTATGTTCTATCTGTTTCGGTATTGTGTGCCCTAATCTGAAATGGCATAGAACATGTTCTCAAATTAACAAAATTCCACTTACTTCCACAAGCAAATTCGAACTCGCCTCTCAAGAAATCACATTGCACAAATTACCTCCACTGATGGGTCTGTATACAAAGGAACAATGGAGTTAAGAGAGGCTACAACCTCTCATTTCTGGTGGTTGTTCAAAGAAAATGGAATGGACAATGAGGAGGAATTTCCAGACTTTCTCACTCACGTTCCAAGATTGATTAAGGAGGAGGATAACTCAAGCCCCCTGAAGCCCTTCACGGAAGAGGAAATCAGCAATTTCATCTAGACGATGGAGCCAGACAAAGGTCCAGGACCCGATGGATTCTCCATACACTTCTACATAATCTGCTGGAAAATTATCAAGGTTGACCTGTTCCGAATGATAAAGGGTTTTCATTAAAAAGTCAAAGTGGGAGGAAGCATAAACTCCACTTTTGGTATCATTTGACCGCTTCAGGCCAATTTCGCTTTGCAATGCGTCTTACAAAATCCTCTCGAAACTCATGGCGAACTGAATCAAGCCTCTGCTAGAAAAACTCATCTCTTCCAGCCAAGGAGGGTTTGTTAAATGCAAGCATATCCTAGACAATATGGCCCTGGTGCAGGAAACCATTCACTCCAGCGACCAATGTCATGAGAAATGAATGCTAATCAAGATGGACATGGCGAACGCCTTTGATAGGGTAAGACACTCTTTTCTCCTGCAAGTTCTCTCCGCTTTTGGCTTTAGCTCTAAATTTATAAGTTTAATAAAAGCATGTATAGGAGAGTCGTGGATTGCCCCTTTAGTAAATGGCAGGTCGGCCAACTATTTCAAAGCTTCGAGGGGCATTAGGCAAGGCTTCCCTCTATTCCCCTTCTTGTACATTTTGATGGCTGACTCACTAAGTCGAAAGATGACAGCAGAAAAGTTAAATGGGACACTTCCTGGCATCAAGGCTGTGAAAGGCACTGAGCCAATCCATCATGCCCTATTTGTAGATGACTCATTACTTCTAGGAGGTGCTTCCCTTGAGATTGCAAGGGCCTTCGATGAAGTTATCCACAGCTTCTGCAGGTTTTCGGAGCCCTGGTCAATAGGAGGAAAAGTGTTGTGTATGGTTGGGAGATCGATCAGCAAACCATGAATCGGATTGCTCATGCCCTTGGCTTCGCGGGCTTCGCTACCTAGGATAAAATCAAGTACCTTGGCCTACCATTGTCTTTGGGATCTAATAAGGCCCCTCACTGGTCGAAGATTCTCAGCAAAATTAAGGCAAAAATGAATGCTTGGGGAGGACAGTGGCTTACCACAACCGAGAAGCTAATCCTAGTGAAATTTGTTTTTCCTCCCTTCCAATATATCAGGGTACGTTTCTATTGGCTCCAAAAACAATCATTGAACAGCGCTCAAAGCTGTTAAGAAATTTCCTGTGGCAAGGAGGAAAGGGGAACCAGAGAAAATACTACTTGGTTAGCTGGGATATTGTGAAAAGACCACTAACTGAGGGAGGCCTACAAGTAAGAGACCCTGGGTTGGCCAATTTGGCCTTGGGAGGGAAGATTTTATGGAAAATCTTCTCAAACCATCGACACCCTGTAAGTCAATTTTTCATCAAAAAATATATGCATGGCCTCTCACTGAATAATATGGAGGATGGAGCTTCTTGTAAGGGCACCATTCTATGGAAGCTCTATAGTCGTGGTTGGGAGTTCTTCAAAGAGCACCTATACAAAATTCCTAGAAATGGAAAAAAAAAATTGCTTGTGGGGCGACAAAATCATGGGTCTCCAACCCTTCAACTTAGCCCAAGACATTGCAGATCTGCATGACTAGCTCAAAAATCACGGCATCCGAAATCTGGAAGGTATTTCTTCCTGGGATGCTGCTGGAAACTGGATCGATTGGGCTTATCCCACGCCCTCCAAATTGGATACAACCTCAATTAAGTCTCTTCCTCGTTGCGCTCACTGGACTGGCCCGGTTCATCTGCGTGCAAATGACAAGTGGGGCTCGGGGAGGTATGGCGCTTACAAAGCAGCACAAGGATTCACGATCCTCCAATCCCGGCTTCCGCTACACTCTCCATCACTCTGGCAACATGTCTGGGACCCAATTGGCCTTCCAAAGGTCAACTTCTTTAGTTGGCTCCTCATGCATAGACGAATCCTGACTGGGGATAACCTGGCAAGAAGAGGCATTATCGGTCCTAACAGATGCCCACTCTGTTGCTTGGCTCTGGAAATGATCGATCATTTGTTTATAGACTACCCATTTACACAAGAGGTATGAATGCAAGCTATGCACGGGCTTAATGCTCAAATCCCATCGCAGACCACAATAATAAATTTATTCACCACATGGAAAGGGCGATCTCCCCACGCATTGAACAGCAAATCCCTGTGGACAAAAATCTGGTATGCAATCCCAAAATACATTTGCAGGGAAGTGTGGTTAGCAAGGAATGATGCCACCTTCAACAACAATAAGTGCCCTCCCACGGTTGTGGCATCTAAAGCCAAAGCTTTGCTGTTTGAGGCTTTGGAGAATCAAACCCATAAGACAGACAGTGAGCTCCTCCTTGATGTGATCAGTTGGATCAGAGTGCCTCTAAAGAGTGCCTGCATCAAAAAGACCCCCTCTCGGCCTTGTTTCAACTTAGAGTGGAGGCTTCAGATCCCCGAACTCTATTTTAAAAAATGGTGGAAGAACCAGGACAAAGCCACAATCTTCTTTGACGGAGCTTCCAAAGGAAACCCGGGGAAATCTAGATCAGGGGGAGTAATCTATTCCCGGGAAAGGCACAACAAAGTCAGCTTCAGTTGGGGCCTTGGGCAGAGTACTAACAATCAAGCAGAAATCTTAGCCTGCTCAAAGCTTGCCAAATCGCTCATGAATACAGAGATAAACATATTCAAGTCTTCAGAGACTCAGAAATCCTGATCAAAATCATAAACATTGATGATCACTTCAACAACCCAGCCCTCAACAAGACCCTGCAGAGACTCCGAAAGGTGCTGCAAAATTACACCTCCAACTCCTACCACATTCTGCGAAATCTAAACAAGGAAGCAGACGCAAAAGCAAATATAGGTTGCCTCTTAGCCCAAGGAGAACTCTCAAAAAATGACGAAGCCCCTATTTGGTATCCTATTCCATAAGATAGAAGCTCCTCAGCTATGTAAAAGCAGTGCATCACCCCATCGGATATTTTCGAAAAAGAAATATGTAATAGGGGTTGTTTAGGCTCCGGCCCAACCTAGCATCATAAATAAAAACTTATCCGTTCATGTTTAAAAAATAATAATAATAATAATAATAAAATAAAAAATTCTTTCACCACCGCAATTGATAGGAAAAAGGGTAACCCCTCAGAAAAATAGAGATAAATTGATCACAATGATGATCAAAATGAATTCATCCCTCTCATATTTGTAGATTTAGTAAGGAGTCTCTCCTTAAATCATTGAGTAAATTTTACTTCAAACCATAATTTTGGGTTTCATTTCCCCGTTACCTCTCATATTTATAGATTTAGAAAGGAGTCTCTCCTTAAATCATTGAGTAAATTTTACTTCAAACCATAGTTTTGGGTTTCATTTCCCCGTTGTCTCAAAACTTGCCCAACATTGAAAATTTTGGGGTTTTCGATTATATTGAGGATTGTAGCCTACGAAGATTGATAGGCTATTTCATTCCTTGAGGCAATTAATCCCATGGGAACATTACGGATCATCTCAAAAGAGCAGTTTGGTTTTCTTAAAAATTATCAATCGTGATGTCTCTATTCCTAAGAAACCCTGCACTCTATTAAGAAACCCTACACTCTATGAAGATCACGACCATTAGCAAAGCGAATATAAAGATTGATCAATCAAAAGCTTGTGATAGAATTAACTAGACTTTTCCAAGGCTAATAATTATTTAAATTGGAATGAATATAAAACAATAAATTGGAATATGAGTTGCATCCAGTGGGCTAGTTTTGCGGTGTTGATTAATGGACATCCTTCACCTTTCTTCAAAAGCTTCCAAAGGGCCAGGACAAGGATGCCCTCTCTCTCCTCTTCTTTTTGGTTGCGGAAGTCCACAATAAAATCATTCACAACACCATTGATAAAAAAAAAAAAGAGATAAAGGGGATCAGCATCTCTAGCATCGTCAACAATTCTCATCTTCTATTTGTGAACAATGTTTTCTTTTTAATTTCGGAAGCATCATTACTTTTAGGTTTACTTTTAGGTTTTATGATCATCTCGGAAGAGCAATTCGATTTTCTTAAAATCAACAAATTCATGTTGTTTCCATTGACCAAGAAATCCTGCACTCTATGAAGGTTGCAATCATCAGCAAAGCAGACATAAAAATTGATCTATCAAAAGCTTATGAAAGAGTTGACTAGACTTTTCTAAGGCTAGTAATGATTTAAATTGGAATGAACATAAAAACAGTAAACTGGATTATGGGTTACATCCAGTGGACTAGTTTTGCGGTGTTGATTAAAGGACATCCTTCTCCTTTCTTCAAAGCTTCCAGAGGGCTTAGACAAGGATGCCCTTTGTCTCCCTTCCTCCTCCTGAGATAAAGGAGATCAACATCTCTAGCATCGTCAACATTTCTCACCTTCTATTTATGAACATTGTTTTCTTTTTTATTTCAAGAAACCATCATTACTTTCAAGTTTTAAGACACATTTTGGATCATTTCACTACCATCACAAGGATGGTTATTGATGGTTATTAATATCCAAAAATATTGCATGATCCTCCATAACCTATTTGCTTATGATTCAAGATGCATACAAGACCCCTTACAGTTTCAAAAAAAATACATTGACGAGAGAATTAAATACCTAGTCTTCATGTTAAAAGCAAACGATTATAGATTCGAAGATTGGCCGACTTTATAAGGTGGAAAAGCTCATTGGAGTGTGGACAAATCCACTCTTATCCAGGGGTGGATGCTTGATATCGGTTAAGTAGTTCATGAAAATATACCCACTTATATTTCACTCGTCCCCAAAGGGCAGGATGCTTTGCTTCTCCTA
This sequence comes from Pinus albicaulis, assembly GCA_034641835.2. Classification (NCBI taxonomy): domain Eukaryota; kingdom Viridiplantae; phylum Streptophyta; class Pinopsida; order Pinales; family Pinaceae; genus Pinus; species Pinus albicaulis. The sequence goes on from MU968480.1 coordinate 31,453,104, forward strand.
TGGTCAGGCAAGACTAACACAGAGCTTTCCTCTGGTGCCTTGGATCTCTATTGCTAAACCTAAATCTATGGAAGGGTGGGGTCTCAAGAACATCCATATCTTCAACAATTCTCTCTCTGGCAACACGCAGCTTTTGGAGATCCACTAATAATTCCTCCCTTTGGGTTGATCATTGAAATCTAAATATCTCATAAATAAATCATTATTCGAATGGTATTAAGATCCAAATAAACCATGCAAAAACGCCTCCATTGTATGGAGAACCCTCAAACCCTCGGTAAGTATTTTCCCTTTGTCGATGATTGGGTATATCATCACAGATTAGTAATGGGCTCTCTACGCGAACCCTCACTAAGTCTTTTCCCTTTGTCGATGATTGGGTATATCATCACAGATTAGAAATGTACTCTCTACGCGAACCAAAGTTGACCCTTGAATGCATTCATTTATTGCGACTAGTTGGGATAACGAGTAGTTTTTAGTGCGACTTTTTGAAGGCTTTTACGATGACTTTTTACGGTGTAATTTCTCTAAATTCCGGCAGGAATTTTTTGAAAAGAGAAGTTTGATTGCTAACTTTGCACAATAGAAGTGCCCTAGAGGTTTTTGAGGGTGCTGAATCCATATATAGAGTCAAAAAACCAGTTTGAATAACAAAAACCAAGATTTTACCTCAAAAATTTTCACCGAATTCCGACACCTAAAACTTCAAAAAGTCGCACTCAAGACAACTCATTGGGATAAATGTGCTAGCCGATGCAGAGTCTTGGTTTGGTATTCCTTTAGGTAGACGGACTTGGAAAACAGTCGAGGAATTAGCACCCCCGGAGCCGGAGGCAACATAATGGAATGGATACATAAGATTGTTGGTATCGTCACTCATCAAGATTGGTTGAAGATGATCTAGATCGTCTAATTTGGTACAGAAACCCCACCAATGGCAAATATACAACAAAATTGAGCTGTAAGACGCAAGATGGTGGTAGCAATACTTAAAGAAAACACAGCAGTCCTCTCAGGAGTAAACTATTTTTGGGGTTGGCTTTATCACACATGGGACAAGTTATTGAAAACAGATGAATAGGCATAAGCATTGTGCACTTTGTTAGTGTAATGCAGAATCCATCTCTCACATCCTTGTTACTTGTCCATATGCAGGTAAATTCAGAGTATTTTATATCATATTTTCTCCTTCCTTTCCTTAGCTCAATGGAACAAATCATCCCTTGAAAAGTGCACACAGCATTCCCATTTGTGCAAAATTTCTAGACCTTTCCAGCCATATTTGTCAATATATATGGTGGGTCCAGAACCAAGCCATTTTTCACAAGTTTATTACGCTCGAAGATACAAGTGGCCTCGTTGAAAAGTAAGTCAAGGACGTTAAAACATAGACTATGAGAAATTCGGGTTCGAATAATGCCAGATCTGAACAAAGACATTCAAAGGGTTTCTTTGATAGCACCAAACAAGGAGATCCCCCGCATTGTGGTGTTGGAGCAGTATTGTTAAACAAAATAACCATTGCCTCCTCAAATATGCTCCTGGGCAAGGTACCAATACCAAGGCTGAATTTACAGGTTTATGCATCTCCTATTATACACAGCTAGTCATCTGGAGTTAAAGAGATGCAAGTTCTAAGGTGACTCTAAGTTTGTGATTGATTGGGATTGATTGGGCTAACAAAAAAGCTGAGGTAAATGTTCTAAAAATCAATCATATCCTTTGGGACATCACTCTTGAGAGGAAATTTTCGAAAGGACCTCTTCCATGCATATCTACAGAGAATTGAATGAACAAGCTGACAAACTTTCCAAAAAAGCATTGCAATTGCAAACTGGATCTTTTGGACAATATGAACTTTGGAACGACCGAGAGATCAATGGAAATGGCATTCTATTTTTAGTTGATAATTGTTTTTACAGAGTCTGTTTTATTCCTACAGTTTTGAGGATATCTGTTTTTTTTTTTTTTTTTTTTAAGTCATAGACAGTAAATACCTCCCAGGTATAGCGAATTGAATGAACAAGCTGCCAAACTTTCCTTGAAACAACTACAATTGCCAGCTGGAACTTTGGGATGACCAAGAGATCAATGGAAATGGAATTCCATTTTAGTTTCATCAACTGTTTTTACATAGTAATTTTCATTTCTAAAATTTAACGATTTCTTGTTTTCTTTTTTTTTAAAGGTCATGGACGGTAAATACCTCCCAAGTATAGATATCGGTATGTCAAGACGGTTCTTACGGACCACATTATGTATATTTTGAATATGAAATATAAGTTTTTTTTTTGGGATGTATATAATATATATCAAAAGAAACATGCCAAAAGAAAAGTTCGTATGAGAACTGAAAGCGTTCACAGCCAAACTTTGTGTGTAGAGCCTCTGATCTCAAAGCATTCCAAAAGTAAACCATGTCACAGGTGTGGTCCGATTAAACTTAGTTCACAGTTAACCAAATTTTGAGTATTCAATAGTAAACCATGTCACAGGAGTGGTCCGATTAAACTTAGTTCACAGGTAACCAAATTTTGAGTATTGTCGAGTCTTGCCCATGCAATCGATTGTAGTGCTTGGTAGGATAACCAAAGTTTTGGTTAAGTGTGGTGCGAAATAGCAGCTAAACTGACTTACAGAACTGGATTAAGAGTCTCTGTAAATACCCTGTAGGAGTTGATTGTGTGTGATGTATATCATAAAATTATTGAATTGGAATCTCACCTCAGCAAGAAGGATGTGCACATTACAAGGAGATATCATTGATCTTCAACTCTCACATTTTGATATTTTTCATTGTTTTATCAGAATGACTGCCTACCGTTATAATTGTTTTTCAAAAGGGTCGCTGCATAGGGCTCATTGTATTTTCTTCAGATATGAAAACAATTATGATTTATCAATCAGCACAGAAGATTATAAACTGCACGTTTCCACGAATTAAAGCACATACAAATCTGCTCTGCAACAAAGCTGTTATATCAAATGATAAACAAGTGTACACTGGAAAATTGCATTAGACAATTGGTATGTTGTTCTTCATGCTATAGAAATGAGAACCATTCAAAATAAATTAAGTAAAGAAATATACTTGGATGCAACATTAATCATGTGAGATACCACAGTTCAGTAAAACCTACGAAGTTTACATTAAGTATGAATTGCTTTCAGTGTATGATATCACCGCAATGTTGTTAAAATATAGATTGTATATTGATACAAATCATGTAGAAAAATATGGACTGTATATTGATACAAATCTTGTAGAGAAATCAAAATAAATATAGTAAAGTAAAGAAATATACTTGGATGCAATATAATCATGTGACATGCCACAGTTCAGTAAAACCTACAAAGTTTACATCAAGTATGAATTGCTTTCAGCGTATAACATGACTGCAGTGTTCTTAAAATATAAATTGCATATTAACACAAATCTTGTAGAGTGATAAAAGTTAAACTAGAGAACTGACGACCATCACTTTACAAAATGGCAAGTTTACTTAAAAAAAAATTCCATGAAGAAACCTGGAAAGATTGGAATTAGGCATTGCAAGGGTAAACAAACTTCACATTGGATATTCCGAGTTATGCATCTGAAAAACTTCAACCTTTCAACTATCCTTCTATTCACCAAACATGCATGGTAATTTTCATTAACCTGCTTTGCTATCTCCAAATCGGTCAGACCTATACCAAAAAGGGGCAAAGCCATGTCTTCTATTCATATTCAGACCAATTTTGGCAAACCAACTTACCTCCCCAAGACAGATTTCTTCGGAATTCACACAGGATGAACTAATTTGCACCTTCCATTGGCCATGGAAAAGGCTCACTTTGCCCCCTTTGCACTGGATCTCTACCTTGTGTTCCCACTGTCCCTCTTCCTTCAGTTGGTGGAACGGGAACGTAGTCCTGTTGACCCCCTGCTATTGGGCCTCTTCCTTCCATTGGTGGCCTGTAGCCCTGTCGATCACCCGGCATCGAGCCCCTTCCTTCTATAGGTGGCCTGTAGTCCTGGCGGTCAGCCGCAATTGGACTTCTTGCATCCATAGGTGGCCTGTAGTCTTGTCGGTCTCCTGGCATCGGGCCACTTGAAGCCATAGGTGGCCTGTAGTCTTGCGGGCCTCTTGCATCCATCGGCGGCCTGTAGTCTTGTGGGCCTCTTGCATCCATCGGTGGCCTGTAGTCTTGGGGGCCTCTTGCATCCACGGAAGGTCTGTAGTCTTGCGGACCTCTTGCATCCATCGGTGGCCTGTAGTCTTGGGGGCCTCTTCCATCCATGGGAGGTCTGTAATCTTGGGGTCCTCTTCCATCCACGGGAGGTCTGTAATCTTGCGGGCCTCTTCCATCCATGGGAGGTCTGTAATCTTGCGGGCCTCTTCCATCAATCGGTGGCCTGTAGTCACTTTGAACTCCCTGCACAGCAGCATTGCCCTGCACGGTGGTGTCCCTTCCACCTATTGGCGGTAGGGGATCCCTAGGAATCTGTACATCTCTCCGTTCCAAAGGCATCGAATCCCTTCTTCGATTTCGCGGTCTGTCTCTACCGGTGGGCCTATTATAGACCCTAGTATCTGGTATAATTACTCCATTGATGTACTTGTCTCCAACTGTATGGTGACAAAACAACCCGACGTTCTGTAAGAAATCCATCAACCGCTAATTAATTTCAATGCAAAGAACTATCTTAAAGGGTTTACCTCCATAATCCTTCTTTATCGGGTCCGCGTAGGAATCAGGCAGCACCCACACAACTCCAGGCTCCTCTGTAAATGATAAAAATTTGAAAATTGATAAATGAATTAATAAAAAGGCTGAGAAATAATTAACTAAGCTGAAAAGAATGCATACTTTTGATTTTTTCGGAAAGCTCCTCCGAGATCTCACACATAAAACCCGTGTACGTCGTCGTGGATAGTGCATAAATTCTCTTTTTAGCCTCATCTATCCTGTAAATTAAGGAAATGTGAAAATAAAAGTTGTTTTCCCCAAACCCTAGCGTTTACGTCTTAACAAGAAGAAGGAACAAAAGTGCAGGTTAAGAGTTCGAAATATTTTACCCTCCAACGATATTCGCAAGCGTCTTGACGAATGTGTCGATCTTCTCCTCGCGTGAAGGCTGGGGATCCGGAAACTCCATTGTTACGAGCCAATGCTCGTAGTCGCAACCCGGGAAGAGAGGCTCTCGTCTGCCCGAGTCGTTAGAGTCCAGAGGAGAATACACCGATCCCGAGTTCGATACTCGGCAGCGCGCAATCATGCATCGCGATGGGGGAGAAGGTCGATTGAATCCAGATAAATGGCCATAACCCAGTGGGATATTGGGAGAGGAGGACGGTCTGGCTAACAAACCAGATGAAGAATGAACTGGTGCAGAAGAAGTGGTCGAAAACGTTCTTGCCAGGGCAATGGCGCGGCGGAGACGCAGTGCCATGATAAGCTCCACTGGATTTTGCCGCAGGAAGCAAGTGTTGAATTCTAAGAAATTGCAGTAGGGTTTTACCGCAGAGGGGTTTAAGGTATCATGGACTTCAGGGTTTTGGCGAGGGGTATATATATAGTCTTAGTTCTTATATATAATTAAGGAGGAATATATATCGCCTTAGTATATATACATATAGTTTTGGCATTTGAGGCTGAACCCCAGCCTAGATGGGCTCTACCAAAAATGTCTACATCTGAGATATGCAGATCTGGGTGTGTGGCATCTCAAAGCAGCCACCAGAATCTCAATCAAAGAATCCATAAGTTTTATAGAAGAGAACTCTGACTGTGTCTAAACAATCTCGCTGTTAAATCCAAAACAGCTCCAAGCAGAAGCCAAAAAATTGGGGACGAAATTCCTACATATTGGATGTATTCGGGTGGGAATCCATGCCTTGACTCATTAGAGTGTAGATACTTATGTGTTAGCCACTGTTCGTGACCTAACCCATAACAGATACACAGATTCCCTGATAGGAGGAATTGTTGCACCATTATCCAATGGACTAGTTTGGTTTGACTGTTACCCAAACTTCTTTGTGTATGTTTATGATGAAACCTTGAGCGATATTTTACAGCTGCAAATCCAAACTTCTGGATTTGACATGAGGAAGAAGAGAAACAATATCGTCATCCAAACCAGAGGATGTTTTCGTCACACCAGCACTATGTTCCCTGCAGTTCTCCATGCCCCCAGCAGAGACTCCAAAACCAGTGTCATTGTCATGACAGATCCCAAGAACCAAAAGGTTGAACATCAAGCCATTAAGTGGGAGGATCTAACCTTTCAAGAACATTGGGTCGTGCCAAATCCTAAGCCCATCTCTGCACAAAAAATTACTTCTGCAAATATTTTGGAAAATCAATCTACTGCCACTTTGTCATTCCCCATAAGGTCTACCATAAACAGGCATAGGATTGAAGCCGAATGTAAAAAGTCATCATTGTATATACCACCTAGTTTATCAGATACTGCATGTTCCAGTTCTATAAATTCTTCCTGTCAGCATATTTCTCTTTTTGAGTTTGCTCAATTAGTAAATTTCCAACCTCTCTCAGTTGCATGTCCTCAATGTCAGCAACAAGTAAACTTGAGTCAGCTTGCATATCTTGTCATTCATAAGAACCATAATCTTAGGACTGGTGAAGCTCCTCCGTCTACTTCAGTCGCCCCCTGTCCTAATCCAAAATGTTCAGACATCCCTTTTCCTCATGATGATGAGCATGTTGTTATGATGCATCTAGTGCCAACACTAGAAGAAGAAGATCCCAGGTTAACTGCCATTTTTACAAACATGAGGCCTACAAATTCTCCTAAATATGGATTTGGTTGCATAGAGCAGAAAGACAAGCTGATCCCAGAGTGCAGATTTAAGGATCTGCCAGAAGGCTGTAAAAGACCATCAATTCTTGAAATCCATAAGTTTTATACTTTGATGGATGGGTGTTATAAACATCAGATCCCTGCTCAATGGATGAAGTAGATGTTGAATTGGGATATTTACACTCATCCACAGGCTGATGAATTTGGTCTTACACATTCACCAGAGGAAAAGATAAAATTAGCCAATGAATGGAAAGCATATATGGAAGAAAAGAGTGTCTGGATCTCTTTCTATTCTTGGAAAAAGGCTAACGAATCAGATGTTGTTTTGATGACTGATTCTGTGTCTTCCTCTTCACATTCTTGGACAGCCCCTGATGGTAGCAAAATTGAAACATCTACCTCCTATCCTCCTTTCAAAAGCATTGTCCTAGGAGAAGGACATAATTCTGCCAATGCTTATCCTTTAGTTCAAAAGGATATAGCTGCAGTAGGAGTTGAAGGTAGAGTTCAGAAGGTCAGTGAACAAGTTAACTGTCTATCCGAAGGACCGAATCTCTGCGCGGATGTCACCTCGGTGTTACCCGGAAGCAATGATTTTCCTTCCACTTATCAATAATCCGATGGTTCTACAGAAATGTTTGTCCCCCCTCTAAATCTATATAAGGAGGGTAAGGCTCATTGTTGAGGCAACGACATTTAGAGTATTTTTCTTTGTGTGTGTTGAGTCGAGTCTGAGCTCCCTGCTCTGCATCTGCGAGAATTTTCTCGATCTGCTTGCATCACGGAGTCTGGTCTCAAGTCTGTTAGGTGACTTGGCTAGCCTGCGTCTTAGTGTGCTCGGCACTAAGAAGAATCTAAAGTGGCGGGGTCATTTAGATTGAGTCTGTAAGTAAGTATGTCTGCGTGTTCTGTGTTGTGTAAAGAGCTCTGAGACAGAGTCTGCAACTGGCCAGAAAGCCTCCAGTAATGCTCGCTCATTCATTGAGCAGCTAAGTCTGGTAAAAGCCACTGCAATCAATCTCTGAAAAGAGATCTTGGTTTCCAGTCATATATTCTGAGTCCTGTAAACTGCAAATCATCTGTAATATCATTTTGATATATTAATAAAGAGAGAAGCATTTTTGAAATTCCGCATTCTTAAGTACTGAAACTCTGTGCATTTATATTGTCTGTTAAGACACTGTTTGTCATTCTCAAAATCTTGAAAGTTTGCTAGAAGTTCGCATGAGGTTCGCCAAACCAGCGAGGGACGCCAAGGCCGTAAGAAGGCGAGGGAAGCCGCAGAGAAAGGCCGCCAGTTGCATGAACGTGGGAGTAGGTTCGTGTAAGGGTTCATCGCTGGGTTCACATAAAGAAATTTTGAGAATATAAGACAAAGGAGAAACTTAGCAAGGCCAAGTCCGCCTGTGTGTGCGGTGCTAAGCATAGCAAGCTTGTTGAGAAGCCCCTGCTAGAAATTGGTATCAGAGCCAGTAGTCAAGTGTGACTAAAGAATCTGGTTCAAGAAAAAGGTCAGTACTTAATCCTATTTCTCTCTTTATCTGAAATGGACTCTTCAATGAGAAAATCAGTTTCTTTCCAAGAATTAGAAGAAAAGGATAGGGCCGAACAAGACCCTCTTAGAGATATGTTTGCATCTTCTTCTAGTAGAATATTAAATCAGTCAGAATTGTTGTATGAAGAGGCTGAACCTCAACCTAGATGGGTTCTACCAAAAATTTCTGCATCTGAGGTATATGCAGATCTGGGTGTGTGGCATCTCAAAGCAGCCACCAGAATCTCAATCAAAGAATCCATAAGTTCTATATAAGAGAACTCTGACTGTGTCCAAACAATCCCGCTGTTAAATCCAAAACAGCTCCAAGCAGAAGCCAAAAAATTGGGGATGAAATTCCTACATCTTGGATGTATTCGGGTGGGAATCCATGCCTTGACTCATCAAGGTGTAGATACTTATGTGTTAGCCATTGTCCGTGACCTAACCCATAACAGATACATAGATTCCCTGATAGGAGGAATTGTTGCACCATTATCCAATGGACCAGTCTAGTTTCACTGTTACCCAAACTTCTCTGTGTATGTTTATGATGAAACCTTGAGCGATATTTTACAGCTGCAAATCCAAACTTCTGGATTTGACATGAGGAAGAAGAGAAACAATATCGCCATCCAAACCAGAGGATGTTTTCGTCACACCAGCACTATGTTCCCTGCAATCCTCCATGCCCCCAGAAGAGACTCCAAAACCAGTGTCATTGTCATGACAAATCCCAATAACCAAAAGGTTGAACATCAAGCCATTAAGTGGGAGGATCTAACCTTTCCAGAACACTGGGTCGTGCCAAATCCTAAGCCCATCTCTGCACAAAAAATTACTTCTGCAAATATTTCGAAAAATCAATCTACTGCCACTTTGTCATTCCCCAGAAGGTCTACCATAGACAGGCATAGGATTGAAGCCGAATGTAAAAAGTCATCATTGTATATACCACCTAGTTTATCAGATACTGCATGTTCCAGTTCTGTAAATTCTTCCTGTCAGCATATTTCTCTTTTTGAGTTTGCTCAATTAGTAAATTTCCAACCTCTCTCAGTTGCATGTCCTCAATGTCAGCAACAAGTAAACCTGAGTCAGCTT